>JASAUF010000377.1:6475000-7075000 GCA_030180095.1 Magnolia changhungtana | reverse complement strand
TTTCAATCAAAGAAAATTGTAGTAATTATTCAAAATGATTAAGGGTATGTTTGGTTGCACTAATATCCTGAAATCTCATGATGTTTTGTTACTATCATGAAAATTCAGGATATTTGTGCAACCAAACACACCCAAAATTAAAAGAGCGGCCAAACAAGACATGCATCACTGATTCAAGTACCCCCTAAACACTAAGCTTGTGATGTACAAACATCTTTGATTCTAATTCATCAATATGATTTGGCTCTAACCACTCTGAGAAATCTAATTGCAGTAAGTGAAACAGAGCTTTTTTCCATCTGTCATGGAAAATTTTGGAGAATCTAGCAATTGAGAAGCAGATTTGATGTCTAGAAAACCGACTAGTAACGGAATTAATAAATTCTTCCTCTGAAGGAAGGTCTGTAATCAAATCAGAAGAATTTCTCAGGAAATCTTAAAGCATGCAAGGGACAATGAAAGAATTTCCGAAGCTTGTAATCAGTCATAGAGTTAAAACAATTTTAATGCTAAAAGGCTAAAATCTGAGAATTTTTTTTTTCTTGAGATGCAGAAACATACAGGGAGAGAAGAAAAACTCATACCAGCCTTACCTCGCTCATTTCATTTGACGTCGACGAGGGATATGTCTTGGATCTTGCACCAGTCCTCAAGCCAAACTTTGAATTCATCTCTCATAAGGGAAGACTCCGGCCTATTTAGGGTAGTTACATGCTCCAATCCTTCTGGAAGCTTCTTCAGTCGTCTGCAAGACCGGACGACCAAACTCTTTAGGTTTGGCAACGCTCCTCACTCCACTCTCCACTCTTCCCAGAACGGACGGTCGGAGTTTTCTTAATCTGGATAATGCATTCTTGCAGAAACTTGAATCTCCATATATTTCAAATTTCATTATGTTACTCAGCTTGCCCATACCCTCCTCCATCAGCATGCATCATTGATGTAGAGCGGGTCACGGACAGTTTCATAACTAAGATGGATGAGAAAAGGCCCGATCAGAAGCAGAGGTGATCCTTAGCGTCAGAACTTATAACCGACAAACCAGAATAAGCTATGGTTGTTTTAATTTCTTTTTTACTATTTATAGTAAGTTTTAGTTTGAGTATAACTCTTCATCCGTTAGTTTTAGCAGTTGCGCCCAACATGAAAAGTGCTTAGAATAATTAGGAGAACATTATGGTTCGACCAAATAGAATAATTAGTTTGAGTATAACTCTTCATCTGTTAGGTTTTAATATCTTTGGCTGCGCATGCAACCATCTATAAATAGTAAGTTTAAGTTGCAAATTCTAGGAGTTTTAGTTGTAGTTTAATTCCGAAACTTTTTCCTTGGCTTACTATCCCTATTTAAATGGGTGTAAACTCTTTTATTCATTCATCAATTAAACTATGAATTTTATAAAATTTATTTTATATTTTCCTTGCTTTTTCCTTATGGATTCGAGAAGTTTTGTGAGGAGTCTAGAGAAGCTCCGTGGATTCGGAGTAGGAAGACGGTGATCGACGTCATCACGTTCATCCCTGCGTCAATCATTGGTACCGTTTGGATGTTTTTTAAAGACTATAATCCATGAATTCTTGATTATGATATTGCTATTCATGTGCAGATGTCGTAGCCCCTTCATCCCCTGTATAATAGCATCAGGTACTTGTTTGATACTGGTGAATTTCACATCCAAGGTCTGTAGGTTTCGAAGGTTCCTTGCAGATGGCAGAATCATTTTTAACTTTGTTCGCCTCAAACTCAAGTGCCTCAAATGAATGAGGTTCTCCGATATTATCAGGCAATTCAGTAATTAATGAGCCTTCTAATTTGAGCACCCGTAGCAGTTTAAGCTCCCTGACACGAGCTGTAGCGTTTGTGTCTTGAAGCACAACAAAGAGCGGAGGTGTGGCATTGAGGAGATTTGGCGGTAATCGTCTGTATTAAGGTGAAAATGGAGAGCGAGTTGCAATCTAAATGCATGCTTGGTATGTGAATTCTCATGTGAGATGTTGCGAAAATTCTCTTCCTCAGCCTCTGACTTGCAGAGATGGAGCACAAGACCAGAGATACCACGACTTCTAATACTGCTGCTTGAACTTGTATTAGCATGTTGAATCATGCTTCATAGAATCAACTGTTTTAGACAACTCAATCTTCTCCCACAGTTGAATCAGCTTCTTATCAGAAAACATGGGTTCCTAGTGATGCATTTTCACTGTTATCCTTTTGTATGCTTACTAAAACAACAACAACAACAACAACAACAACATCTAAGCCTGGGAAGATCACCACATATGGCCCTCGCTAGCCAAAGTGAGGGGCCCTACACAACCACCATCTGCTAGACATGTGGCCCCACCATTCGCTAAGAGTGGGTAAGCCCTACATATGCCATATGTGTGGACATTTAATGATGAACATGATGTAGAGTGTCTCGCGGACACTTTCATGACAAAGATGGACCAGAGAAGGCTCAGTTGGAGGCAGAAGTGATCAGGACCGTCCGTCGGAACCTTAAAATAGTCGTATCTTGCAAAATAGAATGAGTTTTTCAATGTATCATATATCATTTTGGGTAGAAGAAGCTACTTTAGCCAACAACTCGGGTTGCCCACACCGGATTTCTACTAGACTTCATGGTTTTTGGTCAAAAATAGTAAGTGTCCAATTTTGCACGATTCCTAAAACTCAAATGATCAAGAGTTATGATTGAACTAAAACTAACTATAAATAGTAAAAATGAAATTAAAATGGACTTTCAACCATCGATCTAATGGAATCTTGCAAATCCAGTGTGGGCAACCCGGCATAGCGGGGTTGGTTGGCTAAAGTAACTTCTCCTACCCAAAATCATATATTGCATGCTGAATAACTCATTCTGGTTTGTGAGATACGCCTGCTTTAGGATTCTGACGCTCCTAATCACTTCTGCCTCTGATCGGGCCTTCTCTGGTCCATCTTAGCCATGAAAGTGTCTGCGACCCCTCTACATAAGTAGAGTGGCCTGATTTTTGTACTTGTCTTGATTGTTCATCCTACCCTTACCAAGGTACGGATGTCCTCCACGAGTGTCATGTTGGGAGGGAAATACATTATGGCACCACAAGTTGTTGTGGCATTAGGAACTATACAAGAGGAAATAGAGGATGCACAAGAAGGGACTGTGGTAACATATCTTATAATTCCTCTGCACATGGTCCACACTCAACGGAAAAATAACTTAAGACGGTGTTTTAGGAGTATGGCCAATCCATGGTGGTATGCAGGAGACCAATGGTCTAGATTACTGAATCATGGGCTCCACTTGTCAAAACCAAGGACTCGCCCCACCTGGGCAAAAGCTAATTGTTGCATATCTTATAATTCCTCTCACATGCTATTGCAACCAAAGAAAATCCTAGCAATTCTCTAAAATGGTTAAGGGTGTGTTTGGTTGCACCAAATATTGTAAAATTTCATGATTAATTGATATAGAGCGGGTCACGGACACTTTCATGGCCAAGATGGACCAAAGAAGGCCCGATCGGAGGTGGAAGTGATCAGGATGGTCAAAACCTTAAAACAATCGTATCTCGCAAACCGGAATGAGTTTTTCGTTGTATTATATATGATTTTAGGGTAGGAGAAGCTACTTTAGCCAACCAACCCCTCTATGCTAGGTTGACCATGCCTGATTTGTGAGATTTCACCAGATCGATGGTCAAAAGTCCGTTTTATTTTCATTTTTACTATAAATAGTGAGTTTTAATTTGATCCTAGCATTTGATCCTTTGAGTTTTAGGAATCATTCCCAACATGAAAAGGGCTTAGAAAAATTAGGAGAATAACATGGTTAGGCAAATTAAATAGTATTTTTTGCCGGAAACCATGAAGTCTAGTAAGAATCATGATCGTCTATAAATACTATTTATAGTAAGTCACGTTTTAGAGAGTTCAAGTATAAAACTTTGTCCTAGGTTTGAGTTCACTATTTAAAAGATAGTAATTTCATATTTTATTATAAATCAATTTATTTCAAATTATTAAAAATTATTTCTATTTTCATCCCTCGTAGATTCGAGGAATCTCTATGAGGAGTCCAAAGGGGCTCCATGGATTTGGAGTAGTTATCCTTGAGGAAGACGATGATCACCATTATCATGTCCTTTCCTACGTCAATTGGTATCAGAACGAGGATTCTCCTCAGACTGATGGTAACTAATAATGGAATGTACCAAAATCTTATGGATGGTGATATAGGTATTCGTTATCTATTAGGAAGAATGGAAGCTTTTCACGGGAAAAATTAGTTGACCATACAAGGGATGCAGACAAACCTGTAGATACATTAATTCCTCTTCGAGCCCAAGGTAATGCTCAGCCACCCGTGGTCGCTGTACGACACAACCCCAATTTTCATAAAGCATTCCCGGAAGATAAGGTTACCCCAGATGAGTCAAGATCCAATGACGATGACATCGATGATGTCGTTGCCCGATGACCGTTACATGGAGACAATAGACTTGATCATGTTAAAAGAGACTATCGAGATAAGACTGAACTTTTCAGTTTTAATGGCTTATTGTGAATATTTCCCCGATTGGTTAGCTGAAGTAGAATGATATTTTGATTATATAGACGTGTCAGAACATTAAAAGGTGAAATTATTAACATTCAAATTAAAATTCAGTGCTTCTGCATAGTGGGAGTAATTGCGACTCTCACGTGCTCGACAGAATAAGGCACCCATCTGATCATGGTCACAGATAAGACGCCTTCTTCGATCATGATTCCTCCCCAGTGATTACGAGTAGGTATTGTTCCAGCAACACCAAAATTGCCAACAGAAGAATTGAACCGTCACAGATTATACCGCAGAATTTTAGCAATTGACAACGTGAAATGACTTATTAGAGACCGAATCACAAAAGCTATCACAGTTCATTGACAATTTACGATTGATAATTCATGACCTAGTTCAGATGCACCCGGTCAAGACCGTGGATGAAGTGGTTCAGTTGACAGGTACGGAGGAAACGCAACTCGCAAGAGTCCCCACTCGACCTTACCCTTCGGCTCAGCACCAGATGACAGGTCCCACGTAGGATTCAGCTTTAGCCAAAGAAATAAACTAGTAGCAGGACGTCATCAATCTCCTATAACCGCAAACCATGACAAATGGAGTGGTCCATCTAGGCCTTAACATATGGCACACACGATAGCGAGTCTGAGTAGGATTCTAAATCTTTATGGTCGTCTAAGGCCAAACAATTATTATCGCTATGACTAACCGGGCCACTTATCAAACACCTCCCCTCAACACTCGCAACCCACTTTACTATTAATGAAGGGGGCATTGAATGCGATGTAGTAGAAGAAGGCTCCAGATTTGATATGATAAACAAGATGTTGAGGAAGGAGTTGGTGACAAAAAATGATTGGCCAAGGATCATGGTGAATCCTTGGTCGTGGGGCAATTATTGTACACTTCAAGGAAGGAGGTACACCCGCAACGGCACAATATATTCTGTATGCAATGTACTGTCAATAGAAAGGTTTGTGATGTCATCATAGACATTAGCAATAGTGAGAAAATCGTCTCAAAGGTGATGGTTGATAAATTGTAGCTACCTACGACAAAGCATCATTCCACTTACTCGATTGCCTGGATAAAAAAAAGGTGAACAAGACAAAGATAATTGAACAATGCACTATCTCATTTTCAATTGGTATGAATTATAAGGATCAAATACTTTGTGATGTGGTCGACATGGAAGTATGTCATATGTTACTCGATCGACCATGACAATCAAACCATGATGTGACCCAAATAGGATAAGATAATATTTACATCTTCGTCAAGGATGATCGAAAGATGATCCTTGCCCCTATGGCATAAGAGAACCACCTTGAAGCTTCTAAAGTGGAAGGGAGCTTCCTCTTGACCATTCTAGATTTCGTGGAGAAATCCAAGAAAATCAACGTGTTATATGTCGTGGTGGTAAAGAGCGAGAAATCGAAGCCCTTAAACATTCCTTCAAGTTTACGATCATTGCTGAACGAATTCAAAAAAATTCGGCCCGAAGAGTAACCCGATGGATTGCCTCCCATGTGGGACATCCAACTTCACATAAACCTTGTCCCTGGGGCTAGCTTTCCCAACCGCTCTCAATATCAGATGAGTTCGAAAGAGTATGAGATACTTCAGGAGCAGGTGAAAGCATTGATTCATAAAGGTTTTCTGAGAAAGTGTATGAGTCCATGTGTCGTATCAACATTGTTAGCGCCTAAGAAAGATGGGAGCTGGAGCATATGTGTCGATAACCGAGTAATTAACAAAATTAGAATTAAATATCAGTTTTCAATACCGCGATTGGATTGCTTGATATGCTAGAGGTGTCAAGGTATTCTTTAAACTAGATATAAGGAACGGGAACCATCATATTCATATCCGGCTTGGTGATAAGTGGAAAATAGTATTCAAGGCTAAGGAATGGTTGTATGAGTTGCTAGTCATGCCCTTCGATCTATCGAACACACCGAGCACTTTTATGTATATGATAAATCAAGTGTTGAAGTTGTTCATTAGCCGGTTTGTTGTAGTATATTTTAATGGCATCTTAATATATATCTAGGGTGAGACGGAGCACATGAAATATCTCATGCAAGTATTATAGGTCCTGACAATTAACAAGTTATACCTCAACTTGAATAAGTGCATGATAGGTACAGTGCGAGATTGGTTGCGAAGAGGTATGCTCAGAAAGAAGGCGTTAACCTCAGTGAGTTTTTTATGTCTGTTGTTAAGCAGGTATCTATCATATTTTTGTTAGCGTTGGTTGCCCAATACAATATGGAGCTAGAATAAATGAATGTGAAGACTAATTTTCTACATGGGGAACTGGAAGAGCATATCTACATGAAACAACAAGAAGGGTCGAGGTACAATGAGCAAATAATAAGGTTTGCAGGTTAAAGAGGTTATTATATGGCCTGAAATAGTCATGTAGGCAATGGTATAAGAAGTTCGATACTTTCATGGTGAGTCGGTGATTTAATAACAGTGAATATTATCACTATGTCTACTTCAAGACACTGAGTGATGGAGGATTTATTCTACTAGTATTATATATTGATGACATGCTTATCACTAACATAGCATGTTTGAGATCAATATATTAAAAACTTGGTTATTAGGGATATTTGAGATAAAAGATCTAGAGGCTGTAAGGAAGATTCTTGACGTTGATATATATATATATATATATATATATATATATATATATATATATATATATATAGGGATAGGGAGAGGAGCAGGTTTTTAAATAAAAAAAAATCATTAACTAAATTCTTTCCAAAAAAGGAAAATTTTCATTAACTAATCCATTGTTGTGGTTAAAACTCACTTCATGACCTAATAAGAAGCGACCACCCAGAAATTGACCAGAATGGAAAATGTCCAAGTTTTCAAGACTTCGACAAAGGACCTAATACAGCCACTTCCTTGCTTTTTTGCGCTTCAAACTCGTCAATTGCTACCTGCAGCTCGTTTGTACCTCCAACGACTCTCATAGTGTAGAAATACACCCCGAAGACAAACCCTATCAGACCTCCAGCTATGATCAGGTTCTTGGTCTTTGGTGCAAGGCTGCTGAATTTCATAGATGCTAACATCTTTTTGGTAGTTGATGGCCAACTGTACATTTAGAACAATTGAAATTCTTCTTTAACCCAACGTCTCCTTCTCCCTCTCTCAGCTTCTCCTTCCCTCTCTCTCTCTCTCTCAACATCTCCTTCCCTCTCTCTCTCTCTAAGTGTCTCCTCTCTCTCTCTCTCTCTCTCCTTCCTTCCTCTCTCTCTCTCTCTCTCTCTCTCTCTCTCTCTCTCTCTCCCTCTCAGCGTCTCCTTCCCCTCTCTCTCTTTCTCTCTTTGTTGAGGGTCAAATATTGCATATTAGACCCCAATTATTACCCGATACCGTTTAACGCCCTATGTTAATCATGTTTGTGATGCAAGGTGATTTTAGAAGCCTGGACTGAAAAGAATGCTAAAGGCATGGATTTAATGCTCATGAAGCACCAAGGTGAGGAACGGACCCCAGGAGACCGAGATCGATGACATTACATGGCAGAAATCAGAGAAAATTAGGCCACTCATGTTAAACAAGCCCGAAAATATTCCAGAATGCAAGATCACAGGGTTCCCACCATTCGTTCCGCTTGAAACTTGATATCTGGTCTGAGGACCATAAATTAATTGATCGCCGAATCCAAATTGGCGCCATAAGGTCAGTGAGGGTCACCACGTGAATATACACACATTACACTGATCCAGCTCCGTGTCTACGTCGAATTTCAAACTCTTGATCCCTGTGAAAGTGGCCCAACGAACAGATCATCCCACAAATCGTCAACCTAAGGCCCACCTGATATCTGGATACAGTTCAATTTTAGTTTCAACCTCTTAAATAAGGTGGCAAAATAAATGGTCGGAGCTGATGTTTCATATACATCAAGGTGGGACCCACCTTACATGGTGCGTGTTCGCAGCACATGTGTATCGGATGAGCACCGACCGGAGGAATCGGTCAACAGAGCTTTGACCGATTCTTTTTAGAAGGATTTTGAATCCTTCTCTCCCGCCTACGAATGCTCAAACAGAGCTTGCGGATGGATCTTTGTGGGCCACCATGATCATCCAGCAGGATGATCTGAACCGTCCATTGGGAGCAGATGACGTCTCTAACCAAAACCAAGTCAAGCTGCGTCGGAAAAGGGCCAGGAATCAGCCCTATCTTTCCCACTGCGATCAGATCTCCACTGCAAACCAGGTGGGTCAAATCAACGGGAAGCAAAAACATTCCATTCCAAACTGGAATCTCGCCACAACACTTATGGAACGAGTGGATTTCGCAAAACATCAAGAAATATGGGCCCCATAGTGAAACTGCAACCTGCTTTACACAAGGAGCACGCATCCGAGATCTCTGCTGCGCAGAGCGTTTGCAACCAAGATCTTGGCCCTGATCAGGACCATTCAAACTTCATGGATGAAGAATCTGAACCGCTCCATGGAGCAGAACTGATCGACAAGGGGGACTGTGAACTTTCACGCTGCTCCAATCACCACTGCCCAAGAAAACAGGGTCGATTGCAATAGCAGAACCTGCGTAAGTTTCACACAAGTCTGGTTTGCACACGCACTGGCCTCCGATGGGACAAGTTGTGGGCCTCTGTCTTGCAGGTAATGGATAATATACACCATCCATCTTGTAGGGATGGAAAAATTGATCAAAATATGGAAGATTATTCGCCGATCAACAAGGAAAATGGGAGTTTTTGGTGTCAACCAAAACTAAGGGCGTCTTTCTTGATCACAGTAACAAGACTTAAACAAGGGAGTTCTCAGTTGCGTAGACGGCACTTACGCACTCCCAGTCACCGCCCTTACTCTTTATATAAAGGAGATAAGAGAGAGAGAGAGAGAGGGTATCCATTTTGACGACAATGAAAGAGAGAGAGAGAGAGAGAGAGAGAGAGAGAGAGAGAGAGAGAGAGGGTATCCAGTCTTTGGACGACAATGAAAGAGAGAGAGAGAGAGAGAGAGAGAGAGAGAGAGAATTTTCAGAATTTTATTTTCTTTACTGTTTTTTTTTCTTATGATTTTTGAGAGATCTAGCCCAATCATGCTGGGCTAAAGCTTTTAGCTAGGGCTAAGAGGTGAAGCTTGTGGCGTGATGGGAATGACTCTACTGCTTTGATTCATGTTAGAATAAACTGATGTTGATTTTAGTTTGATTAATAGGAATGCCTCTAGTTTTTAATGGTTTGTTGTGACTGAAATTATAATAGATCTGCGATAGCTTTAAGTATTCCCTTTCCATTATTTTGATTGTGAAGTTAGGAAGCCCTGTTGTTCACCATTGCCCCTTGGACATGGTTGGATAATGGAATCCTTCCTAACATTCATACATCTTTCTGATTGGTTATGGATTGGTTTAATTCTGTTGTTTACTTTGTCTCATGGGCATGGGTTTGTGATGAAATCATCTCTAATACTTATACCTCGCATCTCTTTGAGAACTAGATCGAAGGAAGTTTAGATTAAGTTTTAGTGACATATCTTCCAACTAGATGGAGATGGGACTCGAAGTCCAGTTGAGTTCATGAATCAAGCGTAGATCTCCCTGATCTCTACAAGTGGATCCTCTGAATCCCTAGTTTCCTACCTTTGAATTTTCTTAAGTTTTAGTTTACTATTTCACCATTATTCCCTCATATTCACTTTATTTAGATTTCATCTTCTTCTAGTTCTAATTCTGGTAACTTTCAGGTTACGTACAAGGTTTAGTCCCTGTGGATTCGACCTTACCGAGATTATTACTACATCACAACCCTATACTTGGGGTGTGAACAAGTTTTTGGAGCCGTTGCCAAGGATTGATGGTTACATTTTTCTGAAATTGACTAGTTTTAGAATTAGGTTAAGATTAGGATTTTCTAACTTTAGGTTTAAGTTTTCTATTTTTAGAAATTTTCTAATTTTAGGCTTTCCTTTTTCGTTTTTAGAAATTAACTCATCTTTCCTTTATTTTATTTTTAAGAAAATTCTAGGTTTTCTTTTAGAAACTTTCTTACTTTCTAATTTAGGTTTAGAACTTTCCTAATTTGTCTTTAGAAACTTTTTAATTTTCCTTTTTAGAAATTTTTTCCTTTTTTATGAACTAGTCTACTTTTTATTTTTAAGTTTTAGGAACTTTTTATTCTTAGACTTTCTATTTTTAGAAACTAACTTGTTTGTTTTGTGAGTTTTTAACTTAGGGACTCCGATCTGGTAACTTCTTTCCAACCCTTTCTTTCTTTCTAGATTTTTATTTCCTTTCTCTCTTATAGATTTAGGTTTAGAATCTGAATTAAGGGTTGTGAGTGTTTCATGCCCAAGTGGGCTCGTGATAACACTCGACGTCTCTTGATTGAAGGAGGATTGGTTGAGGGGTTGACTATCCATCGCAGGACTAGACACCGCTCGAGATCTCCTGAGTTAATTGAAGTGATAGCTGAAAACCAACCTCTTCTACCCCAACCTAGGGTGGACGACATCCAGGATGAGAATGAGGTGCATCAAGTACCCCTGCCTCGTACTCTATGAGATTATTTACAACCAGCGGGGGTGAGTACGCCCTCATCATGGTTTTTCCTAAGAATGCAGGACACATAGATATCAAGCCAGGGGTGATCCAACTCCTTCCTAAATTTCATGGGCTCGAGTCAGAAAATTCATATTTACATCTGAAAGAGCTTGATGAGATCGTAGCTACTTTATACTTTCCTAACGTGTCTGATGACATGATCAAGTTGAAACTTTTTTCTTTTTCTTTGAAAGAGAAAGCTAAGATGTGGTTACATTCACTACGTCCTAGATCTATTGGCAGATGGAATGACATGACAAGAGAGTTCATAAAGAAAATTTTCCCGTACCATAAGACGAACACCCTTAGAAAGTCGATCATGAACTTCGTCCAAAGGGAAGATGAAACATTCTTCCAATGTTGGAAGCGGTTCAAGGATTTTGTCAGTTCTTGCCCACAACATGGTTTTAAAACGTGGCGCATTACGAACTTTTTCTATGATGGACTGACATCACCCATGCGCCAATTAGTCGAGACAATGTGTAATGGGGAGTTTATGAATAAAGGTGTTGATGAGGTGTGGGACTACTTTGATAAGCTTCCTGAGAACACACAATCATGGGACATCTCCCCTAGACCGAGTACTATGTCTAGGCTGACTCATTCAAAGGAAAGGGGTGGAATGTATCTCCTGAAAGAGGATGATGATATTAGTGCTAAAGTAGCTAATCTTACCAGGAAACTCGAGGCCATGGAAGGATAAGGCTAAGGAAACTGTTTGCGGTATTTGTGCTTGCAACATTCACATTACTGAAAATTGCCCAACTATATCTGCCTTTCAAGAGGTACTGAATGAGCAAGCTAATGCTGTAAGCAATTACCAAAGACCTTTCAGTGGGCCCACCTCTAACACATACAATCCTGATTGGAGAAATCATCAAAACTTCAGTTGGAGGAATGGACAAACCGCTACACCTCAAGGTTTCCTAAATTAAATTCCAATTTAAGAGAAACCTCAAGAGGATTCGGTTCTAAAACACTTTCAAAAGAAAGAGCTTTTCAATCAGGGTATTGTACAAGCCTTTCAAGACCTTGCAAAAGAGATACAAGGACTTAAGGCGGAAAATACAATTGGGGATAAGGGGGGCTTCCCAACTCAACATCTTCCCAATCCTAAATTGCAATATGAAGTTAGAACCCAAGCTCTTCAAATCAGATGGAACAAGTTAAATCCATCATCACTCTTAGGAGTGAGAAGATCATTGACAAAACTATTCCGGTTATGGCTGAAAAGCCTATGGACCCGGAAGTAGACAAAGAAGATGGATCTAGCCATGCCCCACAAAAGTTAGAATTGGAACCTTAAGGGAAGCCGGTTGCTCCATTTCCCCAATGGTTGGTTGCACCAAAACCTCTCTCTAACTCTCAGGATATCTAGAGGTATTGAAAAAAGTGAAGGTCAACATTTCTCTACTTGATGCCGTGAAACAAATACCTTCATATGCCAAATTCCTAAAAGACTTATGTACAACCAAAAGACGACAGAATATTCAAAAGAAAATCTTCTTGATTAAGAAAGTGAGTGTCATCTTAAAGCAAGATGTGCTGCAAAAATTCAAAGATCCCGGTAGCCCAACCATATCATGTGTAATCGATGACTATCGAAATGCGCAGGCTCTTCTTGACTTGAGAGCGAGCGTCAATCGGATTCCCTACTCGGTATACAAACAGTTAAGTTTGGGTGAATTAAAACCTACATTACATGCAACTTGCTGATCTCTCTGTTCGTGTACCAAGAGGGATAATTGAGGATGTATTGGTTTAGGTCGATAGATTTTACTACCCTGTAGATTTTATCATCCTGGATACTGAACCCATCGGTAACATGAGCACTCAAATTCCCATTATTCTTGGTCACCCATTCCTCACCACCTCAAATGCAATTATCAATTGTAGTAATGGTGTTATGAGTATGTCTTTCGGGAATATGATATTAGAAATGAATATCTTTTTCAATATAGGCAAACGGTTAGAGGACGATGACGATTTCCACGACATTAACATGATTGACACTTTCGTGAAAGATAGGACACCCTTTACCTTATCATCTAACCCTCTAAAGATGTATCTAGCTTACTCCCATGATTTTGATGATGACATGATTAGGGAGATGTGTGTCATGCTTGATACTGTGCCGGTACTTGAAGTTAACCGGTGGAGGCCATAATTTGAAGAGTTACCTCTAAAGACGTACCTACCCCACTCCCATGATTTTTATGTCGGCTACTTTCTACCTCGGCCTCAGTTGTCACTTTAGCCCCCGAACCGACCTCATGTACCGACTTCGACCTCAGATACCGACCTCAACCTTGTCGGCTACTTTTTACTTTGGCCTCAGTTGTCACTTTAGCCCCCTGTCTCAACCTCAGGTACTGAACTTAAATAAGGTATCGATCTCGACCTCGGATACCGACCTTGACCTCAGGTACCGACCTCAACCTCAGAATAGAAAAAATA
Organism: Magnolia changhungtana; assembly: GCA_030180095.1. Taxonomy (NCBI): domain Eukaryota; kingdom Viridiplantae; phylum Streptophyta; class Magnoliopsida; order Magnoliales; family Magnoliaceae; genus Magnolia; species Magnolia changhungtana. Next base: position 7,061,387 of record JASAUF010000377.1, on the reverse strand, counting down.
ATCATCTCCATATACGGGTGGGATTACCTCTTGAGATCTCTGTCGAAAATCACGCCAATTGAGGTGAAGTCGGATATATTCTTGAAATTAGAGTTCGACTTCAATACGACCCCTCCAACAAATCAACTCGGATACGCAGACCGACTAGAAAGCCTATAAATACATCCCTTATCATGGGTAAAAGGTATAGACAACTATCCCGATTCTACTACTTGAGTCCATATGCATAACTTAGGCATTGGAGGGTCCATAGCCTTAACTAGCACCTCTGGTGTCTTCTCTTGTTGTCCATTAAATTGCAGGTACTTAGTGGCTTGCGGGAGGTGAGGTAGGACTTCCCTTGTTCTCCATTAAATTGCAGGTGAAAGGCTGGCTAACAAGGATAACCATATTTCAGCATCAACAGTTTGGCACCATCTGTGGGAACAATAGTAAAGCCACCTTAAAAGTTCCCTTTACATCAAGAGAATATCAGCCTTTCATCTGCCCAGTAATGGCTAAAGAAAAAAGGCTTTGGTTGCCATTACTAAGGCAATACATGTATCAAAATACCAGCCTGAGACCTCCCAAATGATGCGATCAAATCTTCAGCCTAACCTCTATTCACCGGTGGTTGCACAGAGGTCTTGGAATCAAGGAGGGTGGCTCGTCTCTCTAGAAAATTAACCAAGTCGATCGAGGCCCTGGCCAGCAATGTCGATCGAATCATGCGCATATTAGAACGACAACACCCCCTCCCCATCCAGGGCGTGACATCAGGAGTAACTTCTACCCATCCTCAACCTCTACAACCGCCTCGCAACTCGTATGCGATGAAAGATCGACCGACATGAAGCAAGTGCATCAACTCGTAAACCGTGGAAGTAAGTGAGCTTGTTGAGTCGAATCTGTGCTAAACTATGAAGAAGAAGAGACACGGAAAAGCTCCGGAGGCCACAATAGAAAGCAAAGTCCCATGAGAAGCAGCGTTGAGGGAGATTCGAGACCAGCTCGGATACATCCGGTATGCATACCGAGCGAAGGCCCCTGCCTCCCTTGATGCACTACTATAGGAAGCCGAGCCCCCATTTACTGACGACATCATAAAGTCTCAACTCCCGTCGAGGTTCCGAATGCCCCAGATCACCCCTTACTCTGGATCCGGAGATCCGACTGAGCATCTGGAGTCTTTTAGATCATGGATGGAACTTCATGGGGCTTCGAGCTTAGTGATGTGCCGAGCATTCTCCTTAACTTTGTCAGGAGCTGACCGAAAATGGTACAGACACTCGAAGCCGAAATTCATCAGTTCCTTTACTTAACTCAGTAAGACTTTCATCACTCAGTTTAGCGATGGAAAAGGGAGGAAAAAGTCATCAACCCACCTCCTTACGATCACTTAGAGGGAAGATGAGATGTTAAGATACTACATCATCCGTTTCAATGCTGAAGTTGTCCAGCTCGATGGTTACTCCGACTAAATAGCGCTGGCTGCTATGGTAGCCGACCTTAAACAAAGAAAGTTCCTCTTCTCTATTGGTAAGAACCCCTGACTATTCTCGTTGACCTACTTAACCGAGCTCAAAATTATTCCAACACCGAGGAACTCTTCAGTTCACGAAGAGCTACTCGATGAGGAAACAACTCGGCTAACGATAGGAAGCGAAAGGAAGAATGGGAGCCTGTTACCACTAACGCCAAAAGAAAGAAGGATGATGACCAAAATCGAGGCCAGCGTACCTACCGACGTTCGGAAAGTCGCTTCCATCGGTACACTCTCTTAAACACTAACCGGAGTAGGTACTTAGGAAAGTTGGGCTAAGAAAGGAAACCTGATGACCGATCTAAACCAGTCAACCAAGCTCGGTAATAAGGCTCATCGACCAACCCCAACCTCAACCTCAGATACTGAGGGACGTATCGACTAGAAGACATGAAGGCATTATGGGGGACGTATCCACTAGAATACGTGGAGGGTAAGATCTTAACGCACCCATTGAACGCCGAGCATTTAAAGATCTACAACCCATGAGGAACTCTGACAGGTGAAACGATCATGCTCGATTGATTGCTCCATAGAATCTACTCGTGCTCGACTATGAGAAACCTCCCTTAGTTAAAGGGAAGAAGGTTCTCCCTTTTATTTCTACTATTTTATCTACATGATCGACTATGAGTGACCTCCCTCAGTTGAAGGGATGAAGGTGTTCTTTCTTGTTTATACAGTTTTTCCTACTATGCTCGCGAATTACACTTTCGACCATGAAGAACCTCTCCCATTTGAAGGGAAAAGGTTTCTCGTTCTTAATATTTTGTCTATAAGCTACGCAACTTAAAAACCTACATGCTCGACTATTGTATCTACTAAGTCACCATACATGTCCACTCACACATAAGGGCAAAACAATGCTCGCCATGCTGTGCACAGTCCTCGTACGGAGATACTATCGTAATATCCTCCTCGATCACCGCAACAGACACATCCCTTTCCAATTCCCGCATTAGCTACTAGGCAACAAATCGAGAAACATACATGGAACGAGCTGACACTCTCTAGTTAAAGAATTAAAACTTATCGCTTATACATTAGTTCAAAAATTACTTCCCAAGCTCATTAAGTATAGAGCTCGGAAGTAGGGGGCACTGTTATAGGTAAAATGAAGCTAAACAAATGTATGACACAAATGAGCCGAGCAGTGAGACTCGATGACTTTATATATTGCTTGAGGGTCGAAAAATCACCCCAACCTTTGGTGTCGACTACTGTCTACCTTGGGATTAGTTGTCACTTTAGCCCCCGACCCGACCTCAGGTACTAACCTCGGATACTGACTCGACCTTAGGTACTGACCTCGACCTCGAATACCGACGAAAAATCATCATTAGAAAGGACGTCAAATTCGACGAAGGGTCCTTATCCCGCAAGAATGAGCATAACGAGCAAGAGGAAACGGAAGGACTGATCATGGACCTTTAGGTTGATATAGGTGATATTCAGGCTAAGACAAATGCGCATACAGAGGTACAGGAGCAGGTGGAGCAACCACCTGTGAGAAGGAATCCACCGCAAGATCAGATTATACCGGCAAGATATAAGGATGACTCTAACATCACATATACCCTCATTACGAATGTGGGGGATCCGTCTACTCTTCAAGAGGCTCTTGATGAGCCGGATTCCAAAAAGTAGAAAGTTGCGATGGATGATGAGATTGACTCCTTGTAATAAAACGAGACATGGGAGCTGGTAGAGCTTCCCGTCAGCCAAAAAGCAATTAGGTGCAAGTGGATCATCAAGAAGAAACAGGATAGATACAAGGCAAAGTTGGTAACGAAGGGTATTCTCAGAGAGAATGAATCAATTTCATAGAGATATTCGCGCCGGTTTTAAAGAAGTATTTATCAGATTTGTGTTAGCGCTAGTTGCTCAATACAATCTTAAGCTGGAATAGATGGATATAAAGACCACATTCCTATATGAGGAATTGGATGAGAAGATCTACATGAAGCAACCAGAGGGCTATGAAGTACAAGGGATAGATAATAAAGTTTGTAGGTTAAAGAGCTCGTTGTACGGCTTAAAATAGTCGTCTAGGCAGTGATACAAAAAATTTGATTCTTTCCTGTTGAGTCATAAATTTACTAGGAGTGAATATGATCACTGTATCTATTACAAGACACTATGTGAATATGATCACTTATCTCTATTAGGCTAATTGGCTCTCTTTCCAAACTGTGCCTCCAGCCTGATAGGCAAATCGAGTGTTACCCCATTTTGAGGGCCCTGGCTCTAAGTCTCGAGTCACGATGGTTGTGGATGATGATGATTCGAGCATGCCACAATAATATACAGACATGCATCTTTGAATCCGGTGACATACAGCCATACATGATGCATGCCCCGTTCTTTAGCTTTTAACCACTTCAAGACTCAGCTAATGGTTAGGATTTATGGTGGGCCCGACAACTTTTCGCAGGCAGGATTCAAGACTCAGCTGATACACCGTACTCGATACTTAGTGTTCTATCGGATACTCCACATTGATGATAGAGGAAAACTTCCCTACTCTGGCAGTGTGATGCTTGATACACTAGCACTAAGAAATTGTATGCATGGCATGCAGATTACAAGTTACTAGATGCTTGATATGCAGTAATCTACAATTTACTGCAGAAACAAGTTGAGTCGTCCAAATTATGAATGTCCATAGATGGCTCATAAACTAAAGATTTCATTTGAATGGTTGATATGAAAAATAGCCAATGGTCCTAACTCTGCTTTCGGGCGTTGAAAAATCATAGCTTAAAATCGTTCAACTACTCTGCATCTGGATAACCACCTATTAAAAGTGGAGTCTGCAACTTGGGGGCGTTTTTTGCTTTCCGAGTGACTGCTTATGGACTATCACACTCTTCCAGAGTATCAAATAACCAAGGTTTTAAGGAATTGTCATCACCTGAGGCATACTGGTATCGTCCATGGGTGATACGGTTGTATTTGCCATGGAGGCCAGAAACAGCCCGATACAGTGAAACAGATACAGAGTCGAAGCAGGGCCGTATCAGTGGTGAATGATACAGTACCAAGGGTAGGATCACCCTGGTTTGTGGAACTTTGGGGTGCACCCATCGACAATCAGGCCCATCATGTCATCAAAGGTCTCGATTACTAAACCATGTGCTAACAACACCATTCATGTCTCACCTCTTGGCATACGTTTCTGTTCTGTGATCCATTTCATATTAGGTACCATATGATGAAAGTCCACCTAAACATAGCTAGCATCAATCCAAGAGGTATGTTCTTGCACATCAAACATTACACAAATCATTATTCAATCAAAATCCAGTCACAATAAAACATCCCAAACATAAAAGACTCAAAACACTCTCAAACCACATTACTCATATAATTATTCAATCCAAATACATCACAATTAGACATACCAAACACAAAAGACAAGACACTCAAACCACATCATGAAAAATCATTATTCATTCAAAATGCATCACAATAAAACATCCTAAATACAAACAATTCGGAACACTCACAAACCACATTACAAAAAATCATTATTCAATCCTAATACATCCCAAACACACAGACACAAAGGAATGATGACATAAGCTTCAATTTGCATAAATATGGAGTCAGACAGTAATCCAGTCGCCTCACGCTCATCTCCCATGCGACAAAATCCTACATATCAAACGTAGAGTCATAAGCTGATATAAATTTAATTAAGGAGTTTTAAACATGTTGAGAAATGCTCAGTGCTCAGTGCTATCAGAGCACTGTAAGTTATTGTGCTCCAAGTTGCATTCGGGCACATCGACTATCCAATCCATTGTTCTACTGTTTACTAGGTCGAACACATATTTCATGGTCAACCATGCAAGCATCATACAAATCTAACAAATATTAACCATTTGATCAAGGTCTTTAATATGGAAGTTCACGATTAGTTGCACAAAAATAGGTCTAGTCCATTTGATAGAGACCATCATGGATTGATTTTGATTCTAAAGAATCACTTTTGTTAGGCAATCATAGTCTTCCAAGAATCACTTTGGTATTCAATCATTACCATCCCATTGATGGCTTGGAAAGAGGATGGTTATAGAAAATAAGGCTGAATCGAGGATGGATAAATCATCGGATCAGTGTGATTTTTGCATGGTATCCTTAGAAATGTGTGCTGTATTTGATAGACAGTCCAGATCAATCGATTGCATTGTCTAACTAAACAGATTCAACTAGGAACACTGGAAATTATTGCTAAATGTCTTAAATCTGTAGATTTTACAGTCTGTCGATGACAGGTTCGATGCCATCGAGTAGGTTTCGATATCATCGAGCAGGTTTCGATGCCATCGAAGTTGACTCGATGCCATTGAAAATTTTCGAAATAAATTGAATTGGTTGCTGGACACCTTAGGTGCCCTTTTCAATGCCATCAAAGGTCTAGTCGATGTCATCGGTAAAATCTGAATTTTCATGTTTGGTCACTGAAACGTTCTAGTATTATTTTGATGACATTGAAGTGGGTTCGATGTCATCGAAGTTTTAATTCGATGACATTAAAGTCTCATCGAATGTGTTATCGAGTGTATTGCAGAGTTACACAGATTTGCAAATTTGTGGGATTCGTTTTTTATTTTGATTGGGATTCTCCTAAATAATATATATAGAAGTATAATCGGGATTAGGAGGGATCTTAAGCTTTCTAATTCGTTCCTATGATTTCAAAGGACTTCTAAGGGATATTCGAGGCCTGTTCGAATCAGGTATTCTCTATATCTTTTGTAATCTTTGCTTTCATAATCTTTACTTTTACTTTTTTTCATGGTTTTTCCTGCAAGGGTTTTTCCACATTCAAATCATTGTGTTTTCATGCTTGCTTGGTACGATTGGATTACTTCATTTGATTCATCTCCATGTGCTTCTGCAGTCCCCCAACAGATTTGTTTACTTGAGACTTACTGATACTCCAGCAACATATATAGCAGTGTATGCAGCAGGCAAGAGATACTTATTTTTAATCAAAATTAAACCCACTAAAGATTGGTAATTCAAGTCAAAATACCAAAATCCTAACCTGTGCTGATCAACTGTCCGTCCAATACGCGTCCACCAATCTTGGAGTCTCCTGATCAAATAATCACAATTTTTAGTTCAGAATGCATCTATGAAAGGCCCATAATTCGGACTTTTTAATTTGATTTAATTTCAGTTTCAGGTAATTTATGAGGCCTGCGCATCATCCATCAAACTGCCAGCGTATCAAAGTTTTTATCATTATTTCTCGTCTTCTTCTTAATTTAGGCTGCGCCAAACAAAAATCCTTCTCAATAAGGCTAATAGGCTCTCTTTCCAAACTGCGCCTCCAGCCTGATAGGCAAATCGAGTGTTACCCCTTTTTGAGGGCCCTGGCTCTGAGTCTTGAGTCACGATGGTTATGGATGATGATGATTCGAGCATGCCACAAAAATATACAGACATGCATCTTTGAATCCGGTGACATACAGCCATACATTTTGCATGCCCCGTTCTTTAGCTTTTACCCTCTTCAAGACTCAGCTAATGGTTAGGATTTATGGTGAGCCCCACAACTTTCACAAGCAGGATTCAAGATTCAGCTAATACACATCGTACTCCTTAAGTCTTCTGTCGGATACTCCACATTGATAATAGAGGAAAACTTCCCTGCTCTGGCAGTGCGATGGTTGATACACCAGCACTAAGAAATTGTATGCGTGGCATGCAGATTACAAGTTATTGGATGGTTGATATGCAGTAATCTACAATTTACTGCAGATAACAAGTTGAGCCGTCCAAATTATGAATGCCCATAGATGGTTCATAAACTAAAGATTTCATTTGGATGGTTGATATGAAAAATAGCCAATGGTCCTAACTCCGCTTTCAGGCGTTAACAAATCAAAGCTTAAAATCGTTCAAGTACTCTGATTCTGTATAACCACCTATCAAAAGTTGAGTCTGCAACTTAGGACGTTTTTCTCAATTTCCGAGTGACTGCTTATTGACTATCACATTCTTCCAGAAAATCAAATAATTTAAGGAATTGTCTAAAAGCAGTGTATGTTATCATCCATGAGTGAAACGATTGTATTTGCCATGGAGGCCAGAAACAGCCCGATATAGACAGTGAAACAGATACAGAGCCGAAACAGGGCCATATCAGTGGTGAATGATACAGTACCAAGGGTAGGATCACCCTGGTTTGTGGAACTTTGGGGTGCACCCATCGACAATCAGGCCCATCATGTCATCAAAAGTCTCTATTACAAAACCATGTGCTAATGACACCATTCATGTCTCACCTCTTGGCATACGTTTCTGTTCTGTGATCCATTTCATATCAGGTACTATACGATGAAAGTCCACCACAACATAGCTAGCATCAATCCAAGAGATATGTTCTTGCACATCAAACATTACATAAATCATTATTCAATCTAAATCCAGTCACAATAAAACATCCCAAACATAAAAGACTAAAAACACCCTCAAACCACATTACTCATATCATTATTCAATCCAAATACATCACAATTAGACATACCAAACACAAAAGACAAGACACTCAAACCACACCATGAAAATCATTATTCCTTCGAAATGCATCGCAATAAAATATCCTAAACACAAACAATTCGGAACACTCACAAACCACATTACAGAAAATCATTATTCAACCCTAATACATCTCACAATAGAACATCCCAAACACAGACACAAAGGAATGATGACATAATCTTCAATTTGCACAAATATGGAGTCAAAGAGGGCAGTCCAGTCAGTCCAGTCGCCTCATGCCCATCTCCCATGTGACAAAATCCTACAAATCAAAGGTAGAGTTATAAGCTTATGTAAATCTAATTAAGGAGTTTTAAACATGTTGAGAAATGCTCAGTGTTCAGTGCTATCAGAGCACTGGAAGTTATTGTGCTCCTAGTTGCATTTGGGCACTTGGACTATCCAATCCATTGGTCTACTGTTTACTAGGACCAACACACATTTCATGGGAAACCATGCAAGCATCATACAAATCTAACAAATATTAACCATTTGATCAGGGTCTTTAAAATGGAAGTTCAAGATCAGTTACACAAAAATAGTTCTAGTCCATTTGTTAGAATCAATTTTGTTAGGCAATCACAGTCTTCCAAGAATCACTTTTGGTATTCAATCATTGCCATCTCATCGATGGCTTGGAAAAAGGATGGTTATAGAAAAATAAGGCTGAATCGATGAAGGATTAATCATCGGATCAGTGTGATTTTTGCATGGTATCCTTAGAAATGTGTATTGTATTTGATAGACAGTTCAGATCAATTGGTTACACTGTCTAACTAAACAGATGCAACTAGGAACACTGGAGAATTTCTCAAACATTTTTTAGCTACACTGCATGAATACTCAAGAAGATTGCCTAAGATTATGGTTAGTGATCATCATCTTAACACTCTTTGATGCAGTTTAGTAGGGAAACAAACCCATCCAATTCAAGATGCATGTGATTATGCTAGAAAATATTGAAAATAAGCAGAATCCATAATAAATGTGCTAAAAGGAGAGTTTAGGATTGAGAATGTCAGAAAATTACACTAATCAGATCATCATACCCATCAACTAAGCAGTTATCCAATGGACTGCTAAAAAGAAAATGATAGATCAAAATTCAGCAAAGGACATATACCATTTTTCAGTTCTGAAAAGTAGGGCCCATGGTTTGAGAATCAGGACCACTGGTCTGTTGTGTCTCAATGTGGATGCCACAATTGTGACCTTTCAGCAGAAGAAATACAGAGACGGTCTTAATGAGAAAAGATCCGATGACTAGAGGCTAATATATTTGATCAGTCCAAAATGTTTTGGGAGTTTGGCCCATCCATGTCAGGATGCAGCAGACCAATGGTCTGGATAACTAAACCATGGGTTCCAGCAGTCAAAACCGAGGACTAGCCCATCCTGGGCGAGAGCTGACAGCATATCATGTAATTCCTCTGCCCATGATATTGCAATCAAAGAAAATTCTAGCCATTCTCAAAAATGGTTAAGGTGTATTTGGTTGCCCCAAATATCGTGAAATTCATGATTAATCAGTCTAATTTGCTACAAATATTATGAAATTTCAGGATTTTTGTGCAACCAAACACACCCTAAATTAAAACGACAGCCAAACAAGCCATTCATCATTCATTCAAGTAACCTATAAGCGTAGCATTCGATGTATAAACATCTTTGATGTCTAATTCCTCAATATGTTTTGTATCTACAACTCCGAGAAATCTAGTAACTTGGAGGGAAACAATAGATCCTTATGGCATCAAAAATTCCGGAATGTCTGGATTCTAATGGAGGTCTAACAATTGAGAAGCAGAATCAGGTCAAGAAAGCAGACTTGGAGCAGAATTAGGAAATTCTTATCTGAAGGGAGAAGATATCTTTCTCAGGAAATCCTAAAGTGTGCTAGCAATAACAAAAGAAATTCTAAAGCTTGTAATCAGATAGACAGAAGAATTCTGTTAAAAGCAAAAATCCGAGATTTTTTTTTTTCTTTGAGAGAGAGATAACAAGAGGGAAATGAGAAGAAAACTCACACCACACTTGGGATGTTCATTTCATTCGATGTAGAGATCGGATATGTGTCGGATCTTGCGCCAGTCCTCCCCCTTGTCTTCTTGAAGCCTAGCTTTGAATTCATCGGGCATAAATGAAACCTCCAGCATTCTTAGGGTTGTCACGTGCTGCAATCCTTCTGGAAGCATCTTCAGTCGTCTGCAGGACCGAAGGACCAAATGGTTTAGGCGTGGCAGCGCTCCTTCCTCCACTCTCCACTCTTCCAAGTCGCTCAAAAAATCAAGTTTCAAGAAATCGAGCTGAGGAAAACCTTCCCTGGAGCAAACCATTTTCTTTCCAACAAACGAACCTCGGCCTAATATGAATGTCCGAAGGTTTTGGAGCCTCTCCAGTGTAGGCAAGGGATCTTCCTCTAATAGAGACCATCTTAAAGACAGTATCACCAGGTTTTGTGGAAGTTGATCCGCCTGCGGGAGCTTCTCTAAGCGCATTGCCAAATGCAGCTTGACCAAATTGCGGGAAAGCGACGTCAGGTCCAGAATTGTATTCCCCAAACCGAATTCCATTTGTAGCGATCGGAGTTTGACTAAGCTGGACAGTACCTTATTGCAGAAGCTTAAATCTCCAGATATTCCCAATTTCCTTAGGTTGGTCAGCTTACCGAAGCCCTCATCCATCCATGCATCGGCTTGCATCATTGGTAAGGTTTGGATGTTTATTAAAGATTCTACGATCTGCGAATTTACAATACACCTATTTGCATGCAGGTGTCGTAGCCGCTTCATCTCCAGGATAGCATCAGGTAATTCGTTGATGCTGGTGAATTTCACATCCAAGGTCAGTAGGTTCTGAAGGTTCCTTGCGGATCTCAGAATCCTTTTTAGCCCAGTCCCCCTCAACCCCAAGTACCTCAAGTGAATGAGTTTTTCAATACCATTAGGCCATTCAGTAATTGATGCACCTTCTAAGTCAAGCACCCGTAGCAGTTTAAATTCCTTAAAGGGAAGCAGCTGCTTTTGCATCTGGAAGCACAACAAAGAGCGGAGGTGTCGAATAGAGGAGATTTCAGGGTAAGCAGCCAGGTTGGAGTGAAAATGGACAGCGAGTCGACGCGATATAGTTACACTGCTGAGATTCTCGGCATAGATTCTGAGAAAATCTCCTATCTCAGCCAATGACTTGGAGAGATCGTGCACAAGATTAAAGATGTGAAAACTATTAATACCCCCACTTGAACTTCTTTTAGCAAGTTGAATCATATTTCGATGAAACAACTCTTTTAGACAATCTTCCCCCACCTCCTCTACTGTCTGATCCCCTCTCTGATGCAGTAATCCTTCTGCGGCCCACAATTGAATCAGTTTTTTAGCACGGAATTCATAGTCTTCCGGAAAAATAGCCAAGTACAGAAAACATGGTTTATAGTGACGGGGTAGATCTCTATAGCTCAAAGATAATATGCTGGAGATATTGACTTCTCTTACAGACTGCCAACCAATGCTCTTGTATACATTCTCCCACTCCCTTGGTTCTGTCCTTGATAGGAGCCCTACTATGGTTTTGATTGCAAGAGGTAGACCATGGCATTTTTCCACGATCTTTCTTCCCAACTCCTCCAAGTCCTCAGGGCAATTGCCATACTGTCCTCCGAATGCTTTCCTACAAAATAATCTCCAGCTCTCTTCTTCGGTTAGACATTGCAGTTGATGGGGCTCGCTTAGTGGATCTATGCTTAAAGCTATTTTATTTTTGCGCGTGGTGAGCAGGACCCTGCTTCCATTATCCATGTCCGGGAAAGCATCCTTGACAGCATCCCATGCTTCGTATGTCCATATATCATCTAATACCATAAAGTATTTCTTCGCTTTCAAGTACTCTGAAATTGTGTGGCTCAGCTCAAGGACGGTCAACGTCTTCACCAACTCAAGCTCCTCTTTAGAGAGCACCATACAGCGAATTATGATGTTCTGCAAAAGCTCTCTCACACGATTCTCTTGTGATACAGTAATCCACGCATGAGTATCGAAATGTTTCTTAACAACATCCGTGTTATAAACTTTTTTAGCAAGAGTCGTCTTACCGAGACCACCCATTCCGACTATTGAAATAACACATCGTCGTGTCTCTTCCTCTGTCAACCGCGCCACCAAAAACTCCAAATCATTCTCAAAACCAACAAAATCTGGTTCTTGATCATATGGAGAAACGAGCCACCTGTCTTGGCGGCTTAGACCAGCAGATCTCCCCCCTGCTCCCTGTCCTATATTTTCAATACCATAAACGGACCTACTTTCGGAGATCTCACGGATTTTATTCTTTATCCGTTCGATCTTGAAGCCCACCTTACGGCGAACTATCAACTCATTGAAGATGAAAGGGTACCTTCGAATGCAGCCGCCCACAAATACTCTTCGCCTCCAGTTTTCTATGTCGAAGACAAAGGTGTCGATGAAGTCCTCAGCATCGTAGGCAACGTCTTTCACGTCCTGCACCCACTTCTTCACTCTTTCATCTCCTTCTTGTTCGGCATCAACGTCTTGCAAGAATAATCGGACACCCCTAAATTCGTTCGCCAGAAATCCAACTTGATCGTGAACACCATGTAGGAAAATGGCTTCTTGAGTGAAGGGGTCACCGAGTTTTTGGAGAAGGAGCTCGACAACGGACTCAGTAACGGCCATCCTTCCTCTCTTTTCTCTCACAATCACAAGAAAGAAATTCGGATTAAAGCCTTCTTTCTCTTGAGTTTATGTTTCATGGTGCCTGGGATTTTGATATAAGCAGCTTCGTGGTATTCCCAAACGCCCCAAAAATCGAAAGATATAAACAAACGCCCCGTCCGGCACCCGAACCTTTTTTAAAACTTTTGGACGAAATTGCCCTGAGTACTTTTGCTCAAAGTACGCGGAAGGGATTCGAGTTCACTAAAATGTTTGTGGAAAATTCGCCCCGTTCACGTCTTTTGCCAAATTATGTTTAGTACATGAGTCAAAATGGACCAAATAATAGAAAACAGTGGAAATTGTAACCCACAGTTGAAAACATAAGCTTCGAATCAAGCTAATATTTTTATTATTTCAGTTCAACCCCATGGTAAGGACTTTATAAGCATTTTGGTCACTTTACGATCGATTTGAATTGCTTGTAAACATCTTACTAGAGCCTTAAAAAAATTGAAAGGTTGACAACCCCTTTCAACTATTTCTATTTCTTGTGGCCCACTTGAGTTCTAAATCTATCTAATTTTTGGCATTTTGTCGTGACATGATCTTTCAAAATGGATGGATAGAGTGGATTTCCCACAAATATTATAGTTGGCTTAATATAGCTTCCTATAGTAGGAACTTTTATGTCCAGTACTTTTGCTTGAAATGACGCGTAGCAGGATTGGGTAGCATGATATAGCTAGAGATGGATTACGGGGTGAGGCCCAATATAAGGTATGTATTTTATTTACGTCGTTCATCTTTTTTGAAATATCATTTTAGGACAAGAACTCAAAAATAAGGCATATTAACAGCTCAAGTAGATCACACCACATAAAGTAATGAGATTGAAAACTTACCATTGAAAACTTCATAAGGGTTAAAGAATTTTTTAATATAATGTAACTCATTCTTTGGGCTATTATGTTATATTAAATTTTAAGTCCAATGGACAGAGTGGATTAGACATATATCTCATGGTGGACCTCACAACCCTTAACACATTACAACCTCGCTCATTAACACATGACAATATGACCTAACCCTTAACACATGACAACCTTGAGCACATGAAAACCACGATCTGAACCTTAAAAACCTTTAATACATGACATCCACAATTTAAATCCTTAACACATGATAACCTTGGCCGTTAACATATGCCAACCACGACTCTAATCCTTAACACACAACCTTAACTCTTAACAAATGATATATATTTATTGTCTTGCAAGGTAATACATTATAAAATCCAAATTCTATTTCCTTTGTTGTCTTTCACATGATCACAACTACAATCATTCATCTAAACTTTAAATACCTTTGACAATCACTTTTCCTCACGACAACAACCATGTCAATCCTTCCTTACTCATAACAAAAAGTGACTTTAATATTTAAGAAAATATTATTATATAAAAATAAATAAAATTAAAAATATATTCAAAATATCTTCCACTTATCAGTGGCTTCCATCACTAAGAAATATCTTCCACTTAAAAAAATTATAAAAAAAAAAAACCTTGGTTTTAGAGATGTGGAAATTGTTGGTGGTTCCCATACTGGAAAAATTGATGTTTGTGACCGTATACTGAAAAATGCAACCGAAGTGGGTAATGGTAGGTACCCAAATGAAAAGGAATAAGAAAAGTCCTTGGAAAATAATAATAATAATAATAATAATAATAATAATAATAATAATAATAATAATAATAAACGAAGAAGAAGAAGAAGGCCACCAAATTTTTTTTTTAAATGTGTTGGAGAGGGCAAAGCATTTGTTTAAACCTTCCAAAATTTGGAGTGTTCCTTTCATGCCTCTCTGTTTACGGATGCAGGCTTGAAAAACCAGTCGTGGCTCGCTGTCGGGCAATGGTACACGTTTTTCGGTTGATGAATCCGGAGCCTCCTCTCAGATTTAAACTGTTGTGGACGCGGATTGGACATCGATTGTCGATGGTAGTAGCCACTGGAATAGAAAAGAGAAAAGAGAGAAGAGGAAGTTTAGGAGATCATTGCAACTGTGGGAAATCTTCTCCTGTGGACCCACGTGCCTAATCACCGCCACGTTTCGCTACCACAACTCTTTCGGCTGCGACTTGGGGTAAGAAATACTAAACCCTATCATGATGTAAGTCTCTCGGATGGTTTTTCTCCAACCTAGCTAACCCATTTACTCGATTAGGCGACCGACGTTCTTTCCATGGAAACATAATCCTAGGACCGAGTCCGAGTCGAGCATACTACCGAAAGGTGTGGACTATAAACGCTTAGGTTACGGTTTGTCAATGCTTTCATTACAACTAATGATTTATGTTTGCCATGATTACTATCGTATTGTCTTAAACACATCAATTTCTATATGTGATACACCTATGAACTGTAATAAGTAAATGACGCAACTTGTGTTTGATGAAATGTTTAAATGGGGAATAGAAAATGATTAGTGCTTGCCATGATTGTTAATCTAGGATTCATTGTTGTCATATGCACATGTATTTCTTTGTGTAATGAATTGATAAAATGTAAGTTGTATAGCTAACGTAGTTCATGTGTTTGATAAATTGTCTAAATGAGAAATAGTTGATAATTTGTACTCGCTATGATTGTTAAGGTAGAATTCTTTATGGCCTTATGCATATGTATATTTTTCTCTATGTAACCAATTGATAAAATGCAAGTTGTAGTTAACATGGTCTATGTGTTTGACGAAATGCCCAAATGAGAAATTCACTAGGATTGCTTATTGAATGCTATTACACGTGGGTGTTAGCAGCATTTGGATAGGAATGGGGCTACAATCGTAGTCCAGGCAATCGGTAAATGCCCATGTTTGGGTGGCCAAATTAGTCTAGCCACCTTAGGTAAACCCGAAAGATACAGGTCGTACGACGACTGCCGACAGTGGCTAGGCCACGAGGGGCGCTTATGCACTCCATGTCGATTAAGTTAGCGTGCGCCCATACCAATCGAGCTTGCCTAACGAACCGGTTGACCTATTATGTGTTTACCATGTATGGATGCGACTGTTTGAATCTAAGGTATCCATCACCAATGTAAAGATCCACCTTCAACCATGGTACCACGATCCTCAAGACTCGTGAGCTGGGCATGGTGGTATGGGACACCGTGTTCAGGCTGTCAGCCTACGCTGGGGTGACGAGCCTCCTCGTAGTGACCGTGAACACCACTTCTTGCAACTTGCCTATCGTATGTGTTTCTTTAAGAGTGACGAACCTAGATGGATCCAGAACACAGAAATAGAACCGCTGCGGTTGTCCAATGCCTAACATTCAATTTAGGTCAATATTAAAAAGGAGGTACCCTAGCTTCCCAAACTTACTAGATGAATGAACATAATTAATCACTTGACTAACATGAACATGCATCGCATCGCATTAGTTAGAATATGACAAAAGGGCGTTGGAGTCGCACCTTTGAGGAAGTGTTGTCATATGCGAAACAGCCGGTCGGAGTCACGTGTTGAGGGAGTGTTGATGGGCGAGGGCATGCATTATTACATGCACTCCATTCTCACATTAAAAAGAATAGCTAGGAAGTGATTGTTTATGATTGCCTTATCATTACTGCATTGATTGACTTGATAACATTTGTAACTTTTACCTTATAGAACCACTGAGTGGATCACTTACTCCTACTCTGGGACAGTGTTTTAAAATACCAACTAGACACTGATGTAGGTGCAGGTACGAACGACGTCTATGCATTGGAGTAGGACTTCTTGGATTAGGAGGAGGAATTCTCCTACTTCCAACTCTCGGGCAGGCCGATGTAGGCCACGTACCGTTATGCAGGGAACGCTGGGCATATGGGCTTAGTTGGATACTACATTTACACTACCACATTTTGTTTATTCGGAAATTGTATATGTATATATTAAACCTAATCACGGACTCATACTCTGGAAGAAATTTTGTGAGACATGTACCTATTTATACAGATATGTTTTGGATTTTCGCATTTGCTTAACTTCATTAAATCTGGAGTATGATACGTTGTTTAGTAAAATTCTATGTATGCTTAATCAATCAATATGGAAGAAATCATAACATTATCTTCCACATGACATAAGTGATGTTCGGAATCTTGGGATTCGAGCTTTGCTCGACCCTCGAAATTCAGGGCATTACATGAAGAAGCAGAGGAAGTTGAAGAAGAAGATGTGCTACCAACTGGCACCATGATGGAGGATATATTTGATGAGTTAGAATCAGATGATATTGAGGCTAATCCTGACTATCAGCCACATGAGTTTGATGAGCGCCTTCACGCTTTGGAGGAGAAGGTGGATAGATTGAAAATATCTCAGGATAGTCAAATGAAATATATGCACTTGTACTTTCGGCACATAACTAAGGGACTCCATCAGATTGATCCATCCATTCTACCTCCTTCTTCATCTGGATCGGATTATTTTTTCTTGATATTTTGGGCATGTATTAATGTTAACTTTCACTTTCACTTTTTGGACTGGTTGTGTATGACTTGCCGATGTTGATACTCTGCCTAATTATGTTCTTAACTTTAACTCTTTTTCTACTATTATCTACTATTATCATAATCACAGCTATGTTTACACTCTATTCTTCCTTTGTCAAGTTATGACAAAAAGGGGGAGAGTTTTGTAGTTATGTGGTTATGTTCATGAGTTTGAGTATATGGTGTATGGTGTAGAGTGTGCATTTTTTTATTTTTTTTGGAATGTATTTGTTAATACAGGTACTCTACAAGTCACCAAGCTATAGGTACTCTACAAGTTACCAAGCTCAGATTGAGGGGAAGTAGATTTTTTAGTGCAAGAGTGTTATGTTATGAAGTGGAGTTATGATGTTTGTGGACTTGTGCATTATTGTGAAATCTTCTAACTTGGTTTTGTCACAAATTTGACAAAGGGGGAGATTGTAAGTGCTATGTTGTATGTCAAGCACCTTGTGTCGTCTAATTACGTAGTGACAAACCACTTTGGAATGATGGACTTGTTCAAAATGGAAAGTTCACCTTCAAGTGATGAAAGATGGAAAGTTTACCTTCACATGAAGATGTGTTACAAGCTATGAAGAATGTTCTATCTACATCAACTTCAAATGCTACTTCAACTTCTAGTGTCACTTCAAGTGTGAGTTCAATTTCAAGTTCAAGTACATGTTCAAGTTATAAACCAAGTTCAAGTGCTACTTCAAATGTAAAATCAAGTCCAAGTGCACTACATGGCCAAGATCAAGTTAAAGCTTCAAGTGTACAAGATCAAGTTTCAAGTACATCAAGTAGAAGATCAATCGAAACCAACTGAAGCTACAAGTTCAATATTCAATATTTCAAGTATAAATGACCCTAAAAGACCTTAGGTTTAGGTCATTCATATTACACATTTAATATGGCTCATTATGCTTAATATAGGCTTTACTTCAACTAGTCCTAGTCAATGTTTGGCTAATCCAGGATCTGGCTCGACCAGTCCAGGGTTTTTCTCGACCAGTCCAGAATTTAATTCAAATTTTTAGAATTTTCTGGTAGGTCTTCGACTAGTCGAGCACCCTGCTCGACCGATCGTGGAGACTGGCTCGACCAGTTGAGCAGGGCTCGACTCGAACTCCAGCAACTATTTTGAGCCCCACTCGACTAGACGAGGGTCGGTTTTATTCGATCACGACAGAATTTTTGAAATTTGGTTGCTCCCAGGACCAATCGAGGCTAACCTTAGATCAGTCGAGGGAACCATTTTTCAGCCTATAAATAGAGGACTTTTCTCAGCTTTTTTCATTCATTCAAAGCCAATTCAAGGCACCACTCTGAGAGATAAGTCCCTGTGATTATCAAGCTATTGTACGGTAATTTAAGATTCTTGTTTATAGCTTTTTGATTTCTAATTTCTTGATCTTTCCTTGCTTCAATCTAATTTGATAAAAGGGTATTCTTCTCTACCCCTTGTGAGATCCAAGGAATTGAATCAAAGTAGTCCAAGGTTGGATTAATATAAAATTCATTTAGACCTAGAACCCTTCCATTTGTGTGATTGAATATTAGACATCTACATCTTCAAAAGAAACAGTTTTACCGGCTACATCAAAACAGACTCTACAGATAAGTATTTTAAATTACAACTTTTAGTTTTTGAGATTGCCAGAAAATCTCTACTGTAGTTTTGACTGAGATAGCCAGAAAATCTCAGCGTGGAGTTTTTAATTGTGGTAGCCCATTGAAAACACAATTGTAAAGGTTTTAAGGTGAACCTTGGAAAAGCTTCTTTCATAGTGAAAGACAATATCACGTGGGTTGTGATTATTAGGAGTGGAGTAGGTGTGACTATTTGAGAACAGTTGGTGTACACACTGAACCACTATAATTCCTAGTGCTTGGTAGATGATGATGTATGTGATGAATGTGTGGTCAATGCTTGTATCTATTTCATGTACATGTGGTGAATGTTGCAATAACTAGATTTGTTTCTATTGCTTCTTGTTTTAATTTGAGTTTTTGATCCTTACCGAGTTTGAGAAATCAAGTTGTCCTACCATAAACTTTGATTTTTGGTGTAAGGTGTCCTTTGAACAACGTTTGTATCAACCTCTCAATACAATTACAATTGAGTTTATTATTTGATTCAACTATCTGCATTTATTTTCCGCATTTATTTTTATTTGACATCATCCTATTTACCACCCCCCTCTAGGACTGGGAGCTCGCCCTTTTCAAATTCAACAAGTCAAACATGAAATTTAATGAGGCAAACATGAAATTCAATGAGACTCCAAAAACTAAATGCCCTCATTTAGTTTGCCTCACTCAATTTCCCTTAAGCCTCGTTGAATTTCATGTTAGCCTCATTGAATTTCATTTTTGCCTCTCTCGATTTCATGTTTACCTCTCTGAATTTCATGTTTGCTTCGCTCAATTTCCTGTATGCCTCGCTCAATTTCCTATTTACCCCGTTGAATTATATATTTACCTGCCTCAATTTCCTTTGAGCCTCGTTGAATTTCATGTTTGCCTCGCTAAATTTTTTATTTGCCTCGTTGAATTTTATGTTTGCCTCGCTTAATTTCTTTTAAGCCTCATTGAATTTCATGTTAACCTCACTGAATTTCATTTTTGCCTCGCTCAATTTCGCTTAAGGCTCGTTAAATTTTATGTTCACCTCGCTCAATTTCCTTTAAGGCTCGTTGAATTTCATGTTAGTCTCGTTGCATTTCATGTTAGGCTCGCTCAATTTCCTATGGATAATTCTTGATTTCACCACCTTTAAAAGAAAAGGGAAAAAAAATAAATGACGACATTTAGTTTTTAGAGCCTCGTTGAATTTTATGTTTGCCTCACTCGATTTTCAGTTTGCCTTGCTCAATTTCTAGTTTTCCTCACTCAATTTTCAGTTTGGCTCGCTCGATTTCCTCTAAGCCTCGCTCAATTTTCAGTTTGCCTTGCTCAATTTCATGTTTGCCTCTCTCAATTTCATGTTAGCCTCGCTCAATTTCCTCTTGCCTCACTCAATTTCATGTTAGCCTCGCTCAATTTTCAGTTTGCCTCGCTGAATTTCATGTTTGCCTCATTGAATTTCCAGTTTACCTCGCTCAATTTTTAGTTTGGCTCGCTAAATTTCATGTTTGCCTCATTTAATTTCCTCTTTGCCTTGCTCAATTTCATGTTAGCCTCGCTCAACTTCCAATTTACCTCGCTCAATTTCCAATTAACCTCACTCAATTTCATGTTTACCTCGCTCGATTTCCTCTCTGCCTCGCTCAATTTCCAATTTGCCTCGCTAAATTTCATGTTTTCCTCTCAATTTTCAGTTTGCCTCACTCAATTTCATGTTTGCCTCACTCAATTTCTAGTTTGCCTCATTGAATTTTATGTTAGCCTCATTGAATTTCCAGTTTGCCTCACTCAACTTTTAGTTTGCCTCACTCAATTTCTAGTTCGCCTTACTCAATTTCATGTTTGCCTTGTTCAATTTCTAGTTTGTCTTGCTCAATTTCCAGTTTGCCTCACTCAATTTCATGTTAGCCTCGCTCAATTTCTAGTTTGCCTCGCTCAATTTCCAGTTCACCTCGCTCAATTTCCAGTTCGCCTCGCTCAATTTCCAGTTTGCCTCGCTCAATTTCATGTTAGCTTCACTCAATTTCCAGTTTGCCTTGCTCAATTTTATGTTTACCTCGCTCAATTTCCGGTTTGCCTCGCTCAATTTCATGTTTGCCTCGCTCAATTTTCAATTTTCCTTGCTCAATTTCCTCTTTGCCTCGCTCAATTTTCAGTTTTCCTCGCTCAATTTTCAATTTGCCTCGCTCAATTTCATGTTATCCTTACTGAATTTCATGTTTGCCTCGCTCAATTTCCCTTGAGGCTCGTTGAATTTCATGTTTGCCTCGGTCGGTTTCCTTTTACGCTCGTTAAATTTCATGTTAGGCCTCAATTTTATGTTAGGTTCGTTCAATTTCACGTTAGGCTCACTCAATTATCCATAGTTGTATGTACTTTTCGCTAAAGAAGCAATGCGTACGGTTTAGAACTGTAGCCATAAAACTAATGGCTACGAATCTAATGAAGCAATGTCTACACTACCAATGGCTACGGTTATAATCCGTAGCAATATCTCTTTAGCTACGGCCTTTAACCCTTTTCTTGGTATTGGACGGTGCCACTGTGATATCCATAGTGCCACCATGGACAAGACAAAGAGATTGACGGTGGCACTGTGGATATCACAGTGCCACCGTGAACACAAGGGTATTTTCGTCTGCAAATAATGTGTTCATACAGAATAGTTTAGTTTTGGAAAGTAAAGTTTAGGAGTGTTTAGAAAAGCTGATGGGTAAAAAGTGGGGTTTACAGTGGTAAACAACTCAGGTGATATTTATTTTTTCCCTTCAAATCCAAGTCTATATGACCAAATCAACGGTTAGATAAATATTATAGTGAGCCATGAGAGGTTTTTAATGGTGAACATTCAATCACTATTGTTTTCTTTATGGTGTGGTCCACGTAAGATTTAAATCTTATTATTTTGATCAAGCCCTAAAATAATTTAGAAAATTAGATAGAGTACCAACTGCTAACTAGCCAGTGGTAGTGTCAATAGCCAAACTGTCGGTGACCTTATGATGGTACGGATGGCATGTAAACATTACAGTGGACCTAAGGAACATGAAAACAAGTGAGTAGACCTAAGGAATGGAAAACGAGTAGGGAAATGCTCTCATTTATTTATTTATTTTCTTTCCTTAAAAAGTAGTGAAACTTGAGACTTATGGGCCCCATGTGGTATGTGTATAACATTTTACTGTCTAAGTATGCTCCCTACCATGGTGGAAAAAACAAACAAAACATCACACCGATCAAATCATTAGATGGTTACACTTGAATTGGGATAATTGAAAATTTGTAATTACATTTTATAGATTTGCCCACCTTACCATTGGATCCATCATTTTTTATTCGTTTAATAATAATGTTAGCATACATCACTACGCCAAAATCACAAATTTGCGACGGACCAAATCCGTCGTAAAACCAAATAAACGACGGATTTCATTCGTCGCTATGTACTGGGTTGTTTTTTGTGATGGATAAAATCCGTTGTTAATCTGCGATGAATAAGGTCCATTGCATATTAGCAACAGATAAGATCCGTCACAAAAAAAATAAAAAATCCGTTGCAGAAATTCGAAAAAACCCTCCTAAATTGGCCATCATTAAAAATATTAGCGACGAATAAGGTTCGTCGCTAATATGAGTAGCGACGGAGCTCAAATCCGTCGTTGATTTTGAACTTGTTTAGAAATTAGCGACGGATTTGGTCCATCGCTAAAATATATGTAAATAAAAAAAATATATCATCAAATTTATTATTATTATTATTTTGAATCTTACACCTAATATTCATTCAAAAAATAATTCACATGAGTGTTTAATAAGAATCCTATTCACAAAATTGGTAACAACTTAATTCAATGAAGAGGAAATGGCCTAAGTGGAGCTAATCCAAACAACAATTCCCATAGTTTCAAGTTGGACGTGAAACATGGAATTGCAAAGCGAGTTTAGTTATGTCTCACCTCCACTATGGTCAAAACACAAATGGTGATGGAACATGGTACATATCTCCAAAATCATGGGTCTTGATCTTGATCCACCTTTCTTATCCAACAAACTCATAGCAGCTTCCCTCAAGAATCAAAACATGATTAAAGGATGCATGCATTCCTACTCATTAGAAATCTCTAATTCACAGATAAACACAAAGTAGGTGAAGAGGCAAGAAGAAAAGAAAAAGACCAATGACTCACCAAGAAGTCATTTGTTGTCTTACAACTTTCATCCTCACAATCTGTTCTTTCGACTGCACCGTTGCTAAACCCATGCTCTGATGCCTGCTAAATTCAAACTTCTGATCACCATCTACTGGGGTAATACATCCAAGCCAATGACCTTCTTATATTGGATTGAAATGCTTCGGTGCTCTCAGAGCACTACATGTTATAGTGCTCTTAGTTGCATTTACTTGTATTGGGGTAGTTCGACCGTTGAAATTCACTCATATTATAAATTTCACATGACCTATTGAAGCACTCATGAGATGTGTGTGCATAAAAGAACATTATATTTTTTCATAGCATGTCGGAATAATAAACACCAACTGTTGCTCTTAATGCTTTTCTGAGCATGATATACACAATTCAGTAAGTTCTTGTCGACTTCACTAGGAAGAGTATCCTCTAGCGGTATGTTTGGTCCCTGCACATTTATAGCACATGACAAGTCTCTCAAAGATTCACCTTTGTGTTCCATACAGTGCTTTTGCATTTGGGATTTCCTGGCTCCTCAACCAATGGCTCTGCAGAAGGCTCTTTTGGTTCCTCTCTAGCATCTACTTCAATGAGGTCATGCTCAAATCTATTCCACACAAGCAAAAACAATAAACTGTTTATTTTGAATAGTTTCTGCCATAAAGAAATCCAGAAGCATAAAAATCTAATCTTAATCCCATAAAAAATAGCCCCATTTCCAAACTCTCCCCAAACACATAAGCAGAACTAACTATGCAGCCAATAGAAAGAAGACAGATGACAAACTACATTGCACTGTAACAGGGCAACTTAAAAAGAGAAACCTGATAGGAGTGTGTAATGACATATTTAGGTTTCCCTTTGGCCAGTGCAGAACAATCTAAGGAAAATTGAGAAGATCCATTATAATACATATTGAGTACACACTTCAGTCTAGATTCAAGATAAGTAAGATAATCGTAACTTGCAAGCAGCTGAAATAAGAAAAGTCATCATACCTTGGTGAATTCCGGGGAAATTGATAATTTTGGATACCGCTTGCTTAAGGCCAAGTAGTCCCTTTTAATGTCCACCAAATAGGATGGATAAACCTGAAAATAGAGTAGTTCAATTATCCCACCTAATAAACTCCAAAGACACCACGATTCCCATATATAGCAAAAGCAAGAAGTAAATGAAGCAAATTGTTTGAACAAGCTCTAGATGGAAAAAAGGCCAAAAAAAAAAAAAAAAAAAAACTATGAAATATTGTAGTTGTTTCCTGACTCTCAGTTGTTTGAAGTGTTCAATGGTTGTTGAGTGGGTAGCATCGACAATTGAAAGGGTTAAGAATATTTTGTATTTAATATCAAGGCTGTCAAAAGAACAAATAATAATAATAATAATAAATCTTTGGATCTACATACGAATCTGTAAGCTATTAGGAATAATTACAAGATTAACTAGCTAAATTTTGAAAAGAATGGTGCAACATGATTCACTAGCTGATCCCCAATTAGTGGGGTAAAGCTTAGATGGTGATGACTATCTAAAATTAAAAAAGAAGCAATATCTTCTTATTTTAAACTGTACTTAGAAATGAAGAGGTTTAACAAGGAAAAGAAAAACATGCATTTTGAATTCTGCACTAAACAGCACGAGAAATCATGAGATATAGGCAGCATGATAGGAAAAGGTTACCCGTCTAGAAATGGCATGAGAATGTAGTAATGAACCACAAAATCTAAAGCCCATGGTATGATGACCAAGAATACTAAGAACTTCACCTAGAACATATAACAAACAATGAATAAGCCTCACCATCTTCTATTTCCTATGTCAAAAGTAACATGTGTGTCTGAGAAAATATGTAATTGAATGTATCGACTAATGGAATTAACCGTACTGCATTTAGATATTTCAAATGATGGAGCCTCATTATAAATGGTCACATAACATTCATAAGAAATTGAGGAAGTCCAAGGAGTAGGAAGTCTAGAATTGATGGCTAAACATGAAAAAGCAAAAGAAAAGAAAAAATAAAAAAAGGAATCCAATTCACGAAGAGGGTGTTAAAAGTATTTCCAATGCACTTACCGAGCTAGATGAAGCATATTGAAAAACCGTCTTCATATATAAACTCATTATCTATAGATGAATAAGTGGATAAATTAAAATATACAAACCATGCACCACCTTTAACCCTCATCACAAACAGAAAACCAATTCAGTGTAGCAAAAAGTACTCTGGTTGTCAAAATGAAGGATTATTTTTCAATTTAAAGATGCAAGCCCTCCTTGTCAACTTGTTACCATTGAAGTAAGTTACACTTGTATAACTGTAGAAACTCGGCAAACTCTAGTTGTCCTTTATCCATCATGTGCAGCTGTAGAACCAACGATCAACATCTGCTAATCCCTACAAGGAAACCACAAGATCCACCATAGAAAAAAATTCAAAATAAAATAAATATAAATTTTAGAACTCCAACCAGATCCCCTAGGAAGAAAATCAATTTTTTAAAACTTTCAATTGTATGTCAGAATCAGTTTCATCAAGAAGCCTATAAAATAATGTTTTTTTGCCTTTGTGACTCACGAGCCCAGATATTAACTGCTTCCCAAATGCAATTGGCTTTTGCTTTGCAAAGTGGCTCTTGAGAAACCAAATAAGCTATTCAACCGTTGACCCAGCCTCCATGGCAAAGCTGCAAACTTGGTCGCAATAGCGAATTCAACCGTCTCCTTTTGTTGCCTTTCTTTGATGAAGCTACAATTGAAATAGATAAGCTGTCAATGCAAAATCTGAAAATCTACATCCATCAAAAAATGAATCAATCAAAAACTCCCACATACGAAACTTCAACTATAGAATTATCGATCCAGATGTTAGATACCTTCCAATTAGAGTTTCAGAATTCACAGAACCAAAAGACGCCTGCGAAACTGTCAGCTCGAAAGAAACTGCCAACTGCTGAAATGCATAGCATCAATCATTAAACAACCCCTTTGGCTCCCTTTGGAACCTCACATACAACACTAGATGCTCTATTGTACCACTTACAACATTGATATGCCATGAGTTTCATATTTACACTTAAAATTGAAGTATAGGATGATATACAATGCAAATATGCTAACTATTTGGAGTATCTTTGTATCCTAATTGTAAGAAGGAGAACATATGATGTGTCTTAGTTGAAAAATGCAGAACAGATGAGCCCACATCAAGAGAAATAAAACTGTTGGAATATCATCAGCGAAGGGCTCATTTTTGGGCTGTTCACCAAGTGCGAACCACCATGAACAAGCCCTGGTCCAAATTCACACTAGTCCATCCATATTTGGAATCAGCACTACAAAAGAGTGGTTCATAGCCCCAAGGACGTAACCTTGTTATCCAAGAGTGTCACATCCAAAAAAAAAACATCAACCTTGCATCCCAACCTACACGGAACAATTTCCATTATCCAATTATAAAATACAACATACATGGAATATGCATAAACAAAGGTGAGGAAGATATAAAAACAATGGTGGGAGCAGTCTGAGCAGGTACCGACAATCACACACATCCCATGTGAGATTGTTCATGTTTCAAACAACTTTCTAGAATTAGAGGGGACTGCAAAAGAGTTATATAAACCACAAGAGAATGTAAGATAAGTGACTGAATAAAAAATAGTTACATCCCATTCATAAATCCAGGACTTATGCTTCCAAATTGAAGAAGAAATGCCCTAGGCACATCAACTGGTAAACACCATTTAAAAAAAAAAAAACTATCAATTCAGAATTGTTGCAGATCTAGCTTTCTACAAATACAACCTCAAGAAAAAAGATGTTAAAATGGTGTCGTGAAATAAAATAATCACAATGAATTACAAGATTGGAAAGCTTCCTATAAACAAAGCATGAGCTAGTAGCCAACATCACATTATTTTTAACCAAACGCCTCTACAGGTCATACAAAAGTGAGGTAAGCCAAAGCAAACAGAAGAGGTGGCCTCTTTATTTGAGGATTGCATACTGACCTTGATGAGAGGTGACCTCTTTAATATAATATGACCTAAAAGCTTGCATTGGATACAATTTTGCTTGGATGGTCCCTGGTGAATGGACCATCAAGCCATTTCTTAAAAGGAATGCCAAGATTGGATGTTACACATTTGATGGTCCTGAGATGACAAAAATTTTCATGGATCATTTCACTTTGAGGGAAGCTCTAGATGGATAGTCAACTTGAGTCAATTTGAATTTAGGTCATCATAGCTAATAGATCTATAACGCCCCTTGTTTTCAGGACCCGAGTATATGACTTGTTTCCAAAAACCCGAGTGTTAACCTATAGAGAGCCAAATTCCATATATATATATATATATATATATATATATATATATAAAATCTATATCTTTCAGAGTTAGCAGTTTAGCGTAGAATGGACAAATCAACATAAAGGAAAATTTACAATTTCATTTAGAATATACAAGAGGCTGCCCATAATGACTTATACAAACCAATGTCTCGATATTAACAATACAAGATTTACAAAAATCCATACATGAGAAATATTAAAATGCATTCAAACGTAAGCCGCAAAGTCACGTAGCTTCTCTTGGCAGGTACATCCATGCATCCTTAACAGTTACACCTGGCTCCTCATCAGTCTAAACATGAATATCATCTAAGCCACCTGCGCTACCTATACAGTTATATATTTTATGGATGAGTGGCCAACTCAGTGTGGATTCCCCTTAAAATTACATACCGCCGCCTTAGTTAAGCATAGTTAAGACAACAAGGCATTCAAAACAATACATGATGCAGTCTTTTTAAATGCATAGATGCGTGCATGCACATCGACCTGGGGATGCTCATCCAGTCGAACTTAGGCTCGTCACTCACCTGGGAATGTTCATCCAGTCGGACTTGGGATCGTCACCCATGCATAAGACTGATCACCAGCATAGAATATCTCATACAACATGGTGTCAAGTTATCAAAATAGGCCGATAGTCGAGGGTCTGGGAGCTAGCGAAGTGATACCCCACTAAGCCTAAGGGCACGTGCTACAACATCCAGAAATAGCCACATATCATTGCCAATATGCTATGAATGTATGATTAGTCAAACCATTATTATTCCAATTATAACCAGCCAATTTAAGTAAATCAATGACACTATGGGGGGCTCGTCACCCAGCGTAGGCCGACAGCTCGGGCATAGTGTCCCATGACCACCATCCCCAGCTCATGAGGTTTTCTACCTTAGGATGTTTTATAGAACCCATCAACTAGTAGTCAATCAAATTCAACATAGAGGAAATTACCATCGCATGGTTGTATGGGAATGAATCGTCGAAGCCGCAAGGACAAATACCAAATCTTGGGGTAAAATAAGTCGGTGCGGCAAAAAGGGGCATAGGTAGGGTAACATTAAATTAGGGCGGTAAAGAGTTCATCCCAAGGCCACGTAGGCGAAAACATCCCATGAATGGTAAATCCATATCAACAACCCTCCGCCCAAAGCAACCACCAAGTCAAGGGTCTTTTTTTTTTTTACACAATTAGTCTCGTTACACCCTAAGTGTGGGCTCACATAGACAAGTGGAATTTTTCCACTAGTAGGTATAGTGAAGTGAGTTCCCAGCGACTTACAACAATTCACATGAAGGCATACAATTATAACATGATGTACATATGTTAAGCATTTGATCAATAGGTCATGTTATGAACTATCAATTGAACTTTAAATGAGAACTTATCATATAATAACTATCTCATGCAATCACGGTTCACAATTATCAACTAAAAATTAGACGTAAGCCATGTCTTAAGAATTCATAACTAAAGTAAGAGATTGCATGCCATGAGATAACAATTGTGATTCTTAATAAAGACTATTACTTAAACTAATTTGGAAATGGAAAGCTTAAGGGGAAGAAGTCATCACCTGATGAACCAAATCACTTTCTAGTGTTACTAAGTGCTTGCGCCCTTAGAATCGAACCTTATCATGAATTATAAAGTTATACAGTTAAATCCAAGCCTTATACACTATTTATGGTTGGGGTCTTAACCTAGGGTTGGGATTGCCTAAGTTTTAGGGTTTCACCCTAGGGTTTAGTTCTAAGAGTTGAACTATAATGCATGTGTAGCTTATACGATGTAATAATATGGTTAGTTACAGTTTAACGTTAATGATATAACTAATACTAGTGACCATGGCAATACTAAGTATTACAATGGCAATAAAATAGTGTAATCTATTACACTAATATCATTAATGGAAATTTTATTTATAATAATTAACATTAGCGCAAACAGTGTACTGATGGCTATTCATGCTTAATATTCATATAAACCTTAATTTCTACCTACTTGATAAGACTTATTGAAGGAAGACGTGTCCTTCAAGGTAGACGATTTCAGGTAGTTTCTGAATAGAAGATTACAATCAACAGTGAGCTACCACCGAGTTGACTCGGTTGGGAACCCGGACGAGTCAACTCATGATTGAGTTGGGAGAAATTTTAATTAAAGCTAGTGAGTTTTTTAGCTTCAAATCTAGGTGGAAGTTATCTTCCATAATCAGTAGGATGGAAACCCAAGTCCCAACTCCATTAGCTGATTGAGTTGCAAATCTTATTTTTGTGAACAAATACCGAGTCAACTTGTTAATGAGTTGTTTGAAATGGAGTTTACAAGGACGTTTTAGACGTTATACCTGTTTAAGAAGTGGTCACTTTTTAAGGTGAGCTGCTGTAAACGGCACTTAGATGGATCACTTTGGGGTTTCAGTAAGTCGTTACTGAGTTAACCCAATTGGAACTCCCAACCATCTTCCAATTATCATAGACAGAGGCGAAGAAAGAGCTCTCTCTCTCTCTCTCTCTTCTTTTTTTTCCTTCTTTCTCCTCACAACACAAGTCCGACAACATCTAGACCTGGACAAAACTCACTTCCAGCGCAATTGGACAGTAGCCCGACTTACCTGACTCGGTCCAGCAACTCGGCTCAGCCTGAGCTAGTGCAGCAACGCACCTACTCCCGTTCTCTCTTCTTATTCTCCATCCCTTCTTTTTTAAACAGGCCCAACAACTCCTGGACTCGAACACAGCTCGGTTCGGTTTGCTGGGCAGCAACTTGGCCCAACTCGAACCTCGGATGGGCGTGTAGTAGCAACCGCACCACTCCCTCTCTCTCTCTCTGATTTTCTGTTTTTTCTCGAAATCAATTTTTTTTCAAAATTATCAACTTTATTCAATATTCTTTTTTTTTCCCACAAAATAGATTTTTATTAAATCACGATTTAATTTTTTCAAAATCTCAATTTTTCACATTGTTAAAATTTTTAAACTTCTCGATATTCTTTTACATGTGATATTACAAATCATTTAAATATTAGTTTTAAATTTAAAAAAAAATTCCACTCATTTGATATAAAAACAAAATAATTTTTTTTTTTTTTTTTTGCATTCAATCAATTGTTAAAAAATAATCTTAGATATAAACGTGTACAATTAAACCACTGAAATTCTATTAAAAAACAATTCTTAGACTACAAAAAAACATAATTTTCCACCATATTCTTAAAAAAATGAAAAATAAATAAATGTTTAACGCAAGTCCTTTTACGATGGACCATGATCCATCGCAAAAGCAACTAAAAACCGTCACGAATTCCTGTTTTGGGCGGGAATTTGCAACTGATCATTTTTTGTGGCAAAATCAAAATTTGTGACAGATTTAGTCCGTCGGAAATTTACGACAGACCACACCTTCGTAAATTCGTTATAAATTAGATTTTAATGACGGATTTTGGTCTGTCGCGAAATTCCGTGACTTTCGAACCACGAATTTTCTAGAAAGACGGGATTGGTGATGGACTTTTTTCATTAACGACGGATTAATTCTGTCATTAAACCAAGCGATTTTTGAGATGGACTAAATCCGTCACAAATTCGCGATTTTGCCGTAGTGGCATCCATTCAATGGGTTGGATGTGATGTTGGGAATAGTGTGGAAGCAAACTCGAATTCAATCAAACAAGACGAAATCAAATGTAAAGTTAAACACAGAGAGAAGACAAATTTTACATGGAAAAAACTTCACAGGAGAACAAACCACAGCACAAAGCAACAAGCAGTCCACTATGAAAGAAATATATAAGAGATGGAAGCAACTTTCAATGACGAGAACCCCCTTCGAATCTTTCCAGAACCTTAGCTTTTTCTTTCTAAAACCTTTAGGAACGTTTTCAAATAACCCTAATCCTGATTACGCCCAATATATATAGTGTTACAATTGAAATAGGAAACAAATCATGCACTTACGTAGAATCACGCGCACCATCAATCTTAGTGTTGATCGATCGACCATGCACAAGTTCGATCAATTGAACTAAGCCAAAAATGTCCATAGAGTTAAAAGGATTTTTCTTAATATTATTAATCGATTGATCGAGCATGGTCTAAATTGTTGAGTAATCTAACTAGAGCATGGTTGTTCGATTGATCAATGACCCCTGTTTCAATAAGATTAAAGACATTCATCGAACAATCTCTACCATGGATTCAATCTACATGCTCCATTACTCCACCATGTTATTGACTTCTCTAATCGCCTTTCATCCTAGCTTCATTGCTGCTTCTTATGCATACTTTGTCTTCATTAATGAAAAGGCCTAGCTGTATGTCCTAGAGGGGGGGTGAATAGGACTATGCCAAATAAAACTTATAACAGCAAAATTAAAAAGAATATGATAACCAAAATAAATCACAATGCAGGAAAGTAAAACAACCTCAAAATTCAGATCTTGAGAGGTTGATACAAATGTTGTTCTAAGGACAACCTTACACCAAAAACCAGAGTTTATGGTAAGACAACCTTATTTCTAGAAAGATCTTTGTATCAAATCTCAAACCAAAGAGGAATATAGAAATAAACACAAACGAATCAAAAAAATTGTAACCACAAATGTATTATTCTAGGACATGACCATACACCATAAAAATGGCAGAGGTAACCTTCTTTGGAACAACTTTAAAGGAAATTGAATTTCAAGCTGATAAAGGAATAGCAGAAAATAAATTCTAAACTATTACAAAATTCCCACAATGCTTGAATTAAATGATTACAACATTCACCACCATACATACATCCCACAAATAAATAATTAAAGATTAGAAATATAAATCATTCAACCACAACACAAGGGATTATAGTGGTTCGCCTGTGTGTTCACCAACTGTTAAACAACAGCCACATAGAATGCTACTCCACTCCTAATATCCTCACACAGGGGATATTAGCGTTCACTAACAAAATAGGTTTTCACAGGTTCACCCAAAACCTTTACAATTGTGTCTTTGTCTGTGGGCTTACACAATTAAAAAACCCACTTCTGAGTTTTCCTGGCTCTCCTCAGATAACCAATACAATAAGATTTTTCTGGCAAATCTTGAAAGAAACCAAAACAGAAAGGAATTTACAATTAAATGTAAAATACCTGATTATCTCCTTCGTTGTAGCAGCCCGATAAAACCAAGTCAGAGTAAATGATTGAATGTCCAAGTTCAATGTCCAATACTCAATTACAATGGTTCTAGTTCTAATGGATTTTAAATTAAACCAAATAGGGCTTGGCTTAATTGATTTTGATTCCAAAGAAAGGGAATAACAATTTCTCTTATCAAATTAGATTGGAATAGCAGAAACAAAATCAATTAAATAAAGCTAAAGAAAGAGAATATTAAATAAGCACACTTAGCTTAGATGGAGCACAAAATTATCTCTCAGAAGTTTGATGAAGATTGGCTTGAATGGATTAATTAATTCACACTTTCTTCTGAGATTCGTGCTCTATTTATAGGTGAGTGGATCGCGTCTTCGACTGGTCTAGGGAGCTCTTCGACTAGTCGAAGAATTAACAGATTTGAAAAAAATCGAGCGCGATAAGCTTTGACCGTTCTACGACTGGTCGAAGGTCTCTTCGACTGGTCGTAGGTCACCTTCGACTGGTCGAAGGTCTCCTTCGACTAGTCGAAGACCCTGTAATTAATCACTGGACTTTGAGTCGAAGACTTTCGACTGGTCGAAGATGCAGTCGACACTGTTCCTTCGACTGGTCGAACAGATTCCTAGACTAGTCGAAGGTTAATAGAAAATATCTGAATTTTGTAACAAACTCACGACTGATCGAGGAATTTCTTAGACTAGTCGAAGCAAAGCTAAGACTAGTCAAAGAAAGCCTAGGATAAGTCTTCGAACTGCCCAAACTCATGTAACATAAACATATGACTTATGTATCCAAAATGGCCTACTCCTAAGGTCAACCTAAGGTCAATCAAACCCCAATCGTGAAGTAAGGACATTGAAACATTAGGAACAAGTGGCCTTAAAGTTTAAGCCTTGAAGTCTTGATGTAGTTCAATCTTAAAATCTTGATGTAGCTCAACCTTGAAAGTGTCTTGAGTTCTTTACGAACGGCCTTGTACGCTTCTTGAAGTCTTGCATTCTTGATACTTGTCTTGTGAGCAATACTTGCAGTCAAGGTTGATCTTTGTACTTGTGAGCTTTACTTGTTGTGAGCTTTACTTGTTCATGAATGTTGATCTTTGAGAGAGCTTCACTTATGCAAGTTATATAACAATGATTTTGGCACCACAAATTTGACAACCGACAGGGGTATAAACTATATCACTTACAATTAATCCTTTTTCAAGCCCAAAGAAGTTGCACAGAACCTAAACTTCTCTACAGAAACCACCTTAGTGAGCATTTCTACTGGATTCAAGCTCGTGTAGATATTCTAAAGAGGCACGTTGCTTTCCTTAAACACCTGTCGAATAAAATGATGACAAACATCAATATGTTTAGTATGAGAATGGTAAACTAAGTTCTTTGCCAAATTGATTATACTTTCATTGTCACAATTAACTGGCATGACCTCCAGTTGAAGTCCAAGCTGATTCATCATTCTTCTCAACCAAACACCTTTGAACGCCTCCATCGCCATCATATATTCAACTTCGTTTGTGGAAAGAACTACCACAAATTAAAGCTTCGACATCCAATTGATTGCACCACACGCTAGTACAAACGAGTAACTGGAAATTAATTTTTTATTATCCATATTTCCTACATAGCCTACCAATTTATCCGTAGACTTTTCAAATGTCAAGACGTAGTCCACTGTACCTCGAATATACTAAAGTAGTCATTTCACTACTTCCCAGTTTTTTTTGTCGGGGTTACCCATGTATCTGCTCACAACACCCACTGCATGTGAAATATTCATTCTCATAGAGACCATGACATACATCAAACTGCCAACAACACTCGAATAAGGCACACAAGACATCACTTGCTTTTCTTCATCTATTATAAGACATTGCTATAAAGAAAGCCTAAAATGAGCAGCATGGGTGTGCTAACCGATTTACCTTGTCCATACCAAACTTAACTAATAATTTTTAAGGCATTTTGCCTATGATAATTGTACCCTGCTCCTCTGTCTGTCTTTGTGAATATCTACGCCGAGAATTTTCTTTACAGCCTCAGATCTTTCATTTCAAATGTCTCTGACAATGACTCTTCAATGTATCAAATCCAGACATGTTATGGTTGGCAATAAGCATGTCATCTACGTACAATAGCAATACGATGAATTGACCATCATTCAATGTCTTATAATAGAGATGGTGATCATATCCACTTCAAATAAATCGCTTACCCATCATGAAAGTATCAAATCTTCTATACCACTGCCTAGGCAATTGTTTCAGGCCATATAATGACTTCCTTAATCTGCGAACTTTATTTTCTACCCCTTGTACTTCGAACTCTTCTGGTTACTTCATGTAAATATGTTCTTCCAAATTCCTATGTAGGAAAATAGTTTTCACATTCATCTATTCCAATTTCAGGTTATTTTGGGTAACCAGCGCCAATATAAATCTAATAGACACTTGCTTGACCACCGGCGACAAAATCTCACTTAAGTCAACACCCTCCTTTTGCACGTACCCTTTTGTAACCATCTCACATTGTATCTATCATGCTTCTTCTTGTAAATCCACTTACAACTGATCTTTTTATGCCCCATGAAAAGCTTCACCAGCTCTCATGTCTCATTCTCATAAAGAGAGTCCATCTCGTCATGCATGGCCGCCATCTACTTCTTAGCATTTGAGTCATTTAATGCTTCCTAGAAGGTAGACGGATCCCCCTCATCTATAATGAGGACGAATGCAATATTCGAGTCATCTCTATATCCGACTAGTAATTTGCGATCTCTCGATAAATTTCTTCTGAGAGGTGACTACTCCAACTGCTCATGTACCTTTGTTTGTGTGCTTCTACCTGTGTCTCACCTTTTTCAATCTTGACATCAATAATCGATAACTTCTCTAATTCCTTGTGTTCTTCCTTTTAAAGCATTGAATTCTCATCGACTAGACGTCACAATTCATCATGATCTTTCGTGTAACTAGGCCATACAACCTATATCCCTTCACAACATCATCCTAAACTACAAAAGTTAGTTTCTTAGTCCTTTGGCCAACTTATCTCTCTCAGCTGACGGTACAAGAAAGTAAGCATCACAACCAAATACACGCAACCCTGAGTAGTCAATATCATGACCACTCCACACTTTTTTTTTGTAATTTTATAGTCTATCACCATAGATAGTGATCGATTCACTAGATGACAAGCCATATTAACGGCCTAGTCCATAATTTCTTGCCCAATCTAGCATTACTCAACATGTTTCGGGTTCTCTTTAAGAGAGTATTCATCTATTCTGTCACACCATTCTATTCAGGTGTGTACCTCACTGTATTATGTCTTACAATTCCATCATGTTTGCAAAACTGGTTGAATTCCTTTGAAGTGAATTCACCTTCATTGTCTATCCTTAGAACTTTTAGTTTCTACCCTGACTAATTCTCAACCATCATTTTCTACACCTTGAATGTGGTGAATATATTGGATTTATTTTTCAGAAAGTAAACCCATACTTTCCTAGAGTAATCATCTATGAATGAGATAATGAACAATGATCCCCAATGGAAACAATGGGCGACGAACCCCATACATCTGATTGCACATATTTAAGAATACCCTTAAAGGCATACTTTTCAGTCTTAAAAGTCAGTCGCGATTATTTACCACATATGCAATGTTCACATACATTAAAACCAACACTTCTAAAAACAGAAATCAAGCTATTATCAGAAAGTACATTCAAACCATGACCACTCATGCGCCTAGCACGCATGCCACAAACGTGCCGATGTGGACTCCACTACAGATGCTCCAGCTCCACCTGATACTGTATTTCTAATCAATTTATAAAGGTTGATATTATGCTATACTTTTATCACTACGAGTGCCCCTTTCGAAACTTTAAGAACACGATCAAACCCGATAAACTTGCACCCAAGTGCCTCTAATGCCCTAAGAGAGATCAAATTCTTCCTGATATCAAGAACGTGTCTCACATCCATTAAGATACGCTCCATCCAATCAAACATCCTGATGTGCACCAAACTAATGTAGAGCAGTCGCTAATAATTTTGTGACTAAGATGGACCAGAAAAGGCCCGATCGGAGACGAAGATGATCCCGACCGTCAAAACATAAAACGGACGTATCTCACAAACCGGAATGAGTTATCGGACATAAAATATATGATTTTGGGGTAGGACGAGATACTTTAACCACCCAACCATGTTGTGTTAGGTTGCGCAAGCCAGATTTGCAAAATACCATCAGATTGACGGTCGTTTCCCTGTTTTAATTCTGTTTTTACTATAAATAGTAAGCTTTAGTTTGATTATAATTCTTCATCCGTTGGGCTTTAAGAGTTGCACCCAACATAAAAAGTACTTAGAATAATTAGGAGAACAACGTAGTGAAGCCAAATAGGACACTTGCTATTTTTGGCCAAAAACCTTGCACACTAGTAGACATCTTGACCGTCTATAAATAGTAAGTTTACTATTTATAGTAAGTTACGAATTCTAGGAGTTTTAGTTGTAGTTTGATTCTAAAATTTCTTACCAAACTAGCACATGGAAGGATGTGAGGTCGAGCACCATCTTCCTCAAGGGGATAGTTGTTCCGAATCCACGAGAAAGAAACAAGTAAAATAGAAATAAATTCTATAAAATTCGTAATTTGATTGATGAATGTCTAATAAATGACTTTATAACCCTTTAAATAGGGATATTAAGCAATGAAAGAAATTTCATAATCAAACTAAAACTAAAACTCCTAAAATTTGCAACTTACTATAAATAGTAAACTTACTATTTATAAACGGTCATGATGTCTACTAGTGCGCAAGGTTTTCGGCCAAAAATAGTAAGTGTCCTATTTGGCTTCACCACATTGTTCGCCTAATTATTCTAAGAACTTTTCATGTTGGGCGCAACTCCTAAAGCCCAACGAATGAAGAGTTATAATCAAGTCAAAACTTACTATTTATAGTAAAAATGAAATTAAAATAGGGAAACGATCATGGACCTGATGGTATTTCATAAATCCGTCTCATGCAACTTAGCATAGTAAGGTTGGGTGGCTAAAATAACTCGTCCTACCCCAAAATCATATATTTTACATCCGATAACTCATTCGGTTTGCAAGATACATCCGTTTTAAGTTCTGACGGTCTGGATCATCTCCGTCTCCAATCGGGCCTTTTCTGGTCCATCTTGACCATGAAATTATCCTCGACCCACTCTACATCAGTCTCCTCCACTTTAAAAGAACTTGTCTTCGAGTTCTCGTCCTGCTTCGGTTCATGATACTCGGTCAAGTCCGCGACATTGAAAGTCCATGAGATCTCCATGTTGTCTGAAAGATCAACAACATAACCATTGTCATTGATCTTTCGGAGGCTCATCACCAGTCCAATCTTCTTGTTCTTCAATTCTTTGTACGTCCTGGTTGAAAATCTCTCCTTGCGGAGATGGACCATAACTTGGTCGGCTACCTCGAACACCTTTTGTCACCGATGCTTTGTTCGTTTGCTCCTTGTACTTGATGTTTAAGGCATGTAACTTGTATTATACCTCAGAATGTCTTGTCTGCTATATGTTCTGCTGCAACGCTCATACTTGGGAGCTTGGGCAAAGGGACTAAGTCAAGTATGTGGGGAGGCACTCAACCATAAATAACCTGGAACAGAGACTTCCTCATCGAGCGATTTGCCATGTTGTTGAATGTAAACTTTGCTTGAGATAAGGCTAAATCTCACTGCTTCAAATTTTCTCCTAAAATACATTGAAGGAGGTTCCCCAACATGCGATTCATAATTTCAGTTTGCCCGTCAGTCGTGGTATGCATTGCTGAACTCAAGTCGTATACCAAACTGGTTCCACTGCTTCACCATGCTGTTCTCCTAATTATTCTAAACACTTTTTATGTTAGGCATAACTCATAAAGCCCAACACATGATGAGTTATAATCAAACTAAAACTTACTATTTATAGTAAAAATGAAATTAAAACAGGGAAATGACCATCGATCTGATGGTATTTTGCAAATATGGGGCTTGCGCGACTCAGCATAACAAGGTTAGGTGGCTAAAGTAGCTCGTCCTACCCCAAAATCATATATTTTATGTCCGATAACTCATTCTGATTTGTAAGATATATCCGTTTTAAATTCTGACGGTCCGAATCATCTCCATTTGCGATCGAGCCTTTTCTGGTCCATCTTGGCCATGAATTATCCACGACCCACTCTATAACACAAACCGTCACCTTAAAGGTAAAGTCATTGCCCATAAAAACATGTCCACCATCATACTCATTGTAACTAGTGAACCAATACATGTGAGAAGTCATGTAGTATGAGGCCTTCGAATCCAAAATCCAATCATTACTAAGATAACCACATTTGGATGTGATAAAGGCATCACCACCATCCACCTCCTCACTAGATTACATTATGTTGGCCTCCTTAGCTACATTATCAAATTTATCTCCCTTCTTAAACTTGGGATTTCGACAATCCTTTTCCATGTGTCACGTCACGCTATAATTCTAGCACTTCAATTTACCATTCCCTTTCAATTTGGATCTACATCGAGAAATCCCTTCCCCCATTTAAAATTCCTTCCCCTAGCAACGCATCTATAGAGGTACCCTCACCACTGTCTTTTTTTCTCAATTGCTTCTCATAAAGGGCTGAGATGATAGTTTTAACATTGATGGTATCAATACCGTAGAGCAAAGTGTTTACGAGATTCTCACAAGATGATGGAAGTGAATTCAGCATAATTAAGGCTTGATCTTCCTCGACAATCTTAACCTCTGCACTCGTTAGTTTATAAATAATTCACTAAATATGCTCATGTGTTCGTTAATATTTTATCCATCTATCATCTTAAGATTACATAATTGTTTCTTTAGATACAAACGACCACCCGAGGATTTCTTCATTTATAAACTATCAAGTTTCATTCATATCCATGTGGCGGTGTTTGATCTAGGATGTTGTAAAGAATATTGTCCACTAAACACATTTGGATCGAGGTTATAGCCCTCTCATCAAGTTCATCTCACTCTTAATCACTTATAGATGCGGGACGCTTCGCCTTACGAAGGAGAGCATGTTGTAATCCTTGTTGAACTAGAAGGCCTCTCATCTTCACCTTCGACAATTCAAAACTATAGTTTTACTGGTAAATTTCTCTGTTTCAGACTTCACGTTAGGCTTTTTTGTCAACTTGTATCAAATTAGAACTCAAAACCCAACATTAACTTTGATACCACTTGTTAGGAATTGCGCGGAAGCAAAGATGAATTTAATCAAAAGTCAAAATTAAACACAAAGTAAAACACGTAACAAAAAAACACATGAATTTTAAATGGAAAAACCCTCACAAGAAAAAATATCATGGCACAAAGCGACAAGCGATCCACTATCAAAGTAATATACAAGAGATGGAAGTAACTTACAATGATGAGAACCCCCTT
This sequence comes from Magnolia changhungtana, assembly GCA_030180095.1. Taxonomy (NCBI): domain Eukaryota; kingdom Viridiplantae; phylum Streptophyta; class Magnoliopsida; order Magnoliales; family Magnoliaceae; genus Magnolia; species Magnolia changhungtana. The sequence goes on along the minus strand of JASAUF010000377.1, from coordinate 7,021,325 downwards.
CAAATCTCTCCTAAATCCTAGCTTTTCCTCTCTAGAACCCTCAAGAACGTCTTAGAATAACCTAAATACCTATTACACCTTTATATATATATATATATATGTATATATATATATAGTGTTACAATCGAAATAAGAAACAAATCGCGCACTTACGCAGAACCACGTGCGCCATCGATCGATTAAGTAGCTACAAGGTTGATAACCGAACTAAACCAAAAATGTCCAGAGAATTAAAAGGATTTTTTCTAATATTATCGATCGATCGACCACATGGTTCGATCAATCGAGCATAGTCTAAATCATCCAACAAGCAATCTGATTAATTCTGGGGAGGTTCGATCGATCGAGTATGGTTGTTGATCGTTCGATTACTCATGTTTTTGCAAGATTGAAGACGTATCCATCCAACATGTGAAACACTACCCTTGACTATCATTTTATTATAAAGAAAAAGTAAAGGAGAATGATAATGTAATTTTTCATCTGATAAAGCATTACCCTTAACTATCATTTCCTCCGGCACTATTTAGTGATATGTCACAAGATTTCAAAAAATCAGCAATTTAGATTTTTTTGCTAAATTAACTTGACAATAAAGTAAAAATTATTTAAAATTTTAACTAATTCATTATACAATTATATCTTAAGAAATTTAAATTATTTATTGATAATATATATATATATATATATAAATTTTACTTTTAACTATTTACAATCATTTTTTGACATCTTGATGTGGATCAATAAATAGTTGCCCCATGTTGACGTTATGGATTTAGTACTCATGGAAATCATACTCGCACATGAAGATATATTTGTTTGATCTTCCTTCAATGATATGCATTCCTTCATTAATGTGGAGGCGCAAACTCATGCACATGCCTTTAGGGGAGTGAACCGACTAATACCATGTCGCCATGATTAGCGAGCCAATTAATGAGACAGTGTACTTGACACATCTATAAAGACCTACTGAGGGAAAGAATCCTATCACGGATCTAGTTATGATATACTCAGTAAGGCCATCTTTCACAATCCTTTTAAAATGGGAGATCTTCGTAGAAGCATTTAAAGACTATATTATAGTTACGGAGATTCCGAATATTCTATGATTGGACTAACATTCAAGCAAATCCATTGCAAATCGGACCCAAATCAAGAGAGGAAAACACCAAGAGAATCCCACTTGGACCATGATCAAAAGGGAGTGAGAGCTCAGGGTTTTGTAGGAGGTGGTTTGATTGAGTCATTTATAGGAGGTGGTTTGATTGAGTCATTTAGATGCATAAATGGACATAATCGATTTCAGGTTCGAGATCAGTGGTAAAGGCTCTTCTGATTGATCATGAATCTAGATGCAGAATCCTGAAGGGGCCAAAATGGAGACCATCTACGTAAAAGTAGACATCTAAAAATACACAACTCCAAATATATGGAGACTCCTATTTAGAATGCATACCATAAAAACTGGGAGATTCGCGATTAATAAGGAAACCAAGTGAGCTTTTTTACCTCCTCAACAACCTATAAAAGGAGCAATTGATGAAGATCTTGGGGCTCCATGCCAAACACAATCTACCTTTTACATCCATATTTACTTTTATCATATCTTAGCATAGCCCAGTCTTAGCATAGATCGTTGTTGTCCAGTGCCACTGCTATAGTACGGTAGGATTAGATTAAATATCCACAACCCTAAGTTGTTGGATCTCGATCTATTGAGTTCTTACTTAGGCGATCATATTTCTAGTCACATCTTGCTGATCGTCCACCTTGATTATTTGTTCTTACAAACGGACCAGGTATTTATCTCTTATTTTTTTATTTCTCTAGTTTATTTTTATCCTCTATCAATTATAATAAGCTTCATTCGAATATTAATAAAATCGATGTAGTTTTAGCCTTCTTTTTATTTATCTATCCATCTTTATTCATTTTTAAAAATATTAATTGCAATTAGTTGTGAAAGAAAAGTCCTGAAGTCATGAGGCAAAAAGAATCCATCAGAGAGAACTAATGTAACGCCCCATGTTTTCAGGACCCAAGTATATGACTCGTTTTCTAAAAATCCGAGTGTTAACCTATAGAGAGCCAAATTCCTTTTTTTTTCTTTTCTTTCAGAGTTAGCAGATTAGCGTAGGATGGACAAAACAACATAAAAGAAAATTTGCATTCACATTTAGAATATACAAGAGGCTGCCCATAATGACTTGTAGAAACCAATGTCTCTTAAATGACCAATATAAGAATTACATAAATTACACAAGAGAAATAATAAAATGCATATAAATTTGAGCCGCAAGATCACGCAGCTTCTTTTGGCAAACACAGCCATGCATCCCTGGCACTTGTACCCTGTTTTCCATCAAATCTGAACATACAGATCATTTACATCACCTGTGCTACCTGTACGATTATATATTTAATGGATGAGTAGCCAACTTAGTATGAATTCTCCTCAAGATTACACACCGCCTCCTTAGCTAAGCATAGTTAAAAATAACAAGGCAATCAAAACAATACATGATGCAGTCTTTTTAAATGCATAGATGCGTGAATGCAATCGACCTACGGATGCTCATCCAGTCGAACATGGGCTCGTCACCTATACATAAGACTGGTCACCAGCGTAGCATATCTTATATAGCATAATGACCCAGTCATCGTACATATCTTGTACGTAGGTCGATAATTGATGGTTTGGGACCTAGCAAAATGATACCCCACTAAACCTAAGGGCACATGCTACAACATCCAGAATTAGCCACCCGTCATCGCCAATATACTATGAATGCATGATTAGCAAAACCATGATTATTCCAATTACAGCCATCCAATTTAAGTAAACTCAAAGGTCACTATAGGGGGCTCGTCACCCAGTGTAGGACGACAGCTCGAGCATAGTGTCTCATGACCACCATCCCCGGTCCATGAGATTTTCTCATCTTAGAATGCTTAATGGATGCCCATCTACCGGTGGCCAATTAAATTCGCTAATTAAGGATTACCATCGTATGGTTATAGGTATTGAGGCATAAAAAAGAGAGAAGAAAGAATTGAAGAATAAGAAGATAAATATAAAAAAGAGATGGAGAGAAATAGAAAATAAGAAGAACAAGTATCTTTAGGGAGGGTTTGCGTGGGTCCGCGCAAGACATATTGATTGTGCATGTTCACACAACCAATAAATCAGTTACTCGGGGTCGTGCAACTGGCTTCTGAACTTGTTGTCCATGAATGAGAAGAATCAATGAAAGGTGGGTCCCTTGACACCAAGATCGAGGTTTCACACGTATGGAGGCCTATAATACCCCCCTCCCCCTCTCATTTGGGAGAATTGAAGATTTTGGAAGAAGTGCAGAGCAACAGAGAGACTGAAGGTAGGACTGAAGAGAAGCCCATGGTTTACACGAACCCACACAAACCATGTTGGCTACGCTGGTCCGCGCAACCAGACTATCATGCCGTTTATAATGATGAGAGGCCAAAATATTGCCGAAATGATCAGACTCCAATTCATCTTCTGTCTAGGCTTCAAGAAGAGAAATCAGCAGATCGGATCTGCATGATATTCCTCTTAAAGAGATGACCAAATTACGAGTCAAAGTGCTGCTTAATTTGACATCCAACTTGGATATTTGAACTTTTTCAATTTCTATATTCTAGATAATTTATCTTAGAATCAAGGGATACCCGAGGATGTAAATGAACTCAGTATTAATAATACGATGATCGTTCTTAATAAACTCTTTCTCTGTTATATTTAAATAAGATAATCTCCAAATTAAAATGCATTTGTTTCTTGTTTGAAACAAAATGGCGACTCTACTAGGGACTTTTATCTTATTTAATATTAACATTGAGATAGTTACAGGACTTTCATTGTAGTTTGGCATCTTTCTAATGCCAAAATGGCAACTCTCAGTGGAAACATCCTCCCCTTCATCTCTTAGATAAATTATATTGTTATTCAAATAATAATTACAATTTTTTATTGTATTTTGAAGGTAAAAAGATAAAATTGTGGGTTATAATCAAATGGCAAAGTCAACGATGAAGGTAAACTTTTATTTCACCGCAACGGGATTCATGGTGGAATATGCGCTAGATCAACCTTTGAGGCGCGAGACCCAGTCCCCCATAAGAAAAATGGTTGGAGTCGTGTCTGCCTCACCTCGAGTACTAGAAAATGACAAAATTCGAACTGCTGTGACATCTCGGAGGACCAGGGATCAAAATGTAAGTAGCTTCAGAACAAGTCTACCTTCACCACGAACTAGGGGACCAATAACACGGAACGCTGCCAGGAAGAATCCTAAATTGGCCCCTCCTTCCATATATCCTGGGCACACGGTTCCACAATTAGCATCACGAGACTTCCCAACCCTAATTGCTCCAAGAATATGATGGATAAAAGAAGAAAAAGGAAAGGCGTTACTCATAGGATCATTTGCTTCTATGTTATCGTGATCAATCGGTTGCAGTGGAAGTATGGGGAAATCGAACAGGACTCCCCTCCCTGTAAGTCCCATCACATCGACATATTCTTATCCCACTCCAACTATGGCTTCGTCAGGAAGTGGGGAAGCTACAATACACATGGTCGGAACAGATCAGGGGACTATGCCGACTACGGAGGATTGTATGAATGAAATGGCGTAAGTACAAAGGATGTTAATGGAAGAATATAGAAATCGCAGAGAGGCTCTGGCAACTCTTACGCATAATGTAGCCCAGATAGCAGCCCCTCCGATATGGGCGCGATGAACGGACAAGAACATCAACCTGAAGGTTTCCCGCCACAGGGGCCAGGATCACTCGAATTTGCTCTAGCAGCGAGGACCATAACTCAAGAGGAAGTATGGCAAGTTGTTGAGGAAGCCATGAGAGTGGAAAGGGAGCGGTCGATTCAGATATCGGACACCATATCCACGGGAAGTAGAGGATGTCCCATTCCTAGTTAACTTCAAGCACTCGGATTTTCAAAAGTTTAATGGAGAGGGATTGCCGGAGGAGCATTTGATACACTTTATTACCAACATGGGGAATTTCTCCACAATACCACAGTACTACCTACATTTGTTTGGATCATCCCTGACAAGTAAAGCATTCTGATGGTATTCTAGTCTCACTCCAGGATCGATACGCACATGGGAGCAGATGCAGGATGCCTTTATGTCAAACTTCTCTTTAAAACACGAAGTCAGCATCACAGAGTTGGCTTCAGTACGGCAGAGAGAAGGGGAACCAGTGGAAAAGTTTATAGACAGATGGAAGACGTTGGGAGCCTCGTGCAGATAGTTACCGGAAGAAAAAGAACAGGTCAAGATGTGCCTAAACTCCATGGAGACGGGAATTGCGTTCGGGCTCACTAGCGTCGATATTAAAACTTTCCATGACTTGGCCACCAAAGCCCATGCCTTAGAGCTGATGACTTGAAAAATGCCAGCATTTCACTACGAAATAGCCAGAAGAGGACCCAGTAGGTTAATTGTAAATACTGTGGACCACAAAAAAAGGAGTCAAGAAACAAGGGATTCAGGAGAAAAAAGGACAGAGTGGAAGGAAGAATCAAACTGTCCTAGAAGCAAGTTCACTGGAAAAAGACCCAGATCGCTTAATTTTCACGAAGGGTTTGCATTCGATAGAGAAGACATCATTCCTATGATGAATCAGTTGCTGAAAGCTGGTACGATAGAGTTACCTGCATCCAAGCGCCCAGAAGATGCAGAAAGATCAAGAGAAAGAGATTTTTGTCGCTATCATAGTTTAGTAGGGCATCCGACAGAAAATTGCTACACATTAAAATGCATAATACAAAGAACGATAAACAGGGGCAAAATAGTGATCGGAAAAGAAAAAGAAAGGGACACAAAGGCGACGGTGAACATGTTGACGGTTCAGGAAAGTGCTCATGAAAGAGCAGAGAAAGAAAGTCGTGAGATGACAAGGAAAGCCGTGGTAATTAGACTACGGTCAGGGAAAAGAATAGCAAGTCCCCCAAGGCAGAAAGTCGGAACGGCAAGGGCTGAGATCATAAAAAACTAGTACGATACTGACAAGAAAGAAGAGAATGATGAAATAGCAAAAGTGACTTATGACGTTATGAATCATTTAAAGGGTATACCAGCTCGATTAAGCATTTACGACGTGTTAAAGTTATCAGAAGATTTCAGGCAAAGTCTGATTCAGGTGCTATCCGACCACAATATCAGAGAAACATTGCTGGTGAAAATGGAAAATGAAGAACGCAAAGAGCGGGAAGATTGTATGCCAGTAGTTTCCTTCTCTGATAATGATCTAGCTTGTGATATAGGGCATAATAGGCCATTGATGATAGTAGGCCATATTTGCGGTAAAGAAGTAAAAATGATTATGCTTGATAATGGATCTGCGGTAAACCTGTTACCGTTAACAATGTTGAATAAATTGGGTTACCGTTGTTCCGATCTGTGCCCTAGTGGAATGATTATACATGGCTTTAATTAAGACAGGCAGCATATGCTCGGCAAAATTACGATGACATTGGAAATAGGAGACTTAACTACTGATGTTATTTATCACGTGATCAGTGCGGTCACGACATATAATCTTCTCCTGGGAAGACCGTGGATACATCAGTACAGTATTATACTTCTACTCTCCATCAATGCTTCAAATACTGTAGGAATGGAATACAGTATAAAGTAATGGCCAATGCAAGACCATACACAGAAGCCGAGGCCTTTTTTGCAGATGTCAGTTATTACGACGGATTCGCCAGAGGAGAAGAGAAAGAGAATGATGAAAACAAAAACTTGAAAAATGCTCGTATGAAAGCAATAAAAGGAGAATCCGAAAAGGTAAAATCGTCTAAAACTTCAGAAGTAAAGAACAAGTTTTATTTTATACCGAGATATCTGAGGTAATCAGGACAACCGCCATTAACATTACTATCGCTTGAACAGTTGAAAATCCTACAATCAAACTATACAATACCATTGCCAACTACTGAAAGAAACAAGCCATTCCCAGCAGTTCGGGGAAAGTTTCATGTTGAAGCCAATGCAAAGTATCCGGAGCCGATCAAATTTTATACCTCTTCAGAAGTAAAGATAAAAGTAAGGACTAAGAATAATGTGTACCACGGAAAGCTGACATCTCGCGATCTCAAGAGATACAGCCCGGCAAGTAGAAAAATGATGAAAAGGATGGGTTTTGATAATGAAGAACCGACTGGTTTAAATCAAGGAAAAGGAATCCAGGTCCCTATTGGAGTCAATCAGAAGAGGAGAAAATTTTTTAGGACTGGGGGCAAAGTCTTCAGTAAATATGGTCACAGTTGTTCAACCATCAGAGGAAGATCCCAAAATAGTCAAACATCTTGAGACAGCTCTGAAGCAGATAGAAGACGGGGGGCAGCCTACAATCAACAGTTTGCGAGAAGTAAATGTGGGCACAAAGAAGAGCTGAGAAATACATTCAGAAGCGCTGGCCTTCCTGAAGAGGAAGTTGAAGAGTATGTTCAATTGTTGAAAGAAAATAAAGATGTCTTCGTTTGGACATATGCGGAAATGTCAGGTTTGGAACCTTCAGTGGCAGTACATCGATTAAATAGTTCTAAGGACAAAAGACCGATTAAGCAAGCGTAAAGACGATTTCATCTAGATTTGGTCCCTCTGATAGAGGAAGAAGTGAACAAGCTGATCAAAGTTGGATTTATCAGAGAGGTCAAATATCCCAAGTGGATATCGAATACTATCCCAGTAAAAAAGAAAAGTGAACAAATCAGGGTGTGCGTAGGGATCTGAATGAGGCTTACCCGAAGGGTGACTTTCCCCTCCCAATAATAGAACTGTTGATCGATAGTACGACGCAATATGCTATCATGTCTTTCATGGATGACTATGCTGGTTATAATCAAATTAGGATGGCACCTGAAGATGAAGAAGCAACGGTATTTAGAACTTTGCTAGGAATTTACTGCTACATGGTTATGTCGTTTGGTCTTAAGAATGCTAGGGCAACATACTAAAGGGCGATGCAAAGTATCTTTCAAGATATGATGCACAAGTATGTTAAATGTTATGTTGATGAGCTGGTGGTTAGGTCGAGGAATCATCAGGAATATCGCCAGCATTTAGCATCGATCTTCCGTCGGCTCAGAAAGAAGCAGCTAAAGATGAACCCGGCTAAATGTGCTTTTAGAGTGCTGTCAGGAAAGTTTCTTGGCTTTGTCATTAGGCACAGGGGTATCAAAATCGACCTAGGGAAAATCAAGGCCATTCAAGATATGCTGCCTCCGAAAACTTTGAAGGAACTGAAGAGCTTGCAAGGGAAACTAGCGTATATTCACCGTTTTATTTCAAATCTGGTAGGGAGATGTCAGCCATTTTCCCATTTGATGAAGAAAGGAACAGAGTTCGTGTTGGATAAGGCCTATCAGAACGTGTTCAATGCAATAAAAGAATTGCTGAAATAGCATCCGGTATTGACAGCTCCTATAAAAGGTAAACCACTTATCTTGTACATATCTGCAGCTAAAAACTCGCTGGGAGCCTTGTTGGCACAGGTAAATGAAGATGAGAAAGAAACTCCTCTTTATTATTTAAGTTGAACTCTGATAGACGCTGAATGTAACTACTCTCCAATCAAGAAAGAATGTCTGGCACTGATATTTGCGGTACAGAAATTGAGGCATTATTGCCTATCTTATGATATAACTTTGATTTCAAAGGTAGATCCGATAAAATTTCTAATGACAAAGCCAATGTTATCGGGAAGGTTGGCCAAATGGATGTTGCTACTTTTGGAATACACAATTACCTATGAGCTGGCAAAAGCAGTGAAAGGACAAGCAATGGCAGATTTCTTGGCAGCGCATCCCATAACGGAAAGTGAAACAATTAATGATGATTTTTTCGATGAGCAGGTAATGATGATCGAGTCACAAGGCCAGTGGCAGATGTATTTTGATGGTGCTTCTTGAGCATCAAGAGCGGGGCAGGAGTTATTTTCGTCACTCCTCAAGGTGATCTATTACCCTATTCTTTTACATTGGGCATAGCTTCCACAAACAATGAAGCCGAATATCAAGCTCTCATCATTAGAATGAAAATTGCTCATGAGATGAAAATAAAGATGTTGCAGATTTTTGGAGATTCCAAGCTGATTATAAACCAGCTAACGACTGAGTTTAAAATAAGAGAACAAGAACTCTTGCCATATTGTCGAAAAGCCCAGCAATTATTAGAACGATTCTGCCATGTCGAAATCATACATGCACCCCGATCCGAAAATGCAAAGGCAGATGCTCTAGCTAGTTTGGCGGCAGCCCTGTCCTGTTCAAATCGAAGTCCACTCCAAGTAACTATAAAAAAGAGGAGATTCTTACCTTCTTCTGAAGTTATCAATGAAGTCACTAAAGCATTCCCTATTTCGTGTTTAGAGGTGACAGCGGATGATTGGAGACAACCGTTTATAGATTATCTCAAATACAATATCTCGCCAGAAGATCCAGCACAAAGACAGCAAATCAAGCAGAGATCGGGCAAGTTCATCATTTGTAGTGAAGCGCTCTACAAAAAATCTTACAACAGGATACTGCTATGTGGTCTGGCAGAACAAGAAGCTGGTCAGATGCTACGAGAAGCTCATTCTGGGGAATACAAAGTATACTAGGCTGGACGAAATTTATTTCATCGAATACATCGAATGGGGTATTACTGGCCCATAATGTTCAAAGATGCAATAAATTATGTAAAAAGGTGTCATGACTGTCAGATCCACGGAGACGCCATGCATGTTCCTCCTGAAGATCTTCATCAAACGGTCACTTCTTGGCCTTTCACCGCTTGGGGACTCGATGTTATCGGGCCCATAAATCCGCCTTCATCCAAGGGAAAATAATATATTCTAGCAGCAACAAACTACTTCTCCAAGTGGACAGAAGTGATCGCATTGTGCAATGTCAAAGAGAAAGATGTGGTCAATTTCATTCAATATGTGATAATATTCACCATGGCATTCCGAAAAGGATTGTTACTAATAATGGTACCCTTTTTAAGAACAGAGGCATGGAGAAATTGTGTCAAAAGTTTAGTATCCACCATTCGTTTTCCACACCTTACTATCCACCGGCAAATGAATTAGCAGAAACATTTTACAAAATGATTGTGAAAATACTGAAGAAGACGGTGACTGGGAATAAGCGCAACTGGGACAAAAGATTGCAAGAGGCATTATAGGCGTATAGGACTACTCATCGAACGACAACAAGCGCAATACTATATTCACTAGTTTATGGCATAGTGGCAGTCGCTCCGATTGAAATACAAGTTGCGTCACTCAGAGTAGCAGTGCATCAGTCAATTACAGATGATGAAAATGCAAAGATAAGGCTAAAAGAATTGGACCTATTCGATAAGATTCATCTCAAACCCAGTAGCGATTACAGTTGTATCAAGTTAGAATATCGGCTGCCTTTGATAAACGATTGAAATATCGCTCTTTCAAGAAAGGGGATATGGTACTAATGTTGAAAAGACCAATAGTGGTAACCTGCAAAATAGGGGGCAAGTTTGAGCCTAAATGGGATGGGTCGTATATCATAAAAGAAGTTTATTCAAACGGAGCATACAGAGTGGTTGATCAAGATGGACGGGGTATTAATATACCAATCAATGTGCACTTCATCAAGAAATATCATCCCTACAGATGGTTCCGATTTTGATCTAGAAGATTATCGCCATAATGCTTCTACATCAAAAGGGGGCAGAGACAAGTGAAGTCATGTTCATATATTCTTTGTCAGATGATTGAATAAAGGAGGAATTCCAAATATATCGTTAAATATTACATATCAGCGGGTTATTAAAAGAGAACAACCATCGTTGTCGTTATTAAATAAGCTCCGTTGAAATTCATCGAAATTGGTATCATCACCAGGCCGATATATTATTGTGAGCACAATGCGAATATCGTCAATATTATCAGCAGTGGTGATATATTGATCAAGACACCTGTTATTATTATGACAATGATGGCAGCTTATCATAATTTAAGGCAGCCTATACAGTAAACTACGCATAAAGCCTATCTCCATCGCCATTCGGGCAGCGGTGAGAAGCCAATGGCCCTACAAAGCCCAGGAAGGCCATCGTACACATACCCATGCAGGCAGTGGATGGAGCCAGTGACTAAAAGCCCTAAAGGGCTAAAAAGTCCTCAACGGCCAATCACGCATAACACCTATGCCGTCTGTATAGCTTTCCAGCAACATCATAGGGAACGGTTGAAATTGCCCTCCCGTGAATGGGTCCGACCATGTGAACGAAGAAAATGCGGGCTGTAGTGTGCGCTCTTTAGCCATTGTCCATAGATAGGCCAACCATGCATAAGGCCCCCTAGATTCTTGGCTTATTTCAGTAGTAACTCATGAGGAAGGGCCTAAACCTACTCATTGATGGACTGGCGGCCCTAGATTTGGTACTCCAAAGGTTGCCTTGTGTGCCCCGTGAACTCTAGAGAGTTACTGCGGCCAACCCCATACGTAAATCCAACCAAGTTCACGGCCCCGGTAGCTTCACTGGGCCCCTATGATGGATCACGGTTTGTAAACTCACCAGGCTATGAGAAGTTCAGCGAACTCATAAGAGTTACAGAGACTATCACATGAGACTCGACTCCACTACTCAAGAGTTTAAAAAACCGCGTTGCTCCACTACTCAAGAGCTTAAACTGTGTGCAGTCATCTAACTAAATTAAAACCTAGTACCGGCTATCAAAAAAATCATATAGGAAATCCTATACTGACAATCATAATATGTTAATGTTTTTATGTCAATTCTTCATTAAATATTATGTCAAGATTATTGCATAAAAGAATATGCTTGAAATGATCCATGACATAGAAATTTATGGAAGAGCAAAATATCTCAAAGATATCATCATGACTTCATTAATATATGCTAAAAATCAAAAGGAATTGCATGTTCAAAATAAAAAAATAAAAAAAAAACAACATACACAAATAAAATGATTTCTTTAAAGCTCATCTCTAATTCCTAATATTCCCATATACTTTTGTAAATCTTTCTTTAACTGCATTTAGGCCACGGCATGTTTTGACTTTTCTTCAAGGATGATCTTTACCTAATCAATAATTCTAGCTAGCTTATTTTCCAAGGATGCAATAATCTCTTCGCTTCTAAGTAATTTAGATCTCTCAGCATCAGCAGATTGGATACTGAGCCATGTATTTTCTTCAATTTCCTTCATAGTTGATTCCTTTGAATGATCTTTCAACTCCAGCTACAAGATTTCCTCTTTCAGGGTAGCAATGCGGTCCTGAATAATCGTCCTGTCATCAGCGCAAGCCTTCAACTGTTCTTGAAGGGTTAATTGTTCTTGATTAGATTCAGAAATAGCAGAAGTGATGAGGTAAGCCTTTTCCTTGTAAAGAGTTAGCTGCTTCCCATATTCCAAATCTCAGGTGTAATGGTGACATTTTCCACTGATGCTAGAGAAATAATGAATCACAGAATTTGAAAAGAGAATCACGTAGGGTGGAAATGTTGATCTTCACCATCCTTGCAGTACTTTCTAGGATTTCGATGGCGATGTCCAAATCCGACCATTTCTCAGGATCCTTGAAAATATGAACTATTGCTGACATAGAATTCTTCATTAAAAGCATTTTGTGTATAGGAATCTTCGCAAAAGATAATAGTTCAAACGTAGTGGCTACAGATTTGGAGCTTGTTGCACCACTACAAGGAGGAGTTCCTGTAGTATGAAGGAGAGAAGAAGTTAGGGTAATCATAAAAAGGATAGAGGATGTGAAAATCTTGATAAAGTAGCTGATATATATATATATATATATATATATATATATATATATACCTGCTGCAGAAGTACGACTGACTAAAGGTGGAATTTCCTGGACTGAAGAAGGAACAACTCCTAGCATATCGGCAAAAGAAGGCGCTCTGGCCTTCGTGCTCGAATCTCTGATAGTTAGAGTTGGCAGATCAGTGGTCTCTACTTGGAAAATAATTTCACGAGCTACCACTTTTGGTGCTACCAAAGGAAGCAAAGGAGCCCTCGGTGAAATCACCAGTGTACTTGAAGAAGGTTCCATGGGAGGAGTATCACCTGCTCTAACATTAACAATACGAGCACTTGAAATAAAGATATAACAATAATAATGAGATAACTATCGCAAAATGCATATATATATGGATTTTTTAAAAAGAGAGAGAGAGAGAGAGAGAGAGAGAGAGAGAGAGAGAGAGAGAGAGGGAATTCTTTACTTGGTGAATATCCATACTCTTCATAATCCAAAGGCTCATCTTCTTCCTCCTCTATTACTGCAGGAGATTTTATAGGAGCATTGATACCAGAAAGAGTCTTGGAATTTGATAGAGGATGCTCTTTGTAAGCACTTTCTGCAATGACGTCCTCCTCGCCATCAATGTCAACTTCTCCTTCTTCAAAATCATTTTCATCATCTTCATATTTAACAGAAGCGGTACTTGCCGATGAAGAGGCTGAACTTTCATCTCCTAAACCTTCTTCGTCGACTTCTTCAATCATTACTTGTTTCCCTTTAGAAGGACAAGCTTGACTACCTTCTAGTTGAGATTTTTTGTTAACTAGAATCGAAGGGGATGGAGAGGCCTGTCTACTTCTTTCTTGAGGAATAAACAACGACGCTTGCAAGCGTGCTCGAGACCTAGTCATGGGAGATGATGAGCTAGGAGGAGTAGGCTATGAAGGAGGAGTCAGTTCGCCTTGAGCTGTAGCAGTGTCTGCTGGAATGGGAGAAGTTAAGTCATAAGGGACTTGTTCAAATTTCGCCATGACCCCATGAGCAATCCAACCTTCCAAAGTATTGATGGCCTTCTTTTCACGGATTGGATCTTCTAAAGATATTTTTCTGCAAATTTGACCGTGAAAAGGTGCGCGGCTCTTCTCTGATATATAGCCAATTCCATCTTCAAGCTTCCTACCTCTTAGCCTAGGCAGGGGAAGCCAAACGGGTTCATATACTGGCAAACGATTGTTGACCAAGTATGATTAGTGATTCCACCATCGCATCCAACTATAAGAAGCACGAACTATACGATTACAACTAGAGATTATGAAAGTGGAATCAACACGACCGCCTAGTAGTTGTTTCTATACCATGGCCCAATTGTAAGGACCAGTGCCATAGCAGCACATTCTTCTGGTAACTAATCCACAGTCTTCTGGAACGGCCTAATCGAAACCGAACTAACGAGCAAAACAACTAGGATAGTACGGTTCTCTCCAAAACTCTATTCCTTCCCGCAGTTGCAGGCTGCAAGAGCATATGGAGAGAAAGAATGCCCTTTCTCCTACAGTGAGTGTCACGATGTCTACCATGTCAGTATCTTCGATGTAGCAATGGCCCTTTGCTGAAAAAACCAGAGTGGAAGGTGTGAAGGATGAACATATGCCTTCTTCGGCGCTTCAAAAGTCCAAGGAAAATAAACCCCCATCCAGCTAGTGATATAATGCCATGGGGTGTATGCCGAAGAAGCCCCAATAGTAGGGTTCTTGACATGAGTGGCTATCTCCCCAAGGGCTCTATAAATAGAGCATAACACTAGAGGTGTAAGTGAATGCTTGTGGCCTTCCGCCAAGGCACTAGTGACTGTAAAGACCATGGGGCGAATGGCGTCTGCCCATTTCAAACTAGAAAGCACTACAATACTTAGCCAGTATGCTAAGAAAGTTGAGCTCCCCATATAAGCTGTACTCTGGTCTTTCTTTGATGTTGTCGTGAAGTTTCATTAGTTCTAGAGAATGGCAGTCACGGAATCTCTAGGAGAAATGAAAGTGGGTAAGAAAAAGTACAAATAAAGAAAGCAATAGATTCATGGACTTAAAATTACCTGAGGGCTCTGGAGAAATGTGCAAGCCATTGTAGAGGAGAAATCTTGTGAATGTTTGAAAATTTTGACATTTCCTTGAAAAGTTCAATAGTAGTTTCTGAGATGGAGGGTTTGCTGTCAGGTGAAGAAACGAATGCTAACTCCTTGTTGGACGGGATGAACTCATCGTAAAACTTCCCTATTATTGGAAGGCCCGCTATTCAGTGGAGATCCCAAAGCGTGATGCTCATCTCACCCACTGGCAAATGAAAGGAGTTGGTGGTGGGGGAGACCAGTAGTCGAGGAAGCCTTTTATCATGGTCGGCTCTTTGTAGAAGTACTGGGATGTAACTTCTATGGTATCATATAAACCTATATTGACAAGCATCTTCGCATGTTTGGTCTTGACAGCTTCCGCCCAATCTGAATAATAATGGCGCGAAGTTAGGATGCCCCTCGTTCGAAATTCCTCTGATCCCCAAAGCGGCTCACGGTCTCGGAAATGTTGTTGGACCGTCTCGTAGACGTATGTGGGGAATAGGTTATGAGGGTTGTGAGAAGGGATGAGGAAAATCATTAGGTAGATTTCACCAATGCGTTGTCGCGGCTTATGCGCTAGCAAGATCCCCTTGAGAATGCGCGGTTCTCTCGACGACCAAGAAGAGGTGTACATTAGTCTCTCTCCATTTATGTGATCTCTTAGCTCACAGTCGAGCATAGATTGATGGCGATGAAGACTGAGAGGAATCACGGTCATACCTTCCAAGCGCGGGTTATCAAACTTCATGATACCTTCGATCACTCGGACCATCTCCCATGAGTTTTGGAGCTTCTTCTTATTATGCTCCTTGATCTTCTCTTCAAATTCTTTGGCCTTATTGCGGCGAGTTTTCTTTGATCGAGAGGTGGGAGGTGTATCCTCTCGAACGAGAGGTCTTTGACTATCAATACAAATGTGGGTGATTGATTTCAGCCATTCATCCCAGTCAAACTCGCGACCATACTTTGGGGGTCGTTCTACATTTCCCATTGAAATCGCCTGATAAATAGGGGACGGTAGTGAAGAAATGCGATCGGTAAAATCAAAAGTCGGGAGCACGAGCTCCTTGAAATATGTAGGATGACGAGCAGTGGTTTTTGTGCGCTTTGCTGGTGGCTGATCAGAGCATGGAGAAGGGTGAGAAGAAGATAGGTTTAGCAAATCCTGGTGAGAGGGTTGTGCAGTTGGTGGGTCAACAGCACGAAAAGTTCATTTAATAGAGGTCATAATGGAAAAGGGGTTAAGGACTTGAAGGTACTTGAAGAAGAAAAGTTCAAAAGCTGAAAAATTTCCTGAGTCGTGGTTGCGCGAACTCGTGCAATCAAAGTCCTTTATGTGGGGCAGCTGTTCACTCCCCAAGTATAGGGTTGTGATGTAGTAATAAACTCGGTAAGACCGAGGTCGAATCCACAGGGACTGAAACCTGTACGCTTTCTAAAAATAACCAGATCTAGAACTAGGCTAAGATGAAATCTAACCAATTATGATTTGAGGAATAATGATGAAATATTTAATCTAAAACTTAAGAAGAATTCAGGAAAAGGGAAACTAGGGATTCAGAGGATCCACTTGTAGAGATCAGGGAGAACTACTCTTGATTTATGAAATCAACTGAACCGCCATTGATATAATTTTCAAGAGATGAAGGGTATATGAATTAGAATGGATTCCATCACCACACCATGCCCAAGAGACGATGGTAAACAACAGAATTAAACTAATTACCAACCAATCAAAGTATGAAGGTTAGGAAGGGTACCGACATCCAACCATGCCCAGGAGACGATGGTGAACAACAGGGCTTCCTGACGTCATAAACATAAAGAGAAAAGAACATGCTCAAAGCCATTGCAGACCCATTGTAATTTCAGTCACAACAGACCATTAAAGACTGAAAACATTCCCTTAATTAAATCCACATCAACATCAGATCAATCTAAACAAAAGGCAAGCAAAGAGTTCCCATCACACTACAAGCTTCACCTCTTAGCCCTAGCTAAGAGGATTTAGCCACACATGAGTGGACTAAATTCCTAGACAAAATAAAAATAAATAATTAAATAAATAAAAGAAAATAAAAAACAATACTCTTAACTCTTCTCTCTCCCTGATGCTTCACGTCTCCAGGATAGCCGTCCCAGCTATTGCTCCAAGCCCTCCTCCTCCACGTCCAGCCGAGTGCTTTTATAGAAGCCTGGAATCGGTGGTAGCTTCTTTTACGCAGCTGCTGTGCGTAAGCAGATAAACCCACTTGCGTTGGATGCTTGGTGGGCCCATGATTGATACCGGAAGGGAAATCCAATTCGTCAGTTGGATTCGTGACGAAAAACCCTTTTGAAATATATTGATTTGGTTCGGATTAGGTGTGGTCCACAGCACTTTCTAAATCGCAGTCCATTCTCTCGTTTGGTCACGATTTACCTGTGCGTGAATGCATGGGAACTAACAGAGACCTTGGCGAGAGTCTTAGCTACCTCCTGGATCGAATGAGCGGTCCCGATTTCCTGCATGATGAACGGTGAGAGTCCAGTGCATGTCCCAGCGTCCAGACAGAACCGGGACTGCGTATTCGTTACGCAGCGATGATGGTGGGGCCCACTTCGTTGTTAATTTGTAAAATCCAAGCCGTCCAGTAGAACTCTCGTGAAAAACCGTTTAGACTTGATTGGTTTTGGCTCGAAACCGTGGTGGGCCACTTGTCATTTGATTGCACCGTTGGTTATCTGTTCGGATGGTAAAAAAAACGATCGATGTCGACTTCCTAATTTCCATCACCTAGGCGTGAGTTACGCCTTCCTTCTGGACTCAACGGACGGTTCAGATCATCGATTCAGAAGCTGAATGGGCCCCACTACTAAAAACCGGCGGACGCGGTGAACAGGGGTCGCGCACGGTGATCTGACGATGCTGGTGGGGTCCACTTCGTCATTAATTTGAGGAATCCAATCCGTCCATTTGATTGCTCCTGAAAAACCGGTTGGGATGATCGTTTTTTTGGGTCAGCTTCATCGAAAATGACGGCGTTTTTCTTAGCACCATCCAACCTCAGACTACCCCTTTGTCTTCATGCAGATTCTACGGAAAGAGGAAAACCGATAGATTTACGGTCGGTTTGACCTCCTGATCACACTGAACTGTTCAGATTATCAACATGTATCATGATTGTGGCCCACCAGAATTCCACTCGCAAGCTCTGTTCGGGCTTACGCAGACGAGAGAAAGAAAACTCGGTCAGAGCTTTCTTTGACCGAACTTATTGGTTTGGCACTTTGCGAGTGCATGGTCATTGTGCACTCCTAGTCACATAAGTTGGGTCCCACCTTGATGTATGTGTGAAATCTGCTCCATCCATCCGTTTTTCCATCTTAATTAAAGGGTTGAGACCAAAATTGAAGCATATCCGGATGTCAGGTGGGCCCTAACTCGACCGTTTATGAGCTGATCTATCTGTTGAGCAACTTCCACGGAGATCTGAGAGCTGAATTTCGACGTGTACGGTTAAATTATGGTCCTCAGGCCACGTATGGAGTTTTGTGTCAATCAGATAGCGGGAACCCTGTGTTCTTGCATCTTGGCTGACTTTCAGGCCACTTGAACTTCAGTTTCGTGATTTTCTCGGGTCTCTGGCGTGTAATTCCGTTGATTTTGATCCCATGGAATCCGTTCCTTGCCTTGGTGAATCTTGAGCGCTAAAACCATGCTTCTAATACCCATTTTCAATTCAAGCTCCTAAATACATCCTGCATCACAAACACGATTAAATGGGTCCATTAAACAGTATAAGTTCATAAATCCAGACAATAAATGGGGTCTAATATGTAATATTTGACCCTCAACACAACCCCCAACCAGCATTTTGCTAGTCCCGAGCAAAATATGCGAAAATTAAGTTGAGAATTACGAGACAATTCTTATGAAGCCGAGTGAAATTTTGAAAAACAATCCAGATATGAAAAATCTTAAGATTCATGAATGGTGATTATCAGTGTTTTTCTTCGTCTTAAGATATGAAAAATCTTAAGATTCATGCACGGTGAATTTCATAATCAAGTTCAAATATTAATCTATAAACTAGAACAATTTTAAACATTGAGTTCCATGGGTGTATAGTGAAATCTCAGCCTATCATCATTAAGAGATCAAATTGTCAATTTCATGATATCATTAGTAATCAATCAGAAAATTCATAGCAACCATCACCGAAACCAGTACTTTGCCTCACAGATCATTCTTTCATTTTTCTAGTTTTTTTTTTTTTTTTTTCATAACAAGATGAGAACGAATTTTCACTTATAGGGAGCAGACCTATGGTGAAATTATTCGCCCAACTCTTTCTAACTGTTAATCATGAAAAATCGAATCCACACCTATAGGGAGCAAACCCATGGTGTAATTCTCTTTTTATACCCTGATGGCCAAATCTTTTAGGCTGGTTTCTTTCATGCTCAGTGATTACCAAGTTAATCATTCAATATCAAACTGAAATCTCAATGTGTAAGTGAGATGTGATATGTGAAATCATGACTCAATCAATGTTTACAACTTCTCATCATGGATTAACAACTCAAACTTAACTGTGAAATCTACAAATAACTGAATCTAAAAGTCATGAATTACCAACATTACGTATCTTAAAATTCTAAATCTAGGATATCTGTCAAAATCACCTCGAATGCACAAGGATTTCCAGAAAAAATTTAAAAATTTTCACAATTTTTTTCACAATTTTTGCCCAAGACTAAGAAAAACACTGATTAGGTAACCTAATCTCCCACCCCCAACCTAGAATCTACATTGTCCTCAATGTAAAAGATATGAGCATGGAATGCACATGGGACAACGAAAGTAAAAGAGAAGTGATGGGAAGATAGTACCTGAATGATGAATCGTAAGAGATTTTCCAAGAGATCGCAGCATGAGAGCGGGTGAGCACGAGAGAAAAAGCCACAAAAAAAAAAAAAAAAAAAATAAAAAAATTACAAGAAATAAAATCCTACTGTACCACTTTCGCAGTGCTCTCGATTGCATTTAAGACATGCAACAAGCCTTTAAACCCCTAGGTTGCCTTCTAGTGGACGAGTTGTAGTCTCGTGAGGGTTTGCATAATGTTACCCACAAACATTGAACTATCTACTCATGCCGCAAGGTTCATCTTCCGCCGCATCTTGATAAGTTCCTCGCATAAGTTCCTCAACAAGATCATCCAAAAGCCCTTTTGCAAAAGGTTTGGGTGCCCCGAGCATGACTTTCCAGAGACTTATGTACCTCATAAGAAATTTTCCATTGCATTGCTTGAGGTAACCAGAGTATGTACGATTCACCCGTGACAGAAGAAGTTTCAACGTTAGTATCCCATGGTGAATCGAGACTACAAGTAGATAAAGTTTAGAAAACTTCGCAAAAAATGATGTAGCCTCAACACATTTCGAAGTGTCAATCTTTGGTTCAATTTTCAGCTCCTCCTCCTTTAATGGTAGACGGTTAGGATCAGGGGAGGAAGGGGCTTCAAAATAAGGGTTCTCTCGGTCAGTGATAACTACCGAGATGTTGTCTTGCAAGGAATCCACTTTGTCTTTTGACATGGGATCGTTTGACTTTGAAAAGTAGTGTGCCCAAAGAATTATTAAAAGAGTCGGAAATTTCACCGAGAGTGACTTATTTTCCTCATGGAAATCAGAATGAGATGCTCAAGGACTCCTCGCCCTTAAAAGTATATGAAGATATGTTCTCTTGCTCCACTTCGCACAAACATATCAAGATCAATAGGGGAGCATCGATGGGATCACTTTGTTCATTGAAACTACTCAATCGAGGCGTTGAACCGTCGGATGTGTACAAATTTCGATGGTGGTCTTAATTGAGTGGTTTCAAATTCTAGAGTCGTAGCGAAGCAGTCTCGTCCTTCTCCCGAATCACATTATCATTCAATTCAAGAGAGTGGTCCAAACATGTCTCACGAGTTTGGAAGGGTCGGCTTTAATGAGCTCATCTTCCACTTTTAAATCGGATATCTTAGGTGAGTGGAGTAGCTCAATATGACCGATCACTTCGTGTGCTTCTTGAGCATTGACCGACCATACTAGAGATTGATTCCAGGGGAATTTGGGTTGTGCTCTCATGAATCTCATCCCAATACTTCTCAGCTTCCAATTCAGTGCAGTACACACTTGAGATGGGGTCGCTTTCCTTACATTCTAAATTCGGTTGAGGTTCGAATAAACTAACCTCAACCTCATCATTGAGATCCTGTGTATCATGTAAGGAAAGTGTGTCATCATCACTGTATTTGAAAGACACCCATGTATCTCCATCATTCTTTTGAACAATTATCGAGATCGGCTCATTGGAAAATTGAACCACGTGCTCGTTAATGGAATCCAACTCCTCATTCCAAATTCCAGATTTCGTCAAAAGTGAGTGAGGATCACTTTCCTGGCATTGTATTTCTGGATTGGATTGTAGTTGGGATGCACGAGCTTCTTCTATCCTTTCAAGGCGCGAATTCAGTGCTTCCATTATTTTTCTTATTTCCGTAAGGCATTCCATGGTATACTGAATTTCATCCTCTTGGATCGTTTCTGGTAGGTTCTCAACGGTAGGGTATCCAAGAGAATAATCATTACATGTGGTTGGTTCATCTTCCCGCTTTGATGGTTCCACCGGTTATAGTCATACGGGTCATCGGTCGGGAGTTGATACGCGTTATCATTCCAATAATCACGTATCGTTTCCTTAACTCGTGGAATGCAATTATTTTCCCGTAGATAATCACCGAAGGACTTCTTAATCGGTGGAGCATCATGTTTTGATTGGTTGAAGTAATTTTCTAAAATATTTGAGGCATAGGTCAAGCTTTCCATTATTATCATCATACATCAAAAATTTTTCCCAAGATTCCTTAGCTATCTCAAAGATATATACGATCCAACTCTTGCATAGTAAAACCCTAATTCAATCTAATCCTAAGAAAGAAAATGAAAATCTAGAAAGAAAGAGAAAGTTGGAAGGAGATTACCAACTTAAAGTCCCTAAGCTAAAGACCCGCAAAATAAAACAAATTAAGTTAGTTCAAAAATAGAAGAAATTTCTAGAGCAAATCAAATCTAAAGAGTTAGAAATCTAGCAAATCGAAAAGAGTTTACCGAATTAGAAGTTCTATCTTAACAACCTACGTAATAAGAAATATGTTAGTTCTATGAAAAATAGAAAACAAAATCTAAAATTAAAATTAGTAAAATCCTAATCTTAAACTAACTCTAAATCCAATTAATTTCGTAAAATCGTAGTCAGCCAACACCCAAAAAGATGGCGCTAAAAACTTGTTCACTCCCCAAGTATAGGGTTGTGATGTAGTAATAAACTCTGTAAGACCGAGGTCGAATCCACAGGGACTGAAACCTGTACGCTTTCTAAAAATAACCAGATCTAGAACTAGGCTAAGATGAAATCTAACCAATTATGATTTGAGGAATAATGATGAAATATTTAATCTAAAACTTAAGAAGAATTCAGGAAAAGGGAAACTAGGGATTCAGAGGATCCACTTGTAGAGATCAGGGAGAACTACTCTTGATTTATGAAATCAACTGAACCGCCATTGATATAATTTTCAAGAGATGAAGGGTATATGAATTAGAATGGATTCCATCACCACACCATGCCCAAGAGACGATGGTAAACAACATAATTAAACTAATTACCAACCAATCAAAGTATGAAGGTTAGGAAGGGTACCGACATCCAACCATGCCCGTGAGACGATGGTGAACAACAGGTGGCTTCCCGACGTCATAAACATAAAGAGAAAAGAACATGCTCAAAGCCATTGCAGGACCCATTGTAATTTCGGTCCACACAGACCATTAAAGACTGAAAACATTCCCTTAATTAAATCCACATCAACATCAGATCAATCTAAACAAAAGGCAAGCAAAGAGTTCCCATCACACTACAAGCTTCACCTCTTAGCCCTAGCTAAGAGGATTTAGCCACACATGAGTGGACTAAATTCCTAGACAAAATAAAAATAAATAATTAAATAAATAAAAGAAAATAAAAAACAATACTCTTAACTCTTCTCTCTCCCGATGCTTCACGTCTCCGTGATAGCCGTCCCAATCAAGCCCTCCTCCTCCACGTCCAGCCGAGTGCTTTTATAGAAGCCTGGAATCGGTGGTAGCTTCTTTTACGCAGCTGCTGTGCGTAAGCAGATAAACCCACTTGCGTTGGATGCTTGGTGGGCCCATGATTGATACCGGAAGGGAAATCCAATTCGTCAGTTGGATTCGTGACGAAAAACCCTTTTGAAATATATTGATTTGGTTCGGATTAGGTGTGGTCCACAGCACTTTCTAAATCGCAGTCCATTCTCTGTTTGGTCACGATTTACCTGTGCGTGAATGCATGGGAACTAACAGAGACCTTGGCGAGAGTCTTAGCTACCTCCTGGATCGAATGAGCGGTCCCGATTTCCTGCATGATGAACGGTGAGAGTCCAAGGTATGTCCCAAATGGCCCATTCAGAAACCTGGATCTAACGTATTCGTTACGCAGCGATGATGGTGGGGCCCACTTCGTTGTTAATTTGTAAAATCCAAGCCGTCCAGTAGAACTCTCGTGAAAAACCGTTTAGACTTGATTGGTTTTGGCTCGAAACCGTGGTGGGCCACTGTCATTTGATTGCACCGTTGGTTATCTGTTCGGATGGTAAAAAAAACGATCGATGTCGACTTCCTAATTTCCATCACCTAGGCGTGAGTTACGCCTTCCTTCTGGACTCAACGGACGGTTCAGATCATCGATTCAGAAGCTGAATGGGCCCCACTACTAAAAACCGGCGGACGCGGTGAACAGGGGTCGCGCACGGTGATCTGACGATGCTGGTGGGGTCCACTTCGTCATTAATTTGAGGAATCCAATCCGTCCATTTGATTGCTCCTGAAAAACCGGTTGGGATGATCGTTTTTTGGGTCAGCTTCATCGAAAATGACGGCGTTTTTCTTAGCACCATCCAACCTCAGACTACCCCTTTGTCTTCATGCGATTTCTACGGAAAGAGGAAAACCGATAGATTTACTTCGGCCGGTTTGACCTCCTGATCACACTGAACTGTTCAGATTATCAACATGTATCATGATTGTGGCCCACCAGAATTCCACTCGCAAGCTCTGTTCGGGCTTACGCAGACGAGAGAAAGAAAACTCGGTCAGAGCTTTCTTTGACCGAACTTATTGGTTTGGCACTTTGCGAGTGCATGGTCATTGTGCACTCCTAGTCACATAAGTTGGGTCCCACCTTGATGTATGTGTGAAATCTGCTCCATCCATCCGTTTTTCCATCTTAATTAAAGGGTCGAGACCAAAATTGAAGCATATCCTGATGTCGTGGGCCCTAACTCGACCGTTTATGAGCCGATCTATCCGTTGAGCAACTTCCACGAGATCCGAGAGCTGAATTTCGACGTGTACGGTTAAATTATGGTCCTCGTGCCACGTATGGAGTTTTGTGTCAATCGATAGCGGAACCCCGTGTTCTCTTGCATCTTGGTCGACTTTCGTGCCACTTGAACTTCGGGCCGTGATTTTCTGCCCCTCGGCGTGTAATTCCGTTGATTTTGATCCCATGGAATCCGTTCCTTGCCTTGGTGAATCTTGAGCGCTAAAACCATGCTTCTAATACCCATTTTCAATTCAAGCTCCTAAATACATCCTGCATCACAAACACGATTAAATGGGTCCATTAAACAGTATAAGTTCATAAATCCAGACAATAAATGGGGTCTAATATGTAATATTTGACCCTCAACAGCAGCACAAAGGCTAAAAGCCTTGCACGAGTAGGAGGACTGTTGCGCGGGTTCACGCAAGCGAAAGTCATTGCACGGGGATATGGCAGAGAAACAGAGGTTCGCAGTAGGTTGAAAGTGCAAAAAGAATCAAGTTCTGGATATTTATAGTGTATGCGGCTAAGTACAGTACACTGGTGCCAGTTGCGCGGGTCTGTGCAAACCCTTTTTAGAGTAAAATTGATCCATATTCTTTGATTTCTTGGGAAACAAAAAAAGGATCAAGGGGGCATCTGTTGAGGCATAAAAAAGAGAGAAGAAAGAATTGAAAAATAAGAAGATAAATATAAAAAAGAGATGGAGAGAAACAAAAAATAAGAAGAACAAATATCTTTAAGGAGGGTTTGCGCGAGTCCACGCAAGACATATTGATTGTGCATGTTCGCGCAACCAATAAATCAGTTGAGCGGGGTCGCGCAGCTGGCTTCTGGACTTGTTGTCCATGAATGAGAAGAATCAATGAAAGGTGGATCCCTTGGCACCAAGATCGAGGTTTCACACATGTGGAGGCCTATAAATAACCCCCTCCCCCTCTCATGTGGGAGGATTGAAGATTTTGGACGAAGTGCAGAGCAGTAGAGAAGACTGAAGGTCGGACTGAAGAGAAGCCCATGGTTTGCGTAGACCCGCACAAACCATGTTGGTTGCACGGGTCCGCGCAACCAGACTGTCATGCAATCTATAATGATAAGAGTCCAAAATGCTGCCGAAATGATCAGGCTCCAATTCCTCTTTTGTCCAGGCTTTAAGAAGAGAAATCAGCTGATCGGATCCGCATGATATTCCTCTTAAAGAGATGACCAAATCACGAGTCGAAGTGCTGCCGAATTTGACATCCGGCTTGGATATGTGAACTTTGTCAATTTCTATATTTTAGATAATTTATCTTAAAATCAAGGGACACCCGAGGATATAAATGAACTCAGTATTAATAATACGATGATCGTTCTTACTGAATTCTTTCTCTGTTATATTTGAATAAGATAATCTCCCAAATCGAAATGCATTTGTTTCTTGTTTGAAACAATAGGCCATCAAAGTTACGTGAAACAACCATTAAAATATGGGACAAATATTAAATCGCGGCAGTACAAGGATGCTCGAAACATTAAATCGAGACAGCAAAGGGATCAAGTAAGGTTAAATCAGAGCAGTTAAAGCAGTCATTTCTAAGTTACTCAAGCCGTATGACCTATGGATGGTAAATCCCACATTAATGTTCCATGTCCCATGTAACCTCCAAGTCGAGGGCCCATTCCTTACCACACTCTATTTTGTTACATCCTAAGCATGGGTTCACATACACAAGAGGGATCACCCACTAGTAAGTGTAGTGAATAGAGATCCATAGTGACTCACAAGAATCTGTGAGAAAGCATATAGTTATGGCATGACAGACATAAGTTAAGCATAATAATCACAATAGATCATAATGTAAACTATTGATTAAAATGAGATTTATCATGTAAGTAACTATCGCATGCAACCATGGTTCACAACTATCAACCATAAATCATTTATAAATCATGTCTTAAGAATTCATACTAGTGGAAGAGGTCGCATGCTATGGCATAAAAATTGTGATTCTTAATAAAGACTATAACTTAAACTAATTTGAAAATGGAAAGCTTAAGGGGAAGAAATCATCACCTTATGTTTTGAACTGCCTACATCATCGTTAGGAGGTGTATGCACCCTTTCGGTTGAACCCTACCACAAATCATGAACATGTACAATTAGATCCAAGTTCTACGTACTACCCAGGTTTAAGATCATAGCCTAGGGTTGGAATTATTTATCTTAGGGTTTTAATGTAAAATTAGGATTTTCATCTGAGGGTTTAGTCCTAAACTTAGATTTTAGGATTTGAATTGTAATTGGTGTACGATAAATTACAATATTAATTTAATAATTGAAAAATAATTATTAACATTAGTGTTATAATTAATATTAACTAACATAGTAATAATAATCTTTATGATGCTAATGAATGCTATGATCTACTATTTATGATTGTGCCTAAGAATGATAAATAATTGACTAATCTTTAATAACGGTAATTTTGTTTTCAATGACTACTATTAGCATAGATAATCTACTAATGGTTAATCCTACTAAATAATCGCAATTACCATTGAAATCTATTAATAACAATGACTTAAAATAATTTGTTTTGGGTAGAAGAGTTAACTCACATCAGTCGATTCGATAGCTTGACTGGATGGGTCGACTCGGCTAGAGCCGATTGAGTTGATTCTCCTTCTCTCTCATCTTACTTTCTTTCTTTCTAACCTGTCCAGCAAGGTTGTTAGACCAAGATCCACCAGCAACTTGGTCAGCAACTTAACCAAGTTGAGTTGGTGCAACACAAATGCACCGACTCGCCTCAACTTGCTTTCTTTCTTTCTTCTACTTCTCCTTTCCTGCTTCTCTTCTCTCCCTAGACTTCCCAACAGTTTGGACCAGAACAAACTCACTCCCAACTCAGATGGACAGCAGCCCGACTCACATGACTCAACCTAGCGACTCGGCTCGGCCTGAGCTAGTGCAACAACACACCACTCGAATCTTCTCTCTCTCTCTTCTTCTTCTTCTTCTCCTTCTTCCCTTTCTTCTTCCAATATTCCCAGGGGTGACCTAGACCGAACTAGGCCCGCCCCAAACATGACTGAGTCAGCAACCTGGTGGGCAGAGCATCATCACAGTGCAGTCGCACCACTTGCACTCTCTCTTCCTCCATCTCCTCCTTCCTCTCTAGATTCCCTTTCCTTTCTTCTCCGCTCTCTCTTTTCCCTTTGCTGAAGGTCAAACACCTCCGGGCAACTCGATTCGATCTGACTTGGTCGAGTCACCTGGTGCGGCAGTTTGGTGCGACAACCCAACACACAGAGCCTTGATTGGATTTTCACCACAGCAACCCAGTTAAGCTTTGGGATGATTATCTATGATCTAACAAGGTTCGGAAGGCTCACCTGATGGACATTCAATGGCCACACAGCTCGAACGATGACGACTTCCAAATGAAGAAGAAGACTGGCCATTAATGGCAAATCTCAATGCGGGGTAGTTTTCTTAGAACCGAATGCATTGGACGGTCTAATTTGATGGGATAGAACTAGGGAATGTTTCAAATTGAAGCTCCAATGGGATTTTATTAATGGGTTGGAAGGAAGAAGCTTGCGGTCGATTTTCTCAGGCTGCCGCATGAAACGGAAGGAAAAACGTTGTTGTTGGGTTTCATTCCTTATACAGGGTTGCCCTAACTAACCTCAAGCCATTGGATCGAGAGTGGATGGTTGGGATTCAATCTAGGGCTCCCAGCTCTCGGATGATTTTTATTTATTTTTGTCTTTTATTCACATAACTGGCAATCTGCGTCTTGTGGTCTTGGACGGACGAGATCTTCCACCAATGGACGGTTGAGATTTGAGGGATTCCACCTCGCTCGGATTGCCAAGTTGGCATATGGAAAGAGAAACAGAAGTTTTAGGTTTTTGGAAAGAAGATGGTTGCACCCAACCCGCTTGCGCCTGTGATTGTGTAGCCGTACGTGCATGCCGACGGGTGAAACCACCCAGGGTTCGTTCGGGATCGTCATCTGGTTGTGATGAACGGTCCAGATTGTCCGAATCGATGGGGTAGGTGGGCCATTACTTTAAACAGATGGACGGTAGCTCGATCGTTCAAAACGCGTTGGGCGTGGGGTGGAAAGAAAGAAGAGATTTCCTTCTTTCGAAAATTCTTGGTCAAACTCAGTTTGACCGGATTTCTTGGTCCAGTGCACTGCTGGTTGCATGAGAACTGTGCACATGCACTACCCCAAAGTGGGGCCAGCATGACTGTTTTACAAAATCTACACCGTCCATCTACCTCCACTGGTCTTATTAAGACCCTTGACCGAATATGTGGCAGACACTAAACTCAGATGGCCAATAACACATGAAACTTATGGTTTAAGTGTCTATGAATGTAACTCCGATGGGCGGATCATTTGGTAGTTTAATCATTAAGATTTTTAAGCCTACAGTCCTATTTTAACGTGGATCATGTGAATATGTGGGCCACAAAATGATTTAATTAAATCCTTAGTAGTTAATTACAAGCTTTTAAAATCCGATGGTCTGATTGGTTTCAAATCAATGATCCACATCATTCGCTCTCCTTAGAGGCCTTGATTAGGGCCTCTGACCAAAAAACAGGTACATCTAGATCTTAGTCAGGCCATACTAACTGAATTAAGGTCTTTGGGTGCCGATTTCATCTGACCATTAATGGTCAAAAGGTTCTAACGGGTCGCTTGTATGTCCAAGACTTGTTACCATCCAAATAATGATATTAATATTAGTTTTATTTTATTTCATTATTACTATATATATATATATATATATATATATATATATATATATATATATATATATATATATATATATATTGTCCTGTTGTGGTCCCACTCCATTAGGACTATTCATCTCATGCTTATATATTATTAAATATTTAACTATTATTACTATTATTATCACCGCATGTACATTGTTATTTATTTATATTTTTTTTTTTTGTTATACCTACATGTAAGATGTGGGGCTACTCGTTATGTGACTTTTAGCTACAAACACTAATATTAGGGTTATTTGCGTTAAAGTGAGCCACATCACATGAATCTCTAACTACCAAATCACGGTTCATTTAAACAGTCCAACGATTGGATTGACTAACATTTAATTGTCAATAACCCTTGGGATCCTAAAGAACTTTTTTGGTGAGATCTAGGAGTTGAATATGAATCCGAACAATCTGATCGGTATTTTTAAAGGACGAACCGTACAAAGGAAGGTTGTAAACCTGACAAATGGTTTAATCGGTCTATCAAAGTGATCGAAATCCTAAAATAGATGCTCTGAAGATATGATGGACTAATTTAAAAATCAATCGGATGAATGGCTTGTTATACGGATGAATGTTGTACAAGACGGTTGAGATGTACAAATTGAGAATCACCGGATGTTAATGTGTAAGGAAAACTACGTGTGTTTCCACACACGTGTAAACAGATTTAAACCTCCATGGTAACACCCGAGTACTGAAAAGTATGGGGTGTTACAACTAACCCCTACCCTTTTGCAAATCGTATGATCACTAATTATAACCGGTGACTAACTCGATAACTGGATTTCTAAATTCGGTCTTACTCTGTCATTTTAGCGCGGGAGTCGCCATTGTTCTATCAAACATTAAGTCTAGTACGAACTCTAGCACGCACCTCATAATCATACATGCACAATGAATATAGGCCCTTGATCACTCGTGTGGCCTTGTATTTGAATGAATTACACGATCATATTTATTGCACACCCGATGGGACCCAATAAGATTTTTTATTTCTTAATAAAATAGGATGCCTCTTAAATAAATAAATAAAAGTTTCTGACAATGTAGAAGAATAATAAGACTTGGGTTGTCATCATGAGTCCATGTCGATGTTGAGGCAGAATCGTTTTCCCAACCAATCTCCAATGACTTTGTGGCATTTATCGATCAATTGGACAAATAAATGCACCATATCAGTGGGGTATCTAAGGCACAACTAGAGATATTCCAAAGAACATCTGATGGTCTCCTTTTGATATGCGAGACCAGTCATATCCGCTCTGCCCCCACTCACCCTGATGAACGAGAGGCAGAACGATCAGTTGGACTCACAATGAGAGCCACCCAGGTCAACCTTCATTGCCTCCATTTGCAATAAGGAGCGGCCAAGACGGTTGGTAATATAACCAACAGGAATACCCCGACTGATAGAGTTATTACCCACTTGGGAGGCAATACCCAATCGACACATGTAACTTGGTTGGGCAGCTAGTTGTCCGGCCGTTACCATATGGCCACGTGGTCAATTCGCTCGAGGGGCAACCTCCAGCTAATCCAACCATCTATAATGGTTTCCATATGGTTAAAAATCAAGGGGGCAACCACGAGTGGGCTCAACTATCTATTAAGGACACCAGAGGATAGAGGCACAAGGGGGAGAACCTTCAATGGTGTCTCTAGTCTATAACCGCTATTATAAAGCAAATGCACCTAGGGGGCAACTTTTGACTGCATCTCCAGTCTACTAAGGACACTATAGTGTAGATGCACTCAAAGGGAAACCTTCAATCCCGCCTCCTTTCTACAACGGCTATTATAGGACAAAAGCACTTAGGGGGTAAACTTTGATCGCCCCTCATACGGTTGTTGACCACGCGGCATAAGGGTCATACCCTGATCAACCGTGAAGATATCCCGACAGCGAAGATTTACTTAGCACGCAATGGACGCGTAGTCGAGATGACATTATAAGACTCATTTAGGAATACGGGGTGTAGCCCAACGGTCGACAAGTTACTCAGCCAATATATAGGAAACCCCATCCTAAGTGGGTTGACCAATGGTACGAGTTTCCCAGAGGCTTCGGGTTTTCTAATTTCACTCTTTTCTCAGGAGATGGAGAAATCTCTACGATCAAACATGTCAAACACTTCACCATGCAATGTGGTGAGACATCCCATAATGAATTTATGAGGCTCATATTGTTTGAGAACTAGTTAATTAAGACGTTCACATGGTACATAAACCTATCAGCCAACTCAGTCCATAGTTGGAACGAGATGGAAGAGAAGTTCCACCGTACTGAGCCGAAAGTATCTATGGCTGACTTGTCCAAGTTTAGGTAATTGCTGAAAGATTCAGTCGAGCAATTTATCATTCGGTAAAAAAAATGCTAAAAACCATTGCCCGGTCATTCTCCTAGAGGCCGAGTTCTCCAGGCTGGCCTTGAAAGGCATGGGTTTTGAGCTACACAAGAAGTTTGAAGGCATGTTCTTAAAAGACTTCGAATTATCAGTTAGGGATATCTGGCACGAGTGGATCCTTTGGGAGGAACAACAGCGGATGAACATATCTAAGGGTATGTTTTACTGTAAGGCTCGTATCTTAGTCCGTACCATTCCATAGATTTTGCGATCCTCCCTGTCAAATTTCGGCGACCCACGACCTGTAATCGGCATTTACCCCTGACCCTGAGTCGCACCTTGTCAACCTGAGTCGACTCAACCCGAGACTTGTATCCTAGCGACTGCATCGTTGCCGCGGTTACAGCGCCGCATCTCACGTACCAAGGTGATACCCAGGCTAGGAGCTGTGGGCCCGCACATATCTCGAGGAAACGCAGTGCATTTACGAAGTTCAAGAGAAGAATCTCTACAAAATATCCCATCAATCCCATCAATATCAAGTACATGTCAAGTACAACACATCAATCAACCCATCACCCAACACATCACTCACCCCATCACAACCCGTACCTCTCTTACACAACAACCCCAAAAGTCAACATTTCCATCCCATCTCCTCTCTCTCTCTCCCATCCATCACTCCATCCCATCTTCTCTCTCTCTCTCTCTCTCTCTCTCTCTCTCTCTTATTTCTCGCTTCCCTTCTAAGCAACCCAAGGAAAAACCCAATGTCCAAGCATTTCTAAGCTCCAAGAACCAAGTGTGGCCCACTTCCTAACCCTCTCATCTCCCATCTCAACCCTTCATACTTCATTATCTTCCATCAAGATCGAAGCCAAGGAGTTTGGCATTCCATCAAACCAAGAAGATCAACGATGGGTGATCTTGGATCTACATTTTTTATTTTCTTTTTTTTTTGTGATTTAAGGGCTCACATATGGTGGGACCCACCTTGATGTATGCTTTGTATCAAAGAGGGGCCCATAGTGGTAGGGCCCCTCTGTCATCGTCGATCTCTCTCTTTCTCTCTCTCTTTCCCTATGAATGATGGCCCACCTCGATGCGTGTATCGTCCACACCGTCCGTCCATTTGGACAGGACCCACCTGATGCATGGATGGGATCCATCACCATCCATCCATTTCCTCTAGTGGACTACCACGATTGTATGTGTTGCATCCCACCATCCATCTGGATGTTGGAAACCTTGCAGCTAGGAGCTACTGTATACGTCCGCAAGTTCTGGGACCCAACGTGATGTGTGTGTTCTGTGCACACTGTCCATCTGCTGGTGGGGCCCTGACCATGATGTATATGTTATATCCTAACCGTCCATTTGTCTGAACGTGAGCCCCACACCAGCCATTGGCTGCTGTATGATGTCAGCAGGTAGGCCCTGACCATGATGTATGGTTTGTATCACACCGTCCATATCACGGTGGACCTCACCATGATGTACATGTGGATCCTCACCGTCCATTGCTTGCACGATGGGCCACATCAATGTATGTATTTTATCTAGCT
Source organism: Magnolia changhungtana (assembly GCA_030180095.1). Lineage (NCBI taxonomy): Eukaryota > Viridiplantae > Streptophyta > Magnoliopsida > Magnoliales > Magnoliaceae > Magnolia > Magnolia changhungtana. The sequence continues at coordinate 6,988,266 of JASAUF010000377.1, read as the reverse complement.
GTCCATTTATCTGGACGCTGGTGGTTTTTCAAAAAAAATAGGAAGATAATAAATAATATAATATAATATTATATATGTGTGTGTATGTGGTGGGCCCCATGTCAGACCCACCCGCTGGATGGGATTGCTGGAATACCCACACCAGCTACATAGCTGATGTGTTGACGTCAGTTCTGTGGGCCCTAGCAGCATTTAGCCGCTGTGGTGATGTCAACAAGTGTTGGGGCCCCTGCATGATGTAATTGTTGTATCCACCATCCATTGCTTGGACAGTGGGTCGCCTTGGTGTGTGTATTACATCCAAACCATCCATCCAAATGCCGAGCTTGACTTAAGGCTTGAGACCAAAAATGAGGCAGATCCGCCTATCAAGTGGACCACACTACAAAGATCAGTGGAGGGTTGAACACTTACCATCGAAACCATTTGGGTCATAAAAGCTTTAGATTAATATAAGATTTGCTTTTCCTCTTAATCTAGGTCTTTGTGACCTTATGATCAAATTGGTTGGGAAATGAACATTTAGGTGGGCCTTGTGAATTTTTAAAATCGTGGAAATCATTATCTCCACTACTATTTGCGGTATAGTCCAGATGATTTTCGGTCTTCATCTCCGTTGCTATTTATGGTGTGGCCCATGTCATGCGGCCCACTTGATATATGAGGCCCATGGGCGTGGCCCATTGTAATGCATCTAAGGCCCATGGGTGAGGCCAAATGTGATGTATTCGAGGCCCATTGTGATGTATTTGAGGCCCATAGGACGTGGCCATTGTGTTATATGTGAGGCCCGTGAGTGAGGCCCAATATGATGTACGTGAGGCCCGTTACGTTGTGTATGAATTCCTTGTATGAGGCCATGGGCCCACTATATGTTAGGCTCTGTGTGGGCCACTCCTTGGGAGCAATGTTGGTTAAATGTACACATTGATGGGCAATGATGGTTAAATGTCCTCATTGTGACCTTCCCTTTGGCCTTGTTAGGCCCATTCTCATCATTCTCTAAGTGGGTTGACCTTAGTCATTGAGCCCCATTTACATGATCCATCTATTCTCATTGGGATATCCCAAGATGTTGGGCCCCATCGGTTATTAGTAGGATTATTTGTTTTATTTTGAAGTCCATCTAGGACTCATTTGGACCCCTAAGGCATCTAGTGGGTCATGCAATAGTATGGTGAAGGAACCCTTTCTGGATCCTTAGGATTGTGGGTAGGCCGCTTAGGCCCAACCTTGATATAAGGGGAAGCACATCATCATCATATAATATCCTTAGTATAGCTCCACGATCCATGCCTATACGCATCATATGTATTCTTGATATGAGTGATTGATCATAACACATGTCATTAGGCAAATTGTTATGGGACTATCTGGTAAGGGGAGTTGTCCACATGAGCACGCGGTATGCGCATGATTGCTATCTGACTAGATAGTATGATTCATGCATCTCGTATTGTGTGACATGAATACTGTACGCCCTAGCAACATCAGGGCCGTAGCCTCCACAGACATATCTTGGTTGGAAGGATTGGACACCTGAAATCTTGTTTTACATGGGATGTTATACATGTCTATGGGTGAAATTCCCTAAACCCTTATGGTACCAGGAGGTTGCTTCAACGTCTAGACCAGGTGGATGCATGAGTGCCAAGTGACCAAGAGGTTGTGCTTTTCACTGTGTTGTGGTCTGTTGGAAGGGGGTGCGTCCTTACCCGCCCGAGAGGAGAGGGCAAAGCTAGGCTAAGTTTGACAAGCTCGAGGAATGGGTCCGCTATCGACGAGCAGTGCCCAATATTAGCAAGCGGATAGTGAGGTCTCTTCCACTCACGTTGTTGTGCACGATGAGGTGACAATCTGGTTTGGAGTGTAATAGACCACGGTGATATTCCAGAGTTGAGTTATATTGATATATGGACTCAGATGAGGATTGGTATGCTTGAGTTGCATCTCACATCGCATGGCCTTGATATGGCCGACATCATTCATGTCATGCATGGCATAGCCTTGATATGATCGATAGTATTCACGCCTTGCATCGCATAGCCTTCGTACGGCTAATAGTATTCATGGATTCATCAGCATATTCTGCATTACTCTAATATTGCATAATTGTATTACTACATTGCGCACACAATTTCACCACCCTCTAAGCTTTCCGTAAGCTTATACATGACCGTTACATATAGGTAACGTTGGATCGCAGCAGCACTGAGGCAGGAGCACATAGCAGATCATCTTGGAGCTTTTGTCTATCATCATTGTATTTCCCTTTATGCGCATTGTACTTATAAGTTTTTTTATCATAGTGAAAATGTGATAGAGTTTTTGGTTGTTGTTTGTGGGTTATGCCTCTGGTTGCGCTTATTACGAATCAAATTCATGTTAAAAATCCTCCTCATAGGATCCCAGGATCAGAAACCTGGTGCATGGGTGCTGGGAGTAGAAAGCAGGGTACTACGGAGGTTGTCGACGCTGGATTCAGCGATCGGGAATTTTATGAGCCCAGTTTTCGAGTTTGGGGCGAGACAGTTACCATGACCTAAATTATGAGCTGGCATGATGGAAATAGGTCACACACAGCCAGGCAAAGACTATGATGCGTGTTACGAGGTGGTAGTGACTGAGATAATCGGCACACAAGTGTGCAAGTACTCAACCCTAAAGGAGGTCGAGTACATAGTCTTGACCACGATAAACCCAAGAAAGGGTGCTCTCGAGGTTCCCAAGCAGTACACATTCGATATTTCCAAGGACGAGAAAATATTCAACATTCTCTTAGAGAGCAAGTTCATCAGGATCCCCGAGTATCAAAAAATTTCTTAGCCAAGGAACTCAAAAAAAGGAGTTTTACTGTAAATGGCACGGTACTAAGACGCATTCTACTAAGAATTGTATCACGTTTAGGAATAAGGTGCGAGAGAACATTGATAAAGGCTTCCTCAAGTTCCCTGAGAAAGAAGCATATTGGGAGTCAACCGGGATCCTTTCTCAATAATCACCCTATCAACAACGTCTTGGCCGATCTCAAAGCAATCAATCAACTAGTTGAGGAGTCAAAACTAGTAGCTTTGCATCCCCTAAGGAAGGAAGGACCACAAACCAGTGATCCATGGATTCATCCGAGCACTGAATCACTACCAATAGGACAAGCTATAAACCTACCTCTACGGGAGGAGAAGGGGGAAGTACCCCAAGCTAAAACCGAGGCCCAACCAGTTTTGTGTAGCCGATACACTAGGCAATCTAAAAAGCATGAGAGGTGTCAGGGTTTGAGCAACCAACCCACTAAGTCACCACGAGCCTCAACTAGTCTTCTACGAGATAATTGCTCGTATATTAGCACCCAGGGGCAACTTATGAAAGTGGAGAGACAAGCGGCCGATCTGAACTAGCAACCATTCACAGAACTAAACCACGAGTAACCCAGGTCTGGGTGCCCAAGAATCATGATGTTAGGGTTCACGAGTACCAGTGACATACTCTAAGAAGACATATCAAGAAGCAGTTCATGCATCGACATCAGGTCAGGCCCAAGATGGTATAGTCGACTGAAGTGTTCATGGACTGATGAACCATTTCCATCCATTACAAATTTCCCCAACCACCCTAAGGGTTGATGCGTACTCAGAGGTGTCGATTGCAGCCATGAAGGACTATAACCAGAGCTTTTGTTGCTGCCTCCTGAGTGATACACAAGAATCCACGTCCGATCAAAGAGAGACTCGGGCCATGACCTAGCCAAACATGTTCTCCTCGGGTCACTGTCCTAGAGAATGACCTGACATATAGCTGTACAAACATTGAGGAATGTATTATAGTTGCGCAATCATTCTAAGGGTCACCAAACACTGAGGGATTTCATGTGGGAAGTCAATGGAGGTTACAACATCCTTCAGGGAAGGACTCGCAATGATAGTGTCCTTTGGTACCTTGCCACCCATCACCTTTAGTTGCAATGTGGCATTTATCTTGCCTGTGAAGTTTCAAGCACAGTCGGATCAATGACGCAAGGGAGGACGTGAGGTCGAGTACCGTCTTCCTCAAGAGGATAACTATTCCGAATCCACGGAACTTCTTTGGACTCCTCACAAAGACTTTCTTGAATCCACGAGAAAATAGAGCAGAAAATAGAAATAAATTCTAATAAATTCGAAATAGATTATTGAATCCATAAAAATGAGTTCACAACCCCTTAAATAAGGGTACTAAGCAATGGGAAAGAAATTATAATCAAACTACAACTAAAACTCCTAGAATTCGTAACTTACTATAAATAGTAAACTTACTATTTATAGACGGTCAGGATGTCTACTAGTGCGCAAGGTTTTCGGCCAAAAATAGTAAGTCACCTATTTGGCTTCACCAAACCGTTCCCCTAATTATTCTAAGCTCTTTTCACATTGGGCGGAACTCCTAAATCCCGATGGATGAAGAGTTATAGTCAAACTAAAACTTACTATTTATAGTAAAAACGAAATTGAAACAGGGAAACGACCGTCGAATCAGGGGTTTCTCACAATTCTGAGCATCGCAACCCTACATAGCTGGGTTAGTTGGCTAAAGTAGCTCGTTCTACCCCAAAATCATATATTTTACATCGGCTAACTCATCCCGGATTGCGAGATACGCCTAATTGAAGGTCTGATGGTCCAGATCACTTCTGTCGCCAACCGGGCCTTTTCTGATCCATCTTTGTTATGTAATTGTCCGCGACCCGCTCTACATCAATCTCCTCCACTTCAAAAGAACTCGTCCTCGAGTTATCATTATGCGTTGGTTCGTGATACTCGGTCAGGTCCGCGACATTGAAAGTCCGTGAGATCGTCATATCATCTAGAAGATCAACAACATAAGCATTGTCATTGATCTTTCGGACGATTGGTACCGGTCCAATCTTTTTATTCTTCAACTTGTTATACGTTCCGGTCAGAAATCTTTCTTTGCGCAGATGGACCATTACTTGGTTGCCCACCTCGAACACTTTCTGTCGTTGATGCTTGTCCGCTTGCTCCTTGTACTTTTCGTTCGAGGCATGTAGCTTGTTCTATACCTCTGCATGAATGCCCATGATTCTATTTTCCATATATTTTGCTGCCATGCTCATGCCTGGGAGCTTGGGCAGAGGGACCAAGTCTAGTGTGTGGCGAGGTACTCGTCCGTAAATAACTTGGAACGGGAATTTCCCTGTCGAGCGGTTCACCATGTTGTTGAATGCAAACTCTGCTTGAGACAGGGCCAAATCCCACTGCTTAGGTTTTTCTCCTGAAATACATCGAAGGAGGTTTCCCAACGTGGGATTCACAACCTCGCCTTGACCGTCACCAGGGGTGGTACGCGTCACTGGCCGAACCGAAGGCGTGTATCGAATCGAGTCCACAAAGTCTGCCAAAAGTGGCTTATGAACTTCCTGTCACGGTCGGAAGTAATAGTCTTAGGAACCCTGTATAGCCGCACAATTTCTTTGAAGAATAGATTCACTACGTGTGTTGCATCGAGAGTCTTCTTGCATGGAATAAAGTGCGCCATCTTGAAAAAATGATCTACTACCACAAACACCGAATCCATGCCACGTTGTGTTCGTGGGAGACCAAGCACAAATTCCATAGATAAATCCTCCCAAGGGCCGTCAGGCACAGGTAACAGGGTGTAGAGGCCCGTATTATGAGATCGCCCCTTGAAAGTCTGACAAATATAACAGTGTTGGACTGCCTTTCCCACATCACGTACCAATTGAGGCCAGTAATACCGTTCTTCCACAAGAGCTCGCGTCTTGTCTCACCCAAGGTGTCCACTGAGGCCACCTCCATGTAGCTCTTGGATTATCTGTTCCCTTAGGGATACATAGTCGATTTCTCTTAAAAAGGAACCCGTCTTGTATATGTAAGTCACCGGGGTGACCTTCTTGACATCTAACCCATGCGTCCTTGAAGTCGTCGTCGTCGACATATGTCTTTGAGGCGATCGAACCCGACAACTTCATTGCTCATAGTGACTAATAAAGTTACACGGTGACTCAGCGCATCGGCTACTTTGTTCTGTTGCCCTGACTTATGTTTTAACACGAATGTGAATTCCTACAAAAATGAGATCCATCTAGCATGTACACAGTTAATGTTAGCTTAACTATTAATAAATTTGACGGCTTGATGGTCCGTGTAAAGTATGAATTCCCTTTGAATCAAATAATGTCACCAGTGTCACAGTGCCTGGACCACCGCGTACAACTCGATCTCATATGTAGCATACTTCTTGCGTGCATCACTAAATTTCTCACTGTAGAAGGCTACCGGTCTACCTTCTTGAGACAAAACTCCCCCAATCCCGACATATGAGGCATCACATTCGACTTCAAATAGTTTGTCGAAGTTGGGAAGTACAAGAACCGGGGTCGTGGATAATCTGCGCTTGATTTCGACAAAGCTTCTGTCGGCTTCGTCAGTCCACTAAAACTGCCCTTTCTTCATGCAATTTGTGATCGGTGACACAATGGTACTAAAATTTTTCACGAACCGATGATAGAATGTCGCTAGTCCATAGAAACTTCGCACTTCGTGAATATTTTTGGGAACCGGCCATTCTCTGATTGTCTTCATCTTTTCCTCATCCACTCTAATGCCCGTGGATGTAACCACAAAACCCAGAAACAATAAGCTATCAGTCATGAAGCTACACTTTTTTAAATTGGGGTACAGTTTATTTTCAGTGAGCACTTGAAGGACCTTCTTGAGGTGCTCCATATGGGTGGTTTCGTCTTGACTGTATATCAAAATATCATTAAAATAAACCACAACGAACCACCCAATGAAAGGTTTCAGAACTTGGTTCATCAACCTCATGAATGTGCTAGGTGCATTAGAAAGACCGAAAGGCATGACCATCCATTCGTACAATCCTTCCTTGGTCTTAAAGGTTGTTTTCCACTCGTCACCCGGCCGTATTCGAATCCGATGGTAGCCGCTCCTTAAGTCCAATTTAGAGAATATTTTTGCGCCCTCTAGCATATCCAACATATTATCCAACCGTGGTATATGAAACCTGTATTTTATGGTGATCTTGTTGATAGCCCGGCTGTCGGCACACATGCGCCAACTCCCATCTTTCTTTGGAGTTAGCAGAGCTGGTATAGTACATGGGCTCATGCTTTCTTGAATAAGACCCTTACGGATCAGTTCCTCCACTTGTCCCTGCATAATCTCGCACTCATTCGGGCTCATTCGATAATGAGGACGATTAGGTAAACTGGACCCAAGGACAAAGTCGATATGGTGTTGGATATCTCGCATAGGGGGTAACCCATCGGGATGGTCCTCAGGCCGAATTTCTTGGAATTCATGTAATAAAGCTCTTAGTCTTTCAAGGATGATGGTAGGCTCGAGTTCTTCCCCTTTCACAATTAATGCATAAGTCTGTCCTGTTTCTTTGGATTCTTCCACGAAGTCCCGAATGGTAAAGAGAAAATAACCCTCCACTTTAGAAGTTTCAGGTGGTCCTTCTGGATCCATAGGGGCCAATATGGTCTTCCGGCCGTCCTTGACGAAGATATATATGTTATCTCGCCCTTTATGAGTAGCGTCACGATTAGATTGCTAGGGTCGACCGAGTAGTATGTGATATACTTCCATATCAACCACATCGCATACTACTTCATCCTTATAATGTTTGCCAATTGAAAAAGATATGGTTCATTGTTCAGTTACCTTTGTTTCGCTGACCTTCTTGATCCAACTGATTGTATATAAAGAGGGATGACGCTCTGTTTTCAATTGCAATTTTTCCACCATGCCCCTGGAGACGATATTCTCGCTGCTTCCACTGTTAATGATCACGTCATAAACCTTTTGATTCACCGTACACCTAGTGCGAAAGATGTTATGCCGTTGTGGATGCACTTCTTTTCTTGGCGCATATAATAGCCGCCTCACGACGAGCGACTCGCCGTGATCTTGCTGAACCCAATCTAAATCATCTACCTCGTCCTCGGCGGTATGCTCCTGTTCTTCAATATCTAGATCTTCATAAGCGTTATCAGCACTACCATCATTAATGGCGAGGTTTGCCACTTTTCACTGGGGACAAGTATTTGACAGGTGGTCGGGCTGGCCACAACGATAGCAGTTGTCGGGCCTTGGCCGAGCATAAGGGTTCGAAATTCTACTTGGACCAGCAGCAGTGGAGATGCCCCTTTGGGGTCTAACTTACCCGCTTCCCTGATCTCGGTTCTCAGACGTAGGAGGTTGAGTGCGTGCTCCTACGGGATGCTTCCCCTTAGGTTGTGGAGTTCCCTGAGGTAGACCTGCCGTAGTAATCCATGTCGTAGGATAGGTCCATGTATTAGGACGTTCAAGTTGCGCTTCTGCCCGAGTAGCCAACTTGATCGCATCATTAATCGTCCAAACGGACTGCATCTGGACCGGATCCTCAATCGCCATATGCAATCCATCGTTGAATCGGGCAACTTGCTGTGATTCAGTCTCGACTAACTTGTTACGCGCCGCCAGGCGGTAAAATTCTTCTGCGTACTCTCTCACCGACCGACTACCCTGTCGACAATTTTGGTATTGTTGGAATAATACCTGATCGTAATCGCTAGGGAGGAATCGGGTGCATAGTAGCTGCTTTATCCGCTGCCATGTGGGGATTGGTGCTTTCATCTGTCTGGTTCGTGAGAGTTGCAGTTATTCCCACCAAGCTGACGCTCCTCCTTTTAACTTGTAGGCCACCAGCTTGACCTTCTTTTCTTCAGGGATGTCCATATAGTCAAAAAATCGCTCAACTTTAGAAAGTCAATCGAGGAAATCCTCAATGTGTAGTTGGCCATTGAAGTTAGGAATATCAACCCTATCTTGAATTCTCGATCTACTCGATCACCGCCTGGTCTGGGGTATTGGAAGATTATGTCGTCGATCTCCTCCTTACTGGAGCCCCCGTCCTCAGGCATGACCCTTGGATGCACTGGTATTATCTCGATCGGGCCGATTACTAGTCTCGCATGGTGGCGATGGAGGATTACCACCAGGAACACGGAGTTGTCCTAGGGTTTCTGCCAAGAGATTCGCTATGCGGTCCATGGAAGCCTGCAGCCCTTGCATGGCTTGTTGATTCTCTTACTGTGCTGCTTAAAAAGTTGCCGCCGTTAAAGGAAAATTCCCTGGAGCACCGCTTATGAGATTGTTGCCCGACCCGTCGTTAGAAGTCATCGATCCGAGGAGAAACCTCGCTCTGATACCAAACTGACGCAGGGGAGGACGTGAGGTCGAGCACCGTCTTCCTCAAGAGGATAACTATTCCGAATCTACAGAACTTCTCTGGACTCCTCACAGAGACTTTCTCGAATCCACGAGAAAATAGAGCAGAAAATAGAAATAAATTCTAATAAATTCGAAATAGATTAATAGATTATTGAATCCATAAAAACGAGTTCACAACCCCTTAAATAAGGGTACTAAGTAATGGGAAAGAAATCATAATCAAACTATAACTAAAACTCCTAGAATTCGCGACTTATTATAAATAGTAAACTTACTATTTATAGACGGTCGTGATGTCTACTAGTGCACAAGGTATTCGGCCAAAAATAGTAAGTGTCCTATTTGGCTTCACCAAACTGTTCCCCTCATTATTCTAAGCTCTTTTCACGTTGGGCGCAACTCCTAAAGCCCGACGGATGAAGAGTTATAGTCAAACTAAAACTTACTATTTATAGTAAAAACGAAATTGAAACAAGGAAACGACCGTCGAATCAGGGGTTTCTCGCAATTCCGAGCGTTGCAACTCGGCATAGCAGGGTTGGTTGGCTAAAGTAGCTCATTCTACCCCAAAATCATATATTTTACATCAGCTAACTCATCCCGGATTGCGAGATACGCCTGATTGAAGGTCTGATGGTCCAGATCACTTCTGTCGCCGACCAAGCCTTTTCTGATCCATCTTTGTCATGTAATTGTCCATGACCCGCTCTACATCAATCAACCAAGCCATATAGGCGGAGATGTTGAGGAAGAGGGTGAAGCCTCAGTGCCTCAGTGGTGTTTAACGCTAAAGACTACGTAATTTCCTCTGGACATACAATTGAAAACCCCATCGACATTGAGAAAGAAGTGTAAATCCTAAAATTTCCACACATGAGTAGATATACTAGTTTTTCACATGTATATTTTAGTAATTAGAATTTCTCTCCTTAGACTCACATACACACTTTAATGAACTTCAAACTTTTATATATCATTGTAGACTTGATTGCTTATCAAACCAACCATTGAAACGACTCATCCTCTTTAATGATCTGGCTAATATTTTTGTCGGAATCGGTTTCGCTAGTGACATTGCTGCCACTAGTGGTTGGTGCTCTATGGGCCCTGTTATGGGGAAAATCAGACTGACCTGCCATATGAGACACGTGGACAAGATCAGCAGAGTAATCTCCCCGAACCACCGATGTGTCTATTGCTAGAGAGGTCAAGCTGGTTAAAGAATATTTTGGCCGAACTAAACCGATCAATCGAACTCGGTAATAGGAATCATCAGTAGACATGATCGTCTCGTCCAGGCTGTCTAACTGACCTCAACCTCAGATATCGACCTCGACCTCAAAACAAAAATATCCAACAAGATCTTGTCGAAAATCACACCAATCGAGACAAAATTGGAGATACTCTCGTGAACAGATTCCAACTCTAATGCAGGCTCCTCTCGCGTGTCTGGCAAGATCCACTCCGATATGTAAGCTACCAGGAAAACCTATAAATAGACCACCCCACTCTAGGGGAAAAGTACGCACAAATATCCCCACTCTAACCACATCTACTATAGGATTATTTACTTGACTTAGGCATTGGAGGGTCCCCGACCACTATCGACACCCCCAGTGTCCATCTTTTTTAGTGGTGCAGGTGTTCAATATGCCTATGGGTTAAGAGGTGGGTTCAACTAGATTCAAGCAATAACAGGCCCCACTATGATATATGTGTTTTATCAACCCCATCCATCCATTTTTCCATATCATTTTAGGGCTTAATCCCAAAAATGAGGCAGATCTAAATCCGGGTGGACCACACCACAGGAAAACAACATTGATTAAATGTCCAGCATTAAAAACCTCATGGAGCCCACTATAATGTTTATTTGACATTAACCTTTTGATTAGGTCATAAAGACCTAGATGAAAAGGGAAATATTAGCTTGATCCAAAACTTTTGTGGCCTAGTTTTTAATGTGGGTGTTTCATCAACACTATTTCCTGTGAAATGGTCCACTTGAGATTTATATCTACCTCATTTTTTGGTTCATACCATAAAATGATCTGGAAAAGATGGACAGCCTAGATGAAACACATCCATCATCGTGAGGCCTACAAAGCACTGGCAGGATCACTAGCCATTGGCTAGGGGTTGGTGCTGTGTGTGCCCCCATAATGATGTATGTGTTTCATCTGTGCCATCTATCCATTTTTTTTCACATCATTTTATGGTACGAGCTCAAAAATGAAGTAGATCCAAATCTCAAGTAGACCACATCACAGGAAACAGTGTTGATTGGACACTCACAGGTAAAAACTCATCGGAGGCCACAAAAGTTTCAGATAAAGTTGATATTTGCTTTTTCCCTTCATCCATGTCTGTATGACCAAATAAACAGGTTGGATGTCAAATAAACATCACAGTGGACCATAGGAGGTTTTTAATGGACATGGTTTTCCTGTGGTGTGGTCCACCTAAGATTTAAATCTACTTATTTTTTGAATCAAGTCCTGGAAAAATGGATGGATAGCGTGGATAAAACACATATATCATGGTGGGGCCCACAGAGCACCAACCACTAGCCGGCTAATGGCAGTGTCAGCTCAAAAATATAGGCAAATCCGAAACTCAAGTGGGTCGGACGAATTGAAAAAGAGTGAGTAAGAAATGGTCACGTTTATATTTTTTTATTTAAAAAGTAGTAAAACGTGAGAATTGTGGGCCCATGTGGTATGTGTATAACTTCTAACTGTCCAAGTAAGCTCCAGTGATAAAACAAAATAAAACATCACGCAGATCAAATCATCAAATGGGCTACACTTGAATTGAGATATTTAGAATTTTATATATTATTTTTTATAAATTGGCCCACCTTACCTATTTTTTATAAATTGGCCCACCTTACCATTGGATCCACCATATTTTTAGTTCGTTTAATAATAATGTTGGTGTGCATTTGTTGAATTTGAAACACACACCACATGGGTCTTACAATTCTCGATTCTCCGTTTTATTATAAAGAAAAAATAAAGGAGAGTAAATGTAATTTCTCATCCAATGAGGCATTATCCTTGATTACTATCATTTCCTCCCGACACTATTTAGTAATATGTCACAATTGTTTATTGATGTCTTAAATATGTAAATCAACATGCTTGTCGATGATAGTTCGATGGATTTTCCACGTTGGTTGTTGGACACTTTGGGTGTCCTATTCGATGACATCAAGTAAGGTTCAATGCTATCGAATAGGGTTCAATGCCATCGAATGTTGATCGATGATATCGATGCCCCATCGAAGTGTCATCGGAAAAATCTGAAAAATCTATGATTTATTGCTGGAATGTTGGTGTTTAGTTCGATGCAATCGAAGATTGTTCGATGACATCGAAGGTTGTTTGATGCCATCAAAGTTTGAAGGTGCCTTCGAATGATCGCACAGATTTACACAGAGTTGCGTATCTGTAGGATTTGTTTCCTATTCCGATTGTGATTCTCCTAAAGGCTATAAATATGGGTGTAATCGGAATTAGGGTGTATCTCAAAGTTTTCTAATTCATTTCTAGGGTTTTTAAGAGCTTATAAGGAGAAAGTTTAGGTTTGTTTGAATCGGGTAATCTCTCTATCTCTTATAATTTTTTCTTTCATAGTGATATTTGTCGCTTTATGACATGATTTTTTTTCCGCAAAGTGTTTTTCCACGTTAAATACTCGGAGTCTTTGTGATTGGATTAGGTTGTTGCGATTGAAGTACTTTGTTTGATTCATCTTTGTGTGCTTCCATGGCCTCCTAACAACAAGATTTCAAAAAATCAGCAATTTTAAAATTTTTGCTGAATTAACCCGACATTTAAAATAAAAATAACCCAACTTTTAAATTTTTTGCCAAATTAACCTGACATTAATTTTTTAAAGTAATTCATTATATAATTATCTCTTAAGAAATTTACATTATATATATATATATATATATATATATATATATATATAGAGAGAGAGAGAGAGAGAGAGAGAGAGAGAGAGAGGAATGATTACCTACGCATCGGTTCGCATGGCCTTCAACTGAGATTTGGGCAGAATTCTGGTTGGAGAGAGAGGGTTGTTTTTTTCTCTGTGGGCTGAAAACGTGAGGATTGAACTTCTACAGTTGAAATATTCATGGGGCCACAGAAGTTATGAATCAGGCTAATATTTGTGTTCTCAGTTCATCCTTGTAGGAATGATATTATGAATGGTATGGATGGCATGTAAATATCACTGTCGACCCAAGGAGGTTTCAATGGTTGGAATTTCCCTACCCACCTTTTCCTTTAATGCAGTCCACTTGAGTATTATATCCTGCTTGCTTTTGATCTCAAGTCCTAAAATGAGATTAAAAAATGGATGAACAGGGTAGATTTCTCACAAACATCATGATGAGCCCCACCTATGTTTCCCACACAGTTTTTGAGAAAATCCACGTCCGAGGCGGATTGCGTCTACAGTGAGGTGGCTATCGAGAGTGCTTAGTTGGCCCATGATATATATGTGTTCTATTGAAGCCGTACATCTATTTTTTCAGATCATTGTAGATCCAGATCTCGAGTGGACAACACCACAAGAAAATAGTGGCAATTGAATGCCCACCATTAAAAACTTTCTAAGGTTCAACGTAATGTTTATCTGTCATCCAACGGCCTGTTGATTAAGTCACACATACCTCAATGAAGAGAAGACTAAAATCCAAGCATTTTCCATACTATTTTATGGCAGCGAGGTGGCTATTGACAGTGCTGGGTTGGCCCATCATGATGAATGTATCCTATTCATGCCTTTCATCCATTTTTCATACTATTTTATGGCATGAGCCCAGTAAACGAGTAAGATCCAAATCTCATATGGACTAACTTTTAGCTGGATACAAAACTCTGGTGGGCCATGGCAAGAGGAAACAGTTTCCTCCATTGATTTGCATTTCTCTTTGCTATAGCCTACTTAGAGTTTTGGATACGGCTGAAAATTAGGGCCATAAAGTTCCAGGGGGTGCCGTCGTCACATGGACCATTAGATTCTGTGCCCATGACACGTGTGCAAAGGTGCCCACAAGTGCTCACATAAGAGGGTGCCTAGTTGAGCATTCCGATCTCTCTCTCTCTCTCTCTCTCTCTCTCTCTCTCTCTCTCTCTCTCTCTCTCTCTCTCTCTCTATATATATATATATATATATATATATATATATATATACACGCGCGCACCCCCTCGCGCACACATTTTAAAACCTCAAAACATCAAATCTCGTGTAATTCTGGAAAGTTATATTTGTCTATAATATTCCCTGATTTTCAAAACATGGGACAAGTTTCTTTTGACCTGCATGGCATGTACTCTCCTAACAACCACTTTCAATTTGGGTCATGGCATCGTAATCCATTTGTCAGTAGGATATGTTATTGGAATTGGGATTGTTTTAATGACCCAAACCGTATATGTGTCCGGGCTTCCCATGGAAAAAACTCTCAAGTTGAATATCTCAACTCTTTGATTAAGCAAAGGTTATAGGTGACCGTTCATTTTTAAAGTTAATGAGCCAAATTTCAAACGGTTAAAATAATCAAATTTGAAAATTTTTATTTGTTGTCTATCCACCATACAAGGCGATACGCGTCTGTAAATGTCGAATCATTGGAAGACGACACAGATTCAAAGGCTAATGTCCCAAAGTATCACATTACAAATAGGCAAACAGCCCGGCCTGGCCTTATAGAACTTGGCCCGAGGACTGGCTTGGGCTTGAAATCTAGGCCCGGTGATCAAGTGGGGCCAGGCAAAGGTCAATTGTAAAAAGCCTGGCCCAGCCCATTGGACTCACGATTTGAAAACATTTGTGAGTCCCATTCAACGGACGTGTATAATTTAAAAGCACTTGAATTTTATAGTCATGTTTCTAAGATCAAAACAATTTAGATGATGGGATTCATTGCGTACAAAATTTCTTAGATTTTAACTATATCAAACCTTTGATCATATAACTAATAGTGCCAGGGCCAGGCCTTTTAGCCCGTTAAGGCTACGGGCAGGGCTTAGGAGACTAGGGTTGGGCCAAGGCGAACTTCGTCGCTGCTCATTGCCACCCAGACCCCGATCAGCTACTGAACCCGACAGCAGCGAGTCTCACTACTGAAGTGACGTCACCACGTTCTGTAGTCCAAACAATTATGTGTTGTATCCACACCATCCGAGATCATTTTAGGGCATGATCCGAAGAATGAGTCAGATCCAAAGTTCAGGGGAACCCCACCACAGAAAAAAGTGGGAACACTGATGCCGTCCATTGAAACTTTCTTACGCCCACCATGATATGTATTTGAGATACAACCTGTTAGTTAGTTAACAAAGACATGGAATAAAGGAAAATACAAATATTAGCATGATCGAAAGCTTATGTGGCCCAAAGAAGTTTTTAATGGTAGGCGTTCAATCCCCAGTGTTTTCTGTGGTGGGTCCGCTTGAGGTTTGGATCTGCCTCATTCTTAGTCTCATGCACTAAAATGATCTTTCCAAATGAATGGACTGTGGACCCAAGTGGGGGCCACTGTAATGTTTGTGAAAAATCCTCCCCATCCATCTGTTTTGTGAGTTCATTTTAGGACATTTTACCAAAAATGAACAGTATCCGAAGCTCAAAGGAAAATGTGGTTAGGGAAATTCCTACCGTTGAAACCTCCTTGGGTCTATAGTGATATTTACATGCCATCTATACCATTCATAAAGTCATTCCTACTAGGATATGCTAAGAACACAAATATTATCCTTATTCAAAACTTCTGTGACCTACGAATATTTCAACTGTGTAAGTTCAATCTTCATGTTTTTGGCCCATTTGAGTATTGGATTCAGCTCATTTTTGTGTGCATGTCCTAAAATGATCTCATAAAACGGATGGACGGATTGGATTTCTTAAAAACATCATGATGAGTCCCACTTAGGTTTCCAGCTCAATGTGAAAGGATTTCTCATAAATTTTGCGGCGTGATTTTTCAAGCACGGATTTCCTACAAAAGCCTTTTGCGCGCTGGAAACCTAAGTGGGGCCCACCATAATGTTTTTAAGAAATCTACCCCGGCCATCCATTTTTCCTTATCATTTCAGGGCATTATCCCAAAACTGAGGCAGATCCAAATCTCAAGTGGACCACACCACAGGAAGCAGCAGTGATAATGATTCTCACCATTAAATAATTTTTAGGGCCCACCGTGATATTTATTTGACATCCAACCTCTAGATTAGGTCATAAAGACCTGGATGATGGGAAAAAAAAAAACACACACATATCAACTTAACCCAAAACTTTGGTAGCCCCAGGAAGTTTTTAATGGTGAGAGTTCAATCAACATTGTGTGGCCCACTTAAGATTTTGATCTACCTCAGTTTTGGGTTCATACTATAAAATAATTTTTAAAAATGTATGGACGGGGTAGATTTATCACTAACATCTTGGTGGGACCCACCTAGCATTCCAATGGAGAGATTTTATGTGAAAAGGTTTCCACTGCATCCTTCGGAGAGGGTAAAGAGGCGTGCGAAAGAATGAAACTCGCTCTTTTAAGCTAGCGCTAAGAGTGCCTTCATCCAGACCATTTGCCTAATCCGACAGTTGATAGGAAGGTTCGCACGTAATGACGTGCAAACCGGTGCGTAGCATATATATATATATATATATATATATATATATATATATATATATATATATATATATATATATATATATATGGGAAAAGGTACTATGCACTCGAGCTGATGGGAACGTCCCACGAGGTCGAGCTGTGTGGGCCTCACCATGATGCATTTTGAACATCTACCCCATCACTCAGATGCACCATTCCATCGTGAGCTTAGGTCTCAAAAATCAAGTCAATCCGTGACTTGTGTAGGCCACACCACATACAGAAATTGAAAGGGGCCGTGCACCATTAAAACATTCATAATCATTTTTTGGGCCCACCGAGATGTGGTTTGCAAATCCAGCCCATCCATTATGTGTGTCCCACTTGGATGAGAGTTCAAACCAAGTTTCAGAAGCATGCAAATTTCAAGTGGGCCCCACCAAGTGTTTTTATATGTTTTTGGCATGTCTTCACATGATTTTAGATGGTATGGCCCACCTGAGTTCCGTATACGGCTGATTTTTGGGATATCCCATAATTTAAAGGGGACCCATCAAATGTACGGTGTTGATGGTCGACACGCATCACGGTGGGGCCCACACAGCTCTACCTCATGGGAGCTTATCGTGAGTCGAGCATAGTACCTATTATATATATATATATATATATATATATATATATATATATATATATATATATATATATATATATATATATGGGGAAAAGGTACTATGCGCTCGACAACGGGGAGATTTTATAGGAAACCGAAGAAAAATGGCGTGGATTTTATAGGAAATCTGGATAAACAAAACTAATGCTATGTGGACCCCACCATGATTTATATTTTCTATCCATGCTGTCCATCCATTTTGAAATATAATTTAAGGGATTTACACCAAAATTAAGTTATATCTGAATCTAAGATGGACCACACCATGGGAAAACAGTTGTTATTGAATTTCTACCGTTACAAAATCCTAGGGCGCACTGTAATGGTTATGTAGGGAAAAATAAGTTGTTATTAAATTTTTACCATCCAACCTATTCATAATGTCATGTAGACGTTGATAAAGTGAAAACACAAATGTCAGCTTGATCCCAAACTTCTCTAGCTCGTAAGAAGTTTTTAATGGTGGACATTCAATCCCCACCTTGTGGTCCACTTAAGCCTTGGACCTACCTCATTTTTTAGTTCATATATTAAAATGATCTGAGAAAATCATTGAATGGCGTGGATATAAAACATTTACATCACGTTGGGCCCTAAGAGCCCTGCCCGGACGGATTACCGCCCCGGAGGTGGTAGGACACAATCCGCCCGCGTTCTAATGGAAATGGATTGGGATTGGCTGATGCTCCTCCAGCTCCGAGTTGTACGAACGGTTTAAAGGAGATCAAAGTTACATGGCCCACACTGATGTATTTATTATATCTACACGGTTCATCTATTTTTAGAGATCATTTTAGAGCATTATTCAAAAAATGAATCATATCCAAAGATCATCTGGACCACACCACAAATAGCAGCGGAGATAATGATTTTCACCATTGAAAATTTTGTAGGGCCTACCATAACGTTTATTTTCTATCCAATCTATTCATAAGGTCAAAAGGACCTAAATGAAAAGGAAAAAAAAAAAAAATTCATACGGATCCAAAACTTCTATGACCCAAAAAGGGTTTTAATGGATGTGTTCAATCTCACACTGCTTTTTACAATGTGGTCCAATTAATAGTTAGATCTGTCTTGTTTTTCGTCCAAAGCCTTAAAATGAGCTCACCAAATGGATGGACGGTTTGGATATATATAACACATACCGACCAAAAAAACTTGCTAACGTCAATACAGGGTGAGGTAAACCAGCCAATCCACTTCCCCTTTTAATCTGGAAGTAGATGTACGTATAGCGAGTCGGCTACTGAAGCTACGTCACCAATTTTTGTGAGCCCCACTATGATGTATGTGTTGTATCCACACCATCCATCTATTTTGAAATATCATTTTAGGGCATGAGTTAAAGAATGAGGCAGATAAAAATCTGTAGTGAACCCACCACAGAAAACAGTGGGGAGAGTGATTCCCACCATTGAAACTATCCCAAGGCCCACCATAATATTTTTTTGAAATCCAACCTGTTCAAAAGTTAAAAAAGACATGAAATAAGAGAAAACACAAATATCAGCTTGATCTAAAACTTTTGTGGCCTTTAGAAGTTTTCAATGGTAGGCCTCACTATCCCCACTGTTTTCTATGTTAGGTCCATTGGAGCTTTGTATTTAACTCATTCTCTGCATATTGCCCTAAAATGATCTCGCCAGATGGATGGAAGGTGTGGATATAAAACATACATCCTGGTGGGTTCCACGAAACTTGGTGACGTCACTTTAATAACGTTTCTAGCTATTTTAGTATCTAATCCACACCGTATTTCTTCGGTTTCCTATAAAATCTCCCCGTTGTTTAAAACTTCTACCGTCTGGCCAATAATGTGCCACCAGCACTTGACCTTATGGAAGGTATAATACAGTCGAGCATATAGTACCTTTTCCCATATATATATATATATATATATATATATATATATATATATATATATAATAGAGAGAGGAGAGAGAGAGAGAGGGTCACCAAGTTTTGTGTGTGTGTGTGTGTGTGTATAGAGAGAGAGAGAGGGGCGTGCCTGTGAGAGAATTGGGATGCGGATTTCCTATGAAAGCCTTTAGTCGGAGGTTCCTGACCTAGGTAGGGCCCACTGTGATGTTTGTGAGAAATCCAACCTATCCATCCGTTTTGTGAGCTCATTTTAGGTCATGGATCAAAAAATGAGCCAGATCCAATTACTCAAGTGAGCCAAAAATGTGAGGATTGAACTTCTACAGTTGAAATATTCATCGAACTTCTACAGTTGAAATATTCATCGGGCCACAGAAGTTATGAATCAAGTTAATAATTGTGTTATCAGTTCATCCAAGTAGGAATGACATTATGAATGGTATGGATGGCATGTAAACAATATTATTGACCCAGGGAGGTTTCAATGGTAGGAATTTCCCTACCCACCTTTTCCTTTAATGCAGTCCACTTGAGTATTATATCCTGCTCACTTTTGATCTCAAGTCCTAAAATGAGTTCAAAAAATGGATGAACAGGGTAGATTTCTCACAAACATCATGGTGAGCCCCACCTAGGTTTCCTGCACATAGTGTTTTTGAGAAAATCTGCGTCCAAGGCGGAGTGCGTACTGATAGCGTCTAGCGTCTATAGTGAGGTGGCTACTGAGAGTGCTTAGTTAGCCCATGATATATATATGTGTTCTATTGAAGCCTTACATCTATTTTTTCATATCATTGTAGATTATTAACCTGAAAATGAGGGAGATCTAGATCTCGAGTGGACAACACCACAAGAAAATAGTGGCAATTGAATGTCCACCATTAAAAACTTCCTAAGTCTCAATGTAATGTTTATTTGTCATCCAACGGGTTGACTAAGTCACGCACACCTCGATGAAGAGAAGACTAAAATCCAAGCATTTTCCATACTATTTTATGGTAGCGAGGTGGCTACTGACTGTGCTCTGTGGGACCATCATGATGTAAGTATCCTATTCATGCCTTCCATCCATTTGTCAGACTATCTTATGGCATGAGCCCCATAAACGAGTAAGATCCAAATCTCATATGGACCAACTTTTAGCTGGATACAAAACTCTGGTGGGCCATGGCAAGAGGAAACAGTTTCCTCCATTGATTTGCATTTCTCTTTGCTATAGCTTACTTAGAGTTTTGGATACCGCTGAAAATTGGGGCCATAAAGTTTCAAGGGGTGCTGCATCACATGGACCGTTAGATTCTATGCCCATGACACGTGTGCAAAGGTGCGCACGAGTGCTCACATAAGAAGGTGCCTAGTTGAGCATTCCTCTCTCTCTCTCTCTCTCTCTCTCTCTCTCTCTCTCTCTCTCTCTCTCTCTCTCTCTCTATATATATATATATATATATATATATATATATATATATATAGAGAGAGAGAGAGAGAGAAAGAAAAAAATGCTCACACACAGCTAGTTGGACCATTTAAATTGGTCCAACTAGCTGTGCATTAAATGTTAAAATTTTCTATTTTCATCCACATGTAATGCACCACATGTGAGGGTATGTGACACTTAGTTTTACATAAATATGTTGGGATTTATGTGTCATAGATCCAACCCATTTATTAAATAGAGCACGCTAATAAAATTTTATGTACTAAAATTTAGTAAATTTTCATCACCACTAGAGCCACACATGTAACTTGAATATGGACTATTAGAGTAGATTTCTGACAGTTCACTTTTCTTTTAGATGATATCATACTATTGATTTTATTTTATTTTTCCTTCATATGCTTACAATGGACCCTACCCAATTAACGTACTGGATTTGCAAGATATTTGATGCATCACCCAAATATATCGTATGTATACAGCTTCTTTAGTGTCCCATTATTTTTTTTGTAAACACTCGGCCTCTTCTTTTCTCTCTCCTTATTTAACATCTTTTACCTTATTTAATGCTCTCTCATTTAACAAATGATCGGTTCTCTGTGGGCCCCATCATTATGTATGTGTTTCATCTATTCTATTCATCTGTTTTTACCGATCATTTGATCATTTTAGGGTTTTATACAAAAAAATGAGAGGGATATAAATCTCGAGTAGACCACACTACAGGAAAACAATAGTCATTGGATATACACCATTTAAATCCTACTAAGGTCCACTGTACTGTTTATTTGACATCCAATCTGTCGATTAGCTCATACAGACCCAGGTGAAGGGAAAAAATAAATATCATCTTGATCCAAAACTTTTATGGCCCCTAAAAATTTTTATTAGTCAACGTTAATTCATCACTGTTTCCTGTAATGTGGTCCACTTGAGATTGGGATATACCTCATTTTTGGTATTATACATAAAATAATCTAGAAAAATAGACATACCGCATGGATGAAACACAAACATCATGATATGGCCCACACAACACCGACCACGGGCTAGCAGGGGAGTAGTCAATCCGTTTCCCTTCTCCGCCAGCAATGACACTGGTTGATTAGCTACAGAACTTAACGAGTCTCGATTCTCGCTACTGAAGCGATGTCACATTCTGTAGGCCCCACCAAGATAAATGAATTGCATCCACACCGTTCATTCATTTGGAAAGATCACTTTATGACTTGAGACAAAGAACTAGGCAGATCCAGGGCTCAAATGGATCCCACCACAGAAAACAGTGGAGATTGAATGCCTACCCTTAAAACATCCTAAGGCCACATAAGTTTTCGATCAAGCTGATATTTGTGTTTTCCCTTTTTCCACGTCCCTGTTAACTTATAAACATGTTGGATATCAAATAGACACCATAGTGGGCCCTATGAAGGTGTTAACGGTGAGTGCCATTCTCCTCACTATTTTCTGTGGTGGGGTTTACTTGAGCTTTGGATCTACATCATTCTTTGACTCATGCCTTAAAATGATCTCTCCAAATGTATGAACGGTGTGGATACAACACATACATCATGATGGGCCCCACAGAACGTGTGACATCACTTCAGGTTCAGTAGCTAATCGGCAAGGCAAGCCTCATGACTCATGAGCATTGACTTCCGACCTTAAAATACGTGTACTATTGGTGTTTTGGAAACACATATCTCTTGGACTTCCACTCCTTTTTTTTTTTATGGATATACTTAATATGTATGTAAGATCCACTCGGACCATTAGATGTATAATCAAGTAATATGCATAGTATCAATAAATCAGGCTAACTAGCGATTCAAAAGAGCCACACCAATGCGAATAATTAGGAGATAGACATCCACCCTTGATTTTTACACGGCCAATCACGAGAATACTTTGAAATATATTCCAACTATTAGATGTCATACGAAAAGTAAGCCTAGGTCCCAAAAATCAGCTTTATATATCATTCATGTGAGCCACACTAAGGGAAATTGTTTGGAGGGTGAACCTTTCCATGTACAGTGATTCCAATAGTGTGGTCCTATTGAACTAGGGATGGAGATAAATTTTGAGAACTTACTCTAAAATGGAGTGACATACGTAATGGTCGGGGTTGATTTTACATTAACACCATGATGAGTCACCCAAGCTGTGTCCACCTTTCTATGCTAAAATGAAATTAGTAGGCAATGAAAGCATTTACATTAATTAAGAAGAGAGTTTTCATTAAATGCACAACTAGTTGGACGAAAATGTAATGTCCAACTAGTTGTGTGTGAGGATATCCCAAAAATCAGCCGTATATGGAACTCGGGTGGGCCATACCATCTAAAATTATGTGAAGACACCGTTAAAACATATAAAAGCACTTGGTGGGGCCCACCTGAGTTTTACATGCGCCTGAAACTTGGTCTGAACCCTCATTCAAGTGGGACACACATAATGGATGGGCTGGATTTGCTAACCACATCTCGCTGGGCCCTCAAAAATGGTTATGAATGTTTTAATGGTGTACGGCCCCTCTCCACTTCTGTATATGGTGTGGCCCACAAAAGTCACGGATTGACTTGATTTTTGGGACCTAGGCCCACGATGGAATGGTGCATCTGACTGATGGGGTAGATGTTCGAAACGCATCACGGTGGGGCCCACACAGCTCGACCTCATGAGACAGACCCGTGAGCGAGTCGCATAGTACCTTTTCCCATATATATATATATATATATATATATATATATATATACACACACACACACACACACACACACACACACACACACACACGGAAACGCTCACCTGCGAACCAGTTCGTACGTACATAGTACGAACTTTTTTGAGAACCCATCATACGTGATGTGGATCCAAAATCTGAACCGTTCATGTGAAGAAGCACCTTGTGAAACCTCCCAGGCCCAAGTTTTACTTTGATCTAAAACTTTGATGGGCCATGAAAAATGAAAATTGTTTCCTCCCTTGATTTGCATTTCTCTTTGCTATGGCCCACCAGAATTTTAGATCACGGTGAAAATTAGTTACATGAGGTGTCATGGGATTCCACATCACATGGACTGTTCAGATTGGACACCCATGGCACGTGTGCAAAGGTGCGCACGTGCGCAGGGGAGCATGACTCTCTCTCTCTCTCTCTCTCTCTCTCTCTCTCTCTCTCTCTCTCTCTCTCTCTCTCTCTCTCTCTCTATATATATATATATATATATATATATATATATATATATATATATATATATATAAACTAGTAGTGCCACGGCCAGGCCTTTTAGCCCATTTAGGCTACCGGCAAGGCTTAGGAGACAAGGGTTGGCCAAGGTGAACTTCGTCCCTGCCCATTGCCACCCGGATGCCGATCAGCTACTGAGCCCGACAGCAGCTAGTATCGCTACTGAAGTGACGTCACCACGTTCTGTGGGCCCAACAATTATATGTTGTATCCACACCATCCATTCATTTAGAGAGATCATTTTAGGGCATGATCCAAAGAATGAGTCAGATCCAAAGTTCAAGTGGACCCCACCACAGAAAAAGGTGGGAACAATGATGCCCGCCGTTGAAACTTTCATAGGCCCACCGTGATATGTATCTGAGATACAACCTGTTTGTTAGTTAACAAAGACATGGAATAAAGGAAAATACAAATATTAGCATGATCGAAAGCTTATGTGGCCCAAAGAAGTTTTTAATGGTAGGCGTTCAATCCCCAGTGTTTTCTGTGGTGGGTCTGCTTGAGGTTTGGATCTGCCTCATTCTTAGTCTCATGCACTAAAATGATCTTTCCAAATGGATGGACCGTGGATACAACACATACATCATGCATCATGGTGGGGAACACAGAATGTGGTTACCTCACCTCAGTCGCTACTGTCGAGTTCAGTAGCTAATCCGCGTCCATTGCCACCCCTAATTGCAATAAGTCAACATCTTGCCTATTTCCAACATTCTCCATCTGACAAGTGGACCAACCTGATATTTGCACAGGGATCCACGCAGCCAAACCTATTTGATGGGCGGCTTGGATGTTGCACCCTTGTACCATTTCTGCCACACGTAGGTGTGTGAAGATGGTTTGTCTTAGCAAGTTCTTGCCATCATACATATCCGTCAAAGAATTTTCAACTTGTTAGTGAAAGCGTGCATGGGGCCCTCTCCCAACTTGGGATTCCACAAGTTGAACAGCTGTGATATTCGAAGGTGGGACCCCCAACTAGGCACACGTTGCAAATTGCATCTAGTCAGCGCAAGTACAGGTTGCAATCAAATCATGGATGTAATTACAATGATAGATGCCGATTGGGTTTCACCGCGTAAAAGTCCAATCACAGTTCTCTCCCCATAATATACATGGCAGTAAAAGTCCAATCACAGTTCTCTCCCCATAATATACATGGCAAAGATTTCTGGCAACCAGGACCGTCAATCTAGCAGACCACAATGTGGAATCAAGGTTGAAAGAGTGGATCAGTTCTGAAACAATAGTGTTCACAGGCCTCTAATCAGATCCATCCACTTGATTTTTGGCACATGGGCAGTTGCTGTTAGGACACAATTACATACAGCATTCCTCTTCTGTAGTTGTTCAGGAAAACATGAAATAGATGGGGGGACGGAAACTGCATATAGCATTCCTCTTCTGTACTTCTTCAGGAAAACGTGAAATAGAGAGAGGGAGCATCTCAAGACCCATCGAACCATTGTGTCTGACAAGCCAAAACTCATTGTTGGTGAAAAATCATCAAGTTACAACCCAGTTCACGATCAGCAGGATGAGCCTCTCACACAATATGAGAGAATCCTAACTCCATCACCAAGTCAACTCGCCCCAAGTCAGTATCTTTCTGTGGGTGGAGTTAAGAGTACAGGCCTTGATTTTTCCGACTTTGAGTCGTACCTAGACAGGCAGTATTTTCTTCTTCTTTTTTTTTCTTTTAAAAAATGATTTTATGATTTCCTGTTTCAGCTTTTCTACCTACTTACAAATACAAGAAGCTTTAGCTAATTCCACCCGTGCGGGTGTGGAGCCCTGCTAGGTGGAACGCTGCAGAATCTGAGCTTTCCATCGCTTAGATCTTCTGCCTAAAAAAATCAGGCTGTTCGATTTCACTCCTTGGGTGGGCCACAATGTACAAAGTGATGGTTTAAACAGTTCTTTTCTGGCCCTCCATTTGTTTTCCATGCTATCGCCCAGATGAGGTGTTAATGAAACAACCTTATTTTGTACAAGAAGATAGAAAGAGTCTAGCGCACCTGAAGGAAAGCCCAGGTCTCACACAGCACATGAATGGGCAGGACTCCCACACACATTTGGAATCAGCAAACTCCGAAATATAAAGACAAGTTGACATGAGGTGCTGCATTACTAAACTACAAAAATAAAAGGTCTGCAAAATACATTTCCTGTGGGGATCAAAACCATGATGACTTTAGAGCTAAGCTAAGAAAATAAGAATTGCTGGGAAAAAAAATGAATTTCACAATTTTGGGTTCCCGAGGCCATTGACAGTATCATCTTTTTTGGTTCTTGGGGCTCTGCAAAGAGAAAACTGGCTCAACTGGAAAGGCCGCAGGTGCTGTAGCAACGGTAGCATCAGTTGCAGGGGTTTCATCTTTGGCATGACTGGGAGGCCCATCACCTTTGCTCCTGTCTAGAGGCCCAGATTGGGAGATTTCCTGGGGTCCAGTGGTAGAAGGGCCATTGCCAACCAGGCTTTTGTAAATTGTTAAAGCCTGAGCCATCATGCTGGCAGGATTGGCAGCAGTGCTAGGGAGCAACAGTGTCGTGCCCTGGAAAGAGAGACGGGAAGAAATAAAAAGATTAATATCAGCCTTATAACCCATGTTGAATGCTGTGAACATTAATCAGGTTTGCGACCAATCAGTTATCAATCACCTCCTTAGCAATGTTACCGAATGCGTGGATGTATTGCTCGGCAATCCTTAAACTTGCTGCCTGCAGAAATTCGCCGAAACCTTGAGCTCTATTGCAATTGAAGGAGAAAAAAAAAAAAACTGGTGTCGCTAGAAAGAAATGATGGCATCCTAAATTTCCAAAATATCCAATCTTTTGAGTTTGTTATCACATGTGCTATCAAAGCTGCAAGCGTAATGCTATTATTAGCCAAAATTCTCATGGGCAATGTTCACATTCTGTTGGTTGCACCATGCAATCAACTAATATGTGGGTCCACTGTGATGCATGTCACATGACTCACATCCAACCCCCACATCAGGTGGCGCCCACCATGAAAATAGCACGGCCCTGAAATCAGGCTGATCCAACCATCAGCTAGGCCACACCACATGAATTTTGAGGTTTTTGTGTAGTTGTCATTGTTTTTCCATGGTGTGGTCGACCTGACCTGATGATTCGATCAGCCTGATTTTTAGTAGTGCCCCACCTGATGATTGGGGATCTACTTGTTGGACAGGTGAGGCATACACAAGGGCCACACAACAGCTCGATTGTATGGTAGTTAGCATACACTTTGTCTCTGTTTGAACATTCCCCATTCTCATGAAGGTCTATTTGAATTTGGAACATGAAAAAAATACAGTACAATTATAGAAAATAAAAATTATAGTATCATTAGAAAACAACAACAACATCAACAATATCCTCCAAGGCTATGTTAAATGTTACTGAGTATGGGTTCAACAGCACTGACTGAGATTCACACTCTTAAGGCTCCCGAGGTGGACAATTATCTACCTATTGCAGTTCGGAAAGGTAAACGTTCTTGCGTTACTCCCATCTTCAATTTTATCACATTTACCCATTTGTTCATAAATTATCATAAGTTTGCCCTTACCTTGTCTACCATATCCATTCCTAAGTCAACCCAGGAGGCATTATCAAACAAAATTTGGAAAAGAGCTATGGATGAACAGATGGAAGTAATGTACTCCAATGACACTTAGAAGTTAACTAATTTCCCTTCAAGTAAGACTCCAATCAATTGTAAATGGGCGTATACAATTAAGTTCATGCCTGATGAGTCAATTGACCGTTACAAAGCCAGGTTGGTAGCTAAGGGATATGCTTAGATTTATAGATTAGATTACCTGGATACATTTTCACCTGTGAGTAAGCTCAATTCGGTCTAAGTTGTTATATCACTAGTTGTAGATCATGATTGGCTTCTCTTTCAGTTGGATGTGAAGAATGCATTCCTGTATAAAAATCTACATAAAGAGATCTACATGGAGCAACTTCCTAGGTATGTTGCTCAGAGGAGTCATTTAAAGTATGTAAGTTAAACAAGTCTATATATGAGTTGAAGCAATCACCATGGGCTTGGTTTGAGAAGTTTAGTGTGCTTGTATCATTTAGATTAAAAACAAGTAAAGCAGATCACTCATTCTCAAAACATTCTTACCTCTGGCTACATAATACTTGTTGTGTATGAGGATGATATTCTAGTGCCTAGTGATGACTTGGATGGTATTGAAAAGTTGAAGTCATATCTTCAAACTTGGATCAAAGACGTCTTCTTCGATATTTTCAGGGCATTAAAGTGGCAACATCGAAAGTTGGAATAAATCCGTATAAGAGAAAATATACTTGTGACTTGTTAAAAGAGACAGGGATGTTGGGTGCCAAACCGATTGATATACCAATGGACCCTTATCTCAAACTTGACGTTTGTTTGCACCAAAATCCAACAATATCATATCAATGGTGTAGATCGAGCCACGTGGCATATTCGATATCTTTAGGGCATGCGCCAAATATATGAAGGACGGATCAAGTCTTCGGAAGAGTCTTGTTTTTTAAGCTATCTTCGGATAAGGACAAGTAACCGTTAAGGCCACGTCAGCACTGGAGCACATTCTACGTGTTCGACAAAAAAAAACTACGATCAAAAAGAGATAACCACTTTTTCTCAGCTGGTTACACACGAAGGTGCCACATGTACAAGCGGTTATTCTCGCACCAAACTCAGAGAAGGCTATAAATAGCAAAGGCAGATATGAAGAGAAGAATCCAATCCAACATCCAATCAAACCCAAAACTAACACAACGTTGTTTATTTTAGTATAGCTTGCCATCTCCATCGCTCATCGATCATAGGATGCTTAGTCTCTATGAGTAGTTTAGTCCGTCTATGCGATCACACCGGACCAACTACTAGCTGTAGCCAGTAGTTATAATTCCCTTTCATTAGTACCTGCGTGTCGGATATGAAGGAAGACCTTAGCTTTAGGAATCATTCGCCTACGCTCATACGCTAGGCCAACTGTAGCTGTAATTTTCGGTATTGCTTTCACCTCGCTCATCAGCATACCACTCCGTGAAACACCCTGCTGCTCTCAGCCATGTTGGTGATCCCGTTTTAGTGGTAAGTATAGCTCATTTCCGTATTCATCTTCTATCTATTCCATTCGACTATACAATTGTTGCACCTTCGAAAGTCCTTGATTTTCAATGCAAAAAAGAGCTCATAAGAGGAAGAGCCCCAACCTCCGACGGTCACCTAATATTGCACGCACTCGATAGTTAGGTGAATAGACGAATGGTCGAACTAACTTTCCCTCAAGTTAGAGCATATATTTCTAGCATGTTCAGCTTGAAAACAAGTTTGACGAACTGAGATTTTCTTGGAGCCTTGGAGAATCAATTTGCGATTTGATAATGAGACGAAATATAAGGTGTGTGAATCTGTCCCAGAGATATCTTGTCTCGAATGAGATAGCAATCAACCTTTATATGCTTTTGTTTCTTATGGAACAAGGGATTATTAGCAATATGTATTACAGCTTGATTGTTATGATATAAAAATATTAGAATCTGAACTTCAAATTCCAATTCTTCGAGAAGAGATTTCAACTACATAAGTTTACAAGTCGTATGTGCCATTGACTTATATTTAGCTTTAATGCTTAACATTGGAACCATGTTTTGTTTCTTACTTTTCTAAGTAACCACATTACTGCTCACGAAGGTGAAATAACCTATGGTCGACCTTCTATCATGTCTTGACCCTGCGTAATCTGAACTTGAATAACCGACTACCTAAAGATGACCACGAGCTTTGCATAAGACACCCTTCCTGATAGAATATTTCAAATACTTGAGGATTATCATACCTACTACTAGATACGATGTTATTGAACTTTACATGAACTCACTACACCAATTGAAAAGGAAATATCAAGCTTGGTGATGATCAAATAAATGAGTTTGCCAACAAGTCTCTTGTGCATACCAGGGTCATTTAATAGTTCTCCTTCTTCAATTTTGTTAGTCTCTAATTGGCCATGCAATACACATAAGGTTTGCGGGCATGCCAGAACCAATTGGGTCCAATTCAAACCGTGACCACCAACCTTTGGCATCGAAATAAAGTGGTGTTCAAAAGTGGTTTAACCATTTATCTATTAAGCCAACTGTCAAGTGCACGCAATATTAGGCGATTGGTGGATGTTGGGACTCTTCCTCCTATGAGCTCATTTTTACCTTGAAAATCAAGGACTTTCAAAGGTGCAACAATTGTATGGTCGAACATAATAGATAGAAAATGGATGCGAAAATGAGCTATACTTACCACTAAAACGGGATCACCAACTTGGTTGAGAGCAGCAGGGTATTTCGTGGAGTGGCGTGCTGATGAGCGATGTAAAAGCAACACCGGAAATTACAACTATAGTCGGACTAACATATGAGCGTAGGCAGACAATTCCTAAAGCTAGGGTCTTCCTTCAGATCCGGTACGCAGGCACAAGTGGAAGGGAATTACAGCTACTAGCTGCAGCTAGTAGTCGGTCTGGCGTGAACGCAGGGACGAACTAAACTACTCATAGAGAGTAAGCATCCCACGATTGATGAGTGGTGGAAATGGTAAGTTAAACTACAATAAACAGTGTTGTGCTAGTTTTGGGTTTAATTGTGTATTATTATTGTTGGATTAGATTCCTCTTTGATTCTGCCTTTGCTATTTACAGCCTTCCCTAAGAGGTCGAGAACGTGGTGCCTTCGCATGTAACCAGCTGGGAAAGAGCGGTTACCTCTTCTTGATCGTGCTTTTTCTTCGTCGAATGCCTAGAACGTGCTCCAGTGCTAATGTAGCCTTAACGGTTACTCGTCCTTATCCGAAGATAACTTAAACAACCAGTCTCTTCCAAAGATATGATTTGTCCTTCATATCTTTGGTACATGCCCTAAAGCCATGTGGCTCAATCTACGCCATTGATATGATTTTGGTAGATTTTGATACAAACATTGACCCCTCACGTTCTTGTCATTCAGCAAAGGATAGCGAGAAACGTGGTATTGCTTTATTAAACATTAATTGAACAACCACATGTCGCGCTCCTCATTAGTCAAATTCTCAAACGGCATCTCTGTTGTTTCACTCTTTTCGTTGTACGCAGCCATGTGTCATTCGAAGAATGCGTTTCCGTATTTCAACTGTAGCTTTTGCCTCAAAATATGTTTGTATCATCATGCAATAATTAATGTTACGCATGTGGCAGCCTTATATACGCTGGTTCGTCTTTCTTATTCTTCTTTCTCCAAACCACATTGCTTCATTTCTCTCGTTACTTGATAATCACCATCACTCTAGAGAAGTCGAAATCTTCTGATATTCCAGCACCTTCCACTTCTCGTCTTCTCATACCGTTAAAGTCACTCTGATTTTCTGCCTACCCACAAGCAATCTTCTTTTCCGAATCTACTATTCCCAATCACTCTTTATTTTTGGGTCCTACATTTCCCCCTTTCTCTTCTTCAAACCTATCCAATATCTCCCACCAAAACAGTGTTGGTCTTTAATTCGGCCACGCGGTACACGTGTGAGGTTTGCGGGCATGCCATAACCAATTGGATCCGATTCAAACCGTGACCAGTGATCCTTGGCGTCGAGATAGAGCGGTGTTTGGTCTTAATTCGACCATTTGTCTATTCAACTAACTGTCGAGTGCGTACAATATCAAGTGACCGTAACAAAGTTGAATAAGGAGAATTATTAAATGACCCTGGTATGTATAAGAGACTTGTTGGCAAACTCATCCATTCGCTCATCACCAAGCTTGATATTGCCTTTTCAATTGGTGTAGTGAGTCAATTCATGCAAAGTCCAACAACATTGTATCTAATAGCAATTATGATAATCCTCAGGTATTTGAAATATTCCTTCAGGAAGGATATTCTATACAAAGCCCATGCTCATCTTTAGGTAGTCGGTTATCCAAATGCGGATTATGCAGGGTCGAGACATAATATAAGATTGACCGGAGGTTATTTCACATTCCTAAACGGTAATGTGGTTACTTAGAAATGTAAAAATAATAAAAATAATAAAAATAATTAAAAAAACAAAAAACAAAACATGGTTGCAAGGTTAAGCAGTAAATCTAATTATATATCAATGGTGCATACGACTTGTAAACTTGTATAGTTGAAATCTCTTCTCGAAGAATTGGAATTCGAAGTTCAGATTCCAATGTCTTTACATCGTAACAATCAGGTTGCAATACATATTGCTAATAATCTCGTGTTTCATAAGAGATAAAGCATATAAAGGTTGATTGTTATCTCATTCGAGACAAGATATCTCTGGGACAGATCCACACACCTTATATTTTTTCTCATTATCAAATCGTAAATTGATTCTCCTAGGCTCTAAGAAAATCTCAATTTGTCAAACTTGTTTTCAAGTTGAACATGCAAGACATATATGCTCTAACTTGAGGGAGAGTTAACGGTAATGGGTTTAGGCCTACGACGCAATATGATTTGGTTATGGGCCTACAACCCACTTACTGCTTAAGTGTTTTTGGGATTGAGATATGTTAGACATTACGTTTATTGAATTAGGGGTAGTTTCATTATTTTTGCTTTTTATTACTTAAATATAATAGGAGTGGGGGCACGTAACCCCAACCCCATCTCTCTCTCTCTCTCTCTCTCTCTCTCTCTCTCTCTCTCTCTCTCTCTCTCTCTCTCTCTTCTTTTTCCATCTCTACACCAGTCTACATTTATATTATTTCATCATCATCTAAGCCTCATCCCAATTAATTAGGGTAAGCAGTCTTTAAAATAATAATAATAATAATAATAATTGGGGTAAGCATTTCTTTATATTATTTACGTATGATATAATTATGTATGTATAGGGGTGGCCTAGTCCCGTAAGCCCTGACCCAACCCTGGCCTTAATTGGGCTGTAAGAGCCCTCGACCTACGCTGGCCAAATTGAGTTAGGATGGCGCTATAAGGAAAAGATTTAAATGATCAAATGTTTGCAATAGTCCAATCACCTTTTCTCTTTCTTCTTTTTCCATCTCTACACTAATCTACATTTATATTATTTCATCATCATCTAAGCCTTATCCCAATTAATTAGGGTATGCAATCTTAAAATAATAATAATAATAATTGGGGTAAGCATTTCTCTATATTATTTACATGCAATATAATTATGTATGTATGTATAGGGGTGGCCTAGTCCCCTAAGCCCTGACCCGACCCTGGCCTTAATTGGGTTGCAAGGGCCCTTGACCTACGCTGGCCAAATTGAGCTAGGCTGGCACTATAAGGAAAAGGTTTAAATGATTAAATGCTTGCAATAGACTAATCTAATTTGTTTTCTTTAACTGCCCTCCATCTAGGATGAGTCCTGCCATAAAAATGGTTTGGATTAAATATAACTTGGATCCAATATGCGTGTGTGCCTGCATCGTGCATGCCTGTATACGTGTTTGTGTGGAACTATGCCTCTAAGCAATATGCATTGTGCACACTGGCCTGAAAATGCAAGTTTGACAGATTATAAACATTTAGTGGGTCTTTAA
This sequence comes from Magnolia changhungtana, assembly GCA_030180095.1. Lineage (NCBI taxonomy): Eukaryota > Viridiplantae > Streptophyta > Magnoliopsida > Magnoliales > Magnoliaceae > Magnolia > Magnolia changhungtana. Next base: position 6,954,574 of record JASAUF010000377.1, on the reverse strand, counting down.
TGACATCAATGCATGTTCAAATCTATAAAACATAATGGACTTTCCATCCAAACACAATAATAGGTGAGATGCCACTAAGCACAATATGCTCGGTGGTTTCTAACGCTTTCCAAACTCCCAAGGCTCTATAAAGAAAAGTCATGACAAACCAACGTCCCCCTTGAGTGCCATATTTAGAAGCAACTAAATCCCTCCACCTACCACACTCTTCATTCTTGAATCTTTAAAATCCATTTGCCCAACAAGGTCAAATTTGTCAAATTCATCACTGCCAAAGGTTTGAGACAAGCACCTCCATCTTTGATTGGTCTACAAACCTAATCCTACTTTGGAGGATGAAATTTCCTCCCCTCGATGGTGCCTTTCTAGAGAAAGTCTCTTCTTAACTTCTCGAGTCTTTGCAACAACAATGTAGGAAAGTCTCTTCTTAACTTCTCAAGTCTTTGCAACAATGATGTAAGACATTTGAATAGAGACATAAAATACACAGGCATGTTAGAAAATGTGGTCTTAATGAGAGTGAGTCAGCCTCCCAAAGAGAGGTAAACGACACTTCCAAGAAGTCAGTTGCGTTCAATTCTCTCAATGACTTTGTCCCACAAGTGCTTGGGAGACTCCCTGATACGGACCGGAAGGCCAAGATAAGAGGATGAAAAAGTTCCACACTTGCATCCAAAAATGCATGCAAAACAACTTAGATCCTCCTTATCAACACGCACTCCCAACATCTCATATTTAGCCACAATAATCTTCAATCCCGAAATCGCTTCAAAGCAAACTAAATTTTTCTGAAGACTGTCCATTGATTGTACCTTCGCCTCACAAAACAATAACGTGTCATTAGCATACTGAAGATGGCTTAACATCTCCCCTTATTTTGTACCTTTAAAACTATGAAAAGGCCCATTCTCATCACCTTTCTGAAGCATCATGCTTAGGACGACAAATAGTTATGGAGAGATCAAGTCCCTTGCCTAAAACCTCGAGATGCGTCAAGTACCCTTTTGGATTATTGAGAACTGAAAAGGAAGCAGGCTGCATGCAGGCTTCAAATCCAATCCCTCCACTTTCCACCACCCCCCAATCTATGAAGCATGTAATCTAAAAAGTCCCAATCAACATGATTGCAAGCCTTTTCAATGTCAAGCTTACAAAGTAACCCGCTCTTCTTCTCCTCATGCTTGATATCAATGCCATCGTGGGCGGTAAGAGCATTGTCCGAAATCTCTCTACCTACTACAAAGGCACCCTTGATTTTCCGAAATCACCTTTGAAAGGACCTCCCTGAATCTAGAGGAAAGGATTTTAGCTAAAACCTTGTAGGGGCCCCGTGATCGGCCAAAAGTCACTCAACCTTTCAGCTCCTTCCACTTTTGGGATCAACACAATAAATGATGCCCCAAGTTCTTTAGAAAAATGACCCCGCCCCAAGAACTCCATAACAAAATCTTTCTTCACAATATGCCAGAACTTCTATAAAAAGGCAATGGGAAAACCAATGTGGCTCAGAGCCTTGGCCCCACACATAGAATCTAGAGCCAATTTCGCCTGTTCCTCTGAGAAAGGTCTTTCTAGGTAGGCAGCATCCTCAATAGAAAGCCAACAGAATTGGAGGTTATCCAATCTCGGCCGCCCCCATTTCTCACCAAAAAACAGAGTTTGATTGAATGAAACTATAAATCACATATCATGTCCTTATCCATGATACTAACCCTATCAACAACCAAAGAGGCAATTCTATTGCCCCGAGCTCGAGCATTGGCGATGCCATGAAAGAAGCGGGTATTCTTGTCGCCTTCCTTGAGCGAAACCGCTCTCGATCTCTGACACCATTTGATTCATTCCTCCTTGGCCTTGCTAGCATATGTAATTGACAAATCAACCCTTTTCAATCTAAGTCCAAGGAAAGAATCTTGTTTTATTCTAAAAGGTCGAGTTGATGGATTTGTTCTGCCATTTTATCAAACTCTTCTTCTCTCCCGACCAGGACCTCTTTCTTCCAAAATATGAGTTTCTTTTAACATTTTAAGTTTCTTGCTAATTCTAAATCCAGCAAAACTGTCACTAAAAACGAGGACCAACAATCTACAACGAGCTATTCAAAACCGTCCACTTCCATCCAAGCTAATTCAAATTTGAACGGGTTCTTTTTGTCATCCACCTCTAAAATAGTGGACCCGTGATCAGACACTACCTTCGGAAGACCATGTTGATTAGCCAAAGGGTATCACTCAAGCAAATCCTTATCCCTCGGCAGGACAACCTCCATTACCACTCCAACTCTCTGAAAGGCGGGAGAAGTTTATCGGAGCCCAGCCCTCAAGATATCCTTCCACGAAAAGCATCGGAAACTCAGACAAGCTTGCCTTCCCTCCTGCCTTTCGCACCATTGATGATCTGACAATTGACCATCAACCAAGGTTCATCTGGCTCCGCACAACGATCTCCATATTCCGATCTGGTAGAAACCCTTTTCCTTTCCTGGAGTTATCATCAAGCATAGCATGCTGATTATTTTGATGAACACTCCTACCTAAGCATTCTCCTCTCGTCTTCTTTTTTCGCCACCTGCTTTCTTCCCTCATCCTACCACAGGGTTTTTTTTTTTTTTTTTTTTTTTTTTTTGCCACCTGTGTGGGGCCCTTGAATTTTGCTAGTGAATAAAATCTGTGTGGTTTCCTTTTATATCTTATATTCTTATTCTATCAACTAGAAGATAGTTTTCTTCCAATCTTTCTAGTAGATTCACTACTAGAAGATTGTTGGAATCTTTCTATGGTCTTTTTCTTTGAATTGGAGGTTATTCTTGCATTGAATCTCTTTGGAGATCAAGTTTGAATTCCAAATCTGCTACGTATATCCTAGAACTGATGACTTCAAATTTGGGCCACAATGGAGAAGTTAAGAGTAATTCATGTTCTTGTAACAAAGAAAGGATTAGGGAATAGGACACACATAAAAGTCAACTAATAACTGATTTATGTTAAATTGTCTCACACACAATCAAGTGAAAGGAAATATCTCACCTCAACACCTCCGCTTGCTGTAATGGAGTCAGATAGCAAAGAAATTCCTTTTGCAGTTGCTTGCGCCTTGGCAAGGATAGCTTCAGCTTCTCCTGCAAGATTGGAAAATAAGATTGTCAAAGAAGAGCGGCAGCAACCAAGGAATAAAAGTATAGGTTGGATTTTTAGATTTTTATGAATAAAGTTCCTCATGGACATTCCAGTAGGTTAGTCAGAATTCACTACACAATCCATGAGAAAGTGATTACATAATTCACACCATATATGACAGCGGATGAAGTGTTTTTGGTCAAATGATTCAATGGAGTCTTATATTGCTTTAGTTTTGGCTAAAGAGTGAAAGGAAAATGATATGCAAGAAATAGATGATGCTCTTTTGTGATGATACATACATATACCACCATAGAACACATTATGCTACTTGGAGACTGACAATAGCTCATGCTCCTCAAATAGAGAAGTGCGTTTGCCCCTTAAACAATCTTGGTACGCCGATTGGACGTTAAAAAGGGAGTTTTACAAAAAAAAAAACTACTGACTTAATTTAGAAGTACATTCCGATGCCTTTTTTCAAAAAAGGTTTTTGATAAGCTACCATAGTAATTTAAATAATTACCGTTAGAGTACCTTTCATTAGATTTCATAAACGCAGGTTGGGTCGGACCCACCATGATGTTTGTGAAATCCACCCTGACCACCACATGTGTTAGGCCCAGGGCCCAAAAATCAGCCCCATCTGTAATGCAGGTGGACCACATGATTGAAAACAGTGTACAGGACAACGATCACTCTCCAAACAATTCCGCTTGGTGTGGCCCACATGAATCACGGATGGGCCTGATTTTTGAGCCCCAGGCCTAAATTTTGGCGTGGCATCTAATGATTGGAGTGGGTTATATATAATCATCATAGTGGGCCTCTAAAAATCAAGGGTGGACATCTATCTCTCAACTGTTGCCTTTGGTGTGGCCCACCTGAATCACGGGTCAGCCTGATTTTTTGGCCCTGGGCCTAAAGGCGAGATTACACATCCAATGGTTGGAGTGGATCTCACATATACATCACAATGGGCCCCATCAAGAATCAAGAGTGGGCGTCCCTCTCCCAACCATTCCCAAAAGAAAACAGAGATTTCCGCTGATATATCAAAAGAAGAGGTCTCAAGTCCAACAGGTTGGACTATAAATTACAGTCCAACCAGCTCATAACTTATAACCTTTTATGTGTAAGACATCCAACCCATCAAATAGGTTGCCTCATCATGAGCATCACCTTTTGGAAAACTCAGCAATAGCACTCATTGAGTGTACCACGCTTGTGTTTTTCTATTTATCAATGGCTATAGACATTTTTTATATGGTGTGGCCCACTTGATGAGTCAGTAGGGCTAACTTTTGCACTAGGCGATCATCAAGTGGGGCCAACCTATTGGAAGGGTTAGATTTCAAATGCACTTAATTGGTTGGAAGTTATTATCGACGTGAACTATAACTTGTGGTCCAACTGGTTGGTCTTAAGACCTCATTAAAAAAGGGAATTTTATGGAATGCCCACTCTTGACTTTTGATAAGGCCCACTGTGGTGTGTATGTGAGATCCACTACAACCATTAAGATGTGTAATCCCATGTTAGGCCCAAAGCCAAAAAATCAAGCTGACCTGTGATCCAGGTGAGCCACACCAAAGGAAACAAATAGGGTCCCTACTCATGGGCCATTGGTAGACTCACAAGAGTTTCAACATTAAGGTCATGGGTTCGAGTACCCATTGTGGTGTGTGCATAAAAATATTATTATATGAAATCCACTCCAACCATTAGATGGCACACCAAGCATAGGGCCCAAAAACTAGGCCCATCCGTGAGTCATGTGGGCCACATCGAGGGAAACAGTTTGGAGGGTGAGGATTGCCTTGTACATTATTTCCAATCATGTGGTCCACCTGAATTACCGATGAGCCTACCTTTTGGGCGCTGGGCGTAACATGGAGTGACACGCGTGGTGGTTGGGGTGGATTTCACATAAACATCATGGTGGGGCCGACTCGAGATGCCAACCCCTTTGCTCGCACAGTCAACCCAAGCCGTTGTTAATAAATCTAATGGAAGGTATTCTAATGATAATTAGATAAATTAATGTGGTAGCTTAGTGAAAACTTTTTTGAAAAAGGTATAGGAACGTAAATTCTATAGTAAGTAGGTAGTTTTTGTAAATTCCCTAAAATAAATGTGTTTGGTTTCTTCTCACACTTTTTCATTTTCTTTTATCAGAGAATGGGTTAACAGCATTTTGACTTATTCATTTTCTTTTATCAAGCCACCATCGCCATCGCCATCACCAATGCCTTGTCCCAGGTTGATACCAATAATACCGGCAATATTATCAATAATACCACCAATACTTAGGAACAATTGTCCTAGCTTATTTGGGATCGACTTTAAAAATCTTGTTTGGCCAATCACAATATTCGAAAGAGGAATGATCAAGACTGATTGGTAGATGTTTGGCAACTGGCTGCCTACCTGAAATCAACCCTCCTTTACCCGGGCTTGGGATTGGTTGCTGCATAGCTACCAAGCATTTTTTTTAATCAAGGAAAATTTTATTAAAATAAAAAAGATGCAATTCCTTAAGCCTAACAAGCAGTGACCCCACAAGAGGCACCGAGTCAATTTATCGAGTTACAGTCTTCCCAAAAAGTTTCTGCTCATCAGTCATGAAGTCACCTTCACAATCAACTTAATCCCCCAGGAAGGTGAATCCACCTCATTAACTAATGCTGAAAATATTTTCTTTTAGATTATTTTTTATAATTAACAACATTCATTTAAAAAGGCATAAAACCATATCCGTTAAGAGGGCGGGTGGATGAGTCACTACAAGAATGAGTCTGAGAAACACCTTCCTTGACCAAACTATCAGCAAGGACATGGGCTTCTCTGGGAACAGGATTAAAAGAAATAAAAATAATTATTATAAGACAACAAACTTTGATTTTGTTTACACACTGCTTCAAATGCACAAGGCCATTCCTTAGGGCTACCAGCTCCAGTTGGTTGGAATCCACCGCATCTAGTAGACAGGAGAAAAGAAAGTTGAATCCGCCTTGATCATCCCTAAACACTCGCCCCCCACTGGTCTGCCCTTAGAAGATTATTCCTATTCTTTTATGCTTTTAAAAATACTCAAGTTTAAACTTCTAAAAGTACTGCAAAATGACCTGAAAAATAAATAACATATAGTTGTATCCATGTACCCTCTTTTTTTGGAGGTGGGAAGCACAAGAACCAGTACCTATGTCATTTTTTACACCCAAACCTACATGATATAGTCCAGATCTACAAAATATAAAATAAGAATTGATGCCAAAGACACAAGCTGGATGGTGGAGTTGATGGGTGCGCATTAGATAATCTTACCAACGTTTTCCAAGATAAATCTCATCCATAAATTTAATAGACAAACTCACTATAGTGAAAGAAGATGAAACTTTAGGTCTAAATCAATGTCAAAAGTAAGTACTCTTTACATAGGAAGAATGTCCCAAAACAACCACAGCTGCCACCAAACCAAATTATCATGGTTAACATGCTGGGTAATGAAGTAAACCAGAGAGACAAAACACCAAAACAAATTCAAAAAAAAAAAAAAAGAGCCATGGGCCTTGTGGGTCATGAATGGTGCATAAATGTGAAACCGCATGAACAGTTCACACTTCATATTTGAAATTACGGCTATTTGACCACATTTCCAACACTGCATTCAATATACCCTATCATAATTTACATAATGGGGCCAAATTAAATATGCGCACATGATGCATGGATATGTGATGACCTAATCCCAGATGCATGTATAATCAGGTTAAAGAATGTTCAAATAAATACATGAATCAACTAACCATTTCCAATCAAAGGGATTAGGTAAATTTCAACACAAAGATGAGGTCATTCCGTCAGGATCATGCTCCTTAGTATAAAATAGCGTAAATAGTAAAAAGGGAGGACCTAGAGATATGAGGATATTCCAGATCTAGCACAAGTCAATCCACAGTCAAGTTTGGATCTGATTCAACTGACTGACCATTCCTCTTTTCCGTTCAAACTAGAAAAGGGACATCCAGAGAGGAACAAAAGGGGTGAAGAATGAAGGGTTCGAAATGAAGAAAGTGCAGGTCTTTTTGTCGTCAAAATAAAAAGAAGATGATTCTCACTTTTTCCTGCACCTCGAAGATCTAGAAAGGAAAAAAACCTGAAATCGAGATGAAATCCTCAACACCCAAGGGCCAATCCTGAAACCCTAATCTCTTGAATAAAGAGGAAGAAAAGAGACGAATTTCTATTCATTCAATAATAATGAAAATAGGGCCTCTCACAACATATAAGCTATGGAAAAAGTATAAGTGCACTAAAGCCCTTGAAAACAAAAAAAAAAAACAAAAAATTAAAGAAAGTGCAATAAAGCCTCTAAAATAAGAAAAAAGAACACAAACGCCTAAAACTAAAACACTCATGTGGTAAGGTGTGAAATCCGACCCATGTATCTATGGTCAAGGTGCGGTCATACCGCTGCTACACTCGTAGCGCGTAAGAAAATAGGTCCGATGGACCCAATGTCCATCCACATCAACTCCTCTGCTTCAGTACTCTGTCGGCGACGCCACCTCCTTTGGTGCACTCTGAAGGGTGCACCACTGATGTCTGCATCAACACGCCTCCAAATCAACCAATGTTGTCTCTCAGCCCACCCGGTGCAAAAGAAATTACCATGATCATCATCATCATCATTTAAGCCTTATCACAATAAATTGCGGTCAGCTACATGTATCCTATTTTGCCATCCACTCTATCAAGGGCCATGCCTTCAATTAGACCATTGATCATCAAGTCTTTTCTTACTAACTCCATCCACGTCCTTTTGGGCCTTCCCATTCTGCTTTTAGAGCTTTCAACTTCTACCAACTCACTCTTAACCCACGCGATTCTTGGTCTCTATTGCACATGACCAAGCCATGTAAGTCTACTTTCCCTCATATTACTGCCCATTGGTGCTACTCTGAGGTTCCCTCAAATGAATTCATTTCTAATTTTGTCCTTCCTTGTCTTGCCCCTAATCTATCTCAACATCCTCATTTCATCTACACTCATCCTACGAACATGTTCCTTAATTGCCCAACATTTTGTCCTATAAAAGCATGGTTGGTCTTATAGCTATCCTAAAATTTCCCTTCTATTTTGAGTGGTACATGACAATCACATAAAACTCCAAAGATGCATCTCCATTTCTCTTGAATTTTGTGGGCAACATCCTTCTCAATCTCTCCACTCTCATGAATAAAAAATGGTCATTTTGGGAGACTTCTTAGTCAACAATCAAATAACTAACTTCTCATTCTCACTCCAATTGTTACTAAAATTGCACTCCATATATTCCGTTTTAGTCCGACTAATTTTAAATCGTTTACATTCTAAAGCACCCCTCCATAAATCTAGCTTTGTGTTTACGCCCTTCCTTATCTTGTCAATCAAAATTATGGCATCTGCAAATAACATATACCATGGGGTTCAATCAAAACTATGGCATCCTACAAATGCCTTGTCATCTCATCCATAACTGATGCAAAAAGGAACAGGCTAAATGCTGACTTGTAGTGCAAGCCTACCATAATTGAGAACTAACTCATCTTTCCACTAGTAGTCCTCACATTTGTTACCACTCCCTTATACATATCCTTAATCATGTTAATATATCCTCTTGAGATCCTTTCTTATCCAACACCCACTAGAGTAACTCTTTAGGGATCCTATCATATTGCTTTCTCTAAGTCAATAAAGACCATGTGGAGATCCTTCCTCCTCTATATTTCTCCATCAATTGTCTAAATATGAAATAGCTTCAATGGTAGACCTCCCAGTGAGGATTCCAAAATGGTTATGTAACAGCCATAAAGGCCATTACATAATGGTGACGGTGATAATCGTTAGGCGTTGCGATGTCATAACATCCATTACAGAAAAAATGACCCGTAATGGACCACATCGTAATGGTAATGGCAGTAGCCTTTACGATCACAATTACTGTTATGGAATACCTTGCCTCGCATGCATGAAACCAAACTAATTTTCTGATACGTTCATCTCATGCCTTAAGTCTTTGCTCAATCACTCTCCCAAAATTGCATAGAAGTTTAATCCCATGATAATTAGCGTAGCTCTGCCTCATTTATTCTTATAAATAGGTAGCACGACAATGACTTGATTGATGTATAGTAATGGAGTGGTTCATGGGGAAGATAGGTACTTTTATGTAAATGTCTTTGTCCTTGCAATTTCTTTCAACAAGACTTATAACTACATGCCCACTCTGATTCTCTTGTTGTAGAAAGTTTTTCCTTTAATGTGCAAAACCATATCCTAGAGTAATGAGTAGTGTATAATTCTTCTTTGTTGTCTCCATGAAATGGTACTTTGTTTGACAAAGCGTCCGTTTAACATTTTTTTTATGATGCCAGGGTATCCCCGCCCCATTTTAAGGCGAGACTATTCCCTACAGATGCTCACCCGCAAATCACGTGCATCGGGTTATCCCATGGAGGGGAATTGAACTGGTGTACATGTGGAGCACACCCATGACGCTTGCCATTCACCCAAACCCCATGTGGGCAGTCTGTCTGTTTACCAATTTTTTAGTCGTATGAAGTATGAGATTGGCAGAATGTAGCCCTGTGGGGTCTGTAAGAACTGAAGTTGGATCATAAAAGATAAGGTTCAAATGGCTAGCCAAATCACCCACTTGGTGTGGTATGCATTGCACTATATTGCAAGAGAAACTCTAATGTGAAGGCAATAACATGAGGCACTGACATGAAACAATAATGAGACAAGGCACATGTTCCATTTTAATCAGCCTAATCTGCAACAATCACCCCAAATCTGTATATGAAAGTAGGTCCATGACAAGGAGCACTCTTAACATATCCAAGAATTAGACTTTCAAGTTTCAAAGCAACAGGGGAAATCTACAGGACTGGTGCAAGCTTAAAGCATTTAAGAAGATGAATAAATGCTGAGAAGACAAAAATAGCAGAAAATACCTTTAGCTCTATTAACCTGATCCATCATAGCAGCTTCTGATTCTAAGATGACTGAGCTTTTTCTCCCATCAGCAATATTAATGTTTGCCTGTCTCTCTCCTGTTTAAATATGATATCTCCATCACATTTTATGTTCATGCAAAGCAAAGATTATTGAAGGATAATCAAATTATTATTTTTCCTAAGAGCAACCTTTAAAAAGATCATAATCTTACTATTTCACAGAGGAAATAATTAAAAAGATCATAATCTTACTATTTCATGGAAGGAATAATTGACGCCAAAAAATATAATAAACTCTAACCCCCCCCCCCCAATATTTTGTTTTTGAGCACATCAACCCTTCATATTGAAAACCTTAGTAATTCGTAATCCCAATAAAATTATTAATACAATATATAAAATACCTTCGGACTCTAGAACTTGAGCACGTTTTCTTCTTTCTGCTTCTGCTTGCATCTCCATAGCTGCCCTAACTCCCGGAGGAGGAGATATGTCCCCTAAAGAGATGAAGAGCTTATGAGGCATAATATAGCAAATTGCAACAAGAAAATTATAGCAAATTGCAACACAAAAATATACATATCAAAATTAAGTTGCTTACTTATCTCATATCGTAGACATTTCAGACCCCAAGCAGTAGCAGCTTCATTAATTGACTTCTGCAACACCAATGAGATTTCACAAAAAGCAAATGAGATAAGTTACTTTTATCATAGTAAAATGTAAGATATTGAGCAGTATGAGAAAAGATGCAAAAACAAACTAAGATAATCCGGTTGTCATTTACTTCAAAATTTCAATATCATGCTTTAGAAATGAGAAAGCCTATAATTATATGTTCCATGTTTGTGAAAAAAGGAAAAAATATGAGACATCACCGAACAAAGTGTAGAATCATTGATTAAAGAGAGAAGAAGAAAAGAGAGGAGAAAGTTGGGAGAAGAGTGGAAAAAGAGTTAGGGATGGACATCCCCACTCTTCCCATTTATAGTAATAATAAAAACAAGAAAGTATAAAATAAAAAAAAAATTAAAAAAAAAATACCCTCACTAATATTGTCCATATTCCAACAAAGTCTCAAAATAATGTCCTAATCCAATATAAAAGAGAAAGAAGCTACGTAGGCTGTATAGTGGGACGGCCCACATCCACATGCATTAGGTGGGTCATACAGATGTACGGCCCACATCCTCATGCGTTAACTCAAACCGGTACATAAATGGTTGTTTATGCCAAGCTTGGAGTATATGTGTGTAAAGTGTAAACTAACTGTAAAGAATGGCCTTGGTGACCACATCAACAAGTTGACCCTGAGACCAGATATATGGTGTAAAGATTTCACCACTAGAGGCATTTTCATGTATAAAGTGACATTCGACTTCAATATGTTCTTTTATAATAGACTGAATTGTTTGCAATATGGGATGTTGCTTGATATCACAAAACAACTCCATAGGTAGATTCACTGCAAACCCCATTTCCTGTAACAGTTTCTTGATCTACATTAATTCACAAGTAGCATGAGACATGGCTCCATATTTTACTTCAATGTTTGATCGGGCCACAACACGTGACTAGATTTCCTCCCAAAAATCCGTAGAACCAAGGAGTAAACCGGCCGTCTGTTAAAGAACCTACCCAGTCTACATCAGAGTACCCAATGATCTGAAGATGATTGTTCCATCTATACAGAATTCTGTCTTGGCACCCCTTTAAAATAGCACATACTCCAAACAACTGCATCCATGTGAGGCATCCTCGAAGAACTCATAAACTAGCCCACCACACCCACAATATAAGATAAGTCTGGCCAAGTGATAGTTAAATAAATAAGTTTCCCAACCAATCTTCTATACTTCCCTGGGTCTTCAACTACATCTCCTTGATTACCAACTAGTTTGTGATTCAGATCTATTTATGTATTAACAGGCTTAGAATTAAGAAGATGTATTTCCGTGAGCAAATTCAGAACGTGTTTCCGTTGAGACAAATTAATTCCTTCCTTGGATCTGACAACTTCATACCAAGAAAGTATCAAAGATGACCAAGATGTTTTATGAGAAAATGTCTTTGAAGATACTTCTTAAGTTCCTCAATCCTCCTATTATCACCTCTTATAAGAACAATATCATCGACATATACCACAGATACAATAAGACCTGAGATTTTTTTTAGCAATATAAGACGAGGTGTAATGCAGGGGCATTTTCACACTAGGCTCGAGTGGAGTGGCATGTGAGATGTGGGGCTCACTCGGGGTGGGCAGCCCGCGGAACCCATGTGATTCGAGGCCCGTGTGAGGCGGAACCCATGTAATTTGGTGCCCACGAGGAGGGTTTGGCCAAGGACCTAACCCATGGATGTGGGGCCTGAGCTATGAGATAAAGGGATTAATTCACCATGCTCTATCAGTTCGAGCTTTTAGAGCAAGTGGTTAATTATCCTGCATCAAGGTGTCGTTTTGTACAAAGACAAAATGATCAACATGACTTTGAACAAAGTCATAGTTCCACACAACTTTACTGAATTTGTCAAACCATGCACGTGGTGACTGCTTCAACCCATAAATCGCCTTATGCAATTTACACAAATTGTTTGACTCCCCCTAATAATAGATCCAGGTGGTTGCTCCATTTAGACCTCCTCGGTGAGATAATCTTGGAGAAAGGCATTTTTTATGTCAAGTTGAAAAAGGGGTCAGCCATGATTAATGGCCACATAGGGGATAACAAAATTGGAGTTCAATTTTTTTTTTTACTTTTTTTTAAACACTTCTTGAGAATAGGAGTTCAACTTGACAATAGGAGAGAATGCCACAATATAATCAACACCAAGGGTCTAAATATAGCCCTTAGCAACGAAATGAGCCCTTAAACGTTCAACCGAACCATCAGGATAAAACTTAATAGCATACACCCATTTGCAACCAACCACATGTTTACCAGCAGGTAGACTAGTTAACTCTCAAGTGTTATTCCAATAAAGAACAACCATTCCTTATATAAGAGTTCTTCCTGGTATGGCTTAGAAATAGAGTGAGAGGACAAGGATAGGGCAAATCTACGAAAATTGAGAGATAAACATTAGAAAGAGACATATTTAGAGATAGGATAGTTAGTACATGCATGCTTACCTTTTCTCAAGGTAATAAGAACATCAAACCTCTCTAGAGAACTCATTAAATCACTAGGCTTGGAAGAAAATATGGTGGATGACACATCACAATTAGCTACACTATCTTCCCGTTTTCATCGTAAGTAAACTTTCAGCTAAGCCACAATAGAAATGGAAGAGTCAGCAGCGGGAGGAGTTTGGATAATGTCTTCTTCAATGATAATAGAGAAAGGCACAACTTCCACATTAAGAGATTTACTATCTTTTTTAAAAGAACGAAACGAACTCAAAAAATGTAACATTTGCACACATATTGTTTTCAAAGTAAAGGATTGTAACAATAATAACATCTTTTCCCAAAATTTTCAAGTAAAATATATTTAATGGCTCTAAGATCTAACTTATTATGGCCCAAACTCTGATTGGTGAATGAAGCATACACATCCAAAAACTTTAAGTAAAGAAAACAACGAGTATCCGAAAATAAAACTTCATGAGGAGATTCACCCGTTAATCATGTGTGCTAGTGGTCTCATCAGGCTTCTCAATGGTCCAATATTTTAATTTGCCCTTGGTGGTAAAAAATACTTGGATGGATATGGACCATTGAAGATACTTTGTTCCAATTATTTAATGACGCTTATTCGGACCCCTAAAATTCAAATGGATTTATGAATCCAATTCTTGAATCACTATTGATCTCCATTGAAATAAGGGATTAGAATAAATACTGCAAATTTATACAAACACAAGCTAACCTTTCACAAAAAACGAATACCCAACTTGTAAGCTTCACACAATATAAACACCACACTTGAATAGCCAACACGTCCACACAATCCAACCAATCACAAAGGTCGTCGATCACGAATAAGGCATCCAACAAAGGCAACCAACCCACACGTCCCACACATAAGAGGTGATCACCACGAACATTTTATCCCCTTATCAAGCATGGACCATTACAAAGGCCCGGCACAACAAAAAGAAAAGAAACCCAAGTTTCTTAAAAGACTTTCAGCATAAGAGAGATGACAAAAATAAACAAACAAAAAGGAATTGTAAGATAGAAGGGAGAAAGATCGATTAGATCAATAACAAGGATGCTCCGATACCATCTAGAATCATAGATATAGATTAAATAGAGAAGATAAAGTTGGGAGAAGAGATGAAAAAGAGTTAGGGCTGGACATCCCCACCCTTCCCCTTAATTAAAAAAAAAAAAAAAAAAAAAAAAAAAAAAAAACCTCATTGATAATATTCAAATTCCAAACAAGTCCTAAACCAATGTCTCAACAAAATATAAACACTAAATATAAATGAGAAAGAAGCTAGGTGGATCGTACAATGGGATGGCCCACATCCATAGCTATTAGATGAGTCATACAATTCTACAGCCCACATCCTCTTGCATTAACACAAAGCAAATGTCATCATCATCATCTAAGCCTTATCACAACTAATTGGGGTTAGTTACATGAATCCTTTTCCACCACTCCACTCTATCAATGGCCATAACTTTAGTTAGATCGTAAGTCATTAATAAGTCTCTTCTTATAACCTCCACCCGCATCTTTTGGGGCTTTCCCCTTGCCCTTTTAAAGCCTTCGACTTGCACTAACTCACTCCTAACCAGCACAATTCTTGGTCCCCAGTTGCACATGACCAAACCATCTAAGTCTACTTTCCCTCATCTTATTACATATTGGTGTTATTCCTAAGTTCCAATAAATGCATTCATATCCAATTCTATCATTCATCATCTTTGCACTCATCCATCTCAACATCCTCATTTCAACTACGCTTATCCTATGAACACATTGTTCCTTAATAGCTCAACATTCTATCCCATAAGGTATACATGGCCTTATAGTTATCCTATAAAATTTTCCTTCAGTTTAATTGGTACAAAACAATCACGTAAAACTCCAAAGGCTGAAGGCATGTCTCCATTTCTTCCACCCAACTTGAATTATGTGGGCAACATCCTATCAATCTCTCCACCCTCATGAATATCAACCCAAGATATTGAAATGATCATTTTGGGAAACTTCTTGGAAAAAAATCTTAACCAATTCCTCATTTCCTCTCCTATTGTAACAAAAAGTGCACTCCATATGCTCTATTTTAGTTTGATCATTATTATTATTACTCTTTTGAAAGGTTAGTCTAACTAATTTTAAATCCTTTAGATTGTAAAGCACTCCTCCATAAATCTTGTTGTGTTTACACCATCCCTTGTCTTGTCAATTAAAACTGTGTCATCTGCAAACAACATACACCATGGGATCTCTTCTTGCAAATGCCTTGTTACCTCATCCATAACCAATGAGAAAATGTACAAGCTCAATGTTGACCCTTGGTGCAAGTATTTTGGAACTCACTTGTATCACCCCTAGTGGTCCTCACATTTATTGACAAAGCAACATGTTCTTGCCCAATTTATCGAAATTTGGACTAAGAAACACACGAATGATATTTCTAGACAAAAATAATCAAAACAAAAACCATAAAAGAAAATGTATATTTTGCCTATGACCTCAAAACATTAGTTCTTTTCTTACATTTAGGTGGTCTTTACCTGCACAATTGAATTGAATTGCAAACATTCAGTTTAATATAGAGGAATTGACAATAGTTGGCAATTTTTCGTACTATTAATGATGAGGAAGCAGGCCTCAAGATCCCCAGTATGAATGCCAAGGAATGAAGTACAATTTCATCATTCCCTCTCTATTAGAATAATAATTACATATTCAACTCAATAGTGAATCCAAACAGACTCTTAGAATCCATGAAACCACACAATTCTCAATCTACTGAGCTTTAGGGCCTGTTTGGATAGTGGGAAAAGAAAACTGGCACTTTTCCCATGAAGGACATTTCACTATATTCAGATAGCGATGGAATAGCTGATTTCACAAAGAAATCGTTACCCAAACACCATAGTCAAATTATCATGCACAAGATACAAAATGGCCATTGCGAGAGGTATATGAGAATTCCGCTTGCTATCCAAACAAGATCCCAAAAATGGAATCCATAGGAATTCATGTTTCAATAGTGCTCATGCAATCAACAGGAATCCCTCACTGGATAATCATTACAGATTTCTTTTCATTTAATTCCTTTTCTTTTCCCACAAACCAAACAGGCCCTAAGATTCAATCAATGCAACTACAAAGAGACATCTCATGCAAACCAGAGTATTGATAAGAATGCAATTCCAATTGTTGGACTGCAATAAGAAACATACCACAATATTCTCATTCAGAGTATCTCTCTCCTCGAACGTCTTGTCGAGTGTAATTTTCCCGAGTTCACTGCGCATTGTCGTCTGCGCCAGCTGAATGACTGCGAAGATCGGATTCTCAACGCCATATGACGCCAGGAACGGATCAACTATCTGCAAAGCTGGCCAAAATCAAGAGAGCCGTCGAGACGTGCGCAACCGACGATGGAATTACAAGATAAATTTTACCTTGACATAAAGAACGCCGTCAATTAAAATGCTGACATTGTCCTTTGTGATTGCAGACTGATCTGGGATTGGGATCGCCTCTTCCTTCAAAGAATGGACGTAGGCGATCCTATCGACAACCGGGATCAGGAGGTGGATGCCGGAATCGAGGGTCTTCCGGTACTTCCCGAACCGCTCCACGACATAGGCCTTCTTTTCAGGGACGATCCGGATGCCCCAGTTGGCGGGTGGAGGTATCTCGTAGCGGAAGGTGGGGTCCTCTCGGGGGCGGCCCGTGCGGATGAATCGGACGGTGGATGCTGAAGGGAGCGGAGATGACGATAGGTGGGACAGGGAGAAGGACGGTTGAACGTGGGATTTTGAGGTGAGAAGATGGGGCAGGGATCTCAAGCGGCGGAGAGAGTTCAGCTTCGAGATCACCATTTCGGATGGTGCTGCAGCTAGGGCTATTGGATTCTTTGATTTTTCCTGAGGGGTTTTTCTTGAGGAGGGGGGTTTTTCTTTCGTTCGCCGTGTAGACGAAATAGAGAGGTTTTAAAAGGGTTTTGATACATGGCCCGAGGCTGTGAACGCGGATTAGGTGGACGCACTTCGGCTAGTGACTCGCTGGTGTCAAATTTCTGTGGGGGCCATCATGGCGTATGTATTTTATCCATACCGTCCATCTATTTTTATAGATCATTTTAGGGAATGATTCCAAAAAAGAGGTGGATCAAATTATCAGGTGGACTTCACATGAAATAGTGAGGATTGAAGGTTACCGTTGAATACTTTATGGGGCCCACAGAAGTTTTGGATCCAGCTGATATTTGTTTTTTTTACTACATCCTTGTACGTGTGGACAGTTGTATGGAAAACAAACATTACAGTGGGTCACAGGATATTTTTAAAGGTGGACGTTCAATCAACACGGTTTTCTGATAGTGTGGTCCACCTGTTTATTTGAATCTGATTCATTTTTGAGTTCATACTCTACAATAAGCTGAAAAAATGGATGGATGGCATGGATAAAAAAAACAGACATCATGTGGGTCCCTCAAAGCTTTGACATTAGCTACCTGGCTGCTGGGGTCACCAGCCAAACTGCATCCGGATTAGGTAGCGTCACCAAGGCCACCATCAGCGGGTGCACAAGGTTCGGTTTGGTCTCGTTCCAGGGTGAAACCGGAGCCAAACCATTCGCAAAGGACCAGGAAAATCAGAACCGAACCGTTTGGACCTTAGAACTGAATCAAAACCGGACCGTAAAAACTGGTTTGGTTCTACCGTCATGGGTTTTCTATAATCCAACCCAATTACATGTTTTTTATAATCCAATACATGTCCATCCGTGTTGTGATCCATTTGATGAATGATCTAAATCTTATGTAAGGTATGCAAAACGACATTTATGGAAACAATCAAATGGCTAAATCATGAGTCAAACAAACAACTAAAATATATTGTAAAATCATAAAATAGCTTAAAGACAAGTCAAATTAAGCATGATAATATACTTCATAGCAGAGTAACGGTATGTTGCAAAATGTAAACTCGATGTGAAAATCTTCAAACCAAAGTTAGGCCTGCAAAAATATATTAATTTATTAAAATCAAGAATAACACAATACCTGAAAGTAAATTATATGGCAAAATCAAATTGATGAAATAAATATTTACTTGATTCAAGAGCTTCAATTTCAACCATATTTTCTTCGACTTCAATTGGGAGAGGTGAAGCACGTAACCAGTCTTGATTAAGCATTCTCCAAACTTAGGGGTAAGACAACTATGAAATTGATCTACAACACGATCTTCAGTACTAAAAGTGGATTCAGAAGTAACAGTGGATACGTGAATGACTAAAAGATCCCTCGCAACTTGAGAAAGAACTCTATACTTTAAATTATTCACTTTCCACCAACTTAAAATTTCAAAGTTTAGATCAATATTTTCACAAGATTCCTCTAAATATTTGTCCACTTCTGACTTACCTCCATTACTTTCTTCTTCCTCCAAATATTTTTATAATTTTGATTTGAGAGAAATTAATTGCTCACTTGTACTAGTACTTGATTGGTTAACCTCTATGTCATTAACAGTTTGACTTGAAGAAGAATCAACTGACTGAAGCTTTTGATACTCATCATAAATTCGATTAAATACTTCTCTTACCTTTTTAGTGAGCTCAATCACCATGGCAGGTTCGTGAACTTCAGAATAACAAAACTTCACATATTTTAATTATATAATGGGGATCTAACACAATAGCAATGAATAACATCATATTCACTCTTTTAATATTTCCCAAATACTTCTCAAATTTAATCTTCGTTTTTTAGCCATGGTATTTAAAGTAAAATCCAAACTGATCGACCATTCGAATAAGAAAACTTTTAATGCTATAAAATTCATGAAAATACGAATTAGAAGTGACATATAAAGAAATAGACATGCGAACAGTGGCATCATAGAATTTCTATTAAAAAAAATGTAAAAATCCAAGCATTATCCCAATCACTAGTGGTAGGAGGTCCATCATGAAGTTCTATGGTAAATGTGGATCTTCCTTTTCTAATCTCTCAAATGTTTTTTGAAACTTTGTTGCAGCATCTAGCATGAGATATGTGGAGTTCTAACTAGTTTGAATATCTAGGCACAAAAAACTTTTATATGTTATCCTCTTATTTTCTACACATGCCTTGAAGCATTGTTCTCTTTGTGGAGAACTCTTAACATATCTCACTGCCCCATGAATTCAGGATAATGAATCTTTTAATTCAATTAACTCATCTTTTACAATTAAATTAAGAATATGTGCACAACACCTCATGTGAAAGAATTGGTCGCTTAAAATGAAAATATCACTCTTCTTAGACATCTTTTTCTTTAAATTTGTAATAACAATATCATTAGAACTTGCATTATGCACAATAAGCGTGCATAGTTTCTTTATACTCCATTTCATCAAACATGTCTCCACCGCTCGACCAATTTCTTCACATTTATGACTAGAAATCATACAAAAGTTTAAAATTCTTTTATGAAATTTTTAGTCTTTATCAATAAAATGATCTGTAAGGCACATGTAAAAAAGATTTTGCACTAAGGTTCGTAAATCCGTAGTGAGACAAGTTTTTTTATTTGAGTTTGTTAACAAATCCTTTAATTTTTTTTCTCACTCACATACAATGCCATACAATCTCTTGCCATTGTAATATGTGACACTATTTTAGAAGTAGGTTACATCACACTACAAAAGTAACGAAATCCTTCATGCTCAACAAACTTAAAAAGCAACTCATCTACGATTATCATTTTTTTAAGTGCTTCTCTACATAAATTTTAATTAAATTTCCAAACACCAAAGGTACTACTACCATCTTCTGATATTGATTGCATTGACAAGTCTTTGTTTCTTGTCTTTATTATGGGAAATCTTGGGACGCTTTGAAATATGTTTTCTTAAAAAGCTAGTCTCATTTTCACTCGATCATGCATAGGTTGAATTATAATAGTTACATCTAGCACATTTCGCTTTTCCATCCTCTTCATTTAAAAATTGGTAAAATGATCCCAAACTTCAAATTTACGACTATTTTCTTTAGGAGAACATAACTTTGTATGAGAGAGAATTAATAATTGTAACGCACCGAGTTTTCGGAACCCGAGTATATGACTTGTTTTCCGAAAATCCGAGTGTTAGCCTTTAAAGATAGCCAATTTCACGTACATTTTTTTCTTTATCAGAGTTAGTAAACTAGCGGAATAGAAACAAATCAAGTATAAGAGGGAGCCCAAATATACATAACCAAAATTTCAAGTGATTACCCGAAAACTTATACAAACTAATGTTTTAACTTTTGCAAAACATGACAGTACAAATTAAATAGAATTGAAAACAAGAATAAAGAGTGACAAGATCATCTAGTTACTCTTATTCCACATAAACACTGGCATGCGCATCATTTGCGTCTCCTACACACTGAATACAGTTTAATAGCGTTAATAGCTAACCCAGTGAGGTATAACCTCCAAGATTTATCATATTATCAAGATAATTAAGCATAGTTATCAGGAACAGTTTATAATAAACATTTCACAATGATTATCATAGAATTCAGATAAGGTTCATCAGATAAATTATACAAAGATAATCTTGTTTAAATGCATGAATGCATACACTTGCTTATAGACCTGGGGATGCACATCTAGCTGGCAAAAAGTCACCCAAGGAGAACTAACCACCCGGAAAAGTACTCAAAGGTACACCCAAGGAGAACTAGACACCCAGAAAAGACCATGTGAAGAGGACACCCAAGGTAAACTAGTCTCCCAGAGAAGTACTCAAAGGTACGCCCTGAGGACTAGGCACCCGAAAAAGTTCACACAATAAGGATAACCCATAGTGGTTCAAATGCACGCAATAATAACTTAGGATCACCCGGTAAAATACACTGCGGTACAACCCATAGTGATCCAAGAAAACCCGTGTCTTACATTAACCACCCGGTAAAGTCCGTATGCTATGAAAATGCATGATTAGCCTAACTATTATTATTTTAATTCCAAACAACCATTTTTAGAAAGCTGAAAGGTCGCTATGGGGGGTTTGTCCCCCAACATAGGCCGACAACTTAGGCATAGTATCTCATTCTACCATCCTTAGCTCATGAGACTAACAAATGTGATGTTTTAAGAGTAACCTCTTCAACTAGTGGCCCATCATTGTCCAATAAGTGAAACTTACCACCACGAAGTTATATAAAATTATCCATTAAAGCCACATGGGACAATTATTCCATAAAAGCATAAGGGCTAAATATTCTACCTAATGGTGTGATAAAAAAGGACTATTCTCCAAAAGCCACATAGGTACAAATGATCCACAAGGTGATAAGTCCATGACATAAATTTATTTAATTCATTACACAGGTGGCCACTAGTTCGAGGATTTTCTAAAACATCATCAAGTAACCTCATGTGGCAAAACAAGTCACGAACAAACATCGATAGCAATTACGTGTTTAAGGTACTAAAGTATAAATGTTTGTAATCCATAGCATGTTTAAATATATAAGTTTAAATCCAATTCATCAATCGATTATAAGGAATCAAAATCAATAAGAGTAATGAACCACATTTAACAATTAATAAGATAAATGAACAAAGATGAATAAATAAGCTAACTATCGTGATGTAAAAAAAGCTTGAAGGTAATCCTCACCATAAGATGTGGATTCCTTCCCTGCTTGATTAGAGATCACTAAGGAGCACTAAATGTCTACTTTAACCTAAAATACCATACTTGACTGGTTAGGGTCTAATGGATGTAAATGTACTCCAATGGTTATGTATCTAAATATGAAAATTAGGAAACCCACTTTCCCTATTTAATTCAACAATTTAACATATTTGTTTGTGGAAAGCTTAATTGGATGGTTCAAGAGATCGTTTACCTTACCACTTCAAGATGACCCAAAAACGTACTCAAACTAGGTTCCAAGAGGATCTAATTAATTAGACTTGTATGGAGAATTCAGAAATCCAACATTCAATCCAAAGATGAGTCGATAGTTCCAATTAAACTACAATTGATTCTCTAATTAGGGGATATATGACTAACTCACCTCAAACAAGATGATCACTCAGTTAATTTAAAGAGGTAAATTCTAATATGAGGGAAGGAATGATTTTACCTACAATAAAAACATTAATAATTAATAATATCCCTAATTCAACTCTTAATTTAGCTTAGAGAAGCATAAAAGCATAGAGTTAACTTATCGAGTTCATAACTCAGCTCACTCAGTTCTTGTGACACCCCATCACTGTGGCCACATGTGGGCGGGCCCCAAGGTGGCCGGCAGGCTACTGTGCACACAATGAAGGTGAAACTTTGTCCCACATCGAAAGTGTCGTCTGAAGTTGTGGTGGTTATAAGTTGGGTTCCTTCCTTAACAGACATGACGCGTTTTAAAGTCGTGAGCTTCGCAAAGCGGACAATATCATGTGTTGTGGGGGCAGTCCTTACAAGTGGTATCAGAGCTGAAGACGGCTCTGCCCTCAATGGGGGATATTGTGATGCCCCGTCATTGTGGACACATGTGGGTGGGTGCACATGTGGGTGGGCCCCAAGGTGCCTGACAGGCTACTGTGTGGCTAGCAGGCTACTGTGCACACAGTGAAGGTGAAACTTTGTCCCACATCGAAAGTATCATCTGAAGTTGTAGTGGCTATAAGTTGGGTTCTTTTTTTAACAGACATGACGTGTTTTAAAGCCGTGAGCTTCGGTAAAGAGGACAATATCACGTGTTGTGGGGGCGGGCCTTACAAGTGGTATCAGAGCCGAGGACGGCTCTGCCCTCGGTGGGGGATATTGTGACACCCCATCACTATGGCCACATGCGGGTGGGCGCACATGTGGGCGGGCCCCGAGGTGACTAGTAGGCCATCGTGCTGGCAGGCTACTGTGCACACAGTGAAGGTGAAACTTTGTCACACATCGGAAGTGTCGTTTGAAATTGTGGTGGCTATAAGTTGAGTTCCTTCCTTAACAGATATGACGTGTTTTAAAGCCGTGAGCTTCGAAAAAGCGGACAATATCATGTGTTGTAGGGGCGGGCCTTACAAGTGGTATCAGAGCCGAAGACAGCTCTGCCCTTGGTGGGGGATATTGTGACGCCCCGTCACTGTGGCCACATGTGGGCAAGCGCACATGTGGGCGGGCCCCAAGGTGGCTAGCAGGCTACTGTGTGGCTGGCAAGCTACTGTGCACACAGTGAAAGTGAAACTTTATCTCACATCGGAAGTGTCGTCTGAAGTTGTGATGACTATAAGTTGAGTTCTTTCCTTAACATACATGACGCGTTTTAAAGCCGTGAGCTTTGTAAGTGTTATAGTTGATAGCTTCACTATATTGTCAAATTTGAGGTGCCAAAAGACATTGTATGTATCTTGTTATAAAGCTTGCATATGTGTAGAACAAAGCTCTACAAATGGTATGTCAAGTCAAGATAAAAGTCTCACAAGATCAGCTTCGATAGACAAGCAATGTTCACAAGTCAAGACTCGAGAATATGAGAATGTTCGACTTTTAAGACTCAAGATTTCAATATGGTTTCAAGTTCAAGCTACATCAAGATCTCAAGTCTCATTATGCTCAAGGTCACTCATCTTTAAGTTTCAATGTCCTTACTTTACTATTGAGGTTTGACTGACCTTAGGTTGACCTTTAGAGTAGGCCATTTTGGATACATAAGTCATATGTTTTATATATGTGAGTTTGGTCTGTTTTAAGACTAGTTCTGGACTTTGTTCGACTAGTTCTAGCACTACTTCGACCGGTCTTAGAATTTTCTAGACCCGTCATAAGTTTGTTGCAAAATTCAGAAATTTTCTGTTAAGCTTCGACTAGTCTTGGGGTCTTTTCGACTAGTCATATGTACAGTGTCAACTGATCCTTCGACCAGTCGTAGACCTATGACTCAAAGTCCAGCGATAAAATTCGACTAGCTTCGACTAGTCCTAAGCAACCTTCGATCAGTCGAAGGTATCTTTCGACCAGTCATAGACTACCTACGACTAGTCGTGAAACTGCCTTATCTGATCGCGCTCAAATTTTCAAATATCAGTTGGTCCTACGACCAGTCGTAGCGACTTAAGACCAGTCGAAGACGTGATTTACTCACCTATAAATAAAACATAAATCTCAGAATAAAATAGGAAACTCAAGTTAATTTAATTCGGTCTTTTAAGAGATTCGTCTGTGCTCCATTTAAGCTAAGTGTGCATATTTAATATTTTCTTTCTTTAACTTTTTAAATTGATTTTGTTTCTTGTATTCCAATCTGATCTGCAAAGAGGAAGTGTTGTTTTCCTTTTTCTGGAATCAAAATCAATTAAAGCTAGCCCATGTGTTTAATTTAAAATCTATTAGAACTTAGAACCATTATATAGTGAGTATTGGACATTGAACTTTGACTTTCAAATCTCTACTCCAACTTAGTTCTTCCGGGCTGTTACATCAAAGAAGAAAAACAAGTATTTTATATTTTGTAATTTACTGTATTTTGGTTTTATTTGAGGTTAAGCCAAAAAAATCTCAAAGTTGTTAATTATCTGAGGAGAGTCAAAAAACTCAGAAGTGAGGGTTTTTGAATTGTGTAAGCCCTTTGAAAAAGACACAATTGTGAAGGTTTTGGGTGAACCTATGAAAACCTATTTGATAGTGAATGCTAATATCCCCTGTGTGAGGATATTAGGAGTGGAATAGCATTCTGTGTGGCTGTTGTTGAACAGTTGGTATACACACATGCGAACCATTATAACTCTTTGTGTTGTGTGGATGTGTGCTTCATTTTCCCATATTTGATTATTTTGTTGTGGAATGTATGTGGATGTGAATGTTGTAATCATTTTATTTCAAGCTCAGTGGGGAATGTTGTAATAGTTTAGATCTATATTTCTGTAATTTATCTCTAGTTATTTCTTTATTTGTTTGAGCTTCAATTTCTCTACTTGTTCTAGTAAGGTTGCCCTACCATTTTCATGGTGCATGGTTGTCCTTAGAACAATCAATATTTGAGATTGCATTTTATTCCTCAGTATAGTTTAAATATATTTATTCCTCTTTGGTTTGAGTTTTTGATACTAAGACCTTTCTAGAAATAAGGTTATCCTACCATAAACTTTGGTTTTTGGTGTAAGGTTGTCCTTAGAACAACTTTTGTATCAACCTCCTAATACTTGTTTATTGATGTTGCTTTTCATTTCAGCATTGTGAATTGATTTACTTTGTTTGGCTATCTCTTTAGTAAATTTTGTTGTAATTATTTTAAATTTGGCGTTGTCCTATTCACCCCCTCCCCCCCTCTAGGACATATAGCTTGGCCTTTTCAAGCTTTGGCAAAGTGGATAATATCACGTGCTGTGGAGGCGGGCCTTACAACTTGTAACGCCCTGATTTTCGAGACCCGAGTATACAACTCATTCCCTGAAGACCCAGGTGTTAACTGGTGATCAAATAGATAATCAAACCAAATCAAAGTGCGATGAATGGAACCAAGCATAGTATAAATGTAACTCAAGCAATAACAATATCCTGGACCACTCAGTTAGGGCCCATATACAAAACCTCAAATCTCAAGTGTACTAAAATAATAATAAGCTAATAGTTTACTGATTTAATCTAAAATAAGCAGCCACATCCTGGTACGACTCATCCTCAAATGACTCCTCCTCTGCTGCGACGGTAGTAGTCTCGTGGTCCACTACATAACCGTCCGTCCCGGCACCTGTATCCTTTGTACGGTTGAACATTGATGAATAAGTGGTCAGCTCAATGTGATCTCCCCTCAAGATTACACACTGCCGCCCTAGACAAGAAATAACATAAAACATCCAGGTAACCCAAAACATAGTAAATGCAGTCTTATTGTATGCATGGATGCGTGAATGTAATCATCGCCCCGGGGATGCTCATCCATGCGGACATTGGGCTCGTCACCCATGCAATCATAGAGCTGGGAATGCTCATCCAGTCGAACAAAATGCGTATATCATGTACGATAGCGATAGACGTTGGTCTGTGCCATGTATGTATAATTAGTCAAACCATTATTAGTCCAGTTACAATCAACCAATTTAAATAAGCTCGAGGTCACAACGGGGGCTTGTCACCAGCGTAGGCTGACAGCTCAGGCATAGGTCCCATACCACCATCCCTGGCTCATGAGACTACCGCATAGGGTGTGTATAGAGCCCATCAACACGTGGCCAATCAATTCTCAATACAGGAAAACTACCACTGTATGCTGACTATGAATGAAGTATTGAAAACATTAAATGCAGCGACTAAAACGAGATGGTATGTATGGTTCAATGCAAGTAAATAGTGATGAGATTAAATGTTGCACGGTTCATTCCATAGTCAAGTAAGTGGAATCACTCCATAGATGGTAAGTCCCACAAATCAATTACCACTAATCATAACTTCCATGTTAAGGGCTATTTTCATCACCATCCCTTCTGTTACACCCTAAGCTTGGACTCTCTTTAAATAGGAGTTCCCATAGAGAGATTTCAACAAAATGTGACTTACAACCAATACTAACATATGAGGATGCAATATGAAGATGTAAGCATGATTCAATACTTAAAGAAAAACTTACGTATGTATACAATTTAAGAGTCAGGTGCCCGTAGCTTATCAGTGCTAAACATGTAAATATAGTAAACTGATCAAGAGTCTAAGACATGCTTTTAGATAGAACTAATCAACCGATTAATGAATTCTAATAACATGTGATAGCGTGAACAACTCAAATGATCGGTCCTATGAAATATGGTGAAATAGATTAAGAGTTTGATTACTTCTAATATATATATATATATATATATATATATATATATATATATATATATATATATATATATATAATAGCTAACCAATGGTTAGGTAAAGCAAAAAGGGCATGTATTCAAACAACAAGTTGAATGATCATCCACTCCTATGATATCATTTGCAACTATTATAAAAGACTATCCCTAATCTAGTTTAGAGATGGAAAGCTCAATGGTAAGAAAATCATCACCAGAAAAGTCGTAATACATCCCTTGATGCGAATTCCCTCGAGAAGTTAGCAGCTCCACTTTACTCAAATAGTCCCCAGAGAATTCGTTTGTATTCGACAACAAGTCTTAAAGCTTTAAGCATACTAAAGATTGGTGGGGTTTGAAAGGCCCA
Source organism: Magnolia changhungtana (assembly GCA_030180095.1). Classification (NCBI taxonomy): domain Eukaryota; kingdom Viridiplantae; phylum Streptophyta; class Magnoliopsida; order Magnoliales; family Magnoliaceae; genus Magnolia; species Magnolia changhungtana. The sequence continues at coordinate 6,927,133 of JASAUF010000377.1, read as the reverse complement.
TAGTTAAGATTGTTTGCGCCTTCATCAAGGGAATCATGCCCACCAAACACTTGCCCCAATAAGTGGCCTGACTGGGCTAATCTGGGCCTGATCTAGCCCAACTTGGTGGCTCCAAGCGTGGCCCACTTGCTAGCAGGGTGCGGCCCACCAGGTTTTACAGTGTGCGGCCCACTAGTTATGGGGTGTGGCCCACCTGGATGTGAGGTGCGACCCACCTGTTTGTAAGGTGCGACCCACCAGGATGTGGGATGTGGCCCACTTGTCTGTAAGGTGCGACCCACCAGGATGTGGGGTGTGGCCCACCTGCAGTGAGCAGGGCCTGGGTTTGCACAGGCCTGCTGCCTGATTATGGGCCCGACCTTAGGCTAATTTCGGCTCACTTCTGGGCCAGCTTTTCAATCCAGATAACAGTTCAATGAAAGGTTGATTTCAAGGGCCCAAGTAGGGGTGTTCTGGGCCAGTTCCAATCTAGGCTTTCATTGCCGAGTTGAGGCCATTTTTTTGGCCTGATCGAGAGCCCTATAGAGGGCTTTTCTCAGCCCAAAACACGGCTGGTCTCAGTCTTTGATTGAAAGCCCATTCAGGGACTAGCTGCAGCCCCACTAATGGCCCAACTGATTGGCGATTTCAGCACCCAACATGGTCCAGTTGGGGCTGGTTTTCACCACAACTTCGAGCCTGATTGTTGTTGGGTTTAAGACCCAGATGAGAGCCCAACTGAGGTCAGGTTTTGGGCTAGCTTCCGAGTCCGATTGAGAGCCCAAATCAAACCCTTCTGAGGGTCATTCCCATCCCAAATTACAGCTTGTTGGAGGATTAGTTTCTGCTCTTTTTTAGTTTAGCTGAGAAATCATCTTAGCTTGGCGTGAAGGCCCTAGACTTGGTCCATTTGAAGGTGTTGTTTGGTCGCGGAACATGGCCTAACAACGAGCTGAGTTTTGCTCAAAATCAAGTCTATTCTCTGTCTTACCAAGGCATGGTTTCAGCCTAATATTTAAACCCACTAGAGCCCATTTTCACTGCCTGTTTACGGTCATTCACTGCCCATTGCAGAACTTGCTAAGGGCCTGCCTTTAGTCTAACACGTAGTCATTACTTGTCTTTGTTTCAGTCCAAAACGTCACCACTGTTTGGCCTGATTTCGGCCTAAAATCCAACCATCGTTTGGCATGGTTTCGACCCAAAATACGCTCATTGTTGGCTTAGATTCAACCTACATCTAAGCCTTGTTTGAGAGCTATTTTTAGCTCCTAACATGGCCCGATCAGAGGTCGTTTTTCCTCCATGGACCATGGCAGACGCTCAGCCCAAAACATAGCCATGGTGAAGGTTGATTTTGGTCCTCAACTCAGCAAGGATGAAGGTTAGTTTCAGCCCAAGACACAGTCCTGGTGAAGGCTGGACTGGGCCTCGCTTTGTCGACTACGATTCTAACAACTAGGTGCAACTGGATGGCAGGCTGTTACCTGATGGTTTTGGGTTCTGGGAGTGAAGTGGACACAGCTCTCTCCTTCTCTCTCTCGACCGAGTCAACCCACAGGTTGGCTGAGTTGAGCTGACCCATTCACTCAGGTCACTTCTCTCCCTCTCTTCTCTCTCTCCCTCTCTCTCTCTCTCTCTCTCTCTCTCTCTCTTTTCTCTCCCCTTTCTCCTTTCTCCTTTGCTGGTGCGAATCCCGAGGGCAACAGTGCCCTTTTTATAAAAGTGGGAGAGAACCACCAATGGCTAGAAAAGAGCCCTTGATGCAATGGTTGTGATTGAAAAGTGGCCTTGCATGGGGCCTATCCACATGTTAGGATGGATAGCTGGTGCGCTGGCCCACCAAAAAAGGAAATTTTTAAGTATCGCTGCAAGGGCTATTACATGCACTCGTTGCACCACTCCCCCATCATCTTATCAATACAGGCCTAGTTTATACTCTATTTACTACGAGAAGGCTTGTCGCCTCTCCGCAGATTCAGAGTATGCTCAAGGTCACTACAAAGGGCTCGTCACCAATCAGTGTAGGCCGACAGCTCGAATACAGTGTCCCATACCATCGTATTCGGGTTACTCACTAGTCACTACCGGGAGACACGTGATCCCAGCGTATGCCGACAGCTCGACCACGGTGTCCCATACCACCATGCCTAGCTCATGAGTTTTAGCGGATGGAGGTACCAAGGTTAACGGGGTTACACTGGTAAGTTTGGTACCCTAGGTTCAAGCAGTGGCGTCCAAACATGGTGAGCATACATTAGACAGATCAAGTTACTTGACGAGCCCGACTAGCACGAGCGCACATTGCATCGATCGACATGAAGTGCATAAGCACTTCATATGGCCTAACCACTGCCGACGACCAACATATGACTCGAGTTCGTCAAATACGTCCTACGTGGCGAATGAATCTCAACCACGAACTCAAGTCTGTTACTGATCGTCTGGACTATAAACATAGCCCCAATCACATTCAATCCTTAACCAGAAGCATGTAGAGTAAAGCAAAATAAACAAAGTAATTCAAGCATGTTAACAAGAATGTCATAAAGCACAATATAAACAGGAAATACAAACACACATATTTCATAAGTAAGCGGTTAAATTAAACAACCAACATGGAGGAAATCATGTATATCTCTAAGTTAGTTGAGAATCCTATCTCAACACCTAAGTAAAACATTATTTACTACGTATATACTCATACAAGCATTTATACAAACACTTAGACTATACATATTAGCCTACACATCATATGTTGGCTAAAACCTGTATTAGGGTGAATCCTTTCGCCAAACAGATACTGCATCCATAACTCGCATGTATATACAACAAATACTCATGGCAATCACATTTACAAAATTTATACGTATATGGTATTTTCTACAAATACCTAAAATACATAAAATTCTATATACTTCGTATGTATTCGAAATGGAAAACAGACAGCATGTTTTACATGTGAAATAGCATCCTCATCAATAATCTACCATTAGCTGACATCAAAAGCTTTGAAAAATGATAACCTAAGCGTCTAAAATCCGCACCTTATGCCGGTAGACGTGAAATGAAATCAGTTTGAATACAACGCCTTTGATTACGGCACAACGACAACCTATAATAGGGAATAGGCTAGCTATTCCACCTTCTATTCTATTTGAACCTCCAAAACGGGTTAGGGTTAGGATTTCTTACCTAAGAACGAAGTCAGAATTGCCGGAATAGTGATCTGGTAACGATGGTTAGGCACGTAGGTACATAGGTTTGAATCCCAGGAAGAAACTCCAGTAATCCCTCACACTTTCCCTCTCTTTTCTCTCTTCTCTCTCCTAGGTTTTCTCAAATTCGTATGGAATGAGAGAGTGAGGGTTTAAGGTCCTTATATAGGCCCAAAACTCTCCAAAATAGACCCAGGGTCAAGGTATACTTAGGTTATGTCCAAAGGGCATCTATTCCAGCTCAACGGAGCACTTCTGGAGCCCCCCCTTGAGCCAAAGGTCGGACTTAAGCTCATTGACTATGGATCTAAGTCGAGTTAAGTTTTCATTCTAATCGGGTTTCCAGATCGCACGTGACAGACCAGTTTCAGTTCAATAGTCACAGAGTCTCAATCAAGGTTATAAGTACACAGACATGTATGGGAAATTTTTCCTGATCCGAGGGTGTATTTGGGTCAGATTTCAACGGTCTGATTGCTTATATTTGGCCCGCAAACATCAAGTCTCAGATTACTTAAATTTAATTTAATTTCTAAAGAAACCCAGGCTTTCTCACACTCCTCGCTCCGGGCTCGAGCGAATAGCCGTGGGACACTATCTGGATTTGATTTCCGAGATGGTTGTCAAGCCCAGCAAGGTGGTCCAAATTCTATAACCTCATATTATTCAGACTTTCGATGTGAGGTCCAGATCTGATACGGAGTTTCGTGATGCTCTCGAGAGTAGCCGGGTAATGAGATTGATCCTAGATTTTAGGGTAACCTAGCGTCACTGATTCTACAAGTTTTAGGTCTTTCAGATCGGATTTAAAGTGATTAGTGCGGATTTCGTATGTGATCTAGTTTAGCACTTCGTTAACTTTGTCTAATTTCTAAAGGATTTAGTCCTATAAGATTTCTGTCTGAGGTGATACTTGGGCCTTTGGTAGTTTGTATAGAACGTGGTTTAAAGAATTAACACTTAACTAAATCACGCCCTAATTACAACAGAAGAAGGTCCTAGGGCAGGAGAGGCTGATGTTTCTAAATAACCTATTCGTTGATGATTTCATAAGGTTATTTTGAGTTTGAGTATTGTTCTTCATCACCTAAACTCTAAGATTTGTGTCTAATGTGAAAGTACTTAGAAAGATTTAAAGAACGAGGTCGTGCGAGGTGAGATTTGTGAAGGAAAAGGGTTAAAAAGCGACTGTAGACTTTGGGATTGAGTTCTGACAAGTTAATAAGGTGTTTTGATCGGCCCATTGCCTATGGACGTCTATCTCTAGGTTGGCAAAAATCTGGGGTGTTACATTGTTAGATTTAAATGATTTAAATGACGTTTACGGGAAGAAGAAAATTCAAATTTTTGTGCTTTGGTTCGGTCAAAGGTCGTTTGACCTATTTGGTGCGTCCAGCACACTTCGTGCACTAGAACTATGGTGCACGTGCACTCCGGTTGGGGCCCACTATGATGCTTGTGATTAATTTACACCGTCCAATCGTCTTAGGGGCCTTATGTAGGGGTCCTGGCCCAATTTAGGGTGGGGCCGAAGCCCAGGTGTGCCGTATCGCACTCCTTAGGATTTATTTGGCCCATAAATCTCGATCCAAAGGTCGGATTGGTTTGAGACTTTGTTTTGATGGCTAAATGGGGATTTGAGAGGCTTCAAGTGCCTGGTTGGCTATTAATTAACCCTTAAGAGTTGTTGGCAGTTGCGTTGTCCCAATGTGACTTGATTAAGCGACCTCTAAGTTGCTTTAAGGTGTTTAGTTGAGTTTACCTTTCTGATTGAATGCAGGGTTCACTGCAGCTCCTAGAGTCCCTATTAGGCGGCTTTAATGTCGACTGGAAGTCCCCTCCTACATCAATTGGTTTTAAGTTGTTTATTAGTCGAGCTTTGATATCCACCGATTCGGGTTTAAATGGTAACACCCACGTATCAAAAGTGCTGGGTGTTATAGTCTACCCCTTAAAAAAAATTTTGTCCTCGAATTTACCTGTGGTGTGCTGTTGAACAAGTGAGGGTATTTCTTCTTAACCTCAGCTTCTTGCTCCCACGACGCCACTTCTTCTCCATGATGTGACCAAAGAACCTTGACTAATGGTATAGTCTTTGTCCGTAGGACCTGCTCCTTGTGGTCCAAGATGCAGATAGGTTCCTTGGTATAAGAGGCATCGTCTGTAAGCTCAATCTGCTCCTAGCTAACAATGCGACTCGTCTGACATGTATTTCTTCAACATGGACACATGAAAGATGTTGTGAATATCGGCCAGTGCAGTAGGTAACACAAGACAGTATGCTATGGCTCCCATGCAATCCAAGACCTCGAAATTAGGTCCAATGAAATGAGGTGCTAGCTTCCCTTTCTGTCCAAACCTCATCAAACCCTTCATAGGCGACACCTTTAGAATTACGTGATCACCAATCGCAAACTTCAGGTCGCGTCATCGATTATCCACATAGCTCTTCTGTCTACTCTGGGCGGTATGCAAACACTTCCGAACCACATCAATGACCTGGGTAGTAGCCTGAACAAGCTCGAGCCCTAACAAGCTTCTCTCTCCGATCTTTGCCCAACACTAAGGAGCTCAGCAAGGGCGACCATAGAGAGCCTCATACGGTGTTATGCCTATGTTAGACTGGAAGCTGTTGTTGTATGCAAATTCTGCTAGGGCCAAGTGGTCATCCCAGTTGCCCTGAAAGTCTAGAACGCAAGCTCTCAACATGTCTTCCAGGATCTGATTCACCCTCTTGGTCTGTCCATCTGTCTGAAGGTGGAATGTTGTGCTGAACTTGAGCTACGTGCCCATCTCTTCCTGCAACCTCTTCCAAAAGGCAGAAATAAACCTGGAGTCTCGATATGATATAATTTCCCTTGGAACTCTGTAGGATCGTACGACTTCCTGAATGTATAGCTTCGCCAAACTATCAGTGGAATCGGTCGTGCGAATCAAAAGGAATTGAGCAGATTTTGTCAGCCTATCGACAATGACCCAAATTGAATCGTGCTTCCTCTGTGTTCTAGGAAGGCCAGATATGAAGTCCATAGAGATGTTGTCCCATTTCCATTCAGCTAGTGGCAGCGGTTGAAGGAGGGCGGCAGGCTTGCGATGTTCGGCCTTGATCTTCGAACACACCATGAACTTCACCACAAAGTCTGCAATGTCTCTCTTTATGTTGTTCCACCAGTACTATCTCTTAATGTAACACCCCGAACTTTTCAATACCGAGTATTGAAAGTCCTTGAACGTTACTATAAGATTCAATGTAACATATATGTGTATATGTTACCAATCCAACTATTCTAGCCTTACATCCTTGCCCGGACACTAACCTAGCCGTTGGGGAAGACCTCCATTCATAGATCAAGCTATTTGACCATTGATTTTGTGACAAGACAATCCATCATGAAATTCGACGTGCGTACCTTCCTTTAAATGAATAGACGAATAACTCCTTATCCTTAAGGATTTAGATGTAAGTTCTTTTATAAGAATCACCTAAAAACGTGGCAACAATCATGTATAACCATTAAATTTCACAAAACTTTTAGATCAACAATAATTATGAAAATGCCATCAACTTATACCCTTGAATTCCAATTCACATAGTTTTCATGATCCATTTCATGTGAAATTTTATACCAGGCCTAATTATCATAAATTAACCATACACATCAAGTTTCAACCCTTATATCACAGTAAATTAGCTACTTGATCTCTACATCCGTCCGTTCACTTATCAGGTCAAGATTTTGATCCGTTCATTTTGTTCATCACCTGTGAATATGCTTAATCCACCATTATAACTGTAATCTAAGGAATTTAAATATGTGAACAAGTCACTTAAATCTAAAGGTGCATATATTCTACCCCTAATCACTCCGGAAACCCATCTTGTGCTCTTTTGTTTACAAAATGGATCGTACATATACCTATAAATACTGTTAGAGTACCAACCATTAGGTGTTCATATTTTTAGCATGACATCTGACCGTCCATCGTATTTGGATATGCCAAATGGGTCATCCTAATTTCATGAAAATTCAGTCATTATAAAGGTCTTAGGGTATAGGTCCATACTACATGGTAAATTGTCAATTAAAGTTGCACAAATGCTATTTCAAATTTCAGAGTGTGCTAGCCATTAAAAGAGCATCTTGGTAATCCATAAGCGATCAACGCTTAAATTTAGACAATAGGAAGAGAATGAAAAAATAACGAATAATGGTGAAATTTCATTCCACTGAGACGGTGTAACTAGGAATTATGGATGGAGGAAACGTAAGCAATGAAAAGGGTAAAATTGTAATATTAGGGTGCTGTGAACACCACGTCTCTCTGTTGCATGCATGGACGTTTGACGACGAGCGTCATCTTGCATTCTCAACGTGATGAGGCCCACCTAAATCATCGAATTTGCATCATTTTTGAAACCGTGGCCATTGTGACCTAGCCAAAACTGTCATGCCCCAAACTCGAAAACCGGGCTCATAAAATTTTCGATCGCCGAATCCAGTGTCGACAACCTCCGTAGTACCCCATTCTCGTATCCCGACACCTATGTACCAGGTTCCGATCTTGGGATCATACAAGGAGGATTTTCAACGTGAATTTATTTTGTAATAAGCATAAGCATAACCATAACATAACCCATGAACAATAACCACAAGAACACTATTACAAAATCCACTATGATAAAAAATTTTTAAGGTACAATGCGCATAAAGGGAAATACAATAACAGAATCAGAAGCTCCAGAAGTCCGCTCCACGCTCCAATCTCAATGTTGCTGCGGCATCATAGCATCACCTACACGCAACGGTCGTGTATAAGCTTACGAAAAGCTTAGAGGGTGGTGAGAGTGTGTGTGCAATATAAGCGTGCTCAGAATGCAATATCAGAGTTATACAGAATATGCTAGCGAATCCATAAATAGTATTAACAGTACCAAGGCTATGTGATGCAAGGCATGAATGCTATCAGCCATATCAAGACCATGTGATGTAAGGCTTGAATGATGTCGGCCATACCAAGGCCATGCGATGCGAGATGCAACTTAAGCATACCAGTCCTCATCCAAATCCATATATCAATGCGTCTCATCACTAGAACATTAAATATCAGTACAGTTCTCATGCTGGACAATCACCGGGGTCTATTACACTCTACACCAGCTTGCCGCCCCTATCCGAGTGCACAACTGGGTAAGTGGAAGAGACCTCACTATTCGCCTGCCAATATCGGGCCCGGCTCATTAATAGCGGGCCCATTCCTTAAGCTGGTCAAACTCAACCTTGATATATATTGCTTCCTCACTTAGGCAGGTAAGGTCACGCTCCTTTCCAACCGACCACGACATAGTGGGAGACACGACCTACTGGTATACGACCCTCGTGTTTGCATGTATCCACTCGGTCTCGATGTTGGAGTCATCCTCTGGTATCATCGAGTTTATGAATTTTTACCCTGGGACATCTATGGCGCCCCGATGCTAGTAACAATATTTTAAATATCCAATCCAGCTCTCCATGATGTGCCTGTGGAGGCTATGACCCTTATGTCACTAGGGCGTATAGTAACCATATCACACAATGCAAGATGCATGAGTCATACAATCCAGTTATGTATCAATCCTGCACGTACCGTGCGCTCATGAGGGATAACACTGCCTATCAGGGAGTCCCATAAACAACTTGCCAAAAGGCATATGTAATGGTCAACCTCACCTCATCACAAGCATACAGATGATGCGTATAAGCATGTATCATGATGATATGCTATCAAATACTCATAATTGGTATCGATAATTGGCCTATATGCATGGCAGGGTCCATAGATGAATAGCCGATCTAAACCACAATATAAAGATCGGCCCTCGGCGGTAGATATATTAATTCCGGTGGCACGGAGCCATCCGTCTACAGCGAGGATAGACCATGCAACATCAATGGGGCCCAATAATTTAGGTTAACCCGCTAAGAGAATGATGAGAATGGGCCTAACAAGGCATAAAGGAAGGTCACAATGTGGACATTTAACCATCATTGTCCATCAATGTGGACATTTAACCAACATTGCTCCTAAGGAGTGGCTCACATAGAGCCACATGTATAGTGGGCCCATGGCCTCACACAAGGGCTTAACATACATTGCTATGGGGCTCACTCATGGGCCTAATACACATCACGATGGGCCACATATGCATCACATTGGGCTACATCAAATGGGTCGTAATACATGGGCCTCATATACATCAAATGGGCCGCAATACATGAGCCCCAAATACATTATAATGGGCTTCTCATACGGGTCCAATATGCATCACATTAAGGTGGGCCTTAATGGATGGGCCACAAATATGTCAGGGTGGGCCTCACGGATGGGCCACAAATACATCAAGGTGGGCCGCACCAACGGGCCTCATATACATCAAGTGGGCCACATCAACTACACCATTCTTCTATTTTAGAGATCATTTTAGAGCATTACCCCAAAAAAATGGATCTCATCGGAGGATTATTTGGACCATACCACAAATAACAATGGAGATAATGATTTCCACCGTTAAAATTCCCAAGGCCTACCATAACGTTTATTTTCTATCCGATTTGTTCATAAGGTCACAAAGACCTGAATTAAGAGGAAGAACAAATTTCACATTGATCCAGAACTTTTGCACTCCCCAAAAGGGTTTCAATGGTAGGCGTTCAATGCTTCACTATTTTCTGCAGTGTGGTCCACCTGATAGATGGTGTGGATCAACACGTACATCGTGGGTGGCCCATGCAGCATGTCAAATGGACGGTGTGCATATACCACACGTCAAAGTGGGCCCTGCTCATCCAGAACGAACGAACGGCTTAGATATAACACATACAATATGGTCAGGGGTCCCACGAACCTGTTGACGTCAATTACACAGTTACATAGCTGGTGTGGAATACACCACCCCATTAACTTCAACGCAAGTGGGTCTCACCCGTCCAGAGTGTTGGATGGTGTGCATGAGATCCTTACATCACGGTGGGGTCCATAAAACTTGCTGACGTCAATTACACCAGCTATTTGCTGGTGTGAGGCACACCAGCCAATCCGTTTTTAGATGGGTGAGTCCCATGTGGGGCCCACCTCCAATACATATTATATATATTTCATTTATTATATATATATATATATATATTTCTAAAACTGTCCAGTGTCCAAGTGGGATTCCCACCGTCCCAACAATGGACGGTGTGGATCATCACATGCAGTACGGTGGGCCACACCATCAGATGGATGGAGTAGATATAACACATATATTGGTGGGGCCCACTCCATAATAAAGGAGAGAGAGAGAGAGAGTCGCATGTGATGGGAGGGACCCAGACACTATGGGCCCTCCCTTCCATTTATTACAAGATACATCAAGTGGGTCTCATTGCATGTGGGCTCACCAATCAAAATCAACGGTGGAGATCCGTTCTCCACCAAAATACAAGGTCTAGACAACCCTTTACATACTAGGAAAAATAAACATCATGATGGGCTCCATGGAGAATGGCGCCATCATGGAATGAACATATGAGTCATGGTGGGCCATCGGCCACACCTAGGGTCCAAAGTGAGATCCATACCATCGATCAGTAGGCCCCACTTGGCCCATCATCGAAATACAAATCTAATCCTATAAACACCCACCGATTGCTAATCTTCTTGGTCCCTTGGCTTCCTTAGCTCCTTGGCTTATTCTTTAATGGTGGAAGATGAGAATTGAAAGGTTGGATGGTGAGATGAGGGGGTAGGAAGATGAGTCCTCTATAGGCTATTATCTCTCTTTAGGATTTTCTCTCATAGAAGCTTGGGAAATGGTGGTGAGAATGAGAAAGGAGAGGGTGTTGTAAGAAAGATGGGATGGGAGGAATAGATGTTGTAAGAAAGGGATGGGTGGAGAAAGAGAGAGAGAGAGAGAGTTGACTTTGGGAATGGGAGAGAGATGGGAGTCATGCCTTGTTGGTAAGAGAGGGATGAGTTGTGTACTTGACTTGTGATTGATTAATTGATGTGAAGGGTTATAGAGATTCTCTCAGAATTTATAATGCACGGCGTTTTCCTCGAAATAAACGCAGGCCCACAACTCCTGGCCTGGGTATTGCATTGGTAGACGAGACGCGGTGTTAGAACTGCGGCGACGGCACAGTCGCTAGGGTACAAGTTTCGAGTCGAGTTGATATAGATATACAGGATGCGACTTAGGGTCACGCACAAACACTGATTACAGGTCACGTGTTGCTGGAATTTGACCGGGAGGACCGCGGGGTCCTAAGGAACGGTACAAACTATGATACGGGCCTTACAAAAACCTATTGAACGGAGTGGATTTCCACCAAACATAATATTGGACCCCACCTTCCCCAGCTGTTTACTAAACCAAGAAACATTGCGTAAATGACTTTCCACACGAGAGCCATTTTCAACGTGAACATTGTCTGATGGTGTGGCCCACCCAAACCTCGGATCCACCCCATATTCTAGCCCCTGGCCAAATACGATCCCATCAAACCAATGAATGGAGTGGATCTCACGAAGGACATCACTAGTGGGCCCCATCAACACCAGCAAAGGAGCCAGAATTGGACTCTTTCGCAGCCGACACACGTAGGATGTAGTGGGCCACCATAATGGCTCTGCATGAAGATTCAAACCGTTCATGAGGTCGGCCATCCAAGACCGACCCATGCCACATCAGTTGACGCACATGGGTGCGCATGCGAACAAATAGTAGTCATTCTCCTTCCCAGTGACGAAAACGATAGCTGTGTAAAGTCTTGGGATGTTCTTCTTGCTGCGTAAACGAAGCTACGCAGAGAAGCTTCTGGGCGTCAGGTAGGCTATAAATAGGACCTGCCGTCCCACAAGGAAAGAAAAATGAGAAAGAGAAACGTGGGAGATAGAAAGAGAGAGAGAGAGAGAGAGAGAGAGAGAGAGAGAGAGAGAGAGAGAGAGAGAACGGTTTGGCCGAGCAATAGCTCCGTCTGCTAGTCTTGCTACCATCCAGCAGAGAAGGAAGAAAAGAAGGAAAGAAAGAGTGGAAGAAAGAAAAGAAAAGAAAAGAAAGAAAAAGAAAAGAGAAGAAAAGAAAGAAAGAAAAGAAGGAAGTCGGGTGATGAAACCTGTCGACTTACAGGAAGCTCAGATCAACGTAATCTCTCCTCCCTCCTTATTCTCATAATACCTCTCCTTCAAAATCAAAGGAAGTGGGGAAGCCCTCCACAATAAAACCAAGTTGACTAGATGGAAGGACTCGCCAAGTTCTGAAGCTTTAATTATGCATGGCATAGAACCTCTAACGCCCTATCTAGCTAAATCCAAAACAGGTGAATCTGAATTATCTCGAACATTTAACCTTAAAAGATATTTGTACAATAAAGGTGAGGGTTTTATCCTTTAAGCTTACGGTACTTTAAGTTGATTTATTTATTCTGCCCTTTACCTGTATTCTTATTATTTCATCTGGCCTCTTTCATGCCTTTTACGATATGAATTATCCTGTCTTTCATGTTTACATGTTTTTTGGAAATTATCCTATCAATTGATTTAGTTTATATCATTATAACTATTAGCCCTTTTGGGATTGTGACATGATGTCGAATGCAAGTGATTTCTCTGAATTTATGTGAGGCCATGGATATAAGCCTTGCCCTTGCCTTATCAAATTTATTGAGTTGGCCCTGCCACTTGTCTCTTTATTTGAGTTGGCTCTGCCACTCGTCACTTTATTGAGTTGGCCATTGTCACTCTCCTTATTATGGAGTTGACCATTGTCCTCCTCTCTTATTATGTTAGCCATTGCCACTTTTGTTTAGTTGACATTATCACTCTTCTCTTTATTACGTTAGCCTTGTGCCGTCTATCTTTAAGGCCTCAGCATGTGTCTTGATATTCAGAACCTTCATAATTCAGCTTATATTCTTCATGATTTAGTTATATTCTTTATGATTCAGTTTATATTTTCTATAAGTGTAAGTGATGTATTAAAAGGTATCACAACTAGTGACTCAAATATTTATCATGACCTAATGTGTTACGGGTAGCGGCCCTCTTGGTTTGCACGTAATTCCGTGGGTTGGTTGGCATGGTGCACAATCGATGTATGTAAATTGGCATACGTGTTACATCAACTTTTTGGGATTGGAAGTCACAAATAGTCGCTCCATGAACACATCGTGTTACGTAAATCCTCCAACTGCGTGTTGTGTTGCCGTGAGATGTTCGCGTAAATCTACGTGAACATTGGTCATGCCGATGAATATCCATAGTTATGGGATGCGAGTTGAGTCAAGTTCCTATGAATTATATTCCACATTGTGATGATCACTACGTATGATGAGCCGCACACACTATGCTAGGCATGCATTTCATGCAGGTTATTTGCACATACCGATATCTCTTGTATTAGTGGAGTACGAGACATATCAGTACCCTTACATTTACTTTTATAAATCTCTTGAATTATTGTTAATCTTAAAGGATAACTATCACTATGAGTAGGGCATTGACCCTCTCCCAACCGTACAAATGATGTAGGTGACGTAAAAATTGAAGACTTAGAGGACTACTTCTCTATAGAAGATTATATTGAAAGAATCCGAAGATAGTTTTACTATTTAGTTTTATACTTCTGCTGTAAACTTTGATAAATGTAATAAACTCCTATTGAGAGGGCATTTGATTATTCTTTTTACTATGATGAAATATAATCAATATAGTTGATTTTATTCTTATGAATGTTACCTTCAAGAATACATCTGGATGTAATCCAAATGAAAAAAAAGGTTGCAATTTTCCAAAGCATCCAATTTATACATCATTAACACCCGGTTTTCTCAGGCACGAGTACAAACTCTGGCCGTAAAAATTCGGGATGTTATAGTTGGTATCAAAGCATGAGAATGAGATTAACTGGGCCTAAGGGTGTGGACCATCATAAACTTTAAACGATTAGGAAACCTACTCGGATTCCCCATTGAAAATATTAAGTTAGACATAGAATCTAGAAACTGCGAATCTATATCCCATCAACTTTCCTTTATAAAAAAAAAATAAATAAATCTTAAATCCATTGTCGTCTTGTCCGGTTAGGATATCTGGCTTTCACCCAGACGACCCAAGTTCAAATCCCAGGGACGGAACCATAAGCAGGAAAGGCGTAAGCAGGTTAACCCAATTCCAAAATCTCGGGGTCAAGATTTTTTGTTTAAGGGGGGTAGGCTGTAGTGTCTTGATTCAGGTACCCATTAAACACACCTAGACATATACATATTTACCTTATGAATAATGCATTGAAAACCTAAGCATAATGAATCAGAGAGGACGATAGAAGTAATTTTGGCCAGTGTGTTAGATAATCATAGTGCGTAGTAAAAGCTTAAAGGGCCAATTAAAATTATACCTTACAAGAAAATAGAATTCATGATCATTCCCATGAGTTTAGAACAATTGAGACTATGGATTGATGGAAACATGTTTACGCAAATTTGCTCGATTTGACTCAATTTCTATGTCTTAGAAAATCTCAAATGATTCCTATGCCTTAATCAAGCAAAGAATCAAGATTCGACAGGATTACGAATTGACACTAAAAAATCCTTTGTACTGCGCAGGCAAAGGATCTATGTATCGGGCTCAAACTGACTACGACCATCTAATTATATGACCTCGAACACGGGAAGTAGGGACTACTTATTGACATAGATAATGATGTGTATAATAAGAATACTAAATTTCAGAGGTGAAATTATGTTTAAGGGGGTAGAATGTAACACCCCGAACTTTTCAATATCGAGTATTGAAAGTCCTCGGGCGTTACTATAAGATTCAACATAACATATACGTGTATACGTAACCAATCCAACTATTCTAGCCTTACATCTTTACCCGGACACTAACCTAATTGTTGGGGATGACCTCCATTCATAGATCAAGCTATCTGACCACTAATTTTGTCACAAGACCATCCATCATGAAATTTGATGTGTGTACCTTCATTTAAATGAATAGACGAATAACTCCTTATCCATAAGGATTTAGATGTAAGTTCTTTTATAAGAATCACTTAGAAACGTGGCCACAATCATGTAGAACCATTAGATTTTACAAAACTTTTAGATCAATAATAATTACGAAAATGCCATCAACCTATACCCCTGAATTTCAATTCACATGGTTCTTATGATCCGTTTCATGTGAAATTTTATATTAGGCCTAATTATCATAAATTAACTATACACATCAAGTTTCAGCCCTTAGATCAAAGTAAATTAACTACTTGATCTCTACATCCGTCCGTACGCTTATTAGATCAAGATTCTGATCCGTTCATTTTGTTCATCACCTATGAATATGCTTAATCCACCATTAGAACTGTAATCTGAGAAATTTAAATATGTGAACAAGTCACTCAAATCTAAAGGTGCACCTGTTCTACCCCTAATCACTCCAGAAACCCACCTTGTGCTCTTTCGTTTACAAAACGGATCGTACATATACCTATAAATACTGTTAGAGTACCAACCATTAGGTGTTCATATTTTTAGCATGTCATCTGACCGTCCATCAAATTTGGATATGCCAAATGGGCCATCCTAATATCATGAAAATTCAGTCATTATAAAGGTCTTAGAGTATAGGTCCATACTACCTGGTAAATTGTCAATTAAAGGTGCACAAATGCTATTTCGGATTTCAGAGTATGCTAGCCATTAAAAGAGCATCTTAGTAATCCATAAGCGATCAACGCTCAAATTTAGACAATAGAAAGAGAATGAAAAAATAACGAATAATGGTGAAGTTTCATTCCACTTAAACGGTGTAACTAGGAATTGTGGATGGAGGAAACGCAAGCAATGAAAAGGGTAAAGTTATAATATTAGGGTGCTGTGAACACCACGTCTCTCTCTCTCTCTGTTGCATGCATGGATGTTTGACGACTAGCGTCTTCTTGCATTCTCAACGTGATGAGGCCCACTTAAATCATCGAATCTGCTTCATTTATGAAATCGTGGCCATTGTGACCTAGCCAAAATTGTTGAACGGAGTGGATTTCCACCAAATATCATATTGGACCCACCTTCTCCTGCTGTTCACTAAACCAAGAAACATTGCGTAACCAACTTTCCACACGAGAGCCGTTTTCAATGTGAACGTTGTCTAATGGTGTGGCCCACCTGAACCTCGGATCCACCCCATATTCTAGCCCTTGGCCTAATATGATCCCATCAAACCAATGAACGGAGTGGATCTCATGAAGGACATCACTAGTGGGCTCCATCAACACCAGCAAAGGAGTCAAAACCGGACTCTTTCGCAGCCAACACACGTAGGATGTAGTGGGCCACCACAATGGCTCTGCATGAAGATCCAAACCGTTCATGAGGTCTGCCATCGAAGACCGACCCAAGCCATTACAGTTGATGCACATGGGTGCGCATGCAAACAAATAGCAACTGTTCTCCTTCCCGGTGATGAAAACAATAGCTGCGTAAGGTCTTCGAATGTTCTTCTTGCTATGTAAACGAAGCTACGCAGAGAAGCTTCTGGGCGTCAGGCAGGCTATAAATAGGACCTGCCGTCCCACAAGGAAAGAAAAACGAGAAAGTGAAACGTGTGAGATAGAGAGAGAGAGAGAAAACGGTTCGGCCGAGCAACAGCTCGTCCGCCAGTCCTGCTACCGTCCAGCAGGGAAGAAAGAAAAGAAGGAAAGAAAGAGAGGAAGAAAGAAAAGAAAAGAAAGAAAAAGAAAATAGAAGAAAAGAAAGAAAGAAAAGAACGAAGTCTAGTGCAAAACCCGTCGACTTACAAGAAGCTCAGATCAGCGTAATCTCTCCTTCCTCCCTATTCTCATAATACCTCTCCTTCAAAATCAAAGGAAGTGTGGAAGCCCTCCACGATAAAACCAAGTCGACTCGATGGAAGGACTCGCCAAGTTTTGAAGCTTAAACTATGCATGGCATAGAACCTCTAATGCCCTATCTAGCTAAATCCAAAACAAGTGAATCTGAATTAACTCAAACATTTAACCTTAAAAGATATTCAGACAATAAAGGCAAAGGTTTTATCCTTTAAGCTTACAATACTTTAAGTTGATTTATTTATTCTGCCCGTATTCCTAGTATTTCATCTGGCCTCTTTCATGCCTTTTACGATATGAACTATCCTGTCTTTCATATTTACATGTTTTCTGGGAATTATCCTATCAATTAATTTAGTTTATATCATTATAACTATTAGCCCTTTTGGGATTATGAAATGATGTCAAATGCAAGTGATTTCTTTGAATTTATGTGAGGCCATGGATACAAGTCTTGCCATTGCCTTATCAAATTTATTGAGTTAGCCTTGCCACTCGTCTCTTTATTGAGTTGGCCATTGACACTCTCCTTATTATGGAGTTGACCATTGTCTCTCCTCTCTTATTATGTTGGCCATTGCCACTTTTGTTGAGTTGACATTGTCACTCTTCTCTTTATTATATTAGCCTCGTGCCGTCTATCTTTAAGGCCTGGGCATGTGTCTTGATATTCAGAACCTTCATAATTCAGCTTATATTCTTCATGATTCAGTTATATTATTTATGATTCAGTTTATATTCCCTATAAGTGCAAGTGATGTTTTAAAAGGTATCACAACTAGTGACTCAAATATTTATCATGACGTAATGTGTTACGGGTAGCGGCCCTCTTGGTCGGTACGTAATTCCTTGGGTTGGTTGGCGTGGTGCACAATCGATGTATGTAAATCGGCATACGTGTTACATCAACTTTTCGGGATTGGATGTCGCAAATAGTCGCTCCATGAACACATCGTGTTACGTAAATCCCCTAACTGCATGTTGTGTTGCCTTGAGATGTTTGTGTAAATCCACGTTAGCATTGGCCATGCCGACGAATATCCATAGTTATGGGATGCGGTTTGAGCCGGGTTTCTATGAATTATATTCCACATTGTGATGATCACTACATATGATGAGCCGCGCATACTATGCTAGGCATGCATCTCATGTATGTTGTTTACACATACTGATATCTCATGTATTAGTGGAGTATAAGATGTATTAGTACCCTTGCATTTGCTTTTATGAATCTCTTGAATTATCGTTAATTTTAAAGGATAACCATCACTATGAGTAGGGCATTGACCCTCTCCCAACCGTACAGATGATGCAGGTGACGTACAAATTGAAGACTTAAAGGACTACTTATCTATAAAAGATTATATTGAAAGAATTCGAAGATAGTTTTACTATTTAGTTTTATACTTCTGCTGTGAACTTTAATAAATTTTATAAACTCCTATTGAGAGGGTATTTGATTATTCTTTTTACTATGATGAAATATAATCAATACAATTGATTTTATTCTTATGAATGTTACCTTCATGAGTGTATATGGATGTGATCCAAATGAAAAAAAATAAGGTGCGATTTTCTAAAGCATCCAATTTATACATCATTAACACCTGACTTTCTCGGGCACGAGTACAAACTCTGGCCGTGAAAATTCGGGATATTACACTTAACATCGTTGTACATCTTAGTACTACCCAGGTGGATAGCTAATTTAGAATGGTGGGCTTCTACCATAACTTCCTTCCTCAAATTGGCGTTGTTTGGAACGCATACTTGCCCCTGATATTGAAGACCGCCGTCACTACCAACCCTCCAATCAGGCATTTCCTCATTCTTACACCTTTCTTTCATCTTGACAAGCCATTCATCCTGGTCTTGAGTGGAGATTACCTGTCGAACTAGAGTTGGCTCTGCAGTCAATAGAGCCACATAAGCATCAGGTTTATCAAGGGTAAGCTAGATGTCGAAGTCTAGTACGAATTCCATCATCTCCCACTCCTTGATCATCAAGGTGGCTATCACTTCGTGCTTCTTCTTACGGCTCGGCGCATCACCCATAGAGTTTACCTTACCCAGGTGGTAAGATATGTCGAAATGGAAGTCTTTGAGTATCTCCATCCACCAACACTGGCGCATGTTCAAGTCCTGCGTAAATATGTATTTTAGGCTTTTGTGTTCGCAGAATAACTGAAATTCCTCCCCATAGAGGTAGTGCCTCCATATCTTCAAGGCGAAGACCATTGTTGCCAATTCCAGATTGTGCGTCAGGTAGTCTCTTCATGCTTCTTCAACTGCCTCGAAGCGTAAGTGATCATTTTATCGTTTTACATCAGCACACACCCTAGTCCCAACTTCGATGTATCGCTATAAACCACGAATGTCTCTCCTTCCTGGGGAAGAGTGAGTACTGGCGTGGAAGTCAATCTCATCTTTCGTTCTTGGAAGGCCGCTTTCGTATTCTCATCCCACGTAAACCGGTTATTCTTCTTCGTCAGTTGGGTGAGCGGCCACGCAATTCTGGAGAATTCCTTGATAAAACGCCTGTAGTACCCTGCCATGCCTAGAAAACTCCGAACCTCGGTAACTGTAGTGGGCTGATCCCACTTAGACACTTCCTCTACCTTAGCCAGGTCAACAGTTATCTCCTCTGCTTTCATTACATACCCCAGGAATTTCACTTCATCTTATAGCCGATTCTCCTTCAGAGTGTTCAAGACCGCACGTAGGTGTTGATTGTGTTCTTCTCGACTCTTCGAGTAAACCAGGATATCATCAATGAACACAATCACGAGCCGGTCCAGGTATGACATGAACAACCGGTTCATCAGGTCCATGAACACGGCTAGGGCATTGGTGTGGCCGAACGACATAACTAGAAACTCGTAGTGCCCATACCGAGTCCTGAACGCCGTCTTTGGGATATCCTCATCCCTGATCCTCAACTGGTGGTACCCCGAGTGCATATATATCTTGGAGAAATACTTGGCATCCTTAAGTTGATCGAACAGATCGTCGATGCGTGGCAGGGGGTATCTATTTTCTTATCGTTAAATCATTCAATCTTCTGTAGTCTATACAGAGACGCATCGACCCGTCCTTCTTCTTCACAAAGAGGACTAGTGCTCCCCAGGGAAAAACACTAGGGTGGATGAAACCTTGGGCTAGCAACTCATTAATCTGACTTCTTAGCTCTTTCATCTCCCAAGGAGGCATGTGAAACGGAGGCAGCGATATGGGGGCGATTCCTGGTTTAAGATCAATGCAAAAATTGACGGCCAGCCCGCCTAGGAGGCAGCCCTGGTATTTCTTGAAACACTTCGAGAAAATCTCGGACTACCGGTTTTCGTCTAATGGTGGCCTCCACCGTCTCAGCTTCGTCTAGAGCTTGCAAACTCTTGAACTCTTCGTGCCTGCCTCTTCCTTTCAAAGTGAAGAAGGCCTGCCTGGGGATGGATACAGTAACCGTCTTGTCGCGACAGTCCATGACTGCATGTGCCAATGTAGGCCAGTCCATCCCGAGGATGACGTCAAAGTGTCTAATGGACATGATGATTAGGTCCATGGACACTTCGCGATTTGCGTGAGTGATGGGACATGCTTTACACATCTTGTTTATTTCTACAAATTTACCCGTAGGGGATGCTATGACTAAGGGGGCATGCATCCGACTTGTGTTCAGTTCCAGTCTAGATGCAATAACAGAATCAATAAAAGACAGAGTTACACCAGAATCAAATAGAGTGAGTACAAGCGTACCGTTGATGTGAGCGGTACCATGAATGGTCTGAAGGAGGTCTTGCTCAGCCTCCGAGGCAACAACTGCATATACCTATGCCGGGGGAGCCCTCTGCTGAGTCGGGGGTCCCTGTCTGGGATACTAAGGCCTGGGCGCTGCCCTAGCTGCCATCTGGTTCTGCCGGGGTCGGTTCGTCGAGAGTGGAATGCCCTGATCCCACATCCTCTGAAAGCAGTTCCGGGCAATGTGATTTGCCCTACCGCAGTAGCCACAACCTCCACTAGAAGGCAAAGGCGGAGCTCACGCGAGTAGTGGCCTGGATCTTCCTGCAGGAACAAGCGGGGTAGGGGGAGCCTACCTCGGCCTGACCGGGGCATCTCAGGCTGGAAGGCCAGAGTGGATGGTGTGCACGACCGTGGAAAGTATTTCTCCAGGACCTTCGTCCTGAAGCTAGTCCATGTCCAGGCGTACCCAACTGGCACGCCTCTCTACACGCAGTTCCACAAGTTCTCAACCTCTCCCTTAAATAGGAACGTGGCCAAGCTGACCCTCTGAGCATCGGAGCACTCCTGCAGGCCCATCATTTTGGCGATCCTCGCTAGCCAATGCTTGGCCTGAACCGGGTCAAGCGCTCCTCCGAAGGTCGGTGGGTGGAGCCTCAAGAAGCGGTCGAACTGTCAACACCTCGAGCCTCTGCATCACGCGATGCTCCCCCATGGTTTCAGTCTCAGAGGGTCTCCATCATAAGGGCATGCGAATCTTGCTACTGTTGCATAAAGGCAGCCTGCTGCTACTGCATAGTCGCAACCATCTGCGCAAATGCTGCAAAAGTTGTGGCCCCTATCGATGAATCTTCATATGCCTCAGCTGAAGGTTCAGCTGAAGGTGTTTACTGCTCGAAGTATTGCGAGGGTAATCTTGACATAAAGATCTGAGGGGAAGGAGAGTCCCCTACGGCTTCCGACCTCGTGTCTGCATTCGCCAATCTAGGCAGAAGGCCTTGTTATAGAAAGGGCTGCGCTCCCTCTGACACTCTGTCGATGGGATGGGGTGAATGTCGACCGTACGGGTCTGATGTGATCACAACACAGGTGGCATGGTTTCCTGTGGGATTAGAATTCCATGGTTTAAGTATCGAAAAAATGATTCTAGTCAATTTCGAAACGATACAAGAGTTAGGGATCTTGCCCGTCGTACGTCGTACAAGTTTAGTTTCTAAATGATACTCCCAGTTGGAATTTCAGGGGGACTAAGGTTATTATTTCTAAGTTCAGATGACTAACTTGTCATTTCCCACGGGATCTTAATTTGCTCATTCTAAGTGATTGTAAGTGTTATTGTCTCATGCTCCTTTAGTTGTCAAATTTTGTTGTGCCAAAACCTCTATCTATGTCTTGTGTTTGTATGTTGATATATATTTGATCAAGACACTCCATCATAATGGTTCAAGACATGTACGGTGCTCTGCTTCAAGAAATGCATGGTTATGTAGTTTGTCCTCTTCTGTAAGCATCATTGTTCAGAGCTACATCGATAAGAAGAGTGCATTTCAAGACTCAAGTGCATTTCAAGACTCAAGTGCAACTCAAGTTGAAGTTTAAATTTAAGCTATAGAAGATTTCAAGATTAAGCTACATCAAGTAGAGATCTCAAGCTTCAAAGGTTAACCATCATCTGAAAGAATGAAGTTCAATATTCATACTTCATGTCCCAGGTATGATAGACCTTAGTTTGACCTTAGGGTAGGTCATTTTGTATACATAATTCAAGATGAATCTTTTGACATGAATTTGGTCTATTCTAAGACTAGTCTTGGACCTTGTTCGACTAGTCCTAGCACTGGTTCGACCAGTCTAAGAAATGCCATGACCAGTCCTAAGTTGTTGAACATTTTTGAAATTTTTTAGTTATTTTACGACCAGTCGTGGAGACTGTTCGACCAGTCGTAGGAATAGTCACGACTCGTCCTTCGATAAGTCCTGGTTTCTTGACTCAAACTCCAGCGACTAATCTTTGTGTCTCACGACTAGTCGTGAGTGGTTCACGACTACTCGTAGAGTACACTCGACTAGTCATGGACTACTTTCGACCAGTCGTAGAATGGTTTTTCCAGATTGCGCTTAAAATTTCAAAAAGCAGTTCGTCCTATGACCAATCGTGATGGCCACACGACCAGTCGTAGACACGATCTCTGCAACTATAAATTAAGCACGAATTTCAAGTTTTTCATTGATTAAATTGAGAAAATTCAAGCCTCCACTCTGAGATAAGTTAGTGTTCATTTTAAACTTCTTTGTGCTTATTTAATATTTTCTTTTATTATCTTATTTATATTTGATTTTATTCCTATATTCCAATCTTATTTGAAAAAGAGGAATTACTGTATTCCTTCTTCATTGGAATCAAAATCAAATACAGCTACGCCCAATTTGGTTTAATTTAAAATCAATTAGAACCTAGAACCATTTCTTAAGTGAGTATTGGACATTGAACGTTGATTCAAACTTCTACTTTGATTGGTTTTATCGGGCTGCTACAAAAGGAGAAATCCAGGTATTTTACATTTATTGTAAATTTTCATCTTTCGGTTTTTGTTTGAGATTCGCCAGAAAAATCTCATTGTGTTAGTTATCTGAGGAGAGCCAAAAAAACTCAGAAAGTTTGGGTTTTTAGATTGTGTAAGCCCAAGTTAAAAAGACATAATTGTAAAGGTTTGAGGTGAACCTGTAAAACCTATTTTCATAGTGAATGCTAATATCCCCTGTGTAAAGATATTAGGAGTGGAGTAGCAAGCTGTGTGGCTATTGTTTAACAGTTGGTGAACACACAGGCGAACCACTATATATCGGTGTGTTTTGTGATTTAAATGTTCTTTTAATTTCTATATCTTTAATCATTTAGATTTGTGGAATGTATATGTGGATGTGAATGTTGTAATATTTACATTTCAAGCAAAGTGGGGAATGTTGTAATAGTTTAGAATTTATTTCTTACTATTTCCTTTATTTCATTTCTATTTGAGTTTTGATATTCAATTTGTTCTAGTAAGGTTGTCCTGCCATAAACCCTTGGTTTTTATAGTGCAACGTTAGTATCAAGCTCTTTATTTAAGATTGCTTTACATTTCAGTGCTTTAATTTATTTAAAGTACTGCCTTTTATTTATTTATTTATAAGGCTATCTTATTTTAGGTTGAATTTTACTGTTAATTTTTAATTTAGCAGTCCTATTCACCCCCCCTCTAGGACATATAGCTTGGCCTTTTTAAGTGGTATCAGAGCCTAATAGCTTGTTTTTAATTCTTTATTCTTAGATTCATTTCTTGAGCTAACGATCTAAGCAATATATAATATGTCAAATTTTGATAGCATTTCAGTCACTAGGCCTCCAACTATGTCTATTGGAAAGCCAGGATGAGGATTTTCCTCAAATCAATGGATGAGAGTGTGTGGCTTGCCACAATGACTGAATGGAACCCACCTACCATTAAAGTGACTGGTATCGATGGTTCAAAATTAATGAGTGTAACACCATTTTTCTCATGGACCACTCTTCAGAAAAATGAGTAGTGTTAATGCAAAATCACTAAATGCAATCACTTGCGCACTATCACCGGATGAGTTCAAAAGAATCATATCCTGTGATACTGCAAAGCAAGCTTGGGATATATTAGAAATGACACACGAGGGTACTTTAATTGTTAAAAAATCTAAAGTCCAACTCCTCACAACCAAATTTGAAGAAATTCATATGGAGGAAAATAAAATGTTTATGGACTTATATACAAATGACATTTTAAACTCTATGTGGGGTCTTGGCGATAAAATTCCAGAAAGTAAAGTGTGTGCAAAGATACTACGCTCACTTCCTGAACGGTTCAACTCTAAGGTAACCACGATCCAGGAACTTCGTGATACGGACAATATGAGGGTAGAAGAGTTGGTTGGGTCTTTACAAATCTACGAGTTAACTTTTAAAGCTCCTAAAGGTAAATCTATTGCCCTTAAGTCTTCTAAACATATTTCTCAAGAAAACTCCGATTTAGAAAATTCTGAAGATGATATGGTTCTTTTAGCGAAAAAGTTTTACAAGATATTCGAAGGTAAAAAGAGGGTTGATTTTTAAAAATCAAATGATAAGAAAAGATCTAAACCTAAATCTAAAACTTGAAAATCTTTGAAAGATAGTCAATGTTACAACTGCCAAGAATATGGGCATTTAGCAAACAAGTGTCCTAAAAAGGATAAACCCAAAAAGAAGGGTATGTTGGCTACTTGGGATGAATTCTCTGAATCTGAAACCTCTTCTGAATCTGAAGATTTTGAAACCAAGTCGGGCAATGAAGTTAAGGCCCTTATGACTATAGCCAAGTTCACTTTTTCAGATCATGATGATTCAACTAGTGAAGAAAATCTGAATAGTGATCATGAAAATGAAGAAGATCTTCAAGATGCTTACAATGCCATATACAAGGAAAGTAAAATTGCCGTAAAACTAAAACTTCAAAAAGAAAAGTTTTTAAAACTTAAAAAAAATTTTAAGTCTTTTGTTTTAGAAAAATTCCATATTTCAGATTGTTTTGAAAAGACTAAATGTGATTTAGAATTCAAAACCCACCTGATAAAAAATCTTAAATCTGAAAATGACAAACTTAAGCTTGAAAACTCTTCACTTTTGAGTTCAAGGGATACATGGAGGTATTCTCAAGGAGATCTGAAGTTTGAGAAACTTTTATCCTGATCTTGAAAATGTGGCGACAGATCCGGGTTAGGCTATGATAAAAATGTACCTTCTAAATAGAAGAATACTGCTCCTAAGTTTGTGAGAGGAGAAACCTCTAACTCAAAAGGGAAAAGTATTAATCAAAGTTTTTCTAAAAATGCTAAAACTTTTCAAAAACCTAAAAGCAATTATGTCAACTATAAAACTCAAAACCAAAACCCTTTAGCTGAAAAAATAGTTGATTTGCTTAAGGAGCTCTTAAAATTTAATTCAGTTGGTCACTCGTACATCAATTACAAATTCAAGAAGACCAACTATACTCCCAGACCCAAAACAGTAATGAAATGGGTTCCTAAAGTTGCTTAGTTGCCCACACTGCTTTCAAAACTACAAGTCATTCAAAGTGGTACTTAAACAGTGGATGTTCAAGGCATATGACAGGCGACAAGGCTTTATTCACTGATCTTAAAGATATGACTGATGAGTCAGTCACATTTGGTGATGGTAGCAACTGCAAGATTATTGGTCAAGGTACGGTTCAGCTCTATAACCTTCCTTTATTTAAGAATGTTTTATATGTTGAGGGGCTAAAACACAACCTGTTAAGCATATCTCAGATATGTGATAATAATCATAGCGTGAAATTTTCTAATAAAGGTTGTGAAATCTTAAACAAAAAGGGTTCTGTAATATTAACTGGTCGCAGGACTTCTAAAAACTGCTATATAGTAAGCGATGACAGCTCATCTAATCAATCGTGCTACATTGTCCATACCGATGAAACAGAATTATGGCATAAATGCCTTGGACATGTACACTACCGTAATTTATACAGATTGAGCAAGGGAGAACTAATAAGAGGTCTACCAAAATTACAAAATGTAGACAAGATATGTGGTGAATGTCAGTATGACAAGCAAACAAGGAGCTCTCACAAAAAGGTGAACTCCAATGCCACATTAAGACCACTTAAGCTTCTCTAAATGGATCTTATAGGGCCTACTAGGACAGAGAGTCGAGGTGGCAAAAAATACATCTTGGTAATTATGGATGATTTTTCTAGATTCACTTAAGTAGCCTTCTTAAGGGATAAATAAAAAACCTTTGATAAAGTTAAAAAGATTCTCAAACGGATCCAAACTGAAAAAGGTTCACAAGTTTGTAAGATCCGTAGTAATCATAGATCTGAGTTCGAGCATAGCAGTTTTGAGAAATTCTGTAACGATCAAGGAATATCGTATGAATTCTCTGCACCTAAAACTCCTCAACAGAAAGGAATTGTGGAAAGGAAAAATAGAGTGCTTCAAGAAATGGGAACAGTAATGCTGAATAGTATGAAGCTCCCTAAAAATCTTTGGGCTGAAGCTGTGAATACTGCTTGTTATGTTATTAATCGGGTTTATATATGTAAATCTAATAAGAAAACCGCCTATGAAATGTGGTTTGATAAAAAGCCTACTGTCAAATACTTTCGAGTTTTTGGTAGCAAGTGCTATATTTTGCGTGACCATGAAAATCTGGGAAAGTTTAACACAAAAAGTGATGAAGGAATCTTTTTATGATACTCTTTAAACAGTCGCGCATATCGTGTACTGAACAAAAGGACCGGTGTTATTCGAGAATTAATTAATGTGGTTATAGACGATCATTTGAATACACCTGCCCCAAGTTCAGATAATGATGAAGTTATTCTAATTGACAAACCTGATACTTCATCAAGTCAAAACAATTCTGAATTAAGGACTATTAAAGATCATCCAACCGCTCAAATACTTGGAAATCCTCTCACTGGTGTGCACACTCATAGACAACTGGAAGACATGTAATTATGTGTGCTGTACATCTCAGATTGAACCGGTAAACGTAAAAGAAGCTCTTTCTGATGAAACCTGGATAGTAGCTATGCAGGAAGAACTTAATCAGTTTGTTCGAAATAATGTTTGGTATCTTGTTCCTAGACCTAAAGATAAACACATTATAGGAACTAAGTCGATTTTCAAAAATAAATCTGATGAACTTGGGAATATTATTCGAAACAAGGCAAGACTGGTTGTACAAGGGTATACTCAAATAGAAGGCATTGATTACGATGAAACCTTTGCTCTAGTTGCTTGCCTTGAATCTATTAGACTTTTTATATCCATTGCATGCTATAGAAAATTTATAAATTTTCAAATGGATATAAAGAGTACTTTCTTAAATGGTGATCTATATGAAGAAGTATATGTTGAACAATCTACAGGGTTTGAAGATCCTAAGTTTACTAATCATGTATACCGTCTTAAAAAAGCTCTATATGGTTTAAAACAAGCTCCTAGAGCATGGTACGAAAAATTTACTAAGTTTTTACTAAGTCATAATTTTCAAATGGGTAGTATTGATAAGACGCTTTTTGTTAAGAAACATAACGATGATATCTTAATGGTTCAGATCTATGTTGATGATATTATTTATGGATCAACTTGTACTAACATGACTGTTGAGTTTGCAGATTTGATGAAATCTAAGTTTGAAATAAGCATAGTTGGGGAATTAAATTATTTCCTTGGGTTCTAAGTAAAACAACAACCAGATGGCATTTTCATTTCTCAAACAAAATATGCTCTGAACTTAATAAAAAAGTTTGGATTTGAGAATGGTAAGAATTTTGATACTCCTATGAGTACAACTTTAAGACTCTCAAAGGACTCTACAGGTAAAAATAAAGATCTTAAATTATATCGTAGTATGATTGGTAGTGTACTTTACTCAACGGCTAGTAGACCTGATATTGCTTTAAGTGTTTTGATTTACGCTAGATATCAGTTTGATCCTAAAGAGTCACATCTTTCTATTGTCAAGCGGATTAGGCAATATGTCGCAAGTTCTGCTAAAATAGGTCTCGGTATCCATTTGATACTAGTGTTCAATTAGCTGGGTACTCAGATGCTGATTGGGCTGGAAATATTGATGACAGCAAATTAACCAGTGGTGGTTGTTTCTATATTAGAAACTGTTTGGTTTCTTGATTTAACAAGAAGCAAAGTTCTATATCGCTCTAAACTGCTGAGGCTGAATACATTGCAACAGAAAATGCTTGTACTCAGCTTGTTTGGATGAAACGTATGTTAAGCGATTATGGAATTACACGGGAATCAATGATATTATATTGTGATAATTTTAGTACTATAAATATATCAAAAAATCTAATCCAGCATTCACGTACTAAGCACATTGACATTAGGTATCACTATATTCGTGAATTAGTGGAAGATAAAATAATATGCTTGGAATATATTTTGACCGAGACTCAACTTGCTGACATTTTCATTAAATCACTCGACAAAAGCAGGTTTAATAAATTAAAATTTGATCTCGGTATGTGCATTCTAAATTGATTATTCATGCATATTTGTATCATAATGTATATATATTTGATAATTTGTTGGTTTAAAATTTTAATTTTTATGAAATATGCCTGTTTTTATTTATGCTCGACCAGTCGAGGAAGTGCTCGACCAGTCGTGGTACGACCGGTCGAGAACGGTCCTCGACCAGTCGTATATTACATTGGAATCTTTTAAATTTTGGGAAAATCTCATCTTCTTTATTTCCTTTTTCCTCTCCAAAGAGCCAAGGCACGACTAGCCATACCCACCTTCCTAGATCTTCAAGGTTAGTGCATCATTTGTGTTTCTCTTGTAGATTCTAGTTCCTATTACCTCATTTTCACTATTAGAGTAATCTATTTTGAGATTCATTGCAATTTTGGGGTATTTTCTTGAAAAATCTAATATAGTAAAACCCTTTTTTCACATCTTTTGTATCTACTTAATCCTTTGATTTTCATACTGAAAATAGATGCTAGGGGAAAAAGAAAACTTCCCGCAGTCCATCTTCTTCTAGATCAGCTTCTCTCTCTAGGCGCCATCTTCGGTCATCCGAAAATTATCCCTTTGATGTACGGGATTTACGTATGTGCAATGTCATTGTAGAACGGTCTGTCTGTATTGAACACATTACTCCTTTTGGTATTTTACCTCTACTCTAAGCTGTAGGATGGGATAACATTTTACATTGGGGTGGGCCTACATACCAATCTATTGCACAGGCCATGTTTGCATGTATCTTAGAGTTCTTTTTTGAGAATTTAACTTTTAAAGTTGATACTAGAGAAGGTCTATTTGAAGTTGACCACCATCTGATTGCAGGGTTAATGGATATACCTGTTAATGAGGAGGGTATTCCTATTCATACTTTATCTGAAAAACCCTCAGAATCTAAAAAGCGTATGCTAACCAGAGATTTGTGTAATATGAATGTGCAATGGACACATAAAGGTAATGCGCTTCCCGCAAGGTACTTGTTACTCAAATACAGGATACTTCACAGAATTTTTATTTCTAACCTGTATCCTCGTTCTGGTAATAAGACAGAATTAACTGCCTTTATGGTTCGTGTTTTACACTCTGTCATTTCTGGTTCTAAAATTTGCCTTCCTTCATTGATATGTCATTCCATTATTCAGTCTCGTCTCCATCCAGGTCATAGTGATATTCCTTTTGCCTATCTCATGACTGTTTTAGCTAATCACATGCTCGTGGCTATGCCTGTTGGAGAGGCTCCCATCCATCATCTTATTTTTAACAATTCGAATATTAACAAAATGAAATTAGAATTGGCTCGTGGCTAAGTGGATGTTGGTAGTGGTGCTGAAGTAGGAGATGAGGCAGATGCTCCGAATCTTCCTCCTAACGACTTGGATATGGATGATATTTTCGATGAACTTGAATCAGATTCTGAAAATGATCTTGACTATGAGCCATCTAAATTTGATGCTCGTCTTCATGCTTTAAAAGAAAAGGTAAGGAATATGAATGTTGCCCATGATTTTCAATTTAATTATATGCGCAAGTATCTTAGGCGCTTGAGCATGCATAATCTTGATCCTACCATTCCTACTCCATCAGGATCTGATTGAGTGTTTTCATTCTTGGTATGTAATATCTTTCATACTTATGTGGATTGTGCACTATATTTGATTTGATGACTTTTTAGTTATACTATTAACTGGATTATGAACTTTTACTTTCTTATATATTGTCGAGTTAATCTATTTATTACTCCATTTATTATCCTTTAAATTGTTGCTTCCTTTGTCATATTATGACAAAAAGGGGGAGAAGGCTTTTAGAAAAGCTTCTGGAAACATTTGGCTTGATTGCTTATGGATATGAGTAGTTATATTTTAGATATGTGTGCTGCTACTCAGGGGGAGTATATAAATAATGATATGACAACTGGTTCATGATTCATGATTCTTTAAACCAGGTTGTAACTAGTTCTCTTATATAACTGGTGCATGATTCGTTATTGTGCATATTGTGCATGTTGTGCTTCTCTTATTTTATTGAATTATTGGAGTGTGTTTTCTCACAAATTTGACAAAGGGGGAGATTGTAAGTGTTATTGTCTCATGCTCCTTTAGTTATCAAATTTTGTTGTGCCAAAACCTTTATCTGTGTCTTGTGTTTGTACGTTGATATATATTTGATCAAGACACTGCATCACAATGGTTCAAGATATGTACGGTGCTCTGTTTCAAGAAATGCATGGTTATGTAGTTTGTCCTCTTCTGTAAGCATCATTGTTCAGAGCTACATCGATAAGAAGAGTGCATTTCAAGACTCAAGTGCATTTCAAGACTCAAGTGCAAACCAAGTTGAAGTTTAAATTCAAGTTGTACAAGATCTCAAGATCAAGCTACATCAAGTAGAGATCTCAAGCTTCAAAGGTTAACTATCATTTGAAAGAATGAAGTTCAATATTTATACTTCATGTCCCAGGTATGATAGACCTTAGTTTGACTTTAGGGTAGGTCATTTTGTATACATAATTCAAGATGAATCTTTTGACATGAATTTGGTCTGTTCTAAGACTAGTCCTGGACCTTGTTCGACTAGTCCTAGCACTGGTTCGACCAGTCCAAGAAATTTCATGACCAATCCTAAGTTGTTGAACATTTTAAAAATTTTTTGGTTATTCTACGACCAGTCGTGGAGACTGTTCGACCAGTCGTAGGAATAGTCACGACTCGTCCTTCGACAAGTCCTGGTTTTTTGACTCAAACTCCAAGGACTAATCTTTGTGTCTCACGACCAATCGTGGGTGGTTCACGACCAGTCGTAGAGTGCACTCGACTGATCGTGGACTACCTTCGACCAGTTGTGGAACGGTTTTTCCAGATCATGCTTAAAATTTCAAAAAGCAGTTTGTCCTACGACCAGTCGTGATGGCCACACGACCAGTCGTAGACGTGATCTCTTCAACTATAAATTGAGCATGAATTTCAGAGTTTTTCATTAATTAAATTGAGAAAATTCAAGCCTCCACTTTGAGATAAGTTGGTGTTCATTTTATGCTTCTCTGTGCTTATTTAATATTCTCTTTTGTTAGCTTATTTATATTTGATTTTATTCCTATATTCCAATCTTATTTGAAAAAGAGGAATTACTATATTCCTTCTTCATTGGAATCAAAATCAAATACAGCTACGCCTAATTTGGTTTAATTTAAAATCAATTAGAAACTAAAACCATTTCTTAAGTGAGTATTGGACATTGAACGTTGATTCGAACTTCTACTTTGATTAGTTCTACTGGGCTGCTACAAAAGGAGAAATCCAGGTATTTTACATTTATTGTAAATTTTCATCTTTTGGCTTTTGTTTGAGATTCGCCAGAAAAATCTCATTGTGTTGGTTATCTTAGGAGAGCCAGAAAACTCAAAAAGTGTGGGTTTTTGGATTGCGTAAGCCCAAGTTAAAAAGACACAATTATAAAGATTTGAGGTGAACCTGTGAAACCTATTTTCATAGTGAACACTAATATCCCCTATGTGAGGATATTAGGAGTGGAGTAGCAAGCTGTGTGGCTGTTGTTTAACAGTTAGTGAACACACAGGCGAACCACTATATATCAGTGTATTTTGTGATTTGAATGTTCTTTTAATTTCTATATCTTTAATCATTTAGATTTGTGGAATGTATATGTGGATGTGAATGTTGTAATATTTACATTTCAAGCAAAGTGGGGAATGTTGTAATAGTTTAGAATTTATTTCTTGCTATTTCCTTTATTTCCTTTCTGTTTGAGTTTTGATATTCAATTTATTCTAGTAAGGTTATCCTGCCATAAACCCTTGGTTTTTATGGTGCAAAGGTTGTTCTTAGAACAACGTTAGTATCAAGCTCTTTATTTTAGATTGCTTTACATTTCAGTGCTTTGATTTATTTAAAGTAATGTCTTTTATTTATTTGTTTATAAGGCTATCTTATTTTAGGTTGAATTCCGCTGTTAATTTTTAATTTGGCATAGTCCTATTCACCCCCCTCTAGGACATATAGCTTGGCTTTTTCATTGATTCATACTCTAAGTTCTTTCTAGCTATTGGGGATCTCTTCATAGGTTCAGTTGTTCATTCTGCTAATATTTATGGTGCCTAGGTGTTCTGTTTCTATGTTTACTTATCCTACCAACTTTTTAAGGGAGTTTTCTAAGTTTCGTCTAAGTTAATCCCTTTAAGTTTTATATGTTGATTCCATAGCCAGGCTGTCTCATACTCCACTTTGATACCAACTTGTAACGCCCCAATTTTTGGGAC
The DNA here is from genome assembly GCA_030180095.1 of Magnolia changhungtana. Classification (NCBI taxonomy): domain Eukaryota; kingdom Viridiplantae; phylum Streptophyta; class Magnoliopsida; order Magnoliales; family Magnoliaceae; genus Magnolia; species Magnolia changhungtana. The sequence goes on along the minus strand of JASAUF010000377.1, from coordinate 6,893,967 downwards.
CCGAGTATACAACTTGTTCCCTGAAGACCTGGGTGTTAACTGGTGATCAAATAGATAATCAAACCAAATCAAAGTGCGATTAATGGAACCAAGTGTAGTATAAATGTAGCTCAAGCAATAATAATATCCTGGACCACTCAACTGGGGCCCATATACAAAACCTCAAATCTCAAGTGTACTGAAATGATAATAAGTAAATAGTCTACTGATTTAATCTAAAATAAGCAATCACCTCCTGGTACAACTCATCCTTAAATGACTCCTCTGCTGTGATGGTAGCAGTCTCGTGGTCTGCTACGTAGCCGTCCGTCTCGACACCTGTATCCTCTGTACGGTTGAACATTGATGAATGGGTGACCAGCTCAGTGTGATCTCCCATCAAGATTACACACCGCCACCCTATACAAGAAATAACATAAAACATCCAGGCAACCTAAAACACAGTAAATGCAGTCTTATTGTATGCAAGGATGCGTGAATACAATCATCGCCCTGGGGATGCTCATCAGTACGGACATTAGGCTCGTCACCCATGCAATCATCGACCTAGGAATGCTCATCTAGTCGGACAAAATATGTACATCACATACGATAGTGATAGACGTTGACCTGTGCTATTTATGCATGATTAGCCAAACCATTATTAGTTCAGTTACAATCAGTCAATTTAAATAGCTCAAGGTCACTACGGGGGCTTGTCACCAGCGTAGGCCGACAGCTCCGACATAGGTCCCATACCACCATCCCTAGCTCATGAGATAACAGCTCAATGAAAGACTGATTTCAAGGGCTTAGGTAGGAGTGTTCTGGGCCGGTTCCAGTCCAGGCTTTCACTGCCGAGTTGAGGCTATTTTTTTTGGCCTGATCGAGAGCCCTATGGAGGGCTTTTCTCAGCCCAAAACATGGCTGGTCTCAGTTTTGATTGAAAACCCATTCAGGGATGAACTGCAGCCCCACTAACGGCCCAACTGATTAGCAATTTCAGCACCTAACATAGTCCAGTTGGGGCTGGTTTTCACCACAACTTCAGGCTTGATTGTTGCTGGGTTTAAGGCCCAGATGAGAGCCTAACTAAGGTCAGGTTTTGGGCTAGCTTCAGGGTTCGATTGAGAGCCCAAATCAAACCCATCTGAGGGTCATTCCTAACCCAAATTATAGCTCGTTGGAGGATTGGTTTCTACTCGTTTTCAGTCCAGCTGAGAACTCATCTTGGCTTGACGTGAAGGCCTTGGACTTAGTCCATTTGAAGGTGTTGTTTGGTCACGGAACATGGCCTAACAATTAGCTGAGTTTTGCTCGAAATCAAGTCTATTCTCTGTCTTAACAAGGCGTGGTTTCAGCCTGATATTTGAACCCACAAGAGGCCATTTTCACAACCTGTTTATGGCCATTCACTGCCCATTCCAGAACTTGCTAAGGGCCTGCCTTTGGTCTAATATGCAGTCATTACTTGTCTTTGTTTCAGTCCAAAACGCCACCACTGTTTGGCCTAATTCCACCCCGAAATCCAGCCATCGTTTGGCATGGTTTCGGCCCAAAATACACTCATTATTGGCCTGGATTCAACCCACATATAAGCCTTGTTTGAGATCTATTTTTAGCTCTTAACATGGCCTGATTAGAGGCCATTTTTCCTCCATGGACCATGGCAGACGCTCAGCCCGAAACACAGTCATGGTGAAGGCCGATTTCGGTCCACAACTCAGCCAGGATGAAGGGTAGTTTCGGCCCAAGACACAGTCATGGTGAAGGCTAGACTGGGCCTCACTTTTCCAACTACGATTCTAACAACTATGTGCAGTTGGATGGCAGGCTGTTACCTAATGGTTTTGGGTTCTAGGAGTGGACAGTGGAGTGGACACAACTCTCTCCTTCTCTCTCTCGACCAGTCAACACACAGGTAGGCCGAGTTGAGCTGACCCGTTCACTCAGCTCACACCTCTCCCTCTCTTCTCTCTCTCTCTCTCTCTCTCTCTCTCTCTTTCCTTTTTCTCTCTTCTTTCTCCTTTCTCCTTTGCTGGTGTGAATCCTGAGGGCAACAGTGCCCTTTTTTAGTAGTGGGAGAGAACCACCAACGACTAGAAAAGATCTCTTAATGTAACGGTTGTGATTGAAAAGTGGCCTTGTATGGGACCTATCCATATGCTAAGATGGATAGCTGGTGCCCTGGCCCACCAGAAAAGTAAATTTTTAAGTCTGGTGGGGCCCATCTCATGATCAGATCTAGTTAGGTTACCAGGGAAGATGATCTGGCCATTAATGGTGGATCACTATCCCATGTATGTTGGCACGATTTGGTCTATTTGAGCGGACTAGATGAGACCTCTGATCGACATGGGGCCCACGTTTTGGACCCCAAACATCAGTTTCAGGTTATCTCATGAGAAGATCCGGTTTTCTTCATTTTCTCATGAGATGAGATGCTTCTCTCTCTCATCTCGTACTACCTTTCAAGGGAGGGCTAAGATTTCTCCATGTGGCCCAAAGAGTGGCTAGAAACACGCCAACACCTCCTTCCCAAAGAGGAAAATCTCCCTTTTTCTTTTCTTATGCAGGCCCTTGTTTGGTCGTTTCTGGAAATGGGAGAGCATGACTTTGCCTGGACATTGGATGGCTGGGATGACATGATTAGGCCGATCGTGAGCCATCCATGCAGCCATAGATCGGCCCCACAACTCAGATCCTAGCCACATGTGAGGCTCTGAGTGGTTCTACCACAAACTACACGTTCCTTTGCATGGGCTTAAAAGCCTATACGGTTATGATTAGATGGGTCCTACGAGCTAAGTGAACAGTTTGGTTCGTTTAGAAAGTGGCTAGGGTGGGCCACTTTGAAGGCAAAAGTATATCAGATTCAAATGACGTTTGTGGGAAGAAGAAAATTCAAATTTTTGTTCTTTGGTTCAGTCAAAGGTCGTTTAATCGATTTAGTGCATCCAGCGCACTTTGTGCACTAGAACTAGGGTACACATGCACTCCGATTGGGGCCCACTATGATGCTTGTGATCAATCTACACCGTCCAACCATCTTGGGGGCCCTATGTAGGGGTCTTGGCCCAGTTTGGGGTGGGGTCGAGGCCTAGGTGGGCCATATCACACTCCTCAGGGCTTATTTGGCCCATAAATCTCGATCCAAAGGTCGAATTGGTCTGAGACTTTGTTTGGACGACTAAATGGGAATTTGAGAGGCTTCGAGTGCTTGGTTGGCTATTAATTAACCCTCAAGAGTTGTTGGCGGTTGCGTTGTCCCAATGTGACTTAATTAAGTGACCTACAAATTGCTTTAAGGCGTTTAGTTGAGTTTACCTTTCTGATTAAATGCAGGGTTCACTTCAGCTCCTAGAGTCCCTGTTAGGCGGCTTTAATGTCGAATGGAAGTCCCCTCCTGCATCAACTGGTTTTAAGTTGTTTATTAGTCGAGCTTTGATATCCATTGATTCGGGTTTAAATAGTAACACCCGCGTATTAGAAGTGCGGAGTGTTACAGTTCTAGCTTATGAAAATTTAGTTTCCGTTTGGTCCTGTGGAATGGATGCCTCACCAAGCATTCTCTCCAAGGATGTTGAATTAGATCCCAGCCTCTAGTAGATCTCATTCAACACATACCAAGAATATTCGACTGAGTTAACTGGCATCCCAACCAGAATATCACTTAAACTCAGTTCCCAACCTGAGTTTGAATAGTGGCTGCAACAACTCTTCTTTTACATAGCTGAAACTGATCTAAACTCAGTCTATGGATGAAAATAACCAAACTTAGGCCATGACAACCCAGAGATGTGTTACACAACTCGATCTCTACTTGGATTCGAACCAGCAACCGAACTACTGCATCTCTTTCTGCTTCCGTTCTTCCTTTTCCCATTATTCTCTGCTCTTCATTTCTTCTTCTCTGCCAAACCCGTCCAGCAGAGTTGGACCGACCAAACAACTCGACAGTGTGTCGACTTGGTGCGGCATGACAAGCAGCAGCTCACACTCCCTGTCTTCTTTTCTTCTTTTCCTTTTTCTTTCTTCTCTGCTTTTTCTCCATCTTCTCTGCTTTCTTCTTCTGCTTCTTTCCTTCTGTTGGAAGAACCAAGTGAGACCTGGGACTCAACCAAAACTCGCAGCAATGAACTGAGTCAACTTGTCTTGATGCGGCACCAAAATGACGCGCTTTTCTCTCTTCTTTAAGGCTTTCCATTTTTGGAAAGTGATGCCCTAAGAGGCAGTCTTTATAGGCTCTCTTATTCTAGATGGTTCGACTATAACTAATCAAAGATTAGTTGGGGAGATTAGTGCAATAACAGTGAGCAAAGCAGTGAGTTTTTCTGTTGATTAACTTCCAATCGAAATCGAACTCGATGCATGATCTTAATCTGGCTACACGGTTGATCTTCTCATGTTTTAGATCACCAGTTGGATTACTTAGATCAAGAGATGGGGCCCACTATATTGAGACGGGTGTTACGATTGAACGAAGAAGATGACTTCCTTGACAATGGCAGTTTCTCAATGGGTGGCTGATCTAGTGATTCGATGCCTATGGATGGTTCACATGGGTCCCAAAGACCTTTTGGGACCCACCATTTGGATGGATGACAACCATATCTCTGTGGGTTCCGAGATTTTCAGCCTCAGTCCTTAACTCGCACACCCACGAGCTTCTCGCGATAACTTTAATCTGTGCAAGATGGCCTTGTTGGTTGCCCTAGAATAGACGATGGAGATCAACTGGGAAAGCTTCTAGAAGCTAGGGAACGGCTAGGATCGAGCCAATGTCAATAATAAAAAAGATTCCTTCTGCTCTTTTGCAGCTGCGGACGCCCTAAAATGCGGAATGCATGTAAGGTTGGAATCTCTCGAAATGGAAAGCTGGGATTGCGTAAAGACTTCTGCTATGGTTTTTAGTGTGGCAGGAGGGAATCGATTTTCCATTTTCGAAAAAACTCCCCTAATACATTCAGTTCGCGTCCTAAGGTGTGCGTACACCAGTGAGTACTAACGAGTGGAACGACCAGGGTTTTGGTGAGATCCATCTTCTGAATCAGATGGACGGTTCGAATCATCCGAACGGACGATGATGGTAGACCTAAATTCAAATTGACGAATCTCATTCGTTGCTGGCAGGAAAAGAGAGGAATGGAGAAGAAAATCCTCCTTTTTCGTAGCTTCATTGGGTCAACACCCTATTGACTAAGTTCTTGGTCTGGTGTACTGCGGGTGTACACCCTATTGTGTACACCTGGTATAAAGGCGGGGTCCACAGTGATATTTTATTGAATCCACACCATCAATCTCACACTGCAACTCCTAATATGTCATCAAACCGATTTTCTAGTAGATTTGTCCGTCAGATGGGCCATAAATTTAGGTTTTGGCCCTTTAATTGTAGATTTTCATTCATCCGATGGTCGGATTGCATTTAATTTGACCATCCATGGCTAAAATGGTCCTAGGGATTTTAAAGTCTATTTGGATGAGTTTTTAACAGTTGAGTTCAGAGATAGATGGTCACGATCCCTAAATTTATGGTTAACCCACAACTCATGAAACTTTAATGGTCGAATCATTCCATGAGATAAGCTTCTTGATGATTCAAGGTTCTAGGACTAATTACATGGGATTTAATGGCTAATATGGGATTGAATAGCCCATTTGTTACATTAGGGTGGGGGATTTTATCTTATTAGACATCAATGACTAATGGATGGTGGATTCGACGACCTCATTCCCAAAATTGAGTTTGTACAACTTTGTCAATTTAACAAAGCTTAGTTGATGTTTTATCCCAATTGGGTTCCCAAAATTAGGCCTTTTATGCTTCGATGTGAATTCTTTGGTGATGTAATAGTTCTTATTGTAAATCAACAGTTGGATGACTCAATCTATGGACAGAGATGGTTCTTAATGATCTGATTTATGTTAGAATGAAGTGAACAATTAAATGAGTCGGATTGTGCATATATTAAGTTAGGTCTTTATGGTAACACTCGAGTACTGTAAAGTACGGGGTGTTACAATAATAGTGGGCTCCTAAGGATTATTTATCTCTCCGGTACTTGACATCTAATAAGAAACATAAAAACAATCAAATAATTAGCAAAAATCAATAAAACACCCTACATTCAATAAAATATTTACCAAAAATCAACAAAAATGATAATTACCATCACAGAGAATGATGATGAAGCCATTGCTGAAGTTCATAATGAGATGAGAGAGATATAAAGAAGTCTGCAGCGGTAAGGGGGCTGGCGGTGGCTGGCCAGTGTGGAAAACATAGATGGAGAGAGAGAGATGGAGAAAGAGAGAGAGAGAGAGAGAGAGAGAGAGAGAGAGAGAGAGAGATGAAGAGAAAGAGAGATGGAGAGAGAGAGGTAAACAATCTTGCGGCACTAAGGGGGTCGATGGTCGCTCGGTGTGGCAAACAAAGATAGAGAGGGAAATAGAGTGAGAGAGAGAGACATTAGTGCCAAACTACCGATGTCGGTGCTAGTGGGTGGGTATAGACGAGAGAGAGAGAGAGAGAGAGAGAGAGAGAGAGAGAGAGAGAGAGAGAGAGAGAGAGGGTGGAGTTGTAGCCGGCGAGGGTCGCTGGGCATCGGGCAGTGGCTATAATGTGTGTGAGAGAGATGAGATTGGGGGTTAGGCGGTGTGAGGTAATTTAGAGATTAGTTTTTTTTTAAAGTTTAATTTTTAAAAATATTTATTGACTGGATGGTTCACTTGGTTCGGTTCCAGGTTCGGTTCCATGGTCCGGTTCCATGGTCTGGTTCCAAGTTCAGTTCTACGGTCTGATTCGGTTATACAAAACCCTAAACTGAGAACCGAACTGAACTAATCGGTTCTTTGATTTTCAAAACCGGAATCAGAACCAGTGCACTTCAGAACCGGACTAAACCGTGCAGTTTGGTCAGTTCTGGTCTAGTTTACCAGTTCCATGTGCACCCCTAATCAGCACTGGGGATGCGGATTGCATCCTACCCCCCCCCCCCCCCCCCCCCCGTCTTCAACCGAGAACGGGCAACAACTTTGGGTGGCCACCATGATGTATGGATCTTATCCACACCATCCATCCATTTTTTCATTTCATATTAGGGGATAAGCCCAAAGATGAGACAGATTGTAACGCCCCGTCTAAAAAGGGAACAGTGTTCTGGGGCACTCACGTGCGAACTGACTCAGGACCAAATGATTCTATCACACGTGAGGGCGTAAGACGGGTGAATTAACCCCAAATCTCTTCTAAATTTACACCGAAGGTTGGAAAGAATTTCCGGCCTTTGCATATAAAATTTGGCCGTTGATCGTGGAGCGGTGACCATTGATCGCGAATCGGGTCGCTGCGGAAAAACCCCGTGTCTGTTTGTGATCAAACTTCACCCAACCCTTCATCGGGTCATGAAGCACCTATCTCATGTGTCAGATGAGCCAGGGGTCCATCAGAGCAGCTCTAATAACATAAAATGGTCCCCACATGGCTAATTGGGGAATTTCCTCAAACGTTAAGGTCAAAGGAAATAATTCTGGGCATATATAAACTCAGCCCTCTCTCTCAAACCCATTTTTCAGCACCTGAGAAAGAGAGAGAGATAGAGAGAGTGAGAGAGAGAGAGAGTGGAAGAGGAGAGAGAAGACCCCACCTTGATGTGCATGTGAGCTGGGTTCTTAGATTTTGAAGATCCCGGCATCATCACTTGTAATGCCCTGAAAATCGGGGGTCGAGTGTAACTCAACTCCCGAGTTCCAACGCATCACTTATGCAACATAAATAATGCTGATTAAATGTTGTCTGTGTTAAAGCAATAAACATGAGTGAGATTATACCAAAACAGTAATTCATACTCCAGATCATTAGTATAAAGGCAAGCGGAAGACTGAACTGTATATATATCTGTATGTAAAGAAACAAAATCATTTCATTCTCCAGAGTATGAATCCATCTGAGTCACCATATACATATGTTTGTTTTATGAACAAAATGTCAAAAATAAACTAAGATGTGATCCCTGCAAATCCCGTCAATCCTGCAGCCTAGTCGAAACCGCCAGAGTACTGCATATAAGAGAACTCCTCCTGGTCCTCATCATAATCAAGCTCCGCCTCCTGAGTCATCGGCTCACCTAAACCTGAGACAGAGTCTGGTTGGTGTGCGCAACACCATCCCATAATGTGGGAGTGAGTAGCTAACTCAGTGGAACAATAAAGCATAGGTTAACATGTTATCAATACAGTCAAGCAGTAATGATAAAGCAGTAAAATCAAACACTCCTAATTACTCTTATTAATGCAAGTATGAATGCAGGTATGATGGATGTCCTCACCACACCCTCCCTCGTGCGACACCATCTTATGATCGCGGCATGCTTTCATCCCTCAGTGCTCCACATCTTCCAGGCACATGCAATGCATGATGAACATGATTATCGAGTTTTTATTAGTCCATTTCAAACAGCAGGATTGAGAAACTAAGGTACCTCCCTTGTATCATTCCCAAACATGATCCATTATAGGGTCGTCAGTCCTAGTTAATATCAGACGATGGTGTATTTTCTAGGTCACTGCAAAGGCTGCCAGGGCTGTTACGCACAAAGGTTACACCACTCCCCTATCACCTCTTAAACGATTCATCACTATACAGAAACAGACCTAGTTCATACTCTATATAACGCTGCAAACCCTAAGGCGCACTGCGATTTCAGAGTATGCTCGAGGTCACTACAAAGGGCTGCCAGGGCTGTTACGCACAAAGGTTGCACCGCTCCCCCATCACCTTATCAATGTAGGCCGACAACATGAATATAGTGTCCCATACCACCATAATCGGCTCACGAGTTTGGCTGCTCACTGGTCACTACGAGGAGGCACGTGGCCCCAGCGTAGGCCGACAGCTCGACTACGGTGTCCCATACCACCATGCCCGGCTCATAAGTCTTAGCGGATCGAGGTACCATGGTTAACGGGATTCTCACTGGTAAGTTTGGTACCCTAAGTTCAAGTATTAGCGACCAAACATGGTGAACATACATAAGACACACGACGTGCTCGGCTAGCTCGAGCGCATAACAAGTTGAGCGATATGAAGGGCAGAAGCACTTCGTGTGGCCAACCACTATTGCCAACCGAAGTACGACACGGGTTCGCCAAATACATCATATGTGGCAAGATGAATCTCAACCACGATCTCAAGTCTGGTACTGAATATCTGGACTATGGACATAGTCCCAAACTCAATCAATTCTCAACCATAGCATGTGGAGTAAAGCATGATAAATAAAGTAATTCAAGCACACTAGCAAGCATGTCATAAAGCATATTATAAAGCATGTTATAAAACAAGTTACAAAGCATATTAAAAAGCATGTTATAGAGCACTATACAAATAGGGGTATAAACACATATATTTCATAAGTGAGTGGTTAGAGTAAACAACCACATGGAGGGAATCATACATGTCTCTAAGGTAGTTGAGAACCTCATCTCAACACCTACCTAAGGTACTAACATCTAAGCACTTACTCCCACAAGCAATTACACAAACACTTAGAGTGCACTATTTCAACATACATGACGTATGTTAGTAAAATATGTATTAGGGCTGTCCTTTCACCAAACTAGTATTTTATCCGTATATATCATATTCACACAGCAAATAATCATAACAATTGCATCTCCAAAATTTATACATATGTGGTATTTTCTAGAATACACAATTACAACATACATAGTGTATATAAGCAAACATGTATTACGGCGATTCCTTTCGCCAAATAAGTATTTTATCCATATACTATATAATCATACAACAATTAATCATGGCAAACACATTTCCAAAATTTGTACATATACGGTATTTCTACGTATACCTAGAGTATGTAAAATTTCATATTTTGCATATTTAATCGAAACAGGAAACGGAAAGCTCTTTATACATGTGCATATACATGCAGATCATGAATCTATCATTATCTGATATTGAAAGTGTTGAAAACCGTAACCTATACGCCTAAAGTCCTCACCTTACACCTTAGGATTGCAGTGAATCAGCTAGGCTCGTTAGGCTTCCGTATCCGGCGAATTTGTAGCCTAAAGAGCGAAACCAATTAGCTATTTCATAACCTATAACCTTCACACTCTTAAACAGATCTAGGGTTAGGGTTTCTTACCTTAAAACGGAGTCGATATTGCTGGAAAAACGCTAAGGAAGGGGTGGTGCAGCCCATGTGGTGGTTGGAAACGGTAGGGGAGAGTTTCTCCCATAACTCTCAAGCTTTCTCTCACTTTTCCTCTCTTCTCCTTAGGGTTTTATCCCAAATTCGTATGGCTGTGAGAGGGGCTGCCCTAAGGTCCTTATATAGCCTAAAAACTCTCCAGAATAGACTTATTTTCAAGGTATACTTAAGTTATAAGCAAATCGGCATTAATTCAGCTTAAAAGAGGGTTTCTGGCGCCCTCCTTGAGTCAAACGTCGGACTTAAGCTCTCTAACCTTGGATCTACGTGGGGTTATATTTACGTCTCGGTCGGAATCCCAGATCACGCGTGGCAGACCATTTTCAGTTCAACGGTCAGTGGGCCTCGATCCGAAATTCCAAGTACATGTAAATGTTCCTGAAATTTTTCCTGATCCGAGGGTGTATTTGGGTCAGATTCTGACGGTCTGGTTGCTTATAAGATGTACGCAAGCGATAGGTGACAGATCACTATTCAAGATATTTATTTTGTAAAGAAAACAGGAGTTTTCACACTCCCTCACTCCGGACTCAAGCGAACAGCCGTGGGACACTGTCTGGGTCTGATTTTCAAGATGGTTGTCAAGCCCAGCGAGGCGGTCCTAAGTCCTTAACCTCGTATTATTCAGACTCCTGATGTGCGGTCCAGACCTGATGCGGAGTTTCAATGTGTTCCCGAGGGTAGTCGGGTAATGAGTTTGATCCTAGACTTTAGGGTAACCTAGCGTCAATGATTCTACAAGTTTTGGGTCTTGCAGATCGTATTTAAAGCGATTCCAACGGATTTCATGGCTAATCTAGTTTAGCACTTAATTAACTTTGTTAAATTTCTAAAGGATTTAATTCTAAGTGATTTCTGGTTGAGGTGATACTCGAGCCCTTGTACGGAAATTTACGGGTCGTTACAATCTACCCCCCTTAAACAAAAATTTTATCCTCAAAATTTGTACCTTTTCGTATTCCTCAAGAATCTGAGGGTAGTTCTTTCTGACCTTGGCCTCAGTCTCCCACGTAGCTTCCTCCTCTGAATAATGCGTCTATAGTACCTTCACAAGTGGAATGACCTTGCTACGCAGTACTTGCTCCTTCCTGTCAAGGATATGCGTCGGGCGCAACTCATACATAGCATCCTCGCTCAGCTGTACCTGCTCCCATCGGATGATATGTGAAGGATCAGGAACGTACTTCTTCAGCATAGATACATGAAATACGTTGTGTACAGCTGCAAGCGGTGTGGGCAAAGCAAGATGATAAGCCACAGCACCCACTCGATCCAGTATCTGAAACGGACCGATAAACCTCGGTGTGAGCTTCCCCTTCTTCCCGAACCGAAGGACTCCCTTCATAGGGGAAACTCGGAGGAACACGTGGTCTCCGACCTCGAACTCAAGCGATCGCTGCCTCGTATCGGCGTAACTCTTCTGCCTGCTCTGTGCTGTAAGTAGTCGACGTCTGATAATGTCGACTTTCTCTGTAGTCGCCTGTACCAATTCCGGGCCAATCAGACTACGCTCGCCAACCTCAGCCCAACAATGCGGTACTCTACAAGGACGACCATATAGGGCCTTATATGGCGCCATACCAATACTCGCCTGGAAGCTGTTGTTATAGGCGAACTCTGTGTAAGGAAGACAGTCATCCCAGCTGTCCTTGAAGTCCAGCACACAGGCCCGCAACATATCCTCCAGAATTTAATTCACCCGCTCTATCTGCCCATCAGTCTGAGGATGAAACGCCGTACTGAACTTCAACTTCACAACTATCGCTTCCTGGATACGAGTCCAGAAGATAGATGTGAACCTCAACACGATCTCAAGTGAAACTCCATGCAGACGCACAATCTCTCTGATGTACAATCTAGCCAGCTCGTCTGCAGAGTTCGTAACTCTGATAGAGAGAAAATGGGCCGATTTGGTCAACCGGTCCACAATCACCCAAATGGAATCGTGTCCCTTCCTCGTCTTCGGCAGCCTTGATATGAAATCCATGGAGATGAAGTCCCACTTCCACTCTGCTATGGGCATGGGCTGAAGCAGTCCAAGAGGTCGGCGATGTTTTACCTTGACCTGATGGCATGTCAGACAACGAGACACATACTCAGTGATGTGGGCCTTCATATTATCCCACCAATACGACCATCTCATATCCCGGTATATCTTCGTGCTACCAGGATGCATCACAAGCTTCGAGTTATGAGCAGACTCGAGAAGCTCCTGTCTCAAATCAGGACTATCGGGAACACATAGGCAGCCACGGAATCGTAGACCCCCATCAGAACCAACTCTCCACTCGGAGTCCTCGGCGTCGCTAGCTTGCTTTCGAAGCTCAGACAACCGCACATCGCCCTTCTGGGCCTCAACGATCCTATCATCCACTAGTGGTCGCACCCTAACGTGCGCAACACACTCAAATGGCTCCTCCATGGTGAGTCTCTGCTCGAAGTCCCGCATGAACTCAACCATGTCCCACTTTGCTACCATCAACGGAGCCGCAAATGCTATAGCCTTCTTGCGGCTCAACGCGTCTGCCACAAGGTTCGCCTTGCCCGGATGGTAGGAAACCTCGAACTTGAAGTCCTTCAAGGTGTCCATCCATCGGCGTTGTCTCATATTCAAGTCTCGCTGTGTGAATATATACTTAAGGCTCTTGTGGTCGCAGAAAAGCTCGGACTCCTCTCCGTAGAGGTAATGTCTCCAGAGCTTAAATACAAAGATGACAGCTGCTAACTCCAGGTCGTGTGTAGGGTAATTCTTCTCGTGCTTCCTTAAATGTCTCGAGGCATACGAAATCACCCTGTCCTTCTGCATAAGGACACAACCCAAACCAACGCGAGACGCGTCAGTATATATCGTGTACTTAACCCCTTGCTCTGGCAATACTAGCACAGGGGCGAACGTCAACTTGTCCTTCAGCTCCTTAAAAGCTGCTTCCGCCTTCTTATTCCAGGCGAACTTCAGGTCCTTCCGGGTCAATTGAGACAACGGCCTGGTAATCTTCGAGAAATCCCGAATGAAACGCCTGTAATACCTTGTCAGACTAAGGAAACTCCTCACCTCGGTAACTGAGCCAGGCTGCTGCCAATCCTGAACCGCGGCTACCTTAGCAAGGTCCACTGCTATCCCATCCTTGGACACTACATGTCCGAGGAACTTGACTTCCTCCTGCCAGAAGTCGCACTTCTTGTATTGTGCCAACAACTGGTTCTTCTTCAGCGTACCCAACACCGCTCTCAGGTGCTCCTCATGCTCCTCCCGACTCGTAGAGTATATCAAAATGTCATTAATAAAGACGATGACGAATCGGTATAGGAAATGCCGAAATACCCGGTTCATCAGGTCCATGAATACGGCTGGTGTGTTCGTAAGGCCGAACGACATCACTAGGAACTCATAGTGCTCAAAGCACGTCCTGAAGGCTGTCTTCTGTACGTCCTTATCTCTGACGCGTAGCTGATGATACCCTGACTGCAAATCAATCTTCGAAAAATACTTCGTCCCCCTCAACTGATCAAACAGATCATCTATCCTGGGTAAAGAATACTTGTTCTTCACTGTCACCTGGTTTAACCTGCGATAATCAATACACAATCGCTGAGAACCATCCTTCTTCCTCACAAATAACATGGGTGCACCCCAAGGAGAGACACTAGGTCGAATGAAACCCTTCTCTACAAGCTCGTCAATCTGCTTCCGCAGCTCCTCCATCTCACATGGAGGCATACGATAAGTCGGCAATGAGATAGGTGTCGCACCAGGCGTAAGATCAATGGTGTAGTCGATCTCGCGCCGAGGTGGCAAACCAGGAATCGTCTCAAATACATCCGCAAACTCTTGAACCACTGGCGTATCCACAAGCGTCGGTCCATCAACATCCTTCAGCAAGGAAGCATAACTAAGAACTCGAAAAGGGCAACTGACCTGCACGGGAAATGTAAAGGGCGTGCCCTCAGGTCCGTAAGCTGTCATTAGACGAGTTTCGCAGTCAATCTCGGCCCTCGCTTTAGTTAACCAATCTATACCAAGGATGATGTCGAAATGGTATATGGGGGAGACAATCAGATCAATGTATATAGTCCTGTTCCCTAGATCTATCAAACAATCCTCACACATCTTGGTAGAATCCGTAAAAGTCCCAGGTGCCGCAATAACTCGCACCCCAGCCATCGGGATCGTGTGCAACCCAAGGCACTTAACTGCAGAATCGGATATCGGTGAAATAGTGGATCCCGTATCCACCAATAGAAATATAGGGGTACCTTCAACATGGGCAGTGAGCTCAAAGGCCAACAGTGCTGTGGTAGTGGAGTCAGGCGCCTCCTCTATAAGTGTGTGCACACGCGCCTGCTGCTGACGATTCGACGGCGAAACCATGGGCAGTTGAGGCAGCCTGAAGCGTGATACAGGAGGTCAGAAGGAAGGATGAGCAGGGGCAGCCTGTAGAGGTGGAGTCGATAATGTCTGTGGGCGAGAACAACCCAACATCTGCGGCGGAGAGAAACCACTATCCTTCATCCGCGCGAAACAACTCCCAATAGGATGACCCTGTTTCCCGCAATACGTACAGGTCACAATAGGGCATCTCATCGGAGCCACTGGCACTGCGATCCTAGGAGGCGAGTCAGTACGAGGCCTCTTGCCTAGAATAGGCCTGCTCTATAACTCCTGTCATGGTCTCGGAACCATGGTACCATGAGAACGGGCCAATCGGTCCACATCCTGCTCGGCTGTCATAGACATGTGAACCAGCGCCGCATAAGTAGGTATACTGATACAATATATCTTCGACAGTATATCAGGTCGCAAACTTAAAAGAAAAATGATGCATCCACATCTGCTCATCAACCAGTATAGTCGGGATAAAGCGGCCCAACTCTATGAAGCGGTGCTCGTACTCCGTAATCGTCATGCCTCGCTGCCTGAGGTACAGAAACTCATCCTCCCGCTCATGTCTGTACGTCTGCGGGTAGTATTTCTTGTGGAACCGGAACTCGAATGCCTCCCAAGTCCACACGTAGTCCGCTGCGACAACCGCAACACACTATCTCACCATAGACTGGCCCCCTCTCAAACATGAAAGCGGCCAACTCGACCTGCTCTGCCTCAGTGCAGTGCAGTATCCGTAGCATCTTGGAGATGTGGTCTAACCAAAACTCTGCCTCCTCGGGTCTGTGAGAACTCATGAATGAGGGAGGCCTCAAGCTTTGAAATCACTCGAGTAAGCCGGGGGTACCAACATCTCCAGTAGGAGGTGCAACGGGTGAGGGCAGAGGCACATCCTCAAACTGAGCAGGAGGCAACGAATGCTTAGTAGGACGTACAGATGTCGGAGGTGGAGTCGCACTACCACCCTAAGATAAGGCCTCAGCAATAGTGGCCATAAGCTGCTGGTGCTGGTGCTGCTGTATCTGCTGCTGCTGCATCTGCTGCTGGTGCATCATCAACATCAACTGCTCGATCCTATCAGTAGGTGGAGCAGCCTGTGAATCATGCTGCGCAGATGATGATGCCCGGTACTGCTCACGAACCGGGGGCGTATAAGGTGGAGTCTACCAGCAGGACCAACAGGAGGCTGATCAGAACCTAACCCTCGGTCCGTAGGACCACCACTATCAGAAGGAGTCTGGTCCTTCGAGCCAGTAAGAAGGAGGCGTGCCGTTCTCCGCGTATACTGCCGCGACATGTCCTATACAACATAGGGTGCAATGTTGGTGAGATTAAAGCATAGCAACACATTATATAAGCACTTTAAGCATTCCACACATCTCATAGCAAAAGAGGCTACATGCTTTTCATTCACCCAAAATTGTCATAATACATGGACTACAGAGTTACATGAATCATGACAGAAATTACATGTGAGCCAATTACATCCAAAACATCAAACACTTAAAACATATTACTAACTACTACATCATTAACATGGAAGCATAAACTGCCTAATGCGGTAACCAAAACAACCACAACAACAACTTGGATGACTAGGCATCCGAATCAGGCGATGGAGGAGGAGCATTCTTGTCCTGTAAACAACACAGGATGGCCTTCAAGGTGCGAGACACCTTGCTGAGCTTGGTTTGGACCCGCCCGACTTCCTGTCGCAGGGCGGCTTGGCCCTCCTCGAGATGGGTTAAACGCGCATCTATGGAAGCCCGATCAGTGCCCTGCTCCTGAGTCGCAGGAGGTGAACTCTCCTCTGTATCCTGGACCTCAGGTTCCTCTTCTTCTTCTCCAGCTTCACTCTCATTCTCACTCTTGTCTTCTTCGCTCTCTATTTTACCCTCACTCTCCACATGTCGGGCCCATCATCGCCGTGCCCCAAGTTCCATCTGATGGAAAGTACTTTCGTCGATTTGGTGGATCGGTACTAGCCTTTCCACCCCTAGACTGTAGCCAAACTCTTGTGCAATCCTGCATATGAGTCGGCCGAAGGGAAGCGAATCTGAGCTCCTGGTGGAGCGTGCAATGTTCACGATCTGTCGCAATATGAATGTAGGCACGCACAAGTTCGCCCCCTGCCCTACTTGGTACAGAAAGTCTACCATGAGTCGCGTGCACTCGCTGTGATTACTGTGCCTGGGGTAGAGATTGTATGTGAAGATATGATGTAGTAGGCGGAAGTCGTCTGACATGTGGGATGCTAGCAGGCTTTTGTTCGGCTACCACTCAGCCAGTTTGCCACCACAAAGGTAACGTGTGCGACGATCCTTTTCACGAACAGTCCCCAGATTTTACTCGCTAGCATGAACGTCACCAAGAGACACGTCAATAGATGGTCTAGAAGTGATTTGGGATCGACACGTGCGATCAAGATCGAGTACGAACTCGATCAAAATACCTATTTTCGATGAACTTCACCAAATAGCGAAATCGGGAAAACCTAGGACTGTTTCTATATTTTTCTCGGACCCTCCTAGGTTATAATGCATCAGCGTACGTCGTGGGAACATAACTCAGGTCCGGTTTAATCAAAATCATGCTCTGATACAAACTTGTAACGCCCTGAAAATCGGGGGTTGAGTGTAACTCAACTCCCGAGTTCCAACGCATTACTTATGCAACATAAATAATGCTGATTAAATGTTGTCTGTGTTAAAGCAATAAACATGAGTGAGATTATACCAAAACAGTAATTCATACTCCAGATCATTAGTATAAAGGCAAGCGGAAGACTGAACTGTATATATATCTGTATGTAAAGAAACAAAATCATTTCATTCTCCAGAGTATGAATCCATCTGAGTCACCATATACATATGTTTGTTTTGTGAACAAAATGTCAAAAATAAACTAAGATGTGATCCCTGCAAATCCCGTCAATCCGGCAGCCTAGTCGAAACCGCCAGAGTACTGCATATAAGAGAACTCCTCCTGGTCCTCATCATAATCAGGCTCCGCCTCCTGAGTCATCGGCTCACCTAAACCTGAGACAGAGTCTGGTTGGTGTGCGCAACACCGTCCCGTAACGTGGGAGTGAGTAGCTAACTCAGTGGAACAATAAAGCATAGGTTAACATGTTATCAATACAGTCAAGCAGTAATGATAAAGCAGTAAAATCAAACACTCCTAATTACTCTTATTAATGCAAGTATGAATGCAGGTATGATGGATGCCCTCACCACACCCTCCCTCGTGCGACACCATCTTACAATCGTGGCATGCTTTCATCCCTCAGTGCTCCACATCTTCCAGGCACATGCAATGCATGATGAGCATGATTACCAAGTTTTTATTAGTCCATTTCAAACAGCAGGATTGGGAAACTAAGGTACCTACCTTGTATCATTCCCAAACATGATCCATTCTAGGGTCGTCAGTCCTAGTTAATATCAGACGATGGTGTATTTTCTAGGTCACTGCAAAGGCTGCCAGGGCTGTTATGCATAAAGGTTACACTACTCCCCCATCACCTCTTAAACGATTCATCACTATATAGAAACAAGCCTAGTTCATACTTTATATAACGCGGCAAACCCTAAGGTGCACTGCGATTTCAGAGTATGCTCGAGGTCACTACAATGGGCTGCCAGGGCTGTTACGCATAAAGGTTGCACCGCTCCCCCATCACCTTATCAATGTAGGCCGACAACACGAATATAGTGTCCCATACCACCATAATCGGCTCACGAGTTTGGTTGCTCACTGGTCACTACGGGGAGGCACGTGGCCCCAGCGTAGGCCGACAGCTCGACTACGGTGTCCCATACCACCATGCCCGACTCATGAGTCTTAGCGGATCGAGGTACCATGGTTAACGGGATTCTCACTGGTAAGTTTGGTACCCTAGGTTCAAGCATTAGCGACCAAACATGGTAAACATACATAAGACACACGGGTTACTTGACGTGCTCGGCTAGCTCGAGCGCACAACAAGTTGAGCGATATGAAGCACAGAAGCACTTCGTGTGGCCAACCACTATCGCCAACCGAAGTACGACACGGGTTCACCAAACACATCATATGTGTCAAGATGAATCTCAACCATGATCTCAAGTCTGGTACCGAATATCTGGACTATGGACATTGTCCTAAACTCAATCAATTCTCAACCATAGCATGTGGAGTAAAGCATGATAAATAAAGTAATTCAAGCACACTAGCAAGTATGTCGTAAAGCATATTATAAAGCATGTTATGAAACAAGTTACAAAGCATATTATAGAGCACTATACAAATAATAGTATAAACACATATATTTCATAAGTGAGTGGTTAGAGTAAACAACCACATGGAGGGAATCATACATGTCTCTAAGGTAGTTAAGAACCTCATCTCAGCACCTACCTAAGGCACTAACATTTAAGCACTTACTCCCACAAGCAATTACACAAACACTTAGAGTGCACTATTTCAACATACATGACGTATGTTAGTAAAATATGTATTAGGGCTGTCCTTTCACCAAACTAGTATTTTATCCGTATATATCATATTCATACAGCAAATAATTATAACAATTGCATCTCCAAAATTTATACATATGCGGTATTTTCTAGAATACACAATTACAACATACATAGTGTATATAAGCAAACATGTATTACGGCAATTCCTTTCGCCAAATAAGTATTTTATCCATATACTATATAATCATAAAACAATTAATCATGGTAAACACATTGCCAAAATTTGTACGTATACGGTATTTCTACGTATACCTAGAGTATGTAAAATTCCATATTTTGCATCTTTAATCGAAACAAGAAACGGAAAGCACTTTGTACATGTGCAAATACATGCAGATCATGAATCTATCATTATCTGACATTGAAAGCGTTGAAAACCGTAACCTATACGCCTAAAGTCCTCACCTTACACCTTAGGATTGAAACGAATTAGCTAGGTTCGTTAGGCTTCCGTATCCGGTGAATTTGTAGCCTAAAGAGCGAAACCGATTAGCTATTTCATAACCTATAACCTTCACACTCTTAAACAGATCTAGGGTTAGGGTTTCTTACCTTAAAATGGAGTAGATATCGCTGAGAAAATGGTAAGGAAGGGGTGGTGCAGCCCATGTGGTGGTTAGAAACGGTAGGGGAGAGTTTCTCCCACAACTCTCAAGCTTTCTCTCACTTTTCCTCTCTTCTCCTTAGGGTTTTATCCCAAATTCGTATGGCTGTGAGAGGGGCTGCCCTAATGTCCTTATGTAGCCTAAAAACTCTCCGGAATAAACTTATGTTCAAGGTATACTTAAGTTATAAGCAAATCAGCGTTAATTCAGCTCAAAAGAGGGTTTCTGGCGGCCCTCCTTGAGTCAAACGTCGGACTTAAGCTCTCTAACGTTGGATCTAAGTGGGGTTATGTTTTCGTCTCAGTCGAAATCCCAGATCACGCGTGGCGGACCATTTTCAGTTCAACAGTCAGTGGGCCTTGATCCGAAATTCCAAGTACATGTAAATGTTCCTGAAATTTTTTCTCATCCAAGGGTGTATTTGGTTCAGATTCTGACGGTCTGGTTGCTTATAAAATGTATGCAAGCGATAGGTGCTAGATCACTATTCAAGATATTTATTTTATAAAGAAAACAGGAGTTTTCACACTCCCTCGCTCCGGACTTAAGCGAACAGCCGTGGGACACTGTCTGGGTCTGATTTCCGAGATGGTTGTCAAGCTCAGCGAGGCTGTCCTAAGTCCTTAACCTCGTATTATTCAGACTCCCGATGTGCAGTCCAGACCTGATGCGGAGTTTCAATGTGTTCCCGAGGGTAGTCGGGTAATGAGTTTGATCCTAGACTTTAGGGTAACCTAGCGTCAATGATTCTATAAGTTTTGGGTCTTGCAGATCGTATTTAAAGCGATTCCAATGGATTTCATGGCTAATCTAGTTTAGCACTTAATTAACTTTGTTAAATTTCTAAAGGATTTAATCCTAAGTGATTTCTGGTCGAGGTGATACTCGAGCCCTTGTACGGAAATTTAGGGGTCGTTACATCACCTTTCCTCTACCGACGAATTCCGTCATTCTCCACCGTTGGAAGAAGAAATTCCAACCCATCTAAGGTAATTTAGGATTTCTCACCTCATTTCCCTGATTACTACAACATTTATATAATTCTTGTTCATCCAATGCAATGAAGGGCTCTGACACCTCGAGCTTGCAGACTCGGTGTCGCTAGAATCATCTCAGCAACCTCTAGCCATATTTATGTGAGGACCATTACCTTTAGGTGGTCGGTTATCGTGCCTAGCGTAGATTTAATGAATGTGATTGGTGTATTGTTTGTGCATGTGGCTAAATTTCCCCTTTTATGGCATAACTAGGGAAATGGATTAGGAAATTACTGAAATTATGGGAAGGCATTAAGCCCCAAAACCCCAAATAATTGATTAGTCTAATTTACATGCCATTGTGAATCTTAACTTGTGGATTTCCCCAAATTGTTGCTAGTTAATTGGGTTTTTTCTTAATTTGACGATAGTCATGCCTAACATGATAACTTGAAGTACTATAAGATGTTATTTGATGTTGATTCTCTGATTTTCTGAAATTTGTGATAAGCTATGCTTGAATGAGTGCATGAAATGTCGTGGATTGGCTGAATTATGTGATGTGTGTAGGCTTGTGGAAGTTATGATAGCATATTGTTATATGGCTGCCCACACCATTGCAATAGGTTGGGATATGTTATGTAAAGCATGTAAAATTAAATAGTACTTTGTGTGTGGCTGCTCATGTATTGATTATACTAGGGTTGTGTCTACACATATGAATCATATCCATGGAATCCACATTTTGATGTGAACTATTGCATATCTCCCTATAGATAGGCCGATTACCTGGAATTACCTGGGCAGTCTTTGTTAGACCTGTCCCTAAGTGAATCTGGCCCAACAGTTGAACTGTAAGTTGTTGCCCATAGTTGGACTACACGAGATCTTATTCTCAGGGCGATTAGTTATAGTTCAGCCCGTTGGGTCATATTGACTATTAGTCGACCATCCTTGTACGTTAACCTTATTTGATCATGCCTGTATGAACCCGAAGTACCCTAAGACCATTACGCCAATTTTAAAATATGATTTATAACCCACAAAGTCTCATGAGTCAGGGATGGTGGTATGTGACACTATGCTTGTGATGTCGGCCTACGTTGAGGTGATGAGCCTCCCCGTAGTGTCCATTGAGCATTTGGATTCATGAGCTGAGAACGTTGGTATGGGACACTATACCCGTGTTGTCGGCCTGTGTTGGGGTGACGACCTCCCTACAGTGACTATGAGTGAGACATCTAAGTTCCAATTTAATTTTATGTATGTTATATTTTGTTCAGGATTGATGACCCCAATATAGGGCTAAGGATTGTGAGAGTCACATGACCACGACCCTTGAGCCGCGCGATCGGGTTAGGGCAATAACTTCACTAAGGGTATTCCCGTTTCCCCAACCTGCTGGACGAATGAACTTAACTAACCAACTAGGCTAATATATTCCATGACATTGCATTTATATGGTTGACGATTATGCAGTCGAGGTCGCTTTTGAGGGAGTGTTGTTTTATTGCGAACGTAAAATATCGTCGATTGAGGGAGTGCTAGTTTTTTTATGAGGAGCATGCATCATATCATAACCATACATTTGCATTAACAACAGTGTTTAGAAATCTATGTTGTTTGCTTTTCATTAAATATATTCTATGCATGATAATTCGATGCCTATTGCTAATGGTACCACTGAGTTGATTACTCACTCCCACTTTGGGAGGGTGTTCTAAAACACCAACCAGAACCTGATATAGATGTAGGTACCCTGGAGCAGCACGCATTGGATGATGTCAGTGGCGTTGACTATAAGGAGCGGGCGTACTACCAGGAGTTTGGTGATCCTTGTTAGTACAGTGGATGTCGGCGGGACTGGGCCAGAGCCCAGATCATTTTGAGGATTGATGGGTGTTTGAGTTTAGTCCATGGATTACTGTTAAACTAAATTTATTAAGTTAACATGGTGGATGAGAACTTTTTATGAAACTAATTGGTTAGTAGCACTTGGATTTTAAGTACCTAATTAGAAATCGAATATGCTTAGATTAATTCATTATTGCTTATTAATACTTGCTAAATACATGCATTTGTGACTCATTATTGCACACGTGGCACTCGGGAATTCAAGAGTCGAGTAGCTAATCAGCCCTTAAATTTCAGAGCACTATACAGATCCAAGGCTCAAGTGGACCACACCATAGGAAGCAATGATGATAATGATTTTCACCATTGGAACTTTTATAGTGCCCACCGTGATGTTTATTTTCTATCCAACCTATTCATAAAGTCACATAGACCTGGATGAAGAGAAAACACAAATATTAGCTCTATCCAAAACTTCTTTGCCCCTGAGAAGTTTTCAATGGTAAGAGTTTAATCCTCATTGTGTAGTCCACCGGAGCCTTGAATCTGCCTCATTTTTTGTTTTATACCCTGAAATGATATGAAAAAAATGGATGGATGGTGTGGATAAGGCCTATATATCACAGTGCCCACTCAACATTGTTACCCATTCTCAACTAGAGACGGCAGGGGAAAGACGCAATCCGCGTCCCAGCGTTGGTGTGTGGGTGTGTTGGTTGATGTGGGTCCAATGTGATATATGTGTTTTATATCTACATGGTCCATCCAGTTTTCAGAGAAAATAAGAAAGCTCAAGTGGTCCCACAATGACACCCACGGTTGAAAACTTTCAGGGCTCACTTGATTTTTTATTTTTTTTATCATCTAACCTGTTAATAAGGTCACTCATACCTGTTTCCTATGGTGCGGTCCACTTTGCTTGGAATATGCTTCATTTTTTGGTTTTTGCCTTGAAATGAGGGAGTGGATTGCTTGTGACCCCGCACTGTCTGGGGCTATGTGGGGTCCATAGAGATGTTTGTGATACATCCACTCTGTCCATCTATTTTGAAAGACCACAATAGGATATGATTTTAAAATTCAAATAGGTTAAAAACTCAGGTGGGCCACACCAATAAAATAGTGAGAACAACGTCCATGGTTGAAACCTTCTTGGAGCTTCCAATGATATATATATATATATATATATATATATATATATATATATATAAACGCTCCGCTACGCACATCATTATGTGCGAACCTTGCTATCAATCATTGGATAAGGTAGACGGTTTGGATGAAGGCGCTCTTAGCGCGAGTTTGAAAGAGCGAGTTTCGTTCTTCGGCACGCCTCTTCACCTTATTCTCTAACTCTCCGAAGGATACTACGGAAGCCTTTCACATGAAGTTCTTCCGCTGGAAACATAAGTGGGACTCACCATTCTGTTTTTGAGAAATCCAATCTGTCCATCCGTTTTGTGAGATCATTTTAGGACATGAGGCCAAAAATGAGTAGGATACAATACTCAAGTGGGCCGAAAACATAAGGAATGAATAGACACAGTTGAAATATTAATGGGGCTCAAAAGCTTTGAATCATGCTAATATTTGTGTTTTCAGTTCATCTCAGTGGTAATGACATTACGAATGGTATGGATAGCATGTAAACATCACTGTCGATCCCGAGGAGGTTTCAATGGTAGAAAATTCCCTACCCACCTTTTCCTTTAGTTTGGCTCACTTGAGTCTTGCATCCTGCTAATTTTTGGTCTTAGGTCCTAAAATGAGCTCAAAAAAATGGATGGACGGGGCTTAATTCTCAAAAACATCATTGTGGGCCCCACCTAGGTTTCTAACGTGCAAAAGGCTTTCGCGGGAAATCCGCGTCCGAAAAAACTGTGCTGCGGATTTCCTGTGAAAGCCTTTCGAAGGAAGTTCCAGCGCTGGAAACCTAACTGGGACCCTGAAAAGGAGAGCTTAAACAATCCTAAAGGGGGGTGAATAGGACTATGCCAAATAATTAAGTCAAGCGCAAAAATAATAAAGAAATCAGAGGTCTCAATTGCAACATGAATGGACACGCGCTTTTTTTTGTTAGCTTGTTAGTACACCCTACTATCAGTTCACACTTCACTATTAGCCACCCCCATGAGGGATCGATACCAAGACCTCAATGTTAAAATGAGGTATCTTTCACTCAGTCTACCACACGAATGGACATGGGCTAAATTATAAAATAGAACATGCAATTGGGCTGGATTATAAAAAGCCCAGAACCGTGGAACTGATCCAAAACTGAATTGGTTTTCACGGTCCAGTTCTAGTTCTATTCTAGGGTGCTAATGGTCCGGTTTCGATTTCAAAAATCCTAGAACCGTAAGAAACGGTTCAGTTCCGGTTTCACCTTAAAACTGGACTAAACCGAACCGTGTGCACCCCTAGGTGTAGGCATAAGGGATTTGGAGTCCATGAACAAGGCTTTTCTTGGAAAGTGGCTATGGAGGTTCAGAATAGATGGAGGATCTTTGTGGAGAAAAATCTTACAAGCCAATTATGGTGTTGAACCTGGGGGCCGGGAAACAAAAAGATCCTTGCTGTATCATGCTTCAGGAATTTGGAAAGTGGTTTCATCGATATGACATTTAATCAAACCCAACATTTCCTTTGCTCTTGGGTGTGACAACCGTATTCTCTTCTGGGTGGATTGTTGGTGCAACGATGCCCCTTTGGAAGTGGAGTTTCTGATGGGAACATTAGAGGACCTACTCGAGTGTATCAGAAATGAAGACGCCAACTCACATCAGCGCAACTTTATTTATGGATGGGAGATGAGTTCTAGATGGGGCCCGCTGGGCCATTTTGAAGACCCCACATGCATTGAACGTGCATAAAAAAGAACCCACTTTAGGATGATGCATGTGGGCTACTTAAGAAACTATTTTAGTCATAGGATTTCTATTTTATGTCGATCCGACCGTTGGATCTTGTCGATCAGGCCATCGGGCCACCAGATCTTTAAAATCTAAACCCCTTGGACTTTGATCTTGCTTTCTTTACGTTTTGTTTTTTTTTTTTTGTTTTTTGTTTTGTTATTTTTAGGATTTATTTGATGGTTGGGATTGATAATAAATATTTTAATTTTCTTATTTTGAACGATGGACCACTTCACTTAAGTGAGCGGCATTGTTGTAATTATGCTGAATTTTTAATAATAAAAGCACGGGGGGAGATCCAACCCTAGTGGAGATTTGAGAAAAAAGAAAAGAAGAAGAGAGAAACTCTCTTGTGTGAAGGAATTTTTCTCATTATTTTCTTGGGTTTTTTTCCCTTCTAATTAAATTGTAGAAGGGTAGAAACTTGTTTGGCGGTGGATTCCCCAAGGTATATCTGTCCTCTTCCTTTTCTTCGAAAGGTATTCTTCTTTTTACATCCTTCCTCTCTCTTCTTCAAAAGGTATTATTCTTCTTCTCTTGTCTTCCTCTTTTCCTTTCCATTAAAACTTTCTAAAACCTAGATATTTAATTTCCTATTTTCTCTAGTTTCTAAAACCTTAATTCCAAAATCCTAAATTCTTAAGAATCCTAAATTTTCAAATTTTAGATTTTTCCCTCCTAACCCTAATCATAAAACTTGCAAATCTATCCATTAATGTGAAACGTGCCTATGCTAAATTGGAAGTTCTATCCTTCCATAGGTCATAGTTTTAATTTATTTATGCAATTTCTTAGCATGCAAGTATGTGATTTAGGTTAAATAAGATTTTATTTCTTATTGTTTACTCTTAATTACATCGTAAGTTTATCTTTTGTTAATTGAATTACTTTATGAACTCTTTCATAATCTCCATGTTGCATGCTAGCTTGGGGTGCACATAGAACCGGTAGAACCGGTAAACCGGACTGGAATAGACCAGACTGCACGGTTTAGTCTGGTTTTGAAGTGCACCAGTTCCAGTTCCGATTCCGAAAATCAAAGAACTGGTTAGTTCGGTTCAGTTCTCAGTTTGGGGTTCTATAGAACCAAACCGGACCGTACAACCAAACCCTGGAACTAAACCTAGAACTGGATCCCTTGGTCAATAAATATTTAAAATTTATTTTTTTAACATAAAAAATTATACCATTCATCAAATGAATCACAATACCAATAGACATTGACAGCAAAATCATTTTGGGAACACGAAAGTGTCGTAAAAACAAACCATGACATTATTACTCTACGTGAAAATTTTCGTTAGATGAGTTTGGACTGAATTATAAAAAGCCCATAACCGCGGAACCCAAAGATTTTTTACAGTTCGGTTCCAATTTGATTCTAGGTCGCAAACTGTCTGGTTTGGTTCGATTCTAGTTTTTATGGAATCGTTGGGAATGGTTCCAATTTCACCCCAAAACTGAACCGAACCGAACTGTGTGCACCCCGAATGCTAGCATTAAATCATGGGTCCTGCATCAATTGTCCTCTTTGGCAAGCTTGTACCTTGATAAGAATATAATGGTGGCTAGTTGCTTCTCTGCCAAGGTTGGGGGCGGGGTTTGGTGTCCTCCGTGTCGCAAGGCTCTAAATGATGATGAGGCAGATGATTTCATGAGGCTTATGATGTGCCTACACAACATCTCCCCTTCCCTTTCCTCCCCAAATAGCCTGGTATGGAGCGCCTCCCCATCTGAGAAGTTTTCAGTCAAATCCCTCTACCAATCAATTCAACCTGCTCCGATTACCAATGGAGGTGATATCTTTTATGCCTTTTGGTCTTATGGGATTCCCCCAAAGGTGGTTGGCTACCTTTGCTTGGTTAGTGGTCCACAAGTGCATTATCATGATTGACAATCTTCAGAAACAGGCCATGATCTTTCCGAATGTATGTCTTATGTGCATGAGGAACACGGAGTCCATAGATCAACTTTTTTTTATTCACTGCGAATTCGCCCACAAAATGTGGTCTCATTTGCTCAAGGTCTTCGACTCGACCTAGGTGATGCCAGGTTCAATTCTTCATCTGGTGAGGATGTGGCATGCCACGTAGCTCTTTATTCCTTTTTGGATCCTCTGGCAAATGTCGCTTTAGCCATCTTATGGCAGATTTGGGGTAGCATAATGCTAGATGTTTTCACAACAAAGAATGTCCGTGGGAAGGGGTTCTTAGGAAAATCAAGAGGGATATTTTGGAATGGGCATCTTCATATGCTGAAGTGGATTTGCGCATCCTTTTCTTCAATTTTAGCTTTTCTTTGCTGCTCTTGTATTTTTTCTCAACTTGTTTTCAAGTTGTTTTCTAATAAATCATTTATTACTCGTAAAAAAGAAAGAAAGAAAGTTAGAAGAAACAAAGCAGCCTAATACAAGTTACAGTAAAATGGAAACAAAACAATGTAAAAACTCCTATATCTTCATAGTTTGGCCTTGATCTTGTTGTGTTGCCACTTGATCTCTTATTTTTAGATTTCGATTCATCAAAGTAGAATCTCTGACTAAGATAATCTGGATATAGAGCCTTACTCCTTTCCCTTACTGTGCTACTTCTTCTTCTCCAACTCTTCTTTCTTCTTCTCCAACTCTTCTTTCTTCTCAATGACTTCTCTCTCTTTCGAAGAGGAAGATGATGATCACCAATGTTGGTTTGTTGTGCATGATGCAAGATGCTGAGTCAGTGGATCATCTTTTTATACATTGCCCCTTTGCTGGTGAGATGTGGGCGAGGTTCTTGGTGACCTTTGATGTGTCGTGGGTAACAAGGTGTTCTATAACGGTAATGGTGGCCGTAACGGCCACCACCGTTACCTTTACAATACGGGTCTATACGGGTCATAACGACTATTACGGCCCCCATAACGGCCGTTACAGTCTCTTTTTTTATTTTAAAGAAAATCATGAAAAACATGTATTTGCCCTGTAATGTTGATTAAAAAGTATGGAAAACTATATTGGCCACATAATAGACAATTATGGAGCTGTTATAGCATTTATAGGGGACATAACGTGCCGTTAACATCAATTATGAGTCATTTTTTCCCATAACGGCTGTTAGGGCCATTACGACCCCATAATGTGTAACACTTGCCACCTTTACCTTTATGTAACAGCCTCTAAAACACACCATGGGGTAATGCCGGGATCTATTAAGATTCTATTTATTTCTTGCCATTGGGGTAGGGTCAGGAAGAAAGGGAGGATGCTGTGGAGGCTTTCATTATTAGCAGGCATTTAGGCCTTGTGAAGAGGGTGTGCCTTATGAAGAGGGAGGAATAATTAATGTTTCCGCAATCAAAGTGGGCTAGTGTTGTGGGACTTTATAAGGATTAAATCAGATGTAATGGAATAGACCCCAAACACCCTGATCCATAGCTCAAGTGGTAGACTAAGTGGAAGATACCTTGTTTCAACACTGAGGTCTTGGTATCGATTCCTTAGTGGGGGTGGCTAACAGTCACTACGCCAAAACAGCGAAAAAAGGACGGTTGAAAATCGTCTCAAAAGCCCAAAAAGGACAATCCTGGACCGTCGCAATGGCCATCAAATTTTGACGTGTCGTATTATTTAAAGGACGGCCATAAACCGTCTCTCAATAAGGATGGTCATGGACCATCTCTAAAAAAGGACGGCCATAAACCGTCTCTAATGGTAACCCACATTTTCCTCTCCTGATCTGAAAAGGACAGTTTGTGACCATCCGTAAAAAGGACGGCCCATGTC
The DNA here is from genome assembly GCA_030180095.1 of Magnolia changhungtana. NCBI lineage: Eukaryota > Viridiplantae > Streptophyta > Magnoliopsida > Magnoliales > Magnoliaceae > Magnolia > Magnolia changhungtana. The sequence goes on along the minus strand of JASAUF010000377.1, from coordinate 6,864,738 downwards.
CGTTTATAATAAGGACGGTTATAGACCGTCTCTTATCACTCATAAAAGGACGGTTATGGACCATCTCTTATGGACTGGAAAGGACGGTTATGGACCGTCTCTTATGAACCTAGTAAGGACGGTCGTGAGCCGTCCTTTAAAAGGACAGTCTTCAACCGTCTCTTATTTATATATACACCTGATATACACCTGTTAGACCATCATATTCTTCCTGATATACACCTGTTAGACCATCATATTCTTCCTGATATACACCTTTTATATAATATATTTCATCATATTCACATTCACATCCATCTAAACCCAAACTATGTAAATTTATCCAAACAAAAACTACATTCATCCAAACATAAACTACATCTATCCAAACATACAATATACACCTGTTACAATATCATGTTCTTCCTAATATACACCTGTTACAACATCGTACTCTTAAATACACCTGTTATATAATATATTTCATCACATTCACATCCATCTAAACCCAAACTACATAAACAATCTTATCCACATTACATTCATTCATGCATAAATACGCTCACACCAACCCTGCAAAAGATCATACAAAAATAAAGGAGAAAAAGACTTATCGGATCATCATTTTGTTCATAGAACCTCTCTGAAGATCCTGCACAACTTAAAAAAGATCTCTTATCAGCTCCTGCCGATGCGGCTATACCGAGAATAACTTTAAAAGAGGCAAAAGAAAAAACACATCAGACATTCAAAGTTCAACCACTTCAAAGAATCACAAACCTTGACATAAAGTTTAAGGCAACATTTTCGATATACTGTTTATTGACTCTGGATGACTGTCTCGGGTGGCAACATTGCGACACTATGCCCAACTCCGTTTCGCAAACACGTTTAATCTTTCCTGCAAAATTAGAAAATAAAATGTTTTAGTTGATTCATTCCATCTCTCTAGGATTTAGGGTCTTGTTTGTACTCACCATATGAACAACTCATGTCAGGTAAAATGATAATAAGCAATTGGAGATGTTTCTTCTTATCTCCACTTTGTAGGTTTTCATTGGCTTGTTTGTGTACATCCATCAGAGCCATCTCAATCCTATTAGAGCGATCGGTTTTAAGTTTAGTTTTTAGGCTTAGGTTTAGGTTATAGGTTTAGGTCATAAGTGCAGGTTATAGGTTTAGGTTTAGGTTTAGGTTAGATTATAAATTAAGGTTTAGGGAATTGAGAATAGGTTAAGGTTTAGGTTTAGAAAATTGGGTTCGGGTTCGGGATCAGGTTTAGGTTTAGGTTTTGAGGTTTAGGTTAGGGAGTTGAGATTAGGATTAGGTGTAGGTTTAGGTTTAGGGATTTGAGAATACATTTAGATTATTGATTTAGGTTTAGGTTATAGGTTATCGGTTTAGGTTTTGGTTAAGGTTTAGGTTTAGGTTTAGGTTTAGGGAATTGAGAATAGGTTAAGGTTTAGGTTTAGGAAATCGGATTCGGACTCGGGATCGAGTTTAGGTTAGGGTTTTCAAGTTTAGGTTTATGTTTAGGTTAGGGAGATGAGATTAGGATTAGATGTAGGTTTAGGTTTGGGGATTTGAGAATACATTTAGGTTTTAGGTTTAGGTTTAGGTTATAGGTTTAGGTTTAGGTTTAGGTTTAAGAAATCGGGTTCGGGTTCGGGATCGGGTTTATGTTTGGGTTTTCAAGTTAGGGTTTAGGTTTAGGTTAAGGGGTTGAGACTAGGATTAGGTGTAGGTTTAGGTTTAGGGATTTGAGAATACATTTAGTTTTAGGTTTCAGGTTATATGTTAAGGTTTAGGTTATAGGTTATAAGTTTAGGTTATAGGTTATAGGTTAAGGTTTTAGGTCATAGGTTTTGGTTTAGGTTAAAGTTATAGGTGTAGGTTTAGGTTTAGGTTTAGGTTTAGGTTTTGGTTGAGGTTTAGGTTAAGGTTTAGCTTTAAGGAAATGAGAAGAGGTAAAGGTTTAGGTTTAGGAAATCGAGTTCGGTTCGGGATCGAGTTTAGGTTTGGGTTTTCAAGTTAGGGTTTAGGTTTAGGTTAGGGAGTTGAGATTAGGATTAGGTGTAGGTGTAGGTTTAGGGATTTGAGAATAGGTTAAGGTTAAGGTTAAGGTTTAGGTTTAGGTTTAGGAATTGAGTATAGGTTAAGGTTTAGGTTTAGGAAATCGGGTTCGGGTTCGGGATCGGGTTTATGTTTGGGTTTTAGGTCATAGGTTTTGGTTTAGGTTAAGGTTATAGGTTTAGGTTTGGGTTTAAGTACGAGTTTTGGTTAAGGTTTTGGTTATAAGCTACGGGTTAAGGGAATTGAGAATAGGTAAAGGTTTAGGTTTAGGAAATCGGGTTCGGATCGGGTTTCGGTTTGCATTTTCAAGTTTGGGTTTATGTTTAGGTTAGGGAGTTGAGATTAGGATTAGATGTAGGTTTAGGTTTGGGGATTTGAGAATAGGTTAAGGTTTAGGTTTAGGTTTAGGAAATCGGGTTCGGGTTCGGGATCGGGTTTATGTTTGGGTTTTAGGTCAAAGGTTTTAGTTTAGGTTAAGGTTATAGGTTTAGGTTTGGGTTTAGGTACAGGTTTTGGTTAAGGTTTTGGTTATAAGCTACAGGTTAAGGGAATTGAGAATAGGTAAAGGTTTAGGTTTAGGAAATCGGGTTTGGGTTCTGGATCGGGTTTCGGTTTGCATTTTCAAGTTTAGGTTTATGTTTAGGTTAGGGAGTTGAGATTAGGATTAGGTGTAGGTGTAGGTTTAGGGATTTGAGAATAGGTTAAGGTTTAGGTTTAGGAATTTGAGTATAGGTTAAGGTTTAGGTTTAGGAAATCGGGTTCAGGTTCGGGATCGGGTTTATGTTTGGGTTTTAGGTCATAGGTTTTGGTTTAGGCTAAGGTTACAGGTTTAGGTTTGGGTTTAGGTTAAGGTTTTGGTTAAAGTTTAGGTTACAAGCTATAGGTTAAGGGAATTGAGAATAGGTAAAGGTTTAGGTTTAGGAAATCGGGTTCGGGTTCGGGATCGGGTTTCGGTTTGCATTTTCAAGTTTAGGTTTATGTTTAGGTTAGGGAGTTGAGATTAGGATTAGATGTAGGTTTAGGTTTGGGGATTTGAGAATACATTTAGGTTTTAGGTTTAGGTTTAGGTTATAGGTTTAGGTTTAGGGAATTGAGAATAGGTTAAGGTTTAGGTTTAGGGAATTGAGAATCGGTTAAGGTTTAGGTTTAGGAAATCGGGTTTGGGTTCGGGATCGGGTTTATGTTTGGGTTTTAGGTCATAGGTTTTGGTTTAGGTTAAGGTTATAGGTTTAGGTTTGGGTTTAGGTTAAGGTTTTGATTAAGGTTTAGGTTATAAGCTACAGGTTAAGGGAATTGAGAATAGGTAAAGGTTTAGGTTTAGGAAATCGGGTTCGGGTACGGGATTGGGTTTCGGTTTGCATTTTCAAGTTTAGGTTTATGTTTAGGTTAGGGAGTTGAGATTAGGATCGATTAGGTGTAGGTGTAGGTTTAGGGATTTGAGAATAGGTAAGGGAATTGAGTATAGGTTAAGGTTTAGGTTTAGGAAATCGGGTTCGGGTTCGGGATCGGGTTTATGTTTGGGTTTTAGGTCATAGGTTTTGGTTTAGGTTAAGGTTATAGGTTTAGGTTAAGGTTTTGGTTAAAGTTTAGGTTATAAGCTACAGGTTAAGGGAATTGAGAATAGGTAAAGGTTTAGGTTTAGGAAATCGGGTTCGGGTTCGGGATCGGGTTTCGGTTTGCATTTTCAAGTTTAGGTTTATGTTTAGGTTAGGGAGTTGAGATTAGGATTAGATGTAGGTTTAGGTTTGGGGATTTGAGAATACATTTAGGTTTTAGGTTTAGGTTTAGGTTATAGGTTTAGGTTTAAGGAATTGAGAATAGGTTAAGGTTTAGGTTTAGGGAATGAGAATAGGTTAAGGTTTAGGTTTAGGAAATCGGGTTTGGGTTCGGGATCGGGTTTATGTTTGGGTTTTAGGTCATAGGTTTTGGTTTAGGTTAAGGTTATAGGTTTAGGTTTGGGTTTAGGTACAGGTTTTGGTTAAGGTTTAGGTTATAAGCTACAGGTTAAGGGAATTGAGAATAGGTAAAGGTTTAGGTTTAGAAATCGGGTTCGGGTTCGGGATCGGGTTTCGGTTTGCATTTTCAAGTTTAGGTTTATGTTTAGGTTAGGGAGTTGAGATTAGGATTAGATGTAGGTTTAGGTTTAGGGATTTGAGAATACATTTAGGTTTAGGTTTAGGTTATAGGTTTAGGCTTAGGGAATTGAGAATAGGTTAAGGTTTAGGTTTAGGGAATTGAGAATAGGTTAAGGTTTAGGTTTAGAAAATCGAGTTTGGGTTCAGGATCGGGTTTATGTTTGGGTTTTAGGTCATAGGCTTTGGTTTAGGTTAAGGTTATAGGTTTAGGTTAAGGTTTTGACTAAGGTTTAGGTTATAAGCTACAGGTTAAGGGAATTGAGAATAGGTAAAGGTTTAGGTTTAGGAAATCGGGTTCGGGTTCGGGATCGGGTTTCGGTTTGCATTTTCAAGTTTAGGTTTATGTTTAGGTTAGGGAGTTGAGATTATGATTAGGTGTAGGTGTAGGTTTAGGGATTTGAGAATAGGTTAAGGTTAAGTTTTAGGTTTAGGCTTAGGGAATTGAGTACAGGTTTAGGTTTAGGTTTAGGAAATCGGGTTCGGGTTCGGGATCGGGTTTATGTTTGGGTTTTAGGTCATAGGTTTTGGTTCAGGTTAAGGTTATAGGTTTAGGTTTGGGTTTAGGTACAAGTTTTGGTTAAGGTTTTGGTTATAAGCTACAGGTTAAGGGAATTGAGAATAGGTAAAGGTTTAGGTTTAGAAATGGGTTCGGGTTCGGGATCGGGTTTCTGTTTGCATTTTCAAGTTTAGGTTTATGTTTAGGTTAGGGAGTTGAGATTAGGATTAGGTGTAGGTGTAGGTTTAGGGATTTGAGAATAGGTTAAGGTTAAGGTTTAGGTTTAGGTTTAGGTTTAGGGAATTGAGTATAGGTTAAGGTTTAGGTTTAGGAAATCGGGTTCGGGTTCGGGATCGGGTTTATGTTTGGGTTTTAGGTCATAGGTTTTGGTTTAGGTTAAGGTTATAGGTTTAGGTTTGGGTTTAGGTACAGGTTTTGGTTAAGGTTTTGGTTATAAGCTACAGGTTAAGGGAATTGAGAATAGGTAAAGGTTTAGGTTTAGGAAATTGGGTTCGGGTTCGGGATCGGGTTTCGGTTTGCATTTTCAAGTTTAGGTTTATGTTTAGGTTAGGGAGTTGAGATTAGGATTAGATGTAGGTTTAGGTTTGGGGATTTGAGAATAGGTTAAGGTTAAGGTTTAGGTTTAGGTTTAGGTTTAGGGAATTGAGTATAGGTTAAGGTTTAGGTTTAGGAAATCGGGTTCGGGTTCGGGATCGGGTTTATGTTTGGGTTTTAGGTCATAGGTTTTGGTTTAGGTTAAGGTTATAGGTTTAGGTTTGGGTTTAGGTACAGGTTTTGGTTAAGGTTTAGGTTATAAGCTACAGGTTAAGGGAATTGAGAATAGGTAAAGGTTTAGGTTTAGGAAATCGGGTTCGGGTTCGGGATCGGGTTTCGGTTTGCATTTTCAAGTTTAGGTTTATGTTTAGGTTAGGGAGTTGAGATTAGGATTAGGTGTAGGTGTAGGTTTAGGGATTTGAGAATAGGTTAAGGTTAAGGTTTAGGTTTAGGTTTAGGTATAGGGAATTGAGTATAGGTTAAGGTTTAGGTTTAGGAAATCGGGTTCGGGTTCGGGATCGGGTTTATGTTTGGGTTTTAGGTCATAGGTTTTGGTTTAGGTTAAGGTTATAGGTTTAGGTTTGGGTTTAGGTACAGGTTTTGGTTATAAGCTACAGGTTAAGGGAATTGAGAATAGGTAAAGGTTTAGGTTTATGAAATCGGGTTCGGGTTCAGGATCGGGTTTCGGTTTGCATTTTCAAGTTTAGGTTTATGTTTAGGTTAGGGAGTTGAGATTAGGATTAGATGTAGGTTTAGGTTTGGGGATTTGAGAATAGGTTAAGGTTAAGGTTTAGGTTTAGGAATTGAGTATAGGTTAAGGTTTAGGTTTAGAAATCGGGTTCGGGTTCGGGATCGGGTTTATGTTTGGGTTTTAGGTCATAGGTTTTGGTTTAGGTTAAGGTTATAGGTTTAGGTTTGGGTTTAGGTACAAGTTTTGGTTAAGGTTTTGGTTATAAGCTACAGGTTAAGGGAATTGAGAATAGGTAAAGGTTTAGGTTTAGGAAATCGGGTTCGGGTTCGGGATCGGGTTTTGGTTTGCATTTTCAAGTTTAGGTTTATGTTTAGGTTAGGGAGTTGAGATTAGGATTAGGTGTAGGTGTAGGTTTAGGGATTTGAGAATAGGTTAGGTTGTAGGTTAAAGTTTAGGGAATTGAGTTTAGGTTATAGGTTTAGGTTATAGGTTAAGGTTTAAGTTGTAGTTATAGGTTTTGGGATGTGAGAATAGGTTTAGGTTATAGGTTAAGGGTGTGGTCCCTGCAAATACAAATATAAACATGCAATACAGATATAAACATGGCCTGTCCAAATGGCCCGGCCCTTCCAATGCTGTCCATAGGAAATAGACAGCTTCATCATGGTCAGCGGTTCCCACCTTCCAGGGACCCCTGCTCATCCGGATAGCTCCAACGCACATCCGGGCTTGCTCTATTATTTTCGAGCAAATACATAAATATGGCCTGTCCAAATGGACAGGCCCTTCCAATGATATCCATAAGAAATGGACAGCTTCATCATGGTTAGCAGTTCCCACCTTCCAGGGACCCCCGCTCATCCGGATAGCTTCGACGCACATCCGGGCTTGCTCTATTATTTTCGAGCAAATACATTAACACGGCCTATCCAAATGGCCAGGCCCTTCCAATGCTGTCCATAGGAAATGGACAGCTTCATCATGGTAAGCGGTTCCCACCTTTCAGGGCCCCCGCTCATTCGGATAGCTCCGACGCACATCCGGGCTTGCTCTATTATTTTTGAGCAAATACATTAACACGGCCTGTCCAAATGGCTAGGCCCTTCCAATGCTGTCCATAGGAAATGGACAGCTTCATCATGGTCAGCGGTTCCCACCTTTCGGGGACCCCCGCTCATCCGGATAGCTCTGACGCACATCCGGGCTTGCTCTATTATTTTTGAGCAAATACATTAACACGGCCTATCCAAATGGCTAGGCCCTTCCAATGCTGTCCATAGAAAATGGACAGCTTCATCATGGTCAGCGGTTCCCACCTTCCATGGACCCCCACTCATCCAGATAGCTCCGACGCACATTCGGGCTTGCTCCATTATTTTCGAGCAAATACATTTAAAAACAACATAAATATATCTAAAAGCATCTGGATACCTGAGGAAGGCCTCCCATATTTGTATTGTTGGTTACTCATCCTTTTGTCTGCAAGCCACAATTGACCAACAACTTCTATTGCTACCTGTACTTTGAAACCAATAGAAATATAACTAGACCTGTACTCTGAAACCAACACAAATATAACTGAGAAACAATATAAGGAATAAGAAAAAATGAATTTACCTGTACACATCATTAAATGTTTCTCTATAAGGAAGTGATATTATATCTTTGATAGCCACAACCTGTATGACAGAGAATAATGCAACTGATACAGTGTTAGAATTCAAAGGAGAAAAAAGATTTGTGGTTGCACCGATATTTTAGTACATTATGAACGGCTGCTTACATACCCAAAAAGTCAGATTTGCTACTTTTTCCCTGGAAAAAAAAATCCCCAAGATCGGGAAAAATCTAACATTCAATCATCGTTCAAAAAATTTCCCAACATAACTTGCTTTCATCCAGCTCATATCAGCTTCAGTGGGCAAAGAACGAGTGAAAGGACCATAAGCAACCGAAATGGAACAAATCGGGGTTGAGTCATAACAGTTTGTGTCTAGGCGGGTGGCACTTTGAAAGTACTATTTAAACATATGCCTTTAATAGGTGGTCAATAAATAAATGGTTAAGAGAGAAAATCCAGTAGAAGTCCAAATTCAGCCTAAAAATCAACATCATCATAGGCTTGCCCAGCTATTTGGGTCGGCTTTACAAATCCACTTTTGCCAATCAATCCTATCTGAAGCCCTACTCTTGGTAAGTGAATAAGCGTTCATATCCCTTGTTGCCATCTCAATCAAGGTCCTTTTCTGTCTTCCTCTCATCCGCTTTTCAGGCCCTTTAACTCCAATCAATCTTCCCTTACTGGAGCAACCTCCCTTTAACTCCAATCAATGATCCTTTACCATCCCAATCTGTTGTTTATCATTTTATCTCTTGTTGGAACTACTCCTAAGGTGCTTTTGATGACTATGTTCTTTATTCTATCATTCCTAGTCTTTCCATACATCCACATCAAACATCATCATCCTTGAAACACAATCTCTATTCATGTTGCCTTCTATCAAACACTCTACCCAATATAGCATATCCATTCTAAAAATCGTCTAATAAACTCCTTTCCCTAATGTTTTACAGGCATGTACCATCTCCACTTCATCCAACCAGATCTAATTCTATTGGAAACATCGACCTCAATCTCCACATCCATTTACATTCAACCCTGAAAAAGGTCAAATGCTGTAGATCTAGAATCCTTCAATCTGGGGTTTTTGGTTCATGGGTAATGCACCTTGAGGCTTGTCATATCAATTGTTTTGATAACTGATCCACCGCCCCCTATCCAAAGTACAAACTGAAAACCCAAACGGCGTTGTACAACATTTCAGCCCAAGCATTGTATAATATCAGTATATGAAGGGAAACGATATGGAGAAGATGGGAGAAATGGATTGCCTCACAGTCCTCCATCCACCAAACAAGTAGCAGTTGGATGATTAGTCAGGGTCCATTGGATGGACCCTACCAACAAACGCAAATGGTTCAAGACCCACACTGATCCAAGGATCCTAGCTGTCTAATCATTGGCCCTAAAACCAACAGTTAAAAAAGGTTTAGGGCTAACAATTCACCAGGAGAAATGCAAAAGCAATCGCTAGAATAATCAGACGTGCAGATTGTTAATCAGGAGTTATTTGATACTCTGGCTAGGTATGACGCTCGATACGCAGGCACTCAAAAGTGGTACATGCGGCACAGATCAACTCGACCGTCGCTAAGATAACTTCCAAAATCCAGATTGGTTGAACCATCCTAACCTCTGCTACCTGGTCACTTGTTTCTTGAAATATTTCCATTGGATAGTTTTCATTTTCAACTGTCCACCAATCTGAGAGTCAGATAATCAAATAGACTTACATATCCAAACCGGTACCTAAAATTGTACAATTTTATTTGAATTACTTGCAGCCATGTATGCATTTTGTAAGTAATTTTTTACATGCCTGGGTATCATCCATCACACTTTGCCAGAGTATCAATCTTTTTCTCCTTTGAACCACCAGCCAGCCAAAATATGGCCCAAAAACGCACGGTACTAATCAATGCACCCACAACATATCATTTCCCCCATTTGTAACTATTAATTGATTAATTACAGAAGAAAATCAACATTTTTCAGCAAAATAGAGAATGAAAGAAAAAAAATCAACCAGTTAGGAGATCCAGCTTATTTTAAGTAATTTGTTTAGTGTACAGGAATCAACCAGTTAAGAGATCCAGCTATTGTGTGTTTTTGTTTTTGTTTTTCATGAACCATCTAAACTGGGACTCACGTAAATAGGGAAATGAGTACCTGGCCGGTGAAGAGACGAAGAGGCGGGCTGGGCCGCACCTGCCGCACCCGTATTTCGGGCGGGGGCGCTAGCCGCACCGGATGAAGCGCGGGGCCGGGCCGCGCCGCACCGGTCGGAAGAGAGAGAGAGAGAGAGAGAGAGAGAGAGTCGGGGTGGGAAGAAGCTCGGGTGGGTGTCTGGGATCGGGACAACAGGAGAGAGAGAGAGAGAGAGAGAGAGAGAGAGAGAGAGAGAGAGAGAGAGAGAGAGAGAGAGGGGCAGAGGGATGGTGGCGAGGGCAAAGGGAGAGATAGAGAGAGGGCAGAGGGAGGGCGCGCGGCGAGGGCAGAGGGAGAGATAGAGAGAGGGCAGAGGGAGGGCGCGCGGCGAGGGGATGAGGAAGAGATAGAGAGAGGGCAGAGGGAGGGATGGGGGATTTAGGGAGGGAGGGTCGATTGGGGATTAGGGATTTGGGGAGGGAGGGCCGATTTGGGGAGGGAGAATGGGCGCGGCTTCTTTTGAGCGCGCGCCCAAATTTGGGACACGTTTGGGTTGGTGCTCCGTGGGTCCCACCATGATGTACATGTTTCATCCATTCCGTTCATACATTTTTAAAGATCATTTTAGTGCTTGACCCAAAAACTGATAGCAATATAAATCCTAGGTGGGCCACACCATAGGAAAAAAATATTTAATGGATATTCACAATTAAAATCCTCCTAAGGCTCACTGTACTATTTATTTGACATCCAATCTGTTGATTTGGTCATAAAGACCCAGATGAAGGGAAAAAATAAATATCAGCTTGATCCAAAACTTTTATGGCCCCCAAAATGTTTTTAATGGTCAAAATTCATTCAACATTATTTCCTATAATGTGGTCCACTTGAGATTGAGATATAATTCATTTTTTTTATCATATCATAAAATGATATATAAAAATAGATGGACGGCATGGATGATACACATACATCATGGTGGGCCCCACAGAGCACCGACCACCAGCCAACGGCTGGTGTCAAGGGGAGTAGCCAATCCGTTCCCATGATTTATTCATTCCTTCCATCTACTTTTATATAATGTGGTCCAATCAGTTGATCTCAAATCATCTATTAAGTTCAGAACACATTTTCTGGGCTACCTTGAAAAATATTTAAACTGAACGAGTGATATAATCTATGCTTAATTTGGACTTTTTCTCTGACCATCTTTTTTCCAAGACATGGATAGGATGCTTTCGATTGGCTAACAAAAGTGATTCTTTAGACTCATAAGCAATCCATGATGGTCCTAAAAATTTGATGAATCAAATTGTTGATTGGACCTACTTTTTTGTAAATGATCTTAACTATCCATTTTCAGACCATTGATCAAATCTTTTCTTTTTTTTTTAGTTAGATCAATATGATTTATTCATGGTAGCCTATGAAATATGAGTTGGACCTAGTAAACCGTCTAGATCAATGGATTGTACTCTAAAATTTCCTAATACAACTAGGAGAACTGTAGAACACTGTGGGCCCCACCATAATGTATGTGTTTCATCCATTCCGTTCATCCATTTTTACAGATCATTTTATTGCTTGATCCAAAAGTGAGAGGGATACAAATCTCATGTGGATCACACCACATGAAAATAATAGTTATTGGATATCAATCATTAAAATCCTCCTATGGCCCACTATACTGTTTATTTGACATCCAATCTGTTGATTAGGTTATACAAACTTAGATGAAGAGTAAAAACAAATATCAGCTTCATCTAAAACTTTTATGGCCCCCAAAATGTTTTTAATGGTCGACCCTCATTCAACACTGTTTCCTATAATGTGGTCCACTTGAGATTTGGATATACCTCATTCTTGGACTTATACCGTAAAATGATCTGTAAAAACATATGAATGGCATGGATGAAACCGTCGATAATGGTCTGTGGGCCCTCCTATGATGTACGTGTTTCATCCATTCTGTTCATCCATTTTTAAAGATCATTTTAGAGGTTTTTAGAAAAAATTAGAGGGATATAAATCTTAGGTGGTCCACACCACATGAGAACAATAATGATTGGATATCCACTATTAAAATCCTCCTAAGGCCCACTGTACTGTTTATTTGATATCAAATCTGTTGATTTGGTCATATAAGACCAGATGAAGGGAAAAAAACAAAAATCAGCTTGATCCAATAGATTTAGGCTACCAAAATTTTTTTAATGGTCGACGCTCATTCAACACTGTTTCCTGTAATGTGGTCCACTTGAGATTTGGATATACCTCATTCTTTGACTTATACCGTAAAATGATCTATAAAAACAGATGGATGGCATGGATGAAACCGTCGACGATGCTCTGTGGGCCCTACCATGGTGTACGTGTTTCATCCATTCCGTTCATCCATTTTTAAAGATCATTTTAGAGCTTTTTGCAAAAAAATTAGAGGGATATAAATGTCAGGTGGTCCACACCACATGAGAACAATAGTGATTGGATATCCACTATTAAAATCTTCCTAAGGTCCACTGTACTGTTTATTTAACATCAAATCTATTGATTTGGTCATACAGGACCAAATGAAGGGAAAAAGCAAAAATCAGCTTGATTATAGATTTAGGCTACCAAAATGTTTTTAATGGTCGATGCTCATTTAACATTGTTTCCTGTAATGTGGTCCACTTGAGATTTGGATATACCTCATTCTTTGGCTTATGCCATAAAATGATATGTAAAAACATGGCATGGATGAAACCGTCGACGATGCTCTGTGGGCCCTACCATGATGTACGTGTTTCATCCATTCCGTTCATCCATTTTTAAAGATCATTTTAGAGCTTTTTGCAAAAAATTAGAGTGATATAAATCTCAGGTGGTCCACACCACATAAGAACAATAGTGCTACTTTACTCCCAACCACCCATTTGTCAGCCATTAATTGAATGGTTACAATTGATTGATCAGTGCTATTTTAGAGATACAATCCATCTGCAATGGAACTCATAATTTGAATGATCTGGATAGCTGAACATCAGTGCCACAATGAAAAGGATAAGTCACTATCATTTTTTCAAATGGTGGAAAACTAACATAGAAGTCATTTTCCCCTCATTCATTTATAGCAAGTTGATGGACAGAAAGTCAAAGAAAAGAATACATATATAGTGTTTTTATTACTACAACAGGTAAGACATTACTTTCACTATCTTCAAAATTGTAGCCCTAGGATTCCTTTGTGTCAGGATGCAAATGGAACTGATCACCTATTGCAGTACCACACATCATGATGGGCGTCCATTCACTCTATTTTACTGATCATTACCCTCAATTTGACTAAATACTAGCCTCGATCATACTACATATGACAAAGATATTGGGTAAACAAGATTGATCAACAATTTGAGTGAATTTTGATTTAAACATCTAAAGTTATTTGCTCTTCATGTTCGGACTGATCAGATTGTCCAAAAATAGTTAAAGGTTGTTCATAATATTAAAAATATATAAATGAATAGAAAACACAAACATCAGCTTGATCCAAAACTTTTATGGCCTCTAAGAAATTTTAAATGGTAGAGGTGTGGTCCACTTGAGCTTTGGATATGCTTCCTTTTTGTTATTTAGACCTCAAATCATCTGTTAACATGCATGGATGAATGGAGTGGATAAAATAAATAAATAACGGTGAACATACGAGTTTACTCGGTAAAGGTAACAAGAGTAACTTAAATGTAGTGGAGAAATGTTTTCTTAAAACATTCATAATCATATATTGGGCGTGCCTAAATGTGATTCACATATCTAACCCACTCATTATGTGTGTCCCACTTGGATGAGGGGTCAGACCAAGTTTCAACCGCATCCAAAACTCATGTGGGCTCCACCAAGTGCTTTTATATTTTTTAGGATGTTTTCACATAGTTTTAAATGGTATGGCCCACTCGAGTTTCGTTTACCAATGATTTTTGAGATATCTCATAACCTAAAGGGGATACATCAAATCCACGGTGTTGATGTTCGACACACATCATGATGGGGCTAACATCAATTCTTAGGTTCTCACGAGGCTAGTAATTAGTTGGGTCACAATTTTAACGAAAATATTTGGCCCATTTACATGTCTAGTCCATTCACTCTATTTTACTATCAATACTCTCAATTTGACTAGTTATTCGCCTCAATCACGCTACATATGAGAAAGATATATATTGGGCATACAATTAATCAACAATTTCAGTGAAATTTGATTTAAACATCTGAAGTTATTTACTCTTCAATTTAAACTGATTAGATCGTCCTAAAATAATTAAAGGTTCAATTAGTAGATGTGCCTAATAATTTAGTAATTTTATTTTTCACAAATAAATTTAACATTTTTTTTTACAAAATGTATATTTTTTTACTCTTTTAATTAAATATCATTTTTATTATAAATAGGTTTAACATTTTTTTTTACAAAATTTAGTTTTCTTTTTAAAAAAATATATTTTTTTTACAATTTGTCAATTTTTTTCACAATTTTGTTTAATTTTTTAAAATTTCTTTTTCAAAATATTATTTTTTATCGAATTTTTTTCTTCAAAATTATCAACATTATTCAAAGTTCTTAATATTCTTTTCAAAATCTAGATTTTTATAAAATTACAGGTTTTTTTTCAAAATTCAAAATTTTCTTAAACATTATTAATTATTTTTCTAAGTTTCTCAACTATTTTTTTGCCAAAATTCATAATTTTTTTGAGCTCCTTAATTCTCCAACCGACAGCTTAGGATAGAGACGGTCTTTCACAGGGTTTTAAGACGGTGTAGGACTGTCTCTATTAGAGACGGTCCTTGACGGTCTCTAATAGAGACTGTCAAAGACCGTCTCTATTAGAGACGGTCCTAAACCGTCTCTAATATAGACAGTCAAAGACAGTTTCGGTTAGAGACGGTCTTTGGCAGGGCTATAAGACGGCTATGGACCGTCTCTAATAGAGACGGTCTTTAACAGTCTCAAATTAGAAGTTCAAGATGGCCATTGATCGTCTCTAAGTTAGACGGCCAATGACCGTCTCAAATGGCCGCATATAAGACGGTCACCGACCGTCCTAAATGATTTGTGGACATTAAAATTTTTAAGACAATATTAAGGACGGCCAGGGATCGTCTAAAATGTTAGAGATGGTTTATGGCCGTCTCTAAAGCGTCTTTAAACCAAGCAATTTTAGAGACGGTCCAGGACCGTCTCAAAATCCGTCCTTTTTTTCCATTTTTCACGTAGTGAGTGAAGTGTGAACTGACAGTGGGGTGTACTAACAAGCTAACAAAAATAAAAATAAAAATGGAATAGACCCCAAACATAGAGTCTCTTGCTGAGTGTCCTCAATCAGTTTCTTCTTAGTTTGCCTTGAAATTTGACTCTTATTTGCTCTTTGGCTTTTGCCTTCCTATTAATAAAATTGTTACCTTTCAAAAACAAGAACCAAAAAAAAAAAACAAAAAAAAAAAAAACTTGTTTTTCTCTTTTTCTCTTTCTTTGGGAAGTCTCAAGTCTCAACACATGAAAATTGAAGGATCAAAAGTCCCTTTCCTCTTGACTTACAAAGCTATTTATAGATTCTTTCAGTGACATTCCTACAACATTTGCTTGATGTGCATGGGATTTATGCAATTTTTAGCAACTCTTAGGTTCAAGGGGGCTTGAATAATGTTAGATGCTGTAATCATGCTTAGGATTGGGAGGAAAATCCATTTAAAGGAAGAATATTCTGGAAATGGAAAAACAGTGAAAACTGGGGCTACATATTCAAGCAGGACCCTACATCAAAGTGGACCATGGATCTCTTTGCTCATAAACACAAATAATCAGATCCTGGTAATGTTGGAAAGCTCTTTTGACGCCCTTCACAATAATACCAAAGTGAAAACTAATCCATGCCCGAATCCCAATCCTTGAAGAATTTTGGGCTGGAAGGTTTAATTTATGGCCCAGCGCAGTTTGGGCAGCAGGATGCCATCCATGAGCTCGGGTCATATTTCAAATCATACACATCTGATCTAAGAAGAATTGCCACCATTACATAGATCTTTTCAAGTATTACATGATTGACCCATGATCTTCAAAATCTGATTTAAATGAGGGAGATATCGGTCCTGAAGTTTGCAGTTCCTACTGCGCAGTATCTGGCAAGTAAAATTTACTTGTCCACATGCAGGAGAGTAAATTTTAGTCACCTGCCAGAGGCTTCTCTTCCAAAAATCGATTTGGACTATCCAATGGATTTGTGGGCCACATTTTATCACATAATTTTCAAATTCACTTAAAATTTCATCATTTTAAGTTTGAATTTTCAATATGAAGTCAATCCAAAATGGGTATCTACAGTGCAAACCACAGATGAGATACATGTGGCCTGAAAATCAGGCTGATCTACTTGTAAGTGTACAACACCAGTACATTGAGTCAAATCATTGGTTGTCCAATGATTTTAATCTGACTGATGATTAGATTATGTGATTTGTTGTGGCAATGATTAAGTGGCCTTGTTCCACAATCCTTTGTTGTGGCAATGATTAAGCTCAATCTCTCATTTAAGTTGTTTCTATATTTCCTTGATTGAAGTTGTCAAGAATATGATATTGTACTTCATCATCATCATCAAAGCCTCATCCCAACTAATTGGGGCCGGCTACCTAAATCCTGCTCTGCCTTTCCATGATATTGTACATCCAGATTCAATTATTTTTAAAATTCATCACTTATAGGTAAGGGCTAGACTCAAACCCAAGACCTCAATATTGTTGAATGGCATCTGGTCTACCACTGAATTTTGCTGATGTGTTCCAATAGTTTTGTGTGATTATTTCCTGAGTAGCTCTTTCAGATGTAATGTTTGTGGAACTAGAAATTCTCAGACACAGGCTTGAGAACTTTCTGCTGTTTCCTGCCATCTATTGGCAAAATTAGAAGTAATCTCTTTGGAGCTGTAATACTAGCTTTTCTTGGATAGGGGTTAATCATAAGCCTTCTTTGAGACTTGATATTTAGATCCATGATTATTTTGAATTCTAGAGCTGATAGCATGAGAATTTTAAGTGAACACTACCAATTGGCTAACAAATTCAATTTGTGATATTGTCGTACAAGTATTTTGACATGATTATGTGTGTGCGCGCGCGCGCTGTAACCAACCGTGTTGTACTGGTATCCTGAGAATTTGGGTTTGAGGAAATGACCTATACTTTTCATGCTAGGTACTTGGACCCCATACTCCGTAACAATTAACATAGCCTTTGAAGATATTGTTGTTGTTTTTTTAATGATGCTCATTTTTTTTTCTATAATTTTATTGTATTTTTTTGCATGTTTCTAATTCAAATAGAACTTTATGAGAATGTGGAATGTTCAAACGGAGACCAAGTGTATGCTAATTATGGGAATGGGGAATGTTCAAACATAGACGAAGTGTACACTAATTACCATACAATCGAGCTGTTGTGTGGCCATTATGTATGCCTCGCCTATCCAACAGGTAGATACAATCATCAGGTGGGGCACTCCTAAAAATCAGGCTGATCGACCACACCATGGGAAAAAACGACAACTACAAAAAAAACCTCAAAATGCATGTGGTGTGGCCTAACTGATGGTTGGATCAGTTTGATTTCAGGATTGTGCCATTTTCACGTTGGGTGCCACCTGATGTGGGGGTTAGATGTGGGTCATGTGACATGTGTTGGGGGCCGTTGCACAAAACCTTAGGATCTAGCCTCCCAAATACACCAGAATTATGGGATAATAAAGCAATAAAATAAATCAAAGCGCAAACCACACGACACAAGAGATTTTTACGTGGAAAACCCTCGAAGAGGT
This sequence comes from Magnolia changhungtana, assembly GCA_030180095.1. NCBI lineage: Eukaryota > Viridiplantae > Streptophyta > Magnoliopsida > Magnoliales > Magnoliaceae > Magnolia > Magnolia changhungtana. The sequence continues at coordinate 6,847,194 of JASAUF010000377.1, read as the reverse complement.
AAAAACCACCTAGTCCAGAGCAACAATCCACTATGAAGTAGAATGTTACAACCGATCACAAGCACACACCGTTCGGATCAAACCTTCTTCACTCACGCAGGAGTAGATGAATAGCAAGAGAATAAAGAAAAACAGAGAGATCTCACCGATTACGAGGATGTAGAAGCGCTGATATGTCGAGTGCACAGTAAATCACCTCTACGAGCAGAACCTCCCTTCTACAAGCTTCCTCTCTCTCTCTCTCTTTTTCTCTCTCTATCTTACACACCTTTGATAGCCCTAAACCCTTTAGCAAACCCTTACAAAGCTTTAGGAAACTCTCTTGCATTACCTAGAAAAGCCCTAGGAACCCCTATTTATAGTTTAGGTAACTTTCTTTTGCATTTCTTGCGAAACCGTCTCAAATTTATGTAGTCCACACAAAATCTGGACATGAATCCGCGTAACCTCGACTAACCCTTGACCGGTCGAGCAAACTCCTCAACTGGTCTAGAAGCACAGAAGATTTAATACAGTTGGTCGCTGAACTTTGAGTCGAGCGCCACTCGACTGGTCGAGCACCACCCTCGACCGGTCAAGCAAGGCACTCGACCGGTCGAGCCATGAGGAGAAAATTCCATCAAATCTCCCCCTTTCCGACTCCGGAGAAATCCATCATCTGAGAACTTGCGCGTGAACACACAGTGGTCTGCTTCATTTTGTCATATCCATGCTTCAACATGAACGAGTCGAACTTCTTGTACTGTTACCGTGGAGCTTGTTTTAGCCCATACAAGCTCTTCCATAGCTTATACACTATATGCTCTTTGCCCTTGACTTCGATGTACTTGGCCTCTGTCGTCGACAATGCTACGACCTTCTGTAGCTTATTTTGTCAAGAGACCGTTCCCCCTGCAAACGTGAACATGAACCCCGATGTACACTTCATGGAGTCTATGTCACCTACCATAACTGCATCTGTGTAGCCTTCTAATACAGGTTTTTCGTCACCATAGCATAGGCTCAACCTGGATAAGCCTTTTAGATACTGCGGTATCCATTTCACCATATCATAGGTGTGGTTCTTATGCAAGGATCTCATCTCCTCTTGCATAGCTTTCAACTACTCCCCCTTATGCTAGTTGGTTAGGGCCTCAAAATAATCTTTTGGCTCTCCCCCATCAACGAACATAATGTACTCATGCGATGAGTACCTCTTGGATGACTTTTTGTCCTCAGATGACCTTCTCACCTATGGCTCAACAGGTGGATCAGGTGGGGGCTGCTCCCCCGATCCATATTCTGTAGGAACTCCCTCGTCCTCTGCACTTTATTGTACTCCTCCGTCATCAGGCACCACGGGAGGAATAATCGGATCCATATCCTCTAGCTCTCCTGAACTAGGCTGCGCCTTTTCTAGCTTATAAATGTCTTTAATACATTGGTCTTCAAAGAAAACCACATCTTTGCTCCTGACGAGCTTCTTCTCGATCGGATCCCACAATTTGTAACCGAACTTTTCATCAACGTACCCCAAGAATACACATTGCCTAATCTTCATATCGAGCTTGAACCTCTCGTCTTTTAGTACGTGAACGGATACCCTGCATCCAAACACCCTAAGATGATTGTACGATGAATCTTGTCCAGTCTACACCTTCTCAGGTACTTCTCCATTCAACGGGGCCGATGGAGACCTGTTTATCAAATACATTGTCGTGTGCATTGCTTCTCTCCAGAATGTCTTGGGCAACTTCGCATGGGATAACATGCATAAGATTCTCTCTGTAATGGTGCGATTCATTTGCTCCGCCACACTATTATACTGGGGGATCTTGGGAACCGTCGGTTCATGCCGTATACCCAGAGACTTGCAATACTCATGAAAGTCACCGATGTATTCACCACCATTGTCAGTGCGAATGCACTTCAATGATCTACATGTCTCTCTTTCGACCATAGCATGAAACAATTTAAACACACCAAAGACCTCGTCCTTGGATTTCAAAGTATAAACCCAAACCCTTCTAGATGCATTATCTATAAAAGTGACAAAATACAATGCCCCACCCAAGGTTTTTTTCCTCATAAGACCACAAGCATCAGAATAAACTAAATCTAATTCATGCACTTTATTAACATGAGAAGCAGATTTAACAAATGAAACTTTATGTTGTTTCCCTGATAAATAATCAATAGAGGTTTTGAGAGGTATACCTGTCAGTTTAGAAGGAGCTGCTTCCTCGTTAGTAGCTGAAGCCCTTTTTCACTCATGTGGCCTAGACCCCTGTGTCACATGTCATTTGCTGAATCTTCCGCTGCGTTCAACCCACCCTTGCACACACCGACACTTGCCTTGTAAAGGGTGCAACACTTCTTTCCTCTGGATACGATCAACGAACCCTTGATGAGCTTCCAGTGCCCACCAGCAAACCGACTTTCATAGCCATCATCATTCAACTTTTCCATCGACATTAAGTTGAGGTGAAGGTCTGGGATATGCTTCACATTCCTGAGAACCAATGTGCAACCCACATCGGTCTTTATATAAATATCACCAACCCCTACGATCTTCGATATGTCAGAATTTTCCATTTTCATGGTCCCAAAGTTACCTGACTTGTAGCTTATAAAGAAGTCCCTGCGTGGAGTCGCATAAAACGAGACTCCTAAGTCTATCACCCAGTCGGTGTCCTGACCCGTAGCCGTGAGACAAACATCGTGATCTGCTGAAAGAATAACTATAACATTGCCATTTGAAGCGACCGTAGTGGAGTCTAATTCACCTCCCTTCTCCTTTCCTTTTCCTTTCTTGTCGTTCTTCTTATTACGACATTCATGCTTGTAGTGGCCCTTCTTGCCACAATTCCAACATTCAACATCCTTCCTAGTACTTGACTTGCCTCTTGATTTATCTCGGGCCTTCCCACCCTTTCTGTTCTTTCCTCTCACTCGATCTTGTATCACAAGGGCCTCTTACTGAGTAGACCCATGAGACTTCCTCGTCTCCTCATTAAAGAGACAACTAGTTTACCTGTTCTATGGACACATTTTCAACTGGCGCGGAGTTACTCAGAGACACCGCCAATGTCTCCCAACTATCAGGCAATGAGTTAAGCAATAGTAAAGTCTGTAATTCATCGTCCAGGACTATCTCCATAGCGGAGAGCTGATTCAATATATTGCTGAACTCATTCATATGCTCAGCCACAGAACCACCATCTTTGAACTTGAGATTCACAAGTCGTCTTATCAGAAAATTTTTATTACCGGCTATCTTCCTCTCATACAGCCCTTACAGTTTCAGCCATAGGCTAGCGGTTGAGGTCTCCGTAGACACATGGTAGAATACGGAATCCTCCAGTCATTGTCTAATAAACCCCACTGCCTTCCAGTCCAACTTCTTCTAATCATCATTTGTCATATCCTTTGACTTTGCTGATTACCTTGAATTGGATAATACAAGTCCTTGTAATAAAGCAAGTCCTCCATTTTAACCTTCCATATGGTCCAGTTAGAACCATTGAGACTGATCATCCTTGATGAGCCACCTTTCATAATTCAGAACCGATCCCACTCCATTCAACCAACCTGAACTCTCTGATACTACTTTGTTGGGGGCCGTTGCACAAAACCTTAGGATCTAGCCTCCCAAATACACCAGAATTATGGGATAAAAAAGCAATGAAATAAATCAAAGCGCAAACTACACGTCACAAGAGATTTTTACGTGGAAAACCCTCAAAGAGGTAAAAACCATGGGACCTAGTCCAGAGCAACAATCCACTATGAAGTAGAATGTTACAACCGATCACAAGCACACACTGCTTGGATCAAATCTTTTTCACTCACACAGGAGTGGATAAACAATAAGAGAATAAAGAAAAACGGAGAGATCTCATCGACTACGAGGATGTAGAAGCACTGAGATGTCGAGTGCACAGTAGATCACCTCAATAAGCAGAACATTCCTTCCACAAGCTTCCTCTTTCTCTTTCCCTTTCTCTCTCTCACACACTTTTAATAGCCCTAAACCCTTTAGCAAACCCTTGCAAAACTTTAGGAAACTCTCTTGCATTACCTAGAAAAGCCCTAGGAACCCCTATTTATAGTTTAGGCAACTCCCTTTCGCACCTCTTGCGAAACCGCCTCAAATTTACGCAGTCCACATAAAATCCGAATATGAATCTGCGTAACCTCAACTGGTTGAGTAGAGTCCTCGACCGGTCTAGTGGACCCTCGATCGGTCGACCAGACTCCTCGACTGGTCGAGCAGCACGGAAGATTTAACACAATTGGTCACTGGACTTTGAGTCGAGCGTCACTCGACTGGTCGACCACCACCCTCGACTGGTCGAGCAAGGCACTCGACCGGTTGAGCCATGAGGAGGAAATCCCATCAACATGCTCCACTGTGGATCCACATATAATAAGTCCATTGCATGGTGCAGCCAACTGAATGTGAACATTACACATGAGAATTTCGGCGAATAGTAGCATTACGGTTGCAACTTTGATAGCACTTGCGATGGAAAACTCAAACCAAAAAAATAGATTCAATATTTTGAAAATTTAGGACACCATTCTCGTATTATAACATCATTTGTAATTTTTAGTGACACGCCAGTTTTTTTTTTCAATTGCAATAGAGCTCAAGGTTTTGGCAAATTCTCGCAGGCAGCAAGTTTTTTTTATCACCAAGCAGTATATCCAAGCATTCAGTAGCATTGCTAAGGAGGTGATTAATAACTTATGGGCCACAAACTTAATTCGTGTTCGAAGCATTCAACATGTGTTATAAGGCTGATATCAATCTTCTTCTTTTTTCCTTCCCCTTTTGTCTCTCTTTGCAGGCACTTTCAATTGCAATAGATGTCAAGGTTTTGGCAAATTCTTGCAGGCAGCAAGTTTAAGGATCCCTGAGAAATACATGCAAGCATTCGGTAACATTGCTAAGGAGGTGATTAATAACTGATGGGCTAGAAACCCAATTCGCATTAGAAGCATTCAATATGGGTTATAAGGCTGATATCAATCTCTTTTTTTTTTTCCTTCCCCTTTTGTGTCTATTTGCGGGGCACTTTCAATTGCAATAGAGCTCAAGGTTTTGGCAAGTTCTTGCAGGCAGCAAGTTTAAGGATCCCCGAGAAATACATGAAAGTATTCCGTAACATTGCTAAGGAGGTGATTAATAACTGATGTGCCAGAAACCTAATTCACGTTAGAAGCATTCAATATTGGCTACAAGGCAGATATCAATCTTTGTTTTTTTTTTTTTTTCCTTCCCCTTTTGTGTCTCTTTGTAGGGCACGACGCAGTTGCTCCCTGGCACTGCTGCCAATTGTTGAAAAATTAGTGGTTTTTAATAATAAAAAATAAATAAATAAAAATTTGAATTTTCAAATTTTTGGGATTTTCCCGCCAAAACGTCTTTGGAATTTTTGAATTAAAAAAGTGCGGTGTGTGTGCTTTCTCCCACATCGAAAATGAGAAAAAAAGTTTTGTGGTTTATATGAGATGTTATGAAGGGTATTCTTACTTAGAGCTTTTTGGAGGAGATGAAACTTGGGTTCTGTGTTCCAGGTCGGCAAGACTGAACACACGCACGCACGCAGTGCGCGCAATGCGCAAGCGCTCGAACACGGCGTGGCGATGAGCGCGTGTGGCGGTGTGGCTGTAGTGGCGCTAGATGGCGCACTTTGCACTTCGCACGTCTGCATCGTGTCGCAGAGGGGTCACTCCCTCGCGACCTTACGCGAACCGGCGCGAGATGGTGCGACCTCGGTGCGATGGGTCTAGTGCGATGAGTCTGGTCAGAGCCTTAGGGCAGTGTGGATCTGAAATGAGCCTGGGTTTTTATAGGTGACTGAGAACGGTCGGATCTAGAATCCGAAACGTCCAGCCGTTTCTAAAAACGGCTCTCTGCCTTGAAAGTCAAACGGTCCGAAAACGGACGGGCCAGGATGATCTAACGGTCAGATCTTCTGATCTAATGACCAGAAACGTTTGGAATTAATGGACAACGGCCAGAAACGTTTTTCAAACGTTCTGGACCATTGATATCACACAGCAACGGGTCTAAACCTGAGGCCTATATAAACTGGACCATTCCAGTCCGATTTCATCATCTCAACATACCATCTCTCCCATCAAATCAAATACAGTCCATAGCTCCTTTTAGAACACTGTGATCATCTCTACCGTCTAAATCTGTCAGAAGAAATCTACTGCGTTAAAATTGTTCCATAGTGGACCTATCGTGATTGCTGCACGCTGGATCCAGATAAGGCTTGTCTTATCCTGGAAGCAATTCATCTGTAACCCATCAGCAGTGATAAGGAGACGAATCACGCTTTAAGGACAGCGTATTTTATACGTGATTCAGCCTAGTGAAATTGTTATTTTTTATTTTGTGATTTTCGGTGTATCAAGTCAAAATTTTTCTTAACACCAATCCTATCAGCATGATGGCACAGGCTTTTTAACAATTTATAAAAGACTGTTTGGCAATGGCCCTTCTACCACTGAACCCCAAGAAATCTCCCAATTTGGGCCTTTTCACAGGAGCAAAGGTGATGATGGGCCTCCCAGAAGCCAAAGATGAAAGCCCTGCAACTGATGCTACCGTTACTCCAACAGTCTTTCTAGTTAAACCAGTTTTCTCTTTGCAGTCAATGGCCTTGTCCACGATTGTGAAATTCACCTTTTTTTTTTTTTTTCAACAGGATTTATTCTCTTAGCTGAGGTATGAAGTCATCATGGTTTTGTTCCCCACGGCAAAAAAAAATGAAAATAAATAAATAAATAAATAAATAAAATCTATGTTTTGTATATTTAGTTTGTGGATCTTTTATTTATATAGTTTTAATAGCATTTCGAGGTAGGGCTGTACACGAACCAAAAAAGGGGAAGGAAATGTTGACATGTTAATAGCATTTCGAGGTAGGGCTGGACATGTTGGCTCGGTGACCGGGCTGGGCCGGGTTGAGCCCAGTTCGACTCGGATCGACTTGTGATCACCTCTATTTCGAAGTTTGCTGATTTCAAATGAATGTGGGAGCCCTGATGCAGGCCCATTCAAGTGTTGTGTGTGACAATGGTTTTGATGTAGTTCTAGGCGTGGCATGACACACATAGGCAATCTGCAATGTGTGCCTGGTTGGGGGGCCTGCCTGCGAAGATCACAGCTGTTTAACTTGTGGCATCCCCATTTGGGAAAGAGCTCTATGTATGATTTCACTAACAGGCTGGAAATTTTTTTGACAGGCGTATGATGGCAAGAACGTGCTAAGACAAACAATCTTCAGGGCCCACATGTGCCAGAAATGGTAAAAGGGTACATTATCCAAGCCATCCATCAAATGGGTTTGGCAGCGTGGATGATCCCGTGCAAATGTCAGGTTGGTCCACTCGTCAGTGGAGAATTGATTTTGGAAATGAACAGGATGTTGTACAGGGAATGTCTAAATTTCCGGTGGCTGGGCATGGCCAAGGTTGGCCTTGACCCTTGTCTCTTAAGCCTTGTACCTAGCCTAATTGGAGTAAAATGGCCTACTACATGGCAGAAGGTAAATCTATGTTTTTTTTTTTTTTTTTTTTTTTTTTAAAGTACTCTCTCCATCAGCCAAGGAATCCCATCGTCTAAATGGTTTTGATCTTAGAAACATATCCTACAATCTCAGTTTTTGAAATTAAACACGTACTTTGAATGGAACTCACAAGTGTTACCCTTGCTCCGGTGGTAGACGCTTAGGAGTTTCAACACCTGGTCAAGGGTTCGACTATCCATTGGTGGTGAAATTCCACGCTACGCTATAATAGCGATCCACTTGATAATTGGAGGAGTCTAATGTGTGGGCCAGGCTTTTCAGCATTGGCTTTGCCTGGCCCTAGGGCCAAGCCTTGTAAGGTAGACAGACAATAAATTTTGGATGAAGACTCCAATCATTAACTTCCTAGTAAAAATTTATAAATGGGGACCAAATATTAGGCCCTTAAATGATTCAAATGGGCCACACCAAGTGAAACAGCTTGGACGGTGGGTATCCTCCTGCATTGTAATTAATGTCGCAAACCTTATGGTAAGACTGGATTTCAAATACACGTCAAGGTGGGTCCACCTCCAGCAAACCCCGTATTGGTTGGGACGGTGACTCTGGACCTGGACGTGGATTGTATACAGACACCTAGTAGCAATATTGCTACTAGTCAGTGCTCTTGTGGGCCCAAAAATGATATATGTATTTAATCTAAGTGATCCATACATTTTTCCAACCCAATTTATCCCATTAGCCCAAAAATGGGCCACCGGAAAACAGTGATGATTGAACGCCCACCGTTAAAAACTTCCTAAAGCCCACTATGATGTTTATTCGCCATATGTCCTATTAATTATGTAAGACAGACATAGATGAAAGGAAAACACAAATAACAGGTTGATCCGATAACTTTTGTAGCCTCAAAGAAAATTTTTAATGTTGGGTATCCCTGCATTGTTTCATGTGGCATGGTCTACCTGATATTTGGATCTAACTCATTTTTGGACCATGCCATACGATAAGCTGAAAAAAAAAATGGAGGGCTTAGATTTAACACATACATCATTGTTGGGCCATGAGCACCGACCAGTAGGTAGGCCGCTGCTGGTAGTCTCGCCGTGTAATTCTCGAGCCTCGGACAACGTTGCAACCAATACCAGTTGATACGGGATTGATTGACTGATTTAAGGACTTTCTGTTACACCAGTACTTTACGTGGTACTTCTCAATCAGATTGAAAGAATAACAATTAAAAATGAGATAGGCTAGAATATACATGAAAGATTTTATTAATAAGATTGGCCCTGTTATGAACGCACTTAGATAAAAATGAAAAAATAAATATAAATACCTGATGTGCCTATTGGAATAGACAATTGAGGCAGGTATGAACAACTGAATCAAAACTCAGGTGGCCATTTTGATATAACAACTTAAGGTTGTAAACATTTAATCTACTCACAAGATAAACGTGCTACAAGAGGAGCCATTAGGTAGTAATAAGCTATGCTAAGAAAAGTAAGATAGGCATGTATGTAAAGTAGATGGGTAAAAGTATATAAATGTGTTCGGTGTGGAGCCATGAGCTCTTCTTTGTGTGCTCCTTTAATAGCTTGCTTGAGGCGGTGAGAGCCCCTTGTTGGACTTCTAGGTCTTGGATTCTTCGTGCGTGTGGGACGAGCTTTCCAAATACATAACCCTTTCCTTAACAAATCAGGACCTACTTAGGAAAGAAAGGGCTCCGAACTTGTTGGCTTCTCGGACATTCTCCTCTATATGATCCTTTTTAGAAATCTTCGTGGCCTACTAAAGACCTAGCGTGGAATCACCAAAATTCTTCTAATGAAGATAACAAGGCCAAAATTCGAGAACCCCTCGAACTAATCTCTATTGAACTTGGCCACTCAATGTCTCTTGGTGGCCCACCTCGTCCACTTCGAGGTGTTGGACTGTCCATATCAAAGCACCTCCTTCATTTAACCACCCTAAGAGGTGATGGTTTGGCGTGTTGAAGGGGTCTATCATCTGATACTGATCTATCATTTGGACATATCAAATCTCTCATTCTCTTGATCACGATCATTGTGTAGAATGGGACTTGATGTAGGTTCAGCTAATCTTTCATGGCTCAGATCAGGGATCGTATTCAGGTTGGCTTGAATATTGGTTTGACCTCTCAATCTTCAGAATATTTTGAATCACTACTAGCTCTCCAAACGTCTCTGGAGAAATCTCCTATTTTAGAAGGAATGTCAGAGATAGCCTTGCAAAAGAGATCATATCTAGTTGTGAGATAGGGTATTCTCACTCACCGGGTCTTTATAAATGTGTTAGGTATGTTACTTCATTTAATAGGAACTTTTAGACATGACCACGTGGCATGCGGTGATTCATTCCCTTAAAGGGCCTGATAAGAGTCCGTACCACCACATTAATAACAGAATGTGTAATACCAAAGGAAGATCAGACTCATATCTCTTCGAGTGCGAGTACAAATCTTGCCTATGCCAAACACGTAGTCTCTACGTAGCATATTCCAATTGGTCCACATTAGGGCATAGAAAATTAGTGTAAACAATGCCCCCATGTCCCTTTGCATCGAGAGATGCGATGGGACATTTATATTCAGGTTTTTGACGCTGCTCAATTCCTCGACACATGTCAGCGTGGGGTTCACGCTCGGTCGTAATGCAAGTTATTGCGAGCATTGAAATTCTCTTAACATTATTGCCAATTTTAATGTAGATGCAAATTGCGATAATAGGTTTTGCTTTTACACTGTATGTTTCACTGTAATCGCCTCCCACTTCTCTTTCGATCTTTAGTTTCGAATCTCTTCTCCATTGCTTCTCCTGCTAAAACCTCACCTTCTGAGATTGGTTTGTAGTAATGAAGATTCCCACCCCGAAGGTCCTCGTCCCTGCTATTGATAATTTAGCCAACTTCATCCTTCTAGATATTCTCTATGGTTATGAAGAGGGATTGAAAGATCAGTATCTACTTGGTCCAACCTTTTCTCCCTCCCCAATTGAAGACTTTTCTTCCCTCTCCTCTCCTCCTTTCCACTGTTTGTAGAAGAAAAACTCCTCTTGTGGGCTCCTTTTCTAAACTAGTTGCAATGGAGTTTCTTCGGATCTCGCCATCGCTTGTGGCTTTTTCCAACTTTACATTGGATCTCTTGGTTGGATCGTGTAGAATCTGTTTTGGAGAGCAATGGAAAATTATCAAAATTTTTAGTTGTATTTAGCTTTCTCGATTCGAGAAAACCATGAATCCTTATCTTCTGGCAGTTGTCGTATGCTTCTGGGGATCCTCTACTAATTGCGTCCACTTTTCTCTTGGATTCATGAGCCCGACTATTCTAGATATTTGTGGACTTATTGGCCTCCTGTGCTTAGGTGACTTTGTAGAGCTTCAAATCTCCAATCACCTTCTTCTTTTAATAATCATCGGGCCAATGTCACTTACAGTAACTTCGTTCAGGAAAAAATGGGACTGGGCCCCATCACACATATGAGCATTGTTCTTTCTTATTGATATGGTTATGTCGCTTTGTATTTTGTGTCCCAACTAGCCAAATGACTAAGGAATATAGTTAGCTAGTTGAGTTATTAGCCTCCGACTGACATCTGGCCCTTGATCCATTCGTTTTATCCCACCTTTATCACACTCATCATTGTTTAGTGACAAAAAATCTTCACCATTGTGGGGTTCCTTGTGGCTCCTTAAACTATGGCTTTGGGAGTACTTTCCTTCACTCAACATCTTGATTTCTAAACCACTTTCTTGTTCCTCATACCTTGTGGCTCCTTCAACTATGGCTTTGGGAGTACTTTCCTTCACTCAACTTCTTGATTTATAAACCACTTTCTTGTTCCCCTACTTATGGCACCCATCGGCTGATGCATCATAGACTAAGGGAACAATCATTCAAAAAATTTCTTCACTTCTTTCTTCATTTGAAGAACTTTCCAAATGAATCTTGCTTTCTGTTCACAACCTCAAGTGTAGGGTCACGATGTAGTAATAATCTCGGTGAGACCGAGGTTGAATCCACGGGGACTGAACTTGTGTCTTCTAAATTTAACTAGAACTAGAACTAGATGAAGAAATAAAACTAAATCTAAATAATTGAAGAGAGTAATTGTGAATAAGGTAAAACAATCAATTTAAAGGTGGTAACTAGGGTGCCAAGGATCCACTTGTAGCAATCAGGATGCTACCTTACTTGATTAAGGAAATTAAATTGGAATTAGAGTCCTATCCTATCTAATTGGAAAAAGAGAGATAATTAAATCTCTGAACTTCTCATGGATCTAATCATCAATAGAAGAGAATTATGGGAGGAATTCTATCACCCTACCAAGCCCAAGAGATGATGGTGAACAACAAGATTAACCAATCCCACAATCTCAAATAGGAAAAGAAGATATTTAAACCTATCGTAGATCTATTGGAATTTGTCACAATAAACCATTAAAAACTAAAAATATTCCTTATAATCAAACTAGAATCCAAGAGAGTTTAACAAAACATGAATCAAAGCAAAACAAATATCCTAATCATGCAACAAGCTTCACCTCTTAGCCCTAGCTAAGAGGTTTAGCCAACTATAGACATGATTGAACTAAAGTCTCTCAAACAAAGCATAAAAACCAACTAAGGAAGAAAAAGAAAGCTCTTGCAATGCGGCTCCACCCTTTTGCTCTACTCTTTAAACCTTAGAAGATGCCTAGGAACGTCCTAGGGACTACTATTTATAGTTTTGAATCTCCCTCTTATGCACCGACTTAGAATTTCCGCAAACCACCTCAAATTACGCAATTTGCGTCGGCCTTGCATTACAACTCCACGCGATTTTGGTAACACCGAAGTTGGCTTCGGTGGCACCAAAATCGTATCTAAAATTTTATCGCATTTGAAATTGTATGTGCAAAGTACTAGGTGGCACTGAAATTGGCTTAGGTGGCATCGAGGCTGGCTTCGGTGACACTAAATTAAGTTGTTTTCTTGCTGGACTGTTTTGTGCACTTTCAGTGGCACCAAAGTTGGTTTAGGTGGCACCGAACTGTCTTATTTTTCTACTGTTTAACTTGTACTTTTGCCAATCTTTTCTCTATCCTTTGTACTTGGTTTCCATAGATCTTAGGCATTAGAATTCTCCATTCTTGGTCTCCTAAGATCCATCCTTTACCTTGGTGATTCTTGAGCATTAAATCCATGTTTTTAGCATTCTTTTCAATCCAAGCTTTCATATTCACCTTGCAACACAAACATGCATAAAGTATAACATTAAGCAGTATCATGTTCATAAAACCAAGATATAAATGGGGGGAAATATACAATATTTGATTCTCAACACACTCCCCAACCAGCATTTTGCTAGTCCCGAGCAAAACATGTGTGAAATAATCTTCAATTCTCAATGTTCAAAACCTCTTTCAGAAAATAATCTTTTGTGCAATCAAGTATGAATGAGTAGAATGAAAGTGAGAAAAGTGAGATTTTGAAAATCTAGAGCTGAATCACATAAACAATCAATCAAATAGATTCTTTATCATTTAACTTAGAGCATAAGTTAATATACTAAGTTTTCCCAGGTGCTCAGTGTAAATCAACTTACTTCCTATAAAAATAATATTTTTCATAATGTTAGTCATGCCCATCACTTCAAGATTGGTTGAAAATTCAAGTACTGATTCTGAACTTATCCCATTTTCTTTCTTTTTCCAGTTTTTGATTTTATAACGACGGTCATTTGTATTCGTTCAGTTATTTTTTTTATATTTTAAGATTTTTCATTCTTTTTCAAGATTTTTCAATTGTTTCGCCATATATGACGTTTTTGTCGATCTCTTGTTTTTTAACTGGTTCTTTTCTTCTTTTAAGGTGGATAAAATTCTTTAAACTCGATTCTCAATATATTTCAATGATCATAATACTAACAATCAGAAATTTTAGTACTATTCATAGAAAGCAGATTGAACGTGTCTTGTGATTTAGATTAACATGATATTCAAACTTCTTCTTGATCAATTAAGTACAAGAACTTAGGTGACAGGTTACTTCGTTGATCAAACTCCAATAATGCAAAATTCACTTTCTACCTTATCATCATACTCAAGGCATTCTTAAGTCCACAAATTATCATTTTCCAAATAGGTTTTTACTTGAAAAATAAAAAAATTTAAGCATTTTTTGCTCATAAACTAAGAAAATACTAATTAGTTTATCTAATACACATCCCCTAACCTAAAATCTACATTGTCCTCAATGTAAAAGATGTGAGCATGCAGTGCATATGAGGCAACGAAAAGAAAGGAGTAGTGATGGGAAGATAGTACCTAAAGAAGGCGAGTTGCAGTTTTTCCAAAGTTCTTAATGCGAAGATGGCTTAGCACAACGACGAAATAAACTGAAAACAAACTATCCTAGTCCTAAATCCTATGAAAGCAGTAAATTCTAATCCTAAACTAAGAAAGCAAGGGAAAGCTACTCTACTCAATCATGCAGCAAGGTTCCTCCTCTGGCCAGTATCTTGATAAATTCCTCAAAAGGTTTCTCAACAAGATCATCCAAAAGCCCTTTTTGCAATAGGCTTGGATATTCTAGAGCATGAATGTCTAGAGAAATTTATGGACCTTAGTATCATGTTCACAATTGGAATTTGAAGGTTTCCAGAGAATATATGATTCACCTGCAGAAGATAATTTCTCAATATTAGTAGGTTGAGGTGAATGAGAGACCATAAACAATTGAATAACAAAAGGGTTATTCATCGTGGTCCTTTTAAAATCCGAAGTTGTAGGCTCCGGTTCAGAATCTATCTCCTCCACCTATAATGGTAAGATTTTAGTGTTAGTGGAAAGAGTGACATTAACTTCTTAGCCAATATGATTGTTTGAATCTGCAAAGTGCGCCAGGCAGACATCCAGAGATTCAGGAGTTTCAGTTAAAAGAGACTCATCATCTTCAAATGTATCTATCAAATTCATCTCATGGGTCAGGTCCTCATCCTCTTGTGGCTCGTGCAAATGAAACACATTGAATTCTACTGTCATATTCCCGAAAGATATTTTCATTACTCCATTCTGACAATTTATGATGGCATTGGCAATGGCTAGGAACGGCCGATCTAATATGATCAGAATTTAAGCGCCCATATTCGAAGCTGAGTGTGTGTCCAAGATGATGAAATCTATTGGGTAGTAGAATCTATCGACTTGGACTCACACATCTTCTATCTTACCTCTCGGTATTCTAGTTGAGCGATCGGCTAGTTGTAATGTTGTTTTGGTAGGGTTCAACTCACCGAAGCCTACCAGTTCATATACCGAGTATTGTATCAAATTAACACTTGCCCCAAGGTCTAAAAGTGCGTTATCAACCTTGAAGTTTCCAATCACACATGAGATCGTAGGACTTCCAGGATCCTTATATTTTGGGGGAGTGTTTCGATTGATTATGACACTCACATGTTCAATAAAAAACGTTTCTTTATGTACGTTTACCTTACACTTTACCGCACACAGATCTTTTAGGAATTTAGTGTAAGATGGAACTGTTTAATTTCATCCAACAAGGAGGTGTTGATCTTGACTTGTTGAAAAACCTCTAGAATATTTTGGTTCTCACTTAGCCTTTTTGATGTGATGAGACATTGGGGAAATGGGGCCACGAGTTTGTATCCCTGCAATGGTTCTTTGTTATATGGAGCATTGCTAGATTCGCCACCATCCTTTGAATTTTTGGATTCCTTAGGTTTCTCAACCTTCCTTGGAATCTCTTTGTTTATTTCGTTTCCACTTTTCAAGATGGTGATGGTCTTAACATGTTCCAGATGCTGAGTTGAAGAGTTGAGATCACATATCTCACATTGTCTTGTTGGGTTAGGTTGCGGTTGGGTCAGAAAGATCCCAGTCTCCCTAACATTCAGTTGTCTCAAGTCTTGCAACCGAAATTCTAAGCTCATTCATAGCCTATGGTTGCTCTTGCTTAAATGTATCTAATGTATCTTCAAGGCTTCTCCTTAGTGAAAGTCTACTAAATGGCCCTTGTGGATAATTAGTTACATTTATAGTTGGTTCATTTTTCCCAATTAATGTTCCACTCATTAGGAGTGTGCGTGTCAGAATTTGGTGCACTAAGTGGTTGTTAATACGTGTTTGTAGTATCTGCTTGAATGTGAAACACCTCTTAAAAAGCTGGGATTGTAAGACAATCTTTAATTGGGTGTACATCACTCTCACAAATTTCACATACAGTTTCGACGACTGCTTTGGGCTGAGTTGATTCCTTCCTAGATTCCAAGTCTTCAATTTTTCATGCGAGCATTGCTAACTGTACATTAATATCATCCTTCTTGAGTACATGTATTCCTATCTCTCTTGGCATTTCCTTGGGAGTACTAACTTGGTTTGATGTGTCCCATGATTGAGCGTTTTCAGCTAGCATGTCAAAGTAATCCCATGCATCTTCTGGTTTCTTATCCATAAACTCGCCATTACACATCATCTGTACGAATTGGCATATGTTTGGACTGAGTTTGTCATAAAAAAGATCAATTGTCTGCCAAGTTTCGTAACCATAGTGTGAGCAAGCGAGAAGTAAGTCCTTAAACTATTCCCAACATTCAAAGGTCTTATTATTTTTTTGGAAGAAGTTCAATATTTCTCGTGTAAGAGTGTTGGTTTTATGAGCCGGGAAGAACTTTTTAAGGAACTCTTAGCTCATCTTTGGCCATGTGTTAATGGATATAGGCCTTAATGAATGAAACTATGATTTGGCCTTTTCTTTTAGAGAGATTGGAAATAATTTAAGGCTAATTGTATTAGGAGGAACGTCATTAAAATGTATGGTTGTAACAATCTCTTCAAATTCTTTAATATGCATATATGGATTTTCTGAATCAAGTCCATGGAAATTAGGAAGTAATTGGATTATCTTAGGTTTGAAATTCACATTTCCTGTATTGATTGGAAGAATTATGCAGGAAGGTGAACTTGTTCTCACCGGTTGTAAATAATCTCGTAAAGTTCGAACCGGGGGAACTCGATGCACTTCATTCTATCACGCGCCGTCCTAATAGGTGGTGTGTGATGCACAGGGCCTTCATCAATCTGATGTTGTTGAGCCATGCTCTCAGATGATATTTCAAAAATATTTGAGGATTTTCTAACTTGTCAATCGATTTTTCAACTAAAACTCATTTTCTCAAAGATCTCAGAGTATGGTTCCTTATCCGCGAGGGCATGAACCACACCAAATTTTAATTCTATTTTCTAATTACTAAAGCAAGTATGGAAAGCAAGTAGAGGGAAGAAGTTAGAAGAATGTTACCGGATCGGAGTTCTATGTTAGGACCCTACAAAACAGAAAACAATGTTAGTTTCTAAAAAAAATCTAGAAAAAAAAAATCATAACCTAAAAACAAAACAAAAGTTAGTTCTAATCTTCACCTAATTCCAAAACTAATTAATTTCATTAAAATATAGCCGTTAGTCCCCGGCAATGGCGCCAAAAGCTTGTTCACAACCCCAAGTGTAGGGTCATAATGTAGTAATAATCTCGGTGAGACCGAGGTCGAATCCACAGGGACTGAACTTGTGTGTCTTCTGAATTTAACTAGAACTAGAACTAGATAAAAAACTAAAACTAAATTTGAATAATTGAAGAGAGTAATTGTGAATACGGTTAAACAATTAATTTAAAGGTGGTAACTAGGGTGTTAAGGATCCACTTGTAGCAATCAGGATGCTACCTTGCTTGAATCAGGAAATCCAATTGGAATTAGAGTCATATCCTATCCAATTGGAAAAAGAGAGAGATGATTGAATCTCTGAACTTCTAATGGCTCTAATCATCAATAGAGGAGAATTATGGGAGGAATTCTATCACTCTACCATGCCCAAGGGACGATGGTGAACAACAGGATTAACCGATCCCACGATCTCAAATAGGAAAAGAAGATATTCAAAGCTATCGCAAATCTATTATAATTTGTCACAATAAAACATTAAAACTAAAAATTTTCATTATAATCAAACCAGAATCCAAGAGAGTTCAACAAAACATGAATAAAAGCAAAGTAAACATCCTAATCACGTTACAAGCTTCACCTCTTAGCCCTAGCTAAGAGGTTTAGCCAACCATAGACATGATTGAACTAAAGTCTCTCAAACAAAGCATAAAACCCAACTAAGGAAGAAGAAAAAAGCTCTTGGACAGTGGCTCCACCCTTTTGTTCCACTCTTTAAACACTAGAAGATGCCTAGGAATGTCCTAGGGACTCCTATTTATAGTTGTGAATCTCCGTCCACCAACTTGGAATTTCCATAAACTGCCTCAAATTATGCAATCCACGTCGGTCCTGCTTTACAACTCTGCACGATTTCAGTAGCACTGAAGTTAGCTTTGGTGGCACCGAAATCGTATCCGAAATTTTATTGCATCTAAAATTGTATGTGCAGAGTACTTAGGTGGCACCAAAATTGGCTTACAATGGCACCAAATTAAGCTTAGGTAGCACCGAATTAAGCTGTTTTCTTGCTGAACTGTTTTGTGCACTAGTGGCACCGAAGTTGGCTTAGGTGGCACCGAACTGTCCTGTTTTTCTACTGTTTAACTTGTGTTTTTGCAAATCTTTTGTCCATCCTTTGTACTTGGTTTCCTTGGATTTTGGCATGAAAATTCTCCATTCTTGGTCTCCTAAGATCCGTCCTTTGCCTCGGTGATTCTTAAGCATTAAAGTCATGCTTTTAGCATTCTTTTCAATCCAAGCTTTCAAATTCATCTTGTAATACAAACATGCATAAAATATAACATTAAACAATATTATGTTCATAAAATCAAGATATAAAAGGGAAAAAATATACAATATTTGAGTCTCAACACACTCCCCAACCAGCATTTTGCTAGTCCCGAGCAAAACATGCGTAAAATAATCTTCAATTCTCAATGTTCAAAACTTCTTTCAGAAAACAATCTTTTGTGCAATCAAGTATGAATGAGTAGAATGAAAGTGAGAAAAGTGAGATTTTGAAAATCTAGAGCCGAATCACATAAATAATCAATCAGATAGGTTCTTTATCATTTAACTCGGAGCATAAGTTCATATACCAAGTTTTCCCATGTACTCAATGTAAATTAACTTACTTCACATAAAAATACTATTTTTTTCATAATGTTAGCCATGCCCATCACTTCAAGATTGGTTGAAAATTCAAGTATTGATTCTGAACTTATCCCATTTTCTTTCTTTTTCCAGTTTTTTATTTTATATCGACGGTCATTTATATTCATTTAGTTCTTTTTTTCATCTTTTCAAAATTTTTATTCTTTTTCAAGCTTTTTCAGTTGTTTTACCATATATGACCTTTTTGTCGATCTCCTATTTTTAACTGATTCTTTTCTTCTTTTAAGGTGGATAAAATTCTCCAGACTCGATTCTCAATATCTTTCAATGATCCTAATACTAACAATTAGAAATTTTAGTATATACTATTCATAGAAAGCAGATCGAACGTGTCTTGTGATTTAGATTAACATGATATTCGAACTTCTTCTTGATCAATTGAGTACAAGAACTTAGGGAAGATCACCTCCACGTGCCATGGAACTGGCAGTAGCCCAGTGGGTCCTGTTGCGTGATGCCTCAAAGTCCTGAACATCCCTAGGAGTACATCCGATTCATAGCAACTTTGCCACTAGATCGCAGCCATCCCGCTAGTGGCCACAGACCATCTGTCGTCTGGTGATCTAATTGATAAAGCTGGGCACGCTTTTCAAGGAGGTGTTGATAAGAGACGGAAGAAACAGTCCACACCCAGTTACCCTTCTAGAGAAGGAGTAATAAAGTGGAACCACCCTTCATAGGGGTCACGATTCAGAAGCCAATCAACTCTCTTGACGCTTTCCAACCGTTCGTGCTAACCTTCCTTCTGAAGTTTCGTTGAACCTTTCTCCCCCAAAGGTTAATTTCATCTCCGGAGGGTGGTTTCATTCTTCTTCTTGACTGTTGCTTGTAATGCTTTTAGGTAGATGTGAAATTATAAGTGAGAGTAACTCTTGTTGTAAGTTATACAGATTAATGTAATTTCTGTATAATATGGAAACCAAAAAATCACGATGATCAAAACCAAGGACATGCTGAAGCACGTCTGAAAACGTTGTCCTTAAAGCGTTATTTGCCCCTACTCAAGTGAATTGAGTAAGCTGATAGGTTACAGGCAAATTGCTTCTAGGATACGACGAGCCTGGTGTGGGTCTGCGTTCAGCAAACACGAAAGCCCACCTATCGGAACTTAATTACACAATTTCTGGCAATATTACAATATAGAGAAAAAATCCCAAAAGAAAGAAAAAGAAAGAGAAAAAGTTTCTTTAGATTAAGACCACTGCAATGGTCAGTACTTCAGCCACTGGTTCAATTGAACCGTTCTAGACCACACCGTTGGTCTATTCTTCTAGTAAAGGTTTTAACCCTTACTATCTTTCTGGAACTATTGGAGTATATGAGAGGAGTAGTGGGCTGTCTCAGTTCATATGTGCCTGCTGGAGTGGGTTTTGAGATGGATTGGAAACCCATCCAGGTCATCCTTTTATAGGCTATGGTGGCTGGGGGTTATGGTCCAGGGAAATAAATCCCATGACTATTTTCTAGCTGTTGGAGAAAACTAGCCGTTTTATGGCCGTTTTCTGACTGTTGTGCATGGGCCATTAAGCTGCTACATGTTGATCGATTGTGTGAGAGACAAAGACTAGCCGTTTTCTAGTCATTGGGCTAGCCATGCGAGCGATTCTGGTAAATGGACCTCACACTAATTGCACAACAGTTACATGGTCTGGTCTGTAGAATGTGACTCTATTTTCCAGCTCTCTATATAATCAGAGGGACTCTCATTCAGTCCTTTAGATTTTCGTCCAGCCAACCATCTGCCTTAGCCACTAGTCGCACCGCGACTCACACACGTCTCGCTCCGGTTCGCGAAAGGAGCAACCCTCTGCGACACGATGCGCACGTGCGAAGTGCAAAGTGCGCCACTAGCGCCTCTACAGCCACACTGCCTCACATGCCCACGCCCTCGCACCGAGCCCAAGCCTAAGACCGAGACCGAGACTGAGACTGAACCCGAGCCCGAGCCCGAGCGCGAGCGCGCACACGGGTGTGCCTAGTCCACGGACTAAGTAGGCAAATATTATAATACTCCACTATTATCATTTAAACCAAAGATTTTTCTCTTCCCTTTCCCATGTGGGACTATTCCCAAAAACCTACAAAATTGTGCTTTTTCAAAACAACTTTTTATATATTTTATATTATTATTTAATATATTTTATTAAAAATCAATATTTTGCAACAATCCCCCACTTGATTTTTTATAAAAAAAATATTTTCTCGGTTAAACATTTCTACCAGAATAATCAGCTTATATGCATAAAGAAAGATATCTTTCGATTTTAATATTTCCTTAGTGTAAGTATCTCAAAACTCTGTCGAAATGACTGGTAGCCACAACTTTGAACCAGTTATTCCTAGATAACAAAGTTGGAGAAACCACACACATATTCGCTATGTGTTGTTAGAGTTCCCACAGTCTTACTCAGCACATTTAATGGCCATGTGCTTATCCTTTTTCGTGAACGATCCTGAGAGAAAACTCCTAACTCTCATGAGAAACGGCACCATCTCTACGTTCATATAGGTGAAATCCTTGAAGTGTCTCCATTACTATAAGACACTTGTCCTATAGACTGGATTTCATTAAGAGTTCTCAGACTCAACCATCTTTCGTAACGCTCAGCACTTATCTATTATGGATGAGGTTTTATAATTTAGTGCTGAAAAACTTTCCATATATCAGTGACTTGTTTTTACTCATTAAACCTAAATTTAGAGATTTTCTAACTTCAGGTTGGGTTACTATTACTGGTGGAACTTTGGTTGAAGAGTTTCAACCCCATCCCTCTAGATGTAGCCTTTACTACCTCTCTCGGTAGATGTTTAGTGAAAGGATCTACCAGGTTGTTGCTTGATTTCACATAGGAAATAACAATGATTCCATCTCGGATTAACTGTTTGACATAATCATGTCGAAGACTTATATGTCTAGATTTACCATTATAAGTGCCGCTATAAGCTCTAGCTAATGTGGCTTCACTATCACAATGTAATGACACAGCCGATATAGGCTTTACACAGAAAGGAATTTCTAATAGAAGATTCCTTAGCCACTCAGCCTCTTTGCCTGTTGCAGCCAGGGCTATGAATTCAGACTATATAGTCGAGTGCGTTATGCAGGTCTATTTCTTGGATCCCCAAGATACAGCTGCACCTCCTAGGGTGAATACCCACCCTGTAGTAGACTTGTTGTCCCCTGCACTCGATATCCAGCTCGCATCGGTATATCCTTCCAATACGGCCAGAAACTCTGAATAAAATAGTCTCAAGTCTTTGGTTGCTTTTAAGTAACAAATGACTCTACTAATTGAATTCCAATGTTCAGTACTGGGATTACTAGTAAATCTATTAAGTTTACTCACAGCAAATGCGATATCAGGTCTAGTGCATTGCATAGCATACATAAGACTCCCTATAGCACTCGCATATTCTAATTGTGCAACGGTTCTTCCAGTATTTTCTTTTAGCTTGATACTTAGATCCAATGGAGTCTTTACTTCTTTTATATTTAGATGGTTAAACTTGTTTAATATCTTCTCAATATAATGAGATTAACACAAAGCATAACCCCCACATAGTTTTTTAACTTTGATACCTAAGATATTGACATGTCATCAACATATAGACAAATAATAACTATACAACTACCATCTACTTTAGAATATATGCATTTGTCAGCTACATTATGCATGAAACCATGAGATAATATTTTGGAATCAAACTTCTCATGCCATTGTTTTGGTGCTTGTTTTAATCCATACAAAGATTTGACTGATCTACATACTTTGTTTTTATTTCCTGGTAGAACGAATCCTTCAGGTTGTTCCTTATATACCTCCTCATTGAGGTCACCATTCAGGAAAGCAGTCTTTACATCCATTTAATGGATGTGAAGATTATGTATGGAAGCTAGCGCAAATAATATCCTAATGGATGTTATCCTAGCTACAGGTGAGTATGTGTCAAAATAATCTATCCCTTCTTTTTGTCTAAAACCCTTAACTACTAGTCGAGCTTTAAAGATTTGGATAGTCCCATTAGTGTGATATTTCTTTCTAAATACCCACTTACAACCTATGGGTCTAGAAGCTGGAGGTAAGTTAACTAGTTCCCATGTTTGATTTGACATTATGGATTCTATTTCATCGTTTATAGCTTCTTTCCAGAAAGCTGCGTCTCTAGAGGATATAACTTCTTTATATGATTTAGGATCATCTTCTATAGTCATCACTATAGGTATTTGTCTTATAACATTTTCTCTATCTACTTCTATAAGATGGAAAATGATACATTGTGAGTCTATGTAGTCATCTCTAAGACTCTTCTCTATTCTTGTTCTTTGACTCCTACGAGGTTCAATAGAAGCTTCCACTATCTGTGGAGCTATGCTATCTGGTTCTCTATTAGGAGTTTGGATTTCATTATCCTTTGACTCCAAGGATAGTGAGTTCTCAAAGAAATCAACGTCTCTTGATTCTATTATTGTATTAGACTCCATGTCTAGAAGTCTATAAGCTTTACTATTTTGTGCATTCCCTACGAAGGCGCATTAATAGCTCTTGGTCCTAACTTAGTTCTTTTTGGATCAGGGGTTCTGCACTATGCAAGACACCTCCACACTTTAAAATATCCTAGATTAGGTTTTCTGCCTTTCCATGTTTCATATGGAGATATTTTATATTTTTTAGACAGTATTCTATTTAGAATATGGCATGCTGCAAGTAGTGCCTCACCTCATAGACTTAGTGACAACTTTGCTCTTATCAGCATTGAGTTGACCATTTCTACTCATGTTCTATTCTTCCTTTCAGCTATTCCATTTTGTTAAGGTGTGTATGGCGCTGTACATTGATGTATTAGTCTATGTTCTTCACAGAAGCTATCGAATTCATTGGAAAAATATTCTCCTCCTCTATCGCTACGGAGAATTTTTATCTTCTTATTTAGTTGATTCTCTACTTCTTTATATATCTTAAACATGTTCAATGTTTCATCTTTGCTCTTTAATAAGTCACATACACATATCTAGCGTAATTATCTATAAAGGTTATGAAGTACCGTTTACCTCCACGAGTAAGAATGTCATTTAACTCACAGATATCACTGTGCACAAGATCCGATACTTGAGACGATCTTTCAACACTTGGAAAAGGTTTCTTCATTATTTTGGATTGTATGCACACTTCACATTTATCGGTTTCATTATCTGTGTATGAGATTAAACCATTCTTAGCCATGAACTTCAAGGTACTATACCCTATATGGGCTAGTCTATCATGCCACAGTCTAGTGGATTCAACCATATACGTAGAAGTGCTACTTTCATTCAGAGAAAACTTAACCATTCCATTACAAGCATATCCCTTTCCGATAAAATTTCCATTCTTAGACAGAATCAGTTTACCTGACTCGTACACCACCCTTATACCTGATTTTCCCAGAAGATCCCCAGAAACTAAGTTTCACCTCATGTCTGGAACGTGCAATACATTAGTCAGAATCACTTTCTTCTTAGAGGTGAATATCAGTTCGACAGTTCCTTTGCCGACGACCTTCGATCGGACTTCATTACCCATTTGGACTTCTTGACCATCGGTCAATTCCTCATAGGTTTTGAAGGCAAATTTGTCGTAGCACACATGTACTGTAGCGGCAGTATCATACCACCAACCTGGAACTTTGCCTTGGATGGCATTCACCTCAGTGATCATGGCCACAATATCGCCTTCTTCTACTGCACTTGCCTCTTGTTTAGATTTGCGATATTGACATACTCGAGCATAGTGCTCGGTTTTCCCATAGACATGGCATGAGCCTTTAAACTTTTTGTTCTTCTTTTGAGTGTTTTTCTTGAATTTTCCTTTATTGGGTTTCAGAGAATTGTCCTTCTCGGGATGTTTGTTATTAGAGTTCTCTACTGCATGTACCTTGAACGAGGTATTCCCGTTATCATTCTTTTTATCGCAGTTACGGGATTCTTCCTCAATTCTGAGGTGTTTCTGGATTTGTTCCAGTGTGTAGTCCTCAGTTTTATGCAGCAACTTCTTTCTATAGTCTTTCCACATCGGTGGCAATTTGACGATTATAGCCCCGACTTGGAATGATTCAGGAAGATCTATCTTTATCGCTTTGATTTTGTTTACTATTAGCTACAATTCTTGGATTTAGGGTAGCAGCGGTTTGTTATCTAACATATTGAAGTCAAAATACCTGGCGATGAGAAACTTGTTGGTACCTTCTTCTTCAACCTTGTATTTGAACTCCAGAGTGGCCCAAATCTCCTTTGCTGATGACATCTGTTAGTATAGTTCGTACAGATGGTCGGAGAGTGCATTCAGAATGTGTCCTCGACACAAGAGTTCGTCTTCGGCTCGTTTGGTGCGGGAGGCCACCTGTTCAGGTGTGTCATCGTCGGTTGCTTCAGGTAGCGCTTGCAGATTTGGATCTAGTAGATCTTCAGTGTCATTAGGAGAAATTTCAGCTTGTCTTACCATCTCGTGAAATTGGTTCCATCGAACCGATCAAGACGTATCAAGTCCTGATTCATCAACTTGTGGATGAAATACTGTCGGCTTCCATTACAAAATAATGCTTTAAGATTGTTGTAAGTTATACAGATTAATGTAATTTTTATATAATATGGAAACCAAAAAATCACGATGATCAAAACCAAGGACAGGCTGAAGCGTGTCTGAAAACGCTGTCCTTAAAGCGTTATTTGCCCCTACTCAAGTGAATTGAGTAAGCTGATAGGTTACAGGCAAATTGCTTCTAGGATACGACGAGCCTGGTGTGGGTCTATGTTCAGCAAACACGAAGGCCCACCTATTGGAACTCAATTACACAATTTCTGGCAGTATTACAATATAGAGAAAAAATCCCAAAAGAAAGAAAAAGAAAGAGAAAAAGTTTCTTTGGATTAAGACCACTGCACTGGTCAGTACTTCAGCCACTGGTTCAGTTAAACCATTTTAGACCACATCGTTGGTCTATTCTTCTAGTAAAGGTTTTAACACTTACTGTCTTGTTGGAACTACTGGAGTATAGGAGAGGAGTAGTGGGCTGTCTCAGTTCATATGTGTCTGCTGGAGTGTGTTTTGAGATGGATTGGAAACCCATCCAGGTCCTCCTTTTATAGGCTATAGTGGCTGGGGGTTATGGTCCAGGGAAATAAATCCCATGACCGTTTTCTAGCTGTTGGAGAAAACTAGCCGTTTTATGGCCGTTTTTTGACTGTTGTGCATGGGCCATTAAGTCTTTATGTTGATCGTTGTGAGACAAATAGCCGTGCCGTTTTCTAGTTGTTGGGCTAGCCATGCAGAAGCTTCTACCGGACCACACTAATTGCACAAATGGTATTCATGTGACCGTCGCAATAGCTCTATTTTTCAGCTCTCTATATAATCAGAGGGACTCTCATTCAGTCCTTTAGATTTTCGTCCAGTTAACCATCTGCCTTAGCCACTAGTCGCACCGCGACTCGCACACATCTCGCTCCGGTTCGCGAAAGGAGCGACCCTCTGCGACAAGATGCATACGTGCGAAGTGCGCCACTAGCGCCTCTACAGCCACACTG
Organism: Magnolia changhungtana; assembly: GCA_030180095.1. Taxonomy (NCBI): domain Eukaryota; kingdom Viridiplantae; phylum Streptophyta; class Magnoliopsida; order Magnoliales; family Magnoliaceae; genus Magnolia; species Magnolia changhungtana. The sequence goes on along the minus strand of JASAUF010000377.1, from coordinate 6,820,922 downwards.
CGTCACATGCCCACTCCCTGAGACTGAGACCGAGCCCGAGCCCGAGCGCGCGCGGGTGTTCCAGTGAACACGCAAGGTCCATAGTCCACGGACTAGGTAGGTAAATATTATAATACTTCACTATTATCATTTAAACCAAAGATTTTTCTCTTCCCTTTCCCATGTGGGACTATTCCTAAAAACCCACAAAACGGTGCTTTTTCAAAACAACTTTTTATATATTTTATATTATTATTTAATATATTTTATTAAAAATCAATATTTTGCAACAACTCTTACTCTAAAAATCAATATTTTGCAACAACTCTTACTCTGGAAGTCAATTTTATCCTGTCAGCGATCAGATGCTTTTCATGCTAAGGTTGTAGTGGGTTTAGATGTGGCTATCCTGTCACACAAGCTAGGATGTTGGCTTTTGAGCTCTCTCATATTGCTTCAGAAGGGGTTATTGATGATTGAGGCCCTGTTAGATGGATGATCCCAGTTGTTGTCCTGTCCATGTTATTTGAGTATGGTTTGTGTAGTGTTGTATAATGGAGGTATATGATAGGTGAAGCCCAATTCTTTTTTTTTTTTTTTTTTTTTTTTTTTTTGAGCCCACCTTAAATATACGTACAACCATTTTCCTAATTAATAAAGTTACAAGCGATATGCTCCCATATTTTTATGGAAAAAATAAAAAAAAGAAAGAATAGCAAGACAATTGTGGTTCACTGGTTAAGGTTCTCAACATTTGTTATAGGTTCTGGTTTCAATTTCCTATGCCCAACTTTTGGTGTGGCGCCCACTTGAATAATAGGTTAGCCTAATTTTTTGGCCCCGTACCTAATGCAGAATTACACATCTAATGATCAAAAGTGGATTTTACATAATTTTATGGTGGGCTCCATAAGGGTGGTGTCAATTAAAAAAAAATAAAAATAAAAATAAAAATTAGCTGAAATATTAAAAAAGGATTTTTATTAATGCGCCCATGATGTGTATGTGAAATCTACTCACATCATTGGATGTATACATGTTAGGCACAGAGCCAGAAAATAAGGCCATCCATGATTCTTTTAGGCCACGCCAAGGAAAACTGCTTGGAGGGTGAGCATTGCCTTATCCAATTGTGTAGTCCACCTGAATAATGGATGGGCTGAATTCTGGGCCCTGTACACTGTATCCTGATGACTTGGCTCAGAATGTTGTCCAGTTTAGTTAATACAGCCAACTTTCGAGTCTTGATTCACTGGGTTTTAGAATTATTGACCATCCACTCTACCCAACTATTTGGGTGGTTTGAAAAACTGAAATTACATCATGCAGGGTTCCGCTCTCTCAAATACGGATTTGTTGCAGAAAAGCGTCCTTGCCTGCACTGACATCCGGATAGCCAGTATTTTTTATTTTTTATTTTTGCCTAAGAAAGTACTGAGCTTGCTGACTTGCCTGCGACCCTATGGCTGAGTGGTGGAATAACATGAGTTTCAATACGAGATCATGGGTTTGAGCACCCATTGTGGTGTGAGTGTGTGGGCTTGTTATTTAAAAAAAAAAAAAAAAAAAAAAAAAAAAAAAGCTTGCTGACTTATGAAAACGCTAGCGACCAACATTCAAGACCAAATCACTCTCACGAGTGAGTTCCCCAGTGCCTACAGATTTTAAATTTAATCATTGAATATCGAGCCAAGTTAAAACTTGGTCGAGTCTTCAAGTCAATCTAACCCAAATGGACATTTGAGTCTTAAGTCATTGTGTTCATAAATTACAAAAAGGTCCACTGGGAAGGCACTAGCCAAGAAGATGATCACGCCAGCCAGATGAAACTCTCACTGGATGTGTATGGTTATGGTAGTAAAAAGAATTTTATATAAGATTAGGAATTGAAACTTTGTTGGATACCCTCAAATGTCTCCCTTATTAGCAATGTCCATTCTCAATATAATAATGATAAGGTCCACTCATGGCCCAGTTTTGCTGCAGCCGTCCAACATAGTATCATTTTCCTTTTTAAGATGCGCCCAAATCAGATGCCGTCTGTTTTGAAACAGGGCTTGCTAGCCTGACAATCAAAACCCATGCTCGGGCCAGGGTTTTCCCAGGCTTATGAAATCATGCCCAAGCCTAGCCCATGGCTCAAAGTTAGGCCCGAGCCAAGCCCATAATTTTGGATCTTGCTCATAAACCCCAAGCATGAACCATAATCTTTGTGGCCAAAAAAGTCAAGCATAGACATAGACTGAAACGTTCATGCTAAAGTCCGGCTGGGCGGAGCCTGCCTTTATAACATGTAAAGGCTACCCAAACCATTGATAGACTAGCAATAGTGCTACAATGGCCCAGATTATCAAGTTGGACCTTGAGGCCTATCCAAACACAGGCGCAGCCCAATTTGGATAACAAGCTTACCTGGCCCCACCCATGGTCCTCATTTCTCCGTCAAACCATGTATTGGGTTGGACCAGCACATCCCACTTTCACCCCTTTTTTTAAACACTGGAATCATGAGACCCACCTTTTCTTTTTCCTTTTTTTTTTCTAGTACAAGCCCCTAAACACTACAAATCATGTGATGTCTGCTTCTATTGAAATGCTTTAGCCCTGTTTGGTAGATGCCTAAAAATGATTTTTTTTTTCTCATTTTCCTTAACAGTGATTATGTATTAGAGATATTGATCTTTAATACATAACAAGTTCTTCTCATTGTAGCTAACGGTAATTAGGTATTGGAGATCAAGATCTTTAATACAAAATTATTGTTAACTAAAATGAGATAGAACTCATTTTTTGACGTCTACAGAGCCCTTCATCCATGGATAAAATACATCAGAAGACAAGAAGCAAATGCCTTCCATAAAAGCAAGTGCTAACATAGAAAGGCAGAGCAAGAACCCCTTTCCTTTCTTTCTTTCCTGTTTTATAATCAAGAATAAAAGAGAGCTCATGGAACATGATCACCCATCGGAGAGATTGAGGGAGAGAGCATGGAAAATGAATGCCATCAGATTATTAAATATAAAAAATAAAAATAAAATAAAAAAAACACAAAAAAAAAAAAAAAAAAAAAACAGATACCACCAAACCTTCATATTTTGTATTGTGAGCATCTTAGCACATGGTTTCAAGTTTCAACTTTAAAATCCAAATACCACCACCTGTGCTTTGTACAAATTACAAATACAGAATACATAACCACAACGTTATCAGATTTTTATTTCAAACGTAAGGAAGAGAAGCTCCAAGCGCCCATCCTTCTGCCCAGTATTACAATTTCACTTCAAAGAGCTTTCGATATCTATCACAAAGCGGTACTTCACATCCTTGTTTATCAGCCTTTGGAGAGCTTCGTTTATGTACTGAATCCCAATGACTTCTATATCCGGGTAAATTTTATGGGCAGCACAAAAATCTATCATTTCCTGTGTCTCTTTAGTACCACCAGTTATACTCCCAGAAATGGTTTTCATACCTGCAGAAAGTAATATGGATAACCATCGTAAGAACCTTGTAACAGTAGTCACAGTGCAATGAGATGGAATGATTGCTGCTTGCAGGCGCTAGACCATGTGTAAGGTATGTGGACCATTCAGCAGGTAGGCCACATGCTGAATGTTTCTGCCACAAAATTAGGCCATACATCTATGTTAAATGTGAATGATTGGTTATTCTTTTCTAACCATCCATTTCATTGTACATGCGTGGCCCACTTGAAGAGTGGTCCAACGTGACCTTTGGGTTATGCCATATACACTAAGGATCCCGCATACATATGTCATACTCACATGTGCAGGCTCTTGTGTTGGGTGCCTGCAGATGTACACTTGCAAGTAGCTATCCTCAGGAGAGGGATGAGTTTGACAACAAGAACTAGAAGCAAATAATGTCAAAGAGTACCCAGATTGAGGTTAGCAGGACTGAGTCGAATTTCACTTGGAAAGCCCACCAGGGCTAGAATCCCACCAGTCTTCAGGAGTGGCATGTATTGATCCAGTGGGTGATCGCCGGATGCAGTGTCGATTATAAAGTCGAGTGATTTTACTGCGCCCTGCAAGAGAAACATGTGGCACCACAGCAAGAGCCAGCAGTGAGGAAAACCATTCAAGGAAAACCATCTAAAGAAAAAGTAGAAAAGAGTATAGTGTTTAAAAGAAAAGATCAGAACAGATGTGATTCCTGAAAAGTTGGCCAAGATATACTGATGTTGCTATGAGAATATTGAAAGATCACCAAAATCCAAATAACTCATATGCACTGTGGCAATTGACAAAATTCCTACTGAATTTCATAATTGTAGGATTACCAAAATGCAATAGCTTTTAAGTGACAGATCAAAGGACCAACCATTATCGGACTACTGGTTCAAGAAAAATCCTTTTTATGGTAGCATCAACCTTATTTGTGGATTACCAACATGCAATAGCTTTCAAGTGCAGCTGCATTCTGTAACTTTCGGCATTTGATAAAATAAAAAATAGGGGCTTACAATAACAGAGAATTCTAGTGCTTCAAATATATTTTAACCATGCAATGTCATAAAGGGCCTGTTTGGATTTGGGTAAAGTTGTGTCACAACTAGGAATCCATGGCATGCTGTCAGGGCTAACTGGTCATGGGCATGCTCTTGCTGATTAGTTGTTCCATTCCTTGTTTGTCAAGCACCGTAAATCATGGACAAGATAGATTGTGGTAGGTGTAGGGAACTCAAAAGATTGGTTGGTGGCACATTTACACATAAGCATGTGCACATCTGACACGTGCCACATTTTTAGTACTTGAAGATAGATGGTAGCATATATGCACATGGCACATGCTGGATGCTTTAACTTGGACAGTCGCAGATGTTGTAACATGTCACACATGCGCCTGGACAAGTGTGATCCTCATGTGCACTGGTACCCATAAAGTTTCATTGACAAGTAGTTCCACCCCTCCACTAGAGACTTAATCCATGGTTTAACAGTCATATATCCATGATTAGTTGTCCGAAAATGCATTGGTTCCCATATGTGAGGGGGTTGACAAACCATGGATACATATGATTGCTTTGACTGCTTATCAGCACACAACTTTGCCCAAATGCAAACAGCCCCATTCCAGATTTGAAATCATAAGACTTTGTAAAGGAAGTAAACAGTGAACCAGTTTAAAGCATTCATGACCCAAAAGTTTTGAATTCAATACCTCCATCTGCTGCTGATCAGAGGAGATCACGAATTTGTCTGCTCCCAATAGTTTCAGTGCTTCCTCTTTCTTGGATTCACTTGTACTGAAAACAGTTACATTTAAACCAAAAGCCTTTCCAAACTTCACGGCCATATGACCGAGGCCACCAAGACCAATCACTCCAAGAGATTTACCGGGTTGGTTCATCTTGTGGCGCATCATGGGGGAATACACTGTAATTCCCGCACATAGCAATGGTGCAGCAGAAGCTAATGGGTAGCTGTCAGGTATCACATAGCAGTACCTGTGGATTCAGAAGCTATTAGATGCAAAACTTCACAGCATGTACCATTTTTCGATAGAGCTTAGCTAATCCCTCAGGTGTATGCAACATATGCCACCACATACTCCAACCTGGTCCACATGTGCAAGTCCAAGCCAGATCTTGGTGCCACATTATAGATGTTCTATCCCAAAATAAGGCTGGCCAACTCATCAGGTGGACCAGAGTGTTCATTTATAGATGGAAGACTAAGATGACCAATTTTTTTGACCCATTCATTTGTTTCACGCATTGCAGCAGACCTGATGAACAGACCAGAATGACTTTGAAAGCAGGAATGGCACATTCAGTGCAATCTACTTTCCTTACGAATATATAGTTAGGGCCTGTTTGGTTTACCAATTTCCTATGAAATGCAAAGTAAATGAGCCATCATTATCATTTCCGGCTGTTTGTTTAAACAAAAATGGCTCGTAAGTCGAGAGTCAAATACACTTCTAAAGGAAGTAGGTAAGTAAATTGTAATCATTAAATTTTCACACTATAAAACCACTATTTTTACAGTGATTTCTTGGTGAAACAAACAATTCAGCAAAATCATCATTCCAGTCAAATGTAAGTGATGTCACCATACAATTACAGCCATTTACCGTTGTAATTAGAAAACCAAACAGACCTTGGTAGAACTCTAGTGAATACATACACCTCTTAGCAAATGGAATAAAAGGGGAAATAAGTCAAGCTGTCTACTAGAACGGAAGCTATCAAAAGAATTTGTCTTCCATGATGTTTTCCTCACTTGATAGAGGGGAATGGTGGATCAGGATTCATGTAGCTGACCCAATTAGTTGGGATGAGGCTGACCATAACTCAGTAGGTTATCAAATGACTCTGGTTTGGGCTGAAAATTCAATGGAGTTTGCGAGACATGGAGGCTGGTAGTTGGATAATTTTCTTGAAATTGCAACCAGTGTGGTCTCTGTGCAGTTTTTGATAATCTGATTGGATCTTGATGCTGGGAATGGATTGCACTGATTTCTTTCTTCCTCTTTTTTATTTTTTTGAAGGATTACAATTTATTAATGAGAACGGCAAACCTGAAAGAATATAAAAGATGAAAAAAAAAAAAAAAGCACACAAAGAATGCTGTCTGCGCTACAACCCGCTTAACTACAAGCCTCTACTTTAGAAAACTCCCCTTTGGATTACCGTGAATGTCATGAAAGCATCTGTTATTTCTTTCCTTCCATAAAGCCCACAGCCCAGATAGAAGAGACAGCCTCCATACCTCTCTACCCAAATTATCATGAAACACCAAAGAGCCTAAGGAACCTTTCCCACACCTAAAAAATGGACAATGCATAAATAGATGACCCGCTGACTCATCTTGCCAACACAAAGGGAGAGCATTGATAATGATAAGACCCCTCTTCCTCAAAGTATCGATCATCAACACCCTATTCCAACCCACTAGTCAAGCAAAAGCTGCCACCTTTGAGGGGGCACAATAAGACCAAAGGAAAAAAGTATGTGCTTGATCACCTCTGCTAGAGCCGTAGAGTGGAGAGATTTCACCGAAAATTTTCTCGACTTACTCTAACCACCGTGCCAAATTGGCCCTTTTGAAATAGAACCCCCCAACAGCTGGTTTAAAAGAGCCAACAGTTCTTCAAATTCATCCCTCATGGAGATCCCTTCCACACAAAGAAGTCCAATCCCCACAAGCTTCATGGTGTGAAAAGAAACGATTAACTGATATATCAAGATCCATGACCATTTTTTTTTTGTTGGTTAGCACGTTAGTGCATACACCCCACTGTTAGCCACACCCCATATGGGAAACAATACCAAGCCCTCACGGCCACTTAAGCTAGTCTTGGATATTGGTCTTGCAATTTCCGATCACCTAGCCACTCATCCTTCCAAAATCTCACCCTCAAACCATCACCCACCCCTCCAAGGACCACATCTTTTAACCTCAAAATAGATTTCCAAACTCTCGAAGCTCTATACAAAGAGGTACTTTTGGACCACCACCTCCCCAATCCACTCCATACTTTCTAACTACTACATCCTTCCATACCCCCAACCCAAATCTCCAAATCCATTTCCCCAACAAAACCTCGTTGTTAAACCCAAATTGCGAATCCCCACACTCCCTTACAAATGTCGGCCCACTTCATAAGATGAATTTTTTTCCTGGTCTCCACACCTTGCCATAGAAAATCCCTTCTAAGCTTCTTGAACTTGTTGAGCACCCCTTTCAGACATTTCAAGAGAGACATGAAATATAATGGGATGTTCGATAATGCCTCGATTAAGACAATTCTACCCCTTGAGGACAAATACCTATTCCTCTAGACTAATAACTTCCTTTCAAATCTTTCGATCGACGAGTCCCACAAATTCTTTTTCGCCTTCCCAATGCACAATGGGAGACCCAAGTAGATGAGAATGACCCCACCCTACAACCAAACACTCGAGCAAAAGAGCACACTTCCTCTCCAGGCAGACCTTTTCCCAACACTTCATACTTTTGGAGGTTCACTAATAAACCCAGCACCAATTCAAAACAGAAAATTGCCTTCCGAAGATTATCTACCTTGGTGACATCTGACACAGAATAAATCAAATCATTACGAATTGAAGTTGAGACAATTGTAGCTCCCCTCATCAACCTTGAAGCCGCAAAAGAGGCCTTCATTGACCCCTTTAGATAGCATTTTGCTCAAAGCCTCTGCCACCACTACGAAGAAATGGGGAGAGAGGATCCCTTGACTTAAGACTCTAGGCGACTTGAAGAAGCCTTTGGGCGAGCTGTTAACTAGAATTGAGATCTTGGCCAAGCCCACACACTCTTGAATCCAGTTTCTCCATTTAACCCCACACCCCATCCAACACAACATATAATCTAGAAAATCCCAATCTACATGATCATAAGTTTTCTCCTAGTCAAACTTGCAAACCGCTCCGCCTGTCCCCTCCCTATAGCGCGAGTTGATGACTTCATTAGCAATCAACGAGTTATCCAAAATTTGCCTCCCTTCCCTAAAAGCTCTTGCATCTTAGAGATAATTCAACCCAAAACAGCCAGAAACCTAGAAGCGAGAACCTTTGCAAGGATCTTGTATGGGGCGCCAATAAGACTGATTAGACGAAATCTTTTAGATAATGAAGCACCCAACTTCGACGATTGCTTGCAATTTCAAAAACTCACTAATGAAACCCATCATATCCTTTTTTAACATTTCCCAAAAGATTTGGAAGAAGGCAATAGAAAACCCATCATGTTTCGGTGCTTTGTCTCTACCCAGCTCCTAAATTGCTTTTTTAACCTCCTCCGAAATAGCCCTTTCCAATGACGCCACCTCTTCATCAGACAACACCTCATAACCCATGTTATCTAACCTTAGTTTAAGAATTTCATGGCCAAGTAGTAAATCCTTATAATAGGACCCTATAGCAACACAAACATCCATTTTCCCTTCTTCAAGAACCTTGTCCACCACAACACTTTCAATTCTATTATCGCATGTGATGTAGGACGGAATGATCTAACCTAATATGATGCCATGAAATTAAAAGACAGATTAACTAGAGCAATGGAACGACAAAATAAAGCTAATTTACCATAAATTGAGAACTTTTAAATTCATGACATGTCTAAATACAAGCCCATGATAGTCCCACAATGCGAATCTCATAAATTACTGATTAACCAGGACCTATGGGAGATAGAACCCCCATGCTAGCATGGGGTTAAATATGAATTTAATGGAAATCATGTGTCTTGTACGAGTTTTGACATGTTAGGGCAGTTTAAAGGCCGAAGAATGTGGGAAATGGGTTTGGTGTATCTAGGCTTAGAGAAAATTAAGGTTGAAATATTAGGGTTGAGGTTTTGGGAGGTTTCGGGTTGGGATTTCAAATTTTGGGCTAAGGGTTTTAGGACTTAGGGTTTCTAGAATTGGGGATATGGGTTTCAGGTTGTGGGAATTATGGATTTATTATTTAGTGAAGGGATATTCAGATTTTGGAGATTTGGGTTTGGAAAATTTGAGAGTTTTGGAAATTAGGGTTTGGGATTCTAGAATCTAAGTTAGGGTTTTTAAGTTAGGATTGAAATAATGGACAATGAATAGAGGGGAATGGAGGTGACGAAGCAAGAGGGAAAAGGGGGAAGGGAATCGTTCATACAGACAACCCCACGTGTGTCCATATGGCCGTACGGACAGCCCATCATTCTTTTGTGTCCCTAGAACCCACATCCAATCAAACCTTGACTCATCCAAATCCCTACCCAACCAAACCCTAACTCATCCACCCCGGACCCAAACCCGTGTCCATATGGCCGTACGGACAGCCCCACACGTGTGTCCCTATGGCCATATGGACACGGGTTTGGGTCCGGGGTGGATGAGTTAGGGTTTGGTTGGGTAGGGATTTGGATGAGTCAAGGTTTGATTGGATGTGGGTTCTAGGGACACAAAAGAATGATAAAAGAAGAGAGAGATTGGGCAAAGTAGAAAGAGAAGAAAAAAGAAGGAAGATAATACCTTGTTGAGAAAAGAGAAAAGTAGAAAAGATAACAAGGGAATCGCTCCCCGTGGTTTTGCACCATCAATCCAATCACAGGATGATTTTATTTTATTTTTTGCTTAATCTCAAAGCAAAAGAGAAAAATCTATTTTATTCATAACATGCATAATGGCTAGGGCGAGGATGTCTAACCCTTTATAGTGTCAGAAAAGACCTTTTACAAAAAAGGCAAGCTTAGATAAGATTCTCAACATAAAGACGTTTAAAAATTACAAGTTGTTTCTAACTCCCCAATCTCAACACAAATATGAGTCATACTAAAAATAACAAAACATGTAAACAAACTAAAAAACTAAACTATTTCGTGGCCCATAGGGGTCCACGATCAAGATGTATGATGATGATGATCCAACCGTCAAAATGGTCCGCGGTTGAAATCCAACGGTCCGATCATCATGTCCACTCGATCCAATGGTCCAATGTGTCCATCAAGCTCTTATATATAGCCTGCGTACATCTTCCTAGTGTGGGGTCCTCAAAGATGCACGAATATGGACATGGGGTCTTCGACATGGCTAGGAATGTGAATTGGGCCAAGTGGGCCCTATATAATAGTCGTCTAGCCATAAGGAGATTGGCTCAACCCTCCTCTGGTATGATGCTCAGATGTCCGCATTAGCATGCTCTTGCACTAGCAACCCCATGAAAGATTGCTCTTGACCACTTTTCCACTTGATTTCCTCTTCAAGAGATTATTAAATCGACCTTGAGGTTATCCCTTCCACCTCATTCATCCTCTGGTAATACGGTCCCTTCTTTAATATCGAGCACTTGAATCTCGTCCAGAACACTTTCATTACAACCTCTTTCACGAAAATTTCATCCTTCAATCGAGATCTTACCTTTTAAAAGACGAAAGTTTTGAAAGAGCATAAAACCCGATTGCCCCACAATATGAAAAGATTCCCACCAACCCTTTACTCAATCCCTAAAACCATCCACCTCAAGCCAAGCTAATTCAAATATAAATGGTTGTGGGCCCCAGCTATACATCTCCACTTCGAGAATGATTGGGCAATGGTCGAATATGGGCTTAGGTAGACCATCCTAACTAGAGAAGGGACATTTATCAATCTAACTGCTTAACACAAGAAAACAATCTAACTTCAAAAGGACAGGCTGAGCTCCACCATTCGACCATTTAAATCTTACCACCCCCTTCACACCCAATAAAAAACACAACCATACTTCACATGAATTTCCCACTTGAAGACTTCTCAAAAGAGAATTTGAGAACATTAAAGTGTCCTCCCACACACCGTGAAAGCCCCCAACCGAATCCAACTCCAACTAGAGAGTCCCTAAGATCAAGGGAGTTCGGGCCATATATCGCAGAACAACCCATTTGAACCCTGACACCTTGTCTCGAAATACCACATTTTAATCCTTTGTCGAACATTAATGTAGAATTCTAGACTAAATGCCACTTGTTGCTCCCACAATGTCCTTAATTGCCCATTCCTTCGATGATCCTCACCAAATGTCATTCACCACACTTTGGACCATACTGCTCATTTTTGTTTCTTGAGCAAGAATCACCTGAGCCTTATATTTCCTACAAATTGCCCTTCTCTAAGCCCCTTTTGGGGGACAACCCATTCCCCTCCCATTCCAACTAATGATCTTCATAGACACACTCTTACCCCTCTCCCGACAAACCCACCCTTCGAACTTGACACAACACTATAATTCACCAAGCTTTCAAGGGCTTTCAGCTCCCTAAGACCTCTAGGTGCAATTAACTTACTCGCCATAGCGCTTCCTTCTCTTTTTGCACAACTTTTCTCGGAATGTCTAGAATAAAGCCACATAATCTTCCTTGTCCCCAAAAGTCAACCTCCAATTGTCTCTGATTTTCACCAAAGCTTCCTTGGCCCATTTCATGCCTTGAGACATTGGAACATGATCCCCTCCAACCTTGCTTAACCCCAGTAGATAGAACACATCCCTCTGTATCTTGGTTAGAATTACAATATCCCTTGACGAGACCTCCATCGCCGCTACCAACCTATCTTTAGGCTAGGGCTGTCAATTGGTCGGGCTCGAGCTTGGCAAAATCAAAATTTTGAATAGGCCAAGCCCAAGCAATTCAAAATCCGAGTCGAAGGCAACCCCAAGCCCGCCTATTGACAACCCTACTTCAGGTGCACCAACTAGAAGAAGCTCGAAATCACTTCTGCCATCTTGGATAACTTGATTATGCTAGGTATGAACTGTCACCACTCCACCTATCAATAAGACTCCATCCAGTTGAGCAAGAAAACTAAGTCAGGGTGTCTCCTCCTGAAGAATCTCATCCGCCACCAACAAAGCCGACTGTCCACACCCAAATAGAGGCTATGGAAAAGAAATAGAACCGCTTGTTGCCTCAGGGCCACACGTGGGGGAAGAATAAATTACCATCTCTCATGTTGGGCTCCACAAATGACAACCCTAACTTATGTGAAGTAAAAGTCGCACGAGCCACGAGTGCGGAAGACGATATGTGGATATTCATAAACACTGCTTCGAAACACTCATGATCGCTGCATGTCAATATCTCCTCATCCTCCAAAGAGGAAGAGCTAAAGTTATTGGCATCTCAATCTCCCCCATCCAAAATGGAGCCACGTATCACCCTGGCCTTAAATAATGTTAGTGCATTGATTTATGCACCTTTTTTGTCAATCATGTGAGTCTTTGTGTCGTGTAGTCGGTTGAACCCTTGGAAGCTAAAGACTGAAGACACAAGTGAATGTGGAGCATCAAGGAGCAAAGAATTGGTAAACGCAATGCCTTAATGACCCTAACCCTTGACCCAAAACAACCTAAACCTATAGATGATCTTAAACCTAATAGGTAAATATTTTATTGATTATCCCTTAAGCCATAGGAGCCTAAATTAACCATTCTCAGATTGGCTTTATAGGTCCCGTGTTGCTGGAAAAATTGCTCGATTTCAGCAACCTTCGGTCCCACAAAAAACAGTTAAAACAGGATAGCGTGTTGAGGCAGAATTCCGAGTAATTCGGCTACAACCAAGTGCCACCTTCGGATCGAAGACCACTTTCGGTCCGATCGAAGACCACCTTCGGTGCGACTGAAAGTGCCCAAGTTTGTTCAAAGGCTTTCCTGTCTAAATTCGGTGTGATCGAAACTAAATACGGTGCAACCGAACTTACATTTGATGCGACCGAAGACTAGCCGTTTCTGCCTGTTTTTCGACCGTTGGAACTCAATTTCCTTATATATGAGATCCGGTTTTTGGCCATTTGAGAGGGTTTTTGGTGCATATGAAGCTTAGGTGAATCCCCAATCATATCCCACATTTTAGGCCTCATATTTCATGAGATTTTATTCATCTTCTTGAGCTTTACCACTTTAATGATGACAAGGTATTCCATATCGGTAATGATGTTCGTAATGGTCACCACCGTTACTGATACGGGTATCGGCCGACCGATACGGTGGTGTAACGACCGTTACTCCCCTGTAACGGTTGAAAAAAAAATTCCTGAAAAGTTCTGAAAAATATTTAGAAAATCCAGAAGAATGTAAATATTCCAAATATATATTGATTTTTTATTTTGAACATCTTTATGATAAGCATAACGGTCCACTCTTTGGTGAGAGTGTTGAATCTGGTTGTCGGGTGAATTTGTGAACATGGGTATGTGTTTCTAATATTTACACATCACAATCAAGCATTAGAACTAGAAATCTGAAAAAAGGCATAAAACCACTTTTTATTTTTTGAAAAAATGGCCATCGAAGTTTCTATTCATCCAAATCGCTTCAATCTACAGTTTTAATCCTAAAAAATGTAGTAAAAGTGGTCGAAATATATTGTAGAATAATCTATGAAAGTTTTTAGAATAAGAAAAGTGAAAAAATGAGGAGAAAATGAATTTAAATAGATGAAAAGATGTCCGTTTTTCGACCGTTACGGGGGTAACGGTGTTATGCCCCGTAACGGCCTATACGGGCCCTATAATAGTTGATACGATCTCAGAAAACCATCTGCACATTTTTCCCTCGCATCGCATAACAGTCATGGCCGTTACCTATATGTATCGGCCTTTACGGCCACAACGTAATGGATACGGAACACCTTGAATGAGGATTCCAACCTCAATGTTGAAGATGAACTCAATCTCCACCATTCTCTAGAATTTAGACCCAACCTTTATAGGTATATCCTTATCTAAATCTTCTAGAAGAACATTCTAGGTGAATCCCCTAGGCTTTATAACTTCCCATTAGTTGTAGGAGATTCACCTTACCTCCCATCACCTTGGCCACCACATCAGAGTATCACATGCAAGGTGTTTGATCATGAGCCGAAGCTTTGGCGACACATTAGCATTATGATCGGGGGAGCGAAGGAGAGCTGATTGAAACACAAGAGAGCATCGATCGAGCAACCTAAGGAGGCACTACAAAAGGGGCTCAATTCAACAAGTTGTCATGTGTAAGAGTCCATGTACAATCCTTCCTTGTGTAGTATTGAGTGTAAGAGTTTAAATTGTCAAACTTGACTAGGTTCTTGTGTAAGACCTAAATCAAAGTTCTCGTGTAGGCCACCGGACATGGGTATGTACATGTTAATATTTGAGGGAGCCTCTGGCGGTAGTAAACGTAGGTCCTTGGATTATGACTGAGGTTTTTGGTTAGCTGATAGAAAACCAACTAAAGTCACTTGCGGAAGCCTCCGACGGGAGCGTACGCTAGGGTCCTTATGTAGGGCTGTAAAGGTTAAAGGTGAACATTATCGCCTTAGCTCTGCAAAGCTTCTGCACGTAGTCATGGTATCTTATTCCACACAATTTCAATTGGTATCAGAGAGGGTAACTCTTGAAGGGTTTAACCACCTTAAGTTAATCCAAGGGACTTAAGAATGATGTCTACCCAAGAGGGGTGTGTCGTCACATGACCGCCATATTTTGACGGGTCTAACTACATCGATTGGAAGGCTAGGATAATGGTCTTTCTAAGATCCATTGACCCTATAGTTTAGGCTATTGCCGAATAAGGATGGACGACACCCATGGAACAAGTCGTGGTTGATGGTAGAACCATTAGTGCTTACAAAGATAAATCCAAATAGAGTACCGATGAGAGAGTGGTATACCTATGATGCTAAAGCTCTCAATTCTATTTACTATGCAGTTTCCCCCCGATGAATTTAAACATATATGCACGTGAAATGGGAAGGGAAGTGTGGGACATATTGGAAGTCTCCCATGAGGGAACTAGCACAGTAAAAATATCGAAACTTTGGCCCTTAATGACCCAATTCGAAAACATTAGAATGGATGAGTCTGAATGTTTTATGGAGTTTTATTCAAAGTTAAATGATATTTACAACTTCATGTGGAGTTTAGGAGAGGATTCCAGAATGCCGTATATGTAGGAAAATACTTAGATCCTTACCGAATAAGTTCACTCCCAAGATAGCCTCAATAGAAGAGTGTAGAAACATAGATGAGATGAAACTAGAAGAAAGGTTCCTTATAAACATATGAACTACACTTTAAGACCCCCTCTAGAGTAAAGAAACTTATCGTCCTCAAAACATCTCATAGGCATTCACATAGGCTTAAGACAGTCAAATCTGAAAGTGAAAGTGATGATGAGGATGAAGATGAGGAATTTAAAAGAAATTTTAAGAAATTCCTCAAATTGAGTAGAGGGAAGAGTTATGACAAAAGGGACAAGACGGTTGAGAAACGAAAGGGAAAAATCTACAAAACAACCTAAGCCAGTCCAATGTTACGGTTATAGACATCTTGCCCCCGATTGCCCTAGCAAAACAAGATCTAAAGGCAAGGCTATTGCGACAACATGGGATGATACGGAGGAGTCTGAATCCGCTTCAGAAGACTCACGTAGTATTGAAAACCTTAGTCACTTACATGTCTTAACGGCCTACATCACAGTATCCCTCCCTAGAGATTTGGGAGACCATAACACACCAAGAAGGTGAGCTCAGAAGGTCCCTTTGGGCTCAATTGATAAATCTGTGGATTTCAGCCTCAATTATGAACCTAATTGAAAATTTGAGGATTTCAGCCTCAGAGTGAGCATATAGGTAAATTTGAGGATTCTAGCCTCATATTATGCTTAATTGATAAATTTAAGGATTAAGCCTCATTTAGTTTGATAGTTTAAGTTTTAAAGTTGCTGAATTTAAATATCACATGTTTTTAGCTTAAGACTATCATTGGTCTATCCTAATTTGATTGACATATTTTTTGACTGACCATAATTAGCATGCTCCATGTTTTTAATGATCATATGCACCTTTTAAACCCCTGTTAGTATGTGCCTTAAAATTGGTAAATCTGTGACTTGTAGAGTTGTTCTATGCTATGTTTTTCTTAGTATATTTATTGAAACTAACTCTTTGTCAAATACTGACAAAAATGGAGAGAGATCAAGTCCCACCAAAACAATGAATTCTGTTTTGTAGGGTTTATTTGTTGTTGCAGGAATTGATGAGATAGGGGGAGCAAGTACAGGAGAGCATTTCTAGTGTTACATGTCTCAAGTCCTGTATTTAAATTTGCATATCATTGTAATCTTGGACATATAATATTTTGTGTTATTTTGGTATGTCATTGGTATGCACCATGACATGGTCTAGGTTAAGTTTTTGTCACGTAATTGACAAAGGGGGAGATTGTTAGTGCACTGATTCATGCACCTTATTTGTCAATCACGTGAGTCTGTGTCATGTAGTTGGTTGAGCCCTTGGAAGCTGAAGACTGAAGACACAAGTGAGTGTTGAACATCAAGGAGCAAAGAACATGTAAATGCGGTGCCTTGGTGACCCTAACCCTTGACCCAAAACAACCCAAACATCTAGATGATCTTAAACCTAATAGGCAAACCTTTTATTAATCATCTCTTAAGCCATAGGAGCCTAAATTGACCATCCTTAGATTGGCTTTAGAGGTCCCATGTTGCTGGAAAAACTACTCAATTTCAGCAACCTTCAGTCCCCACAAAAAATGGCTAAAACAGGACAACGTGCTAGGGCAGAATTCCAAGTAATTTGGCTACAACCGAGTGACACCTTGGGTCTCACCGAAGACCACTTTTGATGCGACCGAACACCACCTTCGGTGCGACCGAAAGTGCCCAAGTCTGTCCAACGACTTTCCTGTCTAGATTTGATTCGACCGAACCTACATTCGATGCGATCAAAGACTAGCTGTTTCTACCCATTTTTTGACCGTTGGAACTTGATTCCCTTATATATGAGATCCAGTCTTTGGGCATTTGAGAGGGTTTTTGGTAAATATGAAGCTTAAGTGAATCCCAATCATATCCCACATCCTAAGCCTCATATTCCATGAGATTTAATTCATCTTCCTGAGCTTTATCACTCTAATAAGGATTCCAACCTCAATGTTGAAGATGAATTCAATCTCCAGCATTCTCTAGAATTTAGACCAAACCTCTACATGTATATCCTTGTCTAAATCCTCTAGAAAACCCTTCTAGGTGAATCCCCGAGGCTTTACAACTTTCCATTCATTGTAGGAGATTCACCCTACCTCCCATCACCTTGGCCATTACATCGAAGTATCGCATGCAAGGTTGATGAGGACATCGTGCACACGCACGGCTGCACACCACCACCACTACGCACGTACGTACGCAGAAGGAGGATCCCATCATCGATATGGCTCGATGACGACGTCCAGAGAGGGCTTACTAGCTAGAAGACAAGTTTTGGTTCAGAAAAGTGGGCCCGATAATCAAGAAAAGCCCATCATGGGATCTCATGATCGTGGCCCACTCGTCGGATTGATTTCATTTTTTAGGTTTTGCTTATTCTTATTATTTAGAACATTGTGAACACTTTAGATTTCTGTGTTTGGTTTTTATTTTAGTTTACTTCATCACCAAGTAATAGGTTGCGCACATGGTGCGAGTTTTTGGGGTATAGGGTTTTCCCTATAAATAGGCACCCCTTGTACTTCTTTTATTCATTGAAGTTTAATAAAAATTCCTGCTTTGTTTTTCTGCTCTCTTCGTGAGTTGTGGAAGAATTCAAAAGTGGGTGCGAAGCCCTCCCTTTTCAAAGGGCTAACTACCGTGGCGCGAAGCCACATCGACCCCGATTCATCTCCATCCTCCATCATCTCTTTTCTTCTATCTTCCACCACCATCCATACTTCACATTCGTCTTTGGTTGCATCAGTTTCCTTTCATTATAGCAGGTTCTCGATTTCTACGCCCGCACTGCCCGTCATTCCACACGCCTGGCGGGATCATCTCGTTCGTGTTTTTTCCTATTTTCCTCTTTTTTTATACCTAGATTACATTATCCCTCACTGATTTGCCCTTTTACTCACCCTAGGGTTCCTTGAATTGAGATTAGGGAATCCCTTGGATTAGGGACTGATTTTTATGCATGAGTGGTTGATTTTATTTCCCTTTGACATCGTTTGGCTTATAATTTTTATTAGTCCAACCCTAGCCTGAGTCGGCTTGGACCCGCATAGATTCCCCTTCTTAATTGAATGTTTGGATTTTCATGTGGGATGTGGAATTTGTGTGATTGTTTCTGAATTGGTAGGATCTAAGCCTGAAATCTTGCATGTCATATTTAATTTTCCATGTCCTGCATCAAAGGTGTTTGATCCTAGAGCTGAAGCATTGGCGACGCATCAACATCATGATCGGGGGAGCAAAGGGGAGTTTATTAAAGCACGAGAGAGCATTGATCGAGCAACCCAAGGAGATGCTACAAAAGGGGCTCAATTCGACAAGTTGTCATGTGTAAGAGTCTATGTACACTCCTTCCTTGTGTAGGATTGAGTGCAAGAGTTTGAATTGCCAAACTCAACTAGGTTCTTGTATAAGACCTTAATCAAAGTTCTTGTGTAGACAATGTTTTAAATATCGTTATCGCGTAATGTATCGCACCCTTGGGATACGGATAAATATCAATTATCGCATGGAATATATCGGTTGTATCGCATAATGTATCGCTATTGTTGGGAAACATGAGAACATTGAGAAATTGGTTGAATGTTTTAATGAAACTTCAGGGATTGTTGAAAAAGACATGAATACACACATAGAAATCAAAACGTTATAAAAAAGAAAAAAAAAAAAGAAAACTGCACATAATAGGGGCTTCCTTTGTATGGAGTCCTAATATATGTGTTTTCCAACTGAATTGATGAAAGCTTATTCAAAGTCTATTCATATAATTTATAAACGTAAGAAGACATGTATGGAAACATAAGCAATACATTCAAAAGCAAAAGAAGAATCACTAGATCGGGTTACATAAATGTTTAATTTTGTGTTTGAATACAAAGATTGCAACTGATTCGTGAGAAATTAATAAATTTGATTTTTTTCTCAATTTTCCCCAACTTGACCCATCTCCCTCAAATCTCGAAATCAAAGTTCCAAATCCATATTTTTTTTCATGGAAAACATGAAGAATAATAGATTTGTAACCTTCGACATTGGTCTAACGTGATTTACAACAAAAACATAAATAAAAAATTGAAAATGCTCACCAGATCAAATAGGTGGGATATATCGGCACTACTTGTGTGTTTCGTATCGCACGGGTGGGATACAAGATATATCGTGGGATATATCGGCTGATATCGTCGATATTTAAAACACTGTGTAGGCCATCGGATATGGGTGTGTACATGTTAGTCTCTGAGGAAGCCTCCGGCAAGAGTAAACGTAGGCCCTTCGATTAAGATCGAGGTTGTTGGTTAACCGATAGAAAACCAACTAAAGTCTCTTGAGGGAGCCTTCGACGAGAGTGTACACGTGGATCCTTATGTAGGGTTGTAAAGGTTAGAGGTGAACCTGATTTAAAACCTCCGATAGTGAAATCCGGTACACTCATGTGTTGAGTGCGTCCGTCAGGAGTGGAATAGTGAAACCGAACCACTATATGTGCTTGTGTTTGGGATTGTATTTGAGCACTTATTTAATTATGCTTATTTGATGAATGTTTAATTATATGTATGCATAATTAGATGAATGATGGGAGTTGATAAGTAGCACATCCTACTATACATGTACACTATCATGTTTATAAACTAGATGCATGTACACTATCTTGTTTATAGACTAGACGTTGAATTGCCACATCTTTTGTAGTCTATGTGATTGAACCCTCTATTGGCTTGGAAGCCTTAGAGTTAATTGTCTTAGTTTAATTTGCATATTAGTTGAAGTAGGCAATTGGATTTAATTGGCTAAAAATTTAATTGGTCCTAATCCCCCCCCCCCCCCCCCCCCCTCTCAAAAAATCAATTACATCTAGACACGTGCTCACCTCCAATGACGCCACCCATCCCATGCTAATGTTAGGCGATGCATGTATCCAACCCCCATTATAGCCCCTGATGCTCCCTCACTCCCCCTGGCCCCCTCTATCGATGAGAAAGGAGGGATTAAATCTCCCGCTGCCACATCTCACGGCATTGATCCCCCATAACAACAATAACAACAAAACTACCCATTTGGTGGTTTGTCAAAGTATACCCATCTAATGGTTTGCCGAAGCACGAAGCTCGTGCTCCATCACCATCCTTCCCAATGCACTACTCTTCGCCTGACCTTTAGCCAAATTTTTTTACGAAAGCCCATCTTTCTTTGGTTCTTTGTAGATATGCACCGGAATATGCAGCTCACCAACTACTACAATGACCATCCCATCTTTCGTCCTCGGATGCGAAATTTGGCTGCCCTGAGCTCTGCATAGTATTTCGTAAGAGGATCGATCGGCACCACCTCTCCCTAGCAAGCCCCCACTTCAACCAACATCCTTCACCCAAAGCTCCAACAACAAGCTTCTAACCAGAAACCATCCCTCCTTGACACATAAGAGCGACCACTATTCCCACCTCCACAAACCTCTAACAACATCACCTTTGAAAAAATTCCCTAGCAAAAACACCCGATCCACCTCCATCTTCGGCCACGAGGAGATATGCATTTCCAAGATACTCAGAGGCTTTAACACCCTATCAATCACCTTACATGCCACAGTTACCTTTGAGCCACTGACTGATCTCACTGTAGCACCTTCCCTCACCAACGCCACCAAACACCAATGAAAAGACTGAGCAGCCCCTTTGATCATCTAGGGGTTAATGGTAACCATCGGCCGGTTTTTATCCCAGTAGTGCCACACGCATCACAGTTTCTTCTCTTCTCCTCCTTCAATTTATCCCTTCTCGTCTTAGGACCAAGGTATTCCATAACGGTAACGGTGGCCGTAACGGCCACCGTCGTTACCTTTACGATACGGGCCATAAAGGCTATTACAGCCCTTGCAACGGCTATTACTGTCTCTTTTTTTAATTTTATTTTTAAATAATAATAAATAAATAAATAAATAAAACGAGAAACTTGTATCTGCCCCGTAACATTGAAAAAATAATAATCCGAAAAACCTGTACCTACCTCGTAATAGACCATTTCGAGGTTGTTATGGCCTTTACAGGGGGTGTAATGGGCCATTAATGATGGTTATAGGTCATTTTTTGCATAAAGACTGTTACGGCTGTTATGATCCCGTAACGTGTAACGGTTGCCATCGTTACCTTTACATAACGGCCTTTACGACACTCCATGCTTAGAACCTTCCCCTGTCATTTACTTGCCCCTCCCTCCCTCGCACCACCACTCCTTGAACCCCTTTCTGAAGCATTTCTTTCACCCAACCACCCCAACCTACTGCTTCCTTGATTTCCTCCTTCCCTAACCCCTCTACCTACCAACAGATCTCAGAAAGATCCACCTTACTCCAAGGAAGCCCTTTGCCCTCTTCCCCCCCTTCTCGCTTCTCCACTTCAATCCACTCAGCCTTATCCCCCTACTTCTACTCATTCCAACCTTCTTATTCTCAAAAGCCATTCTCCAATTTCCCCTCTACATTTTCCCATTATTTTGCGACCACCATGCCATTGCCACTTGGACCTTCTACATCCTTTCTCCAAGCTAACAAGGAGCTTGTCAGGTGCCATCGCACTCCTGAGCAATCGGTCGATGAAAAGATTGCTCACAATTTCTTACTATCGATCGGCCTCTAGATCTTCCACAGTCCCTTGCCCTTGTGCCGCATGATCCTTCCTCTCCTCTCGGTCCTTCATTGTGTCTGCGATCTAGCTAATTTGGGCTAATAGGATAGTTGATAAGTAACATTGGGATAAGGGATTTTGGAATTTGGGATGAGGGGGGTAGGAGTAATTAGGACCAAAAAGTGGAGTCAGGAACAAGGGGTGTTCTCTGGGACACAGAAATTGAATTTCCACATGCCATAGACCCATATTTCTTAGAGAAGAAGAAGAGGAAAAAAAAAACTGCCATCTGGAAAGTTTTGAGGTATCTTCCAATAAGACTCGGTATCATCCGAGTCATATCAGTTTCAGTTCACAACAAAACAAATCACAAAACCAATATGGGACCAGAACATATGGATCAATTGAGTCCCATCGGTTTCAGTCCCCACACGAGCCATGCTCTAAAACGACTATTTAAATTCTTGCCCTGGAACGAGGAATTACTTTTTCCATATCTAAGGGGGTTTATTAGGAAGCCGGTTCAAGTTTAGGGGCCAAGCTTAATTATTGAATAACTCACAACGAGCATAAGACCATCCTGCTGGCGATTGGTTGGAACCAATGATCTTGACTGTGAATACAAGGTGGGGTGTCTGTAAATGGTCCTTTCATAAAATTTCCATAGTAAAATTTCCTGGTACAAGCATGGGTAATCTTATTTTCAAAGAACAGCATGCAACCCATGTCAAGAAATGGAAATACATTCCATGCTCTTCCCATCAGCAAACGTCTCTCCTTCCATAAAGGATTGTTCCTGATTTTAGGAAAAAGGTTTCCTTTGTAAGGCACACTATTTTTCAAATACATTCGTACTAATTGGACCCGATGTACTGCTCCTATCTTAGCATCTGTGGCTTTACAAATGCCAAGTAATTGTGTTTAGCCAAACCTACATGGGCTGAATAAGTCTTCTTCCAAATTAGAGAATGACTAACCAGCCACCATCAAGTTGAGTGTAGCCACAGGTATCATTAAAGCTATGGAAAATACATTGGGTTAGACACATGCTACTAATGACATGGTACAAGTTCTGAAATTTTCAGAATTATAATCGCAGAACAACATATGAGGTTCCAGAGTCATAAGGATGTCAACAGGATATTCTTCTGTCATCTGTGCCATCTTTATATCAACACAAACACAATCTTCCATATGATGTGGGAGGTACCCATAGATCAATAAACAAAAATTGTGGGAGAGCTGAAAAATGCAGAGTAATTACTTGCTCATAAAGAACATCCTATGAAATGATCCATATATCTTTTGTACATCTTTAAAAGATTTCGGTCTAAATAACATGGCTTTTCTCTGGAAAGATGAATAACCTTAAAGATGCTCCCTGTGGTGACCAGTTTCATGAATTATGGTCAACAAATCATACGAGCTGCAAGGTACATTGGTCAAAGTTTCATGATTACCTTATCCCAAAGATTCCAATGTTAAAACTAAAAAATAAGAGTTCTGATGGAAGATTCGCACTTCATTCTCAACATACTTCAATAGGCATTTCAGTTGGTGATGGATCTTCATGCTATACAAGTATTAAAATTTTAAATGTTGAAGCCTTCTTAGTTCAGGCTTGTTTGGAAACCCTAGTTAAGTATGTATGCCCTGAGGATAGACGGGCTCTGACAATAGGTTGTACAGCCATGTTGGTAGAACTGTGGTTTTTCAGGACTTCCCCCGCAAAACTAAGAATAAATATTGGGCCCAAATACTTATTCCTGTCAATTTAGATGGGGTATTGCTGAAAAATGACAGGTTACCTGGCAATGCATAGGGCCAGCTGTCAGATTGTGACCATCCCACGGGTTTCTAAACAATGTCTTTGACATTCAGCAAAAAATAAAAACTATATTTGGACATTGCTACTTGTAGATACAATAATATCGTTCTAATAAAGGAATTCAAGTGAAAGAAAAAGACATAACGAATGCAAAACTTATCTCAGCAATGGAAATGACTTGCCTCTCATGAATTACAATATGACTGGAATATCCCCCTCTCGTGATTGTGCCATCCGCATCAAGAGCATTGAAAGTAAAAGTTGGAAACTTTGTGCAATAAGTTTCCAGGCTATCATTACAGTATTCACACTCCCTACATGAATTGACATATGTTCCAACACCAACATGGTCACCGATTTTGAAGCGGTTAACATTGGAACCAACCTCTTTGACAATACCCACGATCTCATGCCTGATAAATAAAACACCAAATAAAGACATGACAACATGAGTCCATTGCAGTATTAAAAAAAAAAAAAAAAAAAGCTAATCATTCGTGTTCCACTTTTTTTTTTTCTTTTTTTCTTTTTTCATTTTTTTTTTCTTTTTTGAAAGATTTAAGTTCCACATATAACACACTTCCTGATTTGATATTTACAGGAACATACCCAGGAACCAAAGGATATTTCGAGTCTCCATGTTGATTCCTTGTCCAAATGACATCAGCATAACAAACTCCGCAGTGCGTTATTTTCAGTGACACATCATCACATCCGAGAACCCTACATGATTTTTCTCAAGCCAGTAAATGGAGAATCACAAAATGCACTTTATTTCTATGAGACTGCTAGATACCACAAAATAAGTGCAAGATTTCATAGCCCAGAGTTAATGCACAGAACTATCATAAAAAGACACGTTAAAATATATTTAAAACTGAAGAACTAACTGTGAAAGCTCCATGACTATTTCAATAAATAAATTGTGTATTCTGGTCGTCAATAAAGTCCTTTCAAATCATGAAGTTTCAAGATTTGGGCATAAAACATCATAGATATGTTATATTCTTCTATCAGTAACAACTTTATGTAGACAAATCCAAAGATATTCCTGCCCTTAAAAGCTAAAGGGAGATGATATTTTATTGAACGGGGAAAAAAACTCTAGGTACAGAACTATCCATTCAGATTCTTTAGAGCTACTGAAAAAAACAAAACCACAATTTAATGCTTGATTATAGAAAGGGAAAAGTTTGTGTGCGCAGTGTTCATCAACAATTGGTGTATGCATATCTCCCACCATCCAATAATGGCGGGCAGGAATTATAACATGAGTTTCAAAATGGGTTTTTCAAAATTCATGTTTTGAGATGCTTGCTAGATTCTTGCCTACCTTCTTCAAATGGTGGAAGTGCATGCCACCTCTCCATGCACACCGTGCACATTAAAGTTGTTCCCTTAGAAAGATAAAGATGAAGGCTATAGTTGACAGATACCCAGATACTCTAAATGGCTACATTTATGAATGAGATCAGGTCAATAAGATAAAAGGTATAGGTTGCGGTAGTTATGAGTGGTTCATGTGAAAGGATAGCAACAACATGTCCAGAATTGGAAGTGCCAAACATCTTGTTAAATAATCCAATACAAGCTAAATGAGATCAGTATAAAGAGATTTTATTTTTATTTTTTTGTTCTTTTTTTTCTTTTCTTTTTTTTAAAGCTTGTTAGTACACCCACTGTCAGATCACACTTCACTGTTAGCCACTAGGGAATCGATGCCAAGACCTCAGTGTTGAAACGAGGTATCTTTCACTCAGTCTACCACTTGAGCTATGGATCTGGGTGTCAGTATAAAGAGAATATACAGCCTGAAGCTAGATGAATAGTAGTAGATAATAAAAAGAAGAAGAAAAAAAAAAGTAAATAATCGGATTGAAGCCTCACACCAAGATTTTTTTTTTTTCTTTTTTCTTTTTTGAAAGATATCAAACAAAGACAAATGCAAAACGCCAGATCAAAATCCAAGGATGAAATCCCCATAGAGTGGCTCAAGATTCACCCCTTCATTCAAGAAGGTAATGAATACAATTTTCCAGGAAGAGTTTTTTTTCTTTCTTTCTTTCTTTTCTTCTTCTTCTTCTTCTTCTTCTTCTCTTCAAAACAAGTAATTAAACATGCCTAATAACGCCAAAAGTAAAAGCACTTTGAAAATCAGGACCCTTCATCTTTTTTTTTTCTGAGAAATAGCGATTTTATTAGAAAAAGAAAAAGCAAACAGCAAGAACATCCAGCCTGTTGTAGTTGACCCTGTCACCCAGTGACATAAGGTAAGCCAAAAAGGCAAAGCAGCCCAAAAATAGCAGGGAACTACCAAAGGTCCCACCCTTTAATTCTCTCAAAGGATGAAGGTTTGCCCTCAAGATTATACCACTCCTCTCTTTCCATACACCCGTAGGATTCCAAAGACAGACATCTTCCACAATCCTCTGTGTGGCCTTTGAAAGGACCACCAAGCATTCCAATAGTATCACTGATAGAGTTGTTAAAAGTCCATGACACCCCCAACTGAGAATGAAGGGAAACCCATACCACTTTGGCAAACAAGCAATGAAAGAACAAGTGGTTAATAGACAAAAAATTAGGATACATTCTGGGAAAATGAAACTTCCATGGAAGAGAAGAAAATGCAACGCTTTCATAAAAATTCTCAGACAAACATGTTGGGAAAGGACATGTTGCACTTCTTTAAGTTGTCCAACGTTGAATCTTGTTAGCCGTAGCAAGCCAAGCAAACGCTTTAACCCTCATGGGAATAGGAGCCTTCCATCGTTTAGCACGTGGGGGAGAAACACACTCACACCTCGTGAGCACTGCATAAAAAGAGTTCGCCAAAAACTCTCCATTTGGTGCCCATCTCATGGAAAAAATAAAATACCCAAAAACTCTCCTCTTGTAGCAAAGTATTTGATAATGGTGGCCATAATAGGCACCACCTTTTCTTTTTTCTTTTTTCTTTTTTGAAGAAAAGTTGTATTGGCCCCATAACGGACCATTACAGCACACCATGTTTTGCTTCCATGCCCCTTGAGGTTAGATCTTTCACTTGGCTTGCTTGCCTTAGAAGATCCTTATAATATATGATCTTTAAAAAGGGGGTATGTTCATCCCAAGTAGATGCCCTTTAAGTTGTTGCGGGGAGGAATAGACCAATCATGTCTTTCTGAACTGTGCCATGTCCAAAGAGATATGGATTGCAGTTGTTGCCAAATTCAGTATCTTGCGGGTCTTTACTAAGTAATAGATCTGATTGCGGGTGGTATTCTCCAGCTTGGGAAGAAATCAGGAGAATACTCTGGTATATTTGCTATGGACTGTTTGGTTTGAAAGAAAATGTAGTGTTCATTGAGAAGGTGAATAACGTAGGAATGGTAGTCCGGAATGCTTTTGGTTTGGTGTTGCATTGGGCAAAAGTTGACAGAAGATTTTTTTTTTTTTTTTTTTAATAAAAAAAAAAATTCCATTTCTATGATGCAACAAAATTGGGAAGAGGTGCTGGCTCTTCACGTGTGCATGTTGGAAACATAATGATTTTATTAAAGAGAAACACCAAAAGCACCCTCACAAAAACTACAAGATAGCCTAAGATAAAGACGAAAGGGGACGCTCAACAAGAGACTTGGTATTTGAGGCCCAATCCATTTCATCCAATTTTACCCTCCCAAAGACCTCAGAAACCAGCCCAGTCCAATTACAAAAGAACCATTGGTTCCTCTTTCCCCATAAGGCCCAAATGTCGGCCAATAAGGCCAGTCGACAAAGCATCCTCCCTCTCTTTCCGATCCCATCCTTGAGCCAAGTTGAGGCCCTCGATAGAACCTCGCATCACCCACGACACTCCAAACACCACCACAAACCTCTCCCAAAACTCTCTAGTAAATGGGCAATGAATATAAGGATGATCAACTGACTCCTCACTTTGCAAACACATCATGCAGAAATTGGTAATCACCATCTTCCTCTTCCGAAGATTATCGAGGAAAGGGGGGGGGGGGGGGGGGTGGGTTCCCTTCCTAAAGATATCCCCTATGAGCAATCTATAGAAGGAACTAACTGAAAACCAACCCGACTTCTCTTTATTCCACATCAATGATCTGTAACAGCCAGAGGAGGACTAATATCTGGACATTGCTCACGCAAGTTAATGAACTCAACTACTTCCCCTTCCGACAAATTCCTCCTGCATATAGGAGACTACAACACTTCATTGCTAGAAATAAAGCATCAAGCAATGGGGATGTTTGCTTCCAGAGCTAAACAGGCTAACCTCGAGAAATCTTCACGGAGCATCCTCACACCCATCCAAACATCCTACCAAAACCAAATCCTTTTGCCATCACATAAAGAGATTCCAGTTCCCTCGAGCCTGTTTCCCAACCTAATTGCCGTCTTCCACAACATTGAGGCCCTCTAATGAGATGAATCTTTCATCCACCATCCATCCTTTACACAATACTTTCTTACAATCACCACTCTCCACAAACAACCCTCTTCCATACCAAATCTCCAAAAACATTTACTTAGTAGCATTGAGTTCATAGTCTCCAACTTCCTCATAAAAGCACCAACTTCCCCATATGGCTTACACACCTCTTCCCATTTCAGCTGATGGAACTAATGCTTCTCTTCTGCTCCCTGACATAAGAAATCACGCCTTGCCTTCTCCAACCTGTCCAACACATACTACAGAAATTTAAATAGGGACATGAAGCAAAGCAATAAATTCGAATGTTGTCTTGATTAGCATTGATCTTCCTCCCAATGAAAGATGCCAACATTTTCACCTCAACAACTTTCTTTCAACTCTTTCTATAACATTATCCAACAAGTGCTTCGCTAGCTTGCCAATACAAAAAGGAAGACCAAGGTATGACAAAGGAAATGACCCAGTCCTACAACCAAACACCCCTGCAAGCTTCTCCACCTCATCCTTTGAAGTACAAACACCCAACATTTCATTTTTTAGAATGTTCACTTTCACACCAGATGCCTCGCTTCAAGACACCGGATAATCTTCCTCATATTGTCCACTTCGGCTTCTTCCACGTCACAAAAAAGGAGAGTATCATCGGCGAATTGAAAATGGAAGATTTATAACGTTGATATGTCCACCTTAAACCCACTTATTAGGCCCATCGCTCACCAACAACCCTTTATCCAACATCCATCTTAGAGCTTTCATAACTGCCACAACCAGAAAGGATGACAATAGATTCCCTTGTTAGAGCCGTTTAGATGTCTTAAAGAAACCTTTCAGATACCCATTCACCAAAATCAAACTTGGCCTACTAAATGCATTCTAGGATCCACCTTCTCCATCTCTGCTCGCATCCCATCCAACCCAGCATCTAATTCAGGAAATCCCAATCCACATAATTGTATGCTTTTTCAATATCTAAGTTTACAGATAATGCCCTTATTACCTTCCCTATGGTGTGAGTTGATCGATTCTTGAGCAATTAAGGTGTTGTTCAAAATTTGCCTTCTAGCTACAAACACACTTTGAACATTGGATATGATGGGTGCAAGAATCGTGTGAAACCTTGAAGCGAAAATTTAAGTGAGAATCTTATAAGGCCCTCCAACCAGGCTAATTGATGCAGGACATGAAATTTAAATATGATATAAGAGATATCAGGCTTAAGATCACGTTAATTCAGAAACAATTACACAAATTCCATATCCCACATGAAAGTCCAAACATTCAATTAAGGGGAATCTATGCGGGTCCAAGCCTACACATGATAGGGCTGGATCAATAAAAATTATGAACTAGACGATACTCAAATATAAGAAATAATCATCCACACATGCGTCGTAATCAGTCCCTAATCCAAGAGATTCACCAATTTCAAATTAAGGAACCCTAGGGTAAGAAAAGGGTTCATATAACTTAGGGAAAACGTAATCTAGGGCTAGGTTTCATAAAAAAAAGGCTATGAGATGATAGAAGAGGATAAAAACCTGAGCCAAAAGATGATCCACCGTATGGACAACAACAATGGCCCAGACGTACATGCGTGTGATCTCGGCCGCACGTGTGTGGTGCCCACTATTCAGAAAAAGGCCACCTTGGCCCTGGTCGGCCAGGGATGGACTCCAAAACCCCCAAATCTCAGCTCGATCCGATGTACAGTTTGTGCGTGGTGCTCCACCGAATTTTCAGCCCTCCTGTAGATCTAGATTCTGAAATTCTGCTGTGGGGAGAAGAATTGCTGCAATAGATGATTGATTCGAAATGTAGATGATGGGGTGAGATGAGAAGAAGGGATGGTAGAAGATAGGTAGTAGAGATGACGATGGATAGGGGGGCAAATCGGGATAGATGTGGCTTCGCACCACGGTAGTTAACTCTTCGATGAAGGGAGGGCTTTGCACCCAATTAGGCTTCACAACTCAGATAGTAGGAAAACGCAGAATTTTTATTAATCTTCAATGAATGAAAAAAGCTACAAGGGGTACCTATTTATAAGAAAATCCTATACCCCTAAACTTGCGCCATGTGTGCAACCTATTACTTGGCGATAAAATAAACTAAAATAAAAACCAAACAAAGAAATCTAAAGCGTTCATGATGTTCTAAATAATAACAATAAGCAAAACCTAAAATATGAAATCAATCCGACTAGTGGGCCACGATCATGAGATCCCATGATGGGTTTTTCTTGACCATCGGGCCCACTCTTTTGAACCAAACTTCGTCTTTTAGGTAGGAAGCCCTCCCTGGACGTCGTCATGGAGCCAGATTGACGGTGAGGCCCTCCTACTCCGTGCGTACGTGAGTAGGTGGGGCGGCGTGCGTGCGCGTGTGCGCGAGTTGTCCCCATCAATTCTCCTCGGCTGCGAAGATTTCGCCACTGGCGAAATAAAACTCCTGAACCGATTCGGGATGTCAGGATCAAGTATCTGAAGCTCCTCTGCAGTGAGCCACGTGTTATCTGAAGCTGGACGTGACTTCCATTTAACCAGGTACTTCTGAAACCCGCCGTCCGACGTTGAAACTATCTGATGGTCCAGGATATCTTTTATTTCCTCTCTGGGTGCGTGAAGGTTAGGTATTGGAGGTAAAGGTTGGGAAGAAAGGTCGGGAAGAATAGGTATGGGAGGTAGAGGCTGGGAAAATAGGTCGGGACAGGTAGGTATGAGACGTAGAGGCTGGAAAAACGGCTTGGGAGGGGTAGGTATAGAAGGTAGAGGCTGGGAAAATGGGTTGGGATGGGTAGGTATGGGAGGTAGAGGTTGGGAAAATGGGTCGAGACGGGTAGGAATGGGACGTAGTAGCTGGGAAGAAGAGTTAGGACGGATAAGTATGAGAGGTAGAGGCTGGGAAAATGGGTCAGGAGGGGACCATGGATTAAGGGAAAGGTCTGATGAATCAGGATGGTTAGGCGAAAGGCTGGACAATGCATCAATGACCCCTTGAAATGCAACTAGATCCTCCACATTGAATGTAGAACTAATTCTCATGGAGGGTGGAAGATTTGTCACATACGCATTGAGACTGTTTCGTTTTATAATTTTGACGGGTCCAGCGCTACGCGTGTGTAACTTACGAACGGACCCCGAAGGATACCGCTCGGGCCTGATGCGGACCATCACAGAGTCTCTTACATTGAATTCCTTGAAACATTTATGCTGGTCTGTAGAAAATTTGTAATGTTCATTACAAGTAGTAATCTTCTGCCTAATTTCTTGATGCCATGAATGAATGTGATGCACGAAAGACTCTGCAGGCTCTGACAGTCTATGGGACAGTGACATAGGGACAAGATCAATAGGTTTCTCAAGTTTATAACCACTAACGACTTCATAAGGACTGAGACCTGTGGACCTATCGACAGAACTATTAAACGCAAACTCGACTGTAGGTATTATGGTGTCCCATGTTCTGGTGTGCTCTATATCCCTCCTAGGGAGAAACTCATCTGGTAGATCATCAGGAAAGACATCACAAAACTCATCTACTACTGGAATGGCCTCAGTGGGTAACTCAATACTAGCCTCTGGGGCACTTTCTCTAGCTATAAGGTCGTACGTGTTGTGCCACTCAAAATAATGGTCTTGATGCCCCTCTTGGGGTGGGTGCACGAGTGCATGCCCATGATTGATCCCTTGGCCACCTCCATTCATTGGTCCATCCTCCTGGCCACCTGCCTGAGATTGGACATCTATCCCAATGTTGGGATTTATCCCGGTGGAGACCTTTAGTTGGGTAATGCGCGTATCAAATTGATCAAAGCGTTGGTCTATATATTGTTCATAGCGCTTACCTAAATACTTGATCGGCTGGGACAACTTGTTCAATGACTCTAACAGTTACTTCATGTTTAGTGTAGGGTGCCAACCAAAATTCAGCAATATAGTTGTCAAAATATAAGATTTTAAAAATAAAAATAAAAAAAAACAATATAGTTTCTAAAAACGAAAAAGGAAAGTTTTTTTTTTAAAAAAAAAAAAACAAGTTAGGAAAGTTTCTAAAAAAAGAAAGTTTCTAAAAAAGAAAAAGGAAAGTAAACTAGTTTCTAAAAAAGAAAAAGGATAGGAAATTAGTTTCTAAAAACAGATTAAGAAAGTTTCTAAAAAAATTAGTTTCTAAAAAATAGAAAAGGAGAGTTTCTAAACCTAGAAATAGAAAACTAAGTTCTAAAATAATTCAAATAAGGGGATAACAGAAAATTTCAGCAGCTTATGTCAGGGTTTATAAACTTCTAAATAGTCATATGTGATGAGAATTGATGCGTAATGGACATAAACAATCAAACCCTAAACATGTAATGAATTCTCCTACAAGAACCCTAGGCTTTGATACCAAATTTGATGTAGGATATGAAATTTAAATGTGATATAAGAGATTTCAGGCTTAAGATCACCTTAGTTCAGAAACAATTACACAAATTCCAGATCCCACATGAAAGTCCAAACATTCAATTAAGGGGAATCTATGCGGGTCCAGGCCTACACATGATAGGGCTGGATTAATAAAAATTATGAACTAAACGATACTCAAAGATAAGAAATAATAATCCACACATGCGTCGTAATCAGTCCCTAATCCAAGGGATTCACCAATTTCAAATCAAGGAACCCTAGGGTAAGAAAAGGGACATATAACTTAGGGAAAACGTAATCTAGGGCTAGGTTTCATAAAAAAATGGCTATGAGATGATAGAAGAGGATAAAAACCTGAGCCAAAAGACGATCCCGCGTGTGGACAACAACAATGGCCCAGACGCACATGCGTGTGATCTCGGCCGCATGTGTATGGTACCCACTATTCAGAAAAAGGCCACCTTGGCCCTGGTCGGCCAGGGATGGACTTCAAAACCCCCAAATCTTAGCTCGATCCGATGTACGGTTTGTGCGTGGTGCTCCACCGAAGTTTCAGCCCTCTTGCAAGGCCAGATTCTGAAATTCTGCTGTGGGGAGAAGAATTGCTGCAATAGATGATTGACTCGAAGTGTAGATGATGGGGTGAGATGAGAAGATGGGATGGTAGAAGATGGGTAGTAGAGATGGCGATGGATGGGGGGGCAAATCGGGATAGATGTGGCTTCGCACCACGGTAGTTAACTCTTCGATGAAGAGAGGGCTTCGCACCCAATTAGGCTTCACAACTCAGAGAGTAGGAAAAACGCAGAATTTTTATTAATCTTCAATAAATGAAAAAAGCTACAAGGGGTGCCTATTTATAAGAAAACCCTATACCCCTAAACTCGCGCCATGTGCGCAACCTATTACTTGGCAATGAAGTAAACTAAAATAAAAACTAAACAAAGAAATCTAAAGCATTCATGATGTTCTAAATAATAACAATAAGCAAAACCTAAAATATGAAATCAATCCGACTAGTGGGCCACGATCATGAGATCCCATGATAGATTTTTTTTTTTTACCATCGGGCCCACTCTTTTGAACCAAACTTTGTCTTTTAGCTAGGAGGCCCTCCCTGGACGTTGTCATCGAGCCAGATTGACGGTGGGGCCCTCCTACTCTGTGCGTAGGTGGGGTGGCGTGCGTGTGCGCGAGATGTCCCCATCACTAATAGGCCTAAAATCCTTCAAGCACTCAACCCCCTTTTGGAATTAAAGCAATGAATAATGCATCCAACTCCCACAAAAGCCATGTGTGTCAACAATGAAAGTTATCAAATCATCTTTACCTATTTCTAGTGTTCGAGTTGTCGGTATCGCTACAAGTTTCGCTGGCCAGAGATAAAGATATAATATCGTTATCACCGATAACCGGAAATGTAGGGAAAAAGGGGGGAAACATGGAGAAAATGGTGGAATTTTTCAGTGAAACTTCAGGACATGCCTAAATACACATATTTACATATCCATGAATGAAAAATTTTCAAAATAATGCATTAAATAATAAGTTTCCATTTAATGGGGGCAAAAAGGCATACGTTGTCGTAAGAAATCACTCAAATAGTAATCAAAATGAGTTTGTATAATACAAATGCAAACTTACAAGAATAATGAGACAAATTTAAAGTTCAAGTGGACCCACCACAGAAAACCATGGGATCAGTCAACCAATCGTTGAAACATTTATAAGGCCCACTATGATGTATTTTTTAGATCCAGCCTATTCAGTTGAAACATTTATAGGGCTCACCATGATGTATTTTTTAGATCCAGCCTATTCACAAGTTAACATAGAGATAGATGAAGTGAAAACAAAAATATAAGCTTGATTGGAAACTTATGTGGCCCCTAAGAAGTTTTGAACAGTGGATGTCACTGTCTCCACTGTTTTCTACAGTGGGGTCCACTTAAGCTTTATATCTATCTCATTATTTTTCTCATGTGATAAAACGATCTCTCCAAATGGATGGATGGTATGGATACAACACATGCATCATGGTTGTACGGAGGTGCGCAAAGCGGAAGCAGATTGGCTGGTGTGGTACGTGTCGTGCGAACTACGCTCCTCTTGTACGGACGGTTCAAAGTAGATCAAAGTTACATGGGCCTACAGTGATGTATTTATTATATCTATACCATTCATCTATTTTTATAGATAATTTTAGAGCATTATCCAAAAAATGAATCATATCCAAAGATTATTTAGACCACACCACAAATAGCAGCAGAGATAATGATTTTCACCGTTAAACAATTCATAGGGCCTGCCATAACATTTATTTTCCATCCAATCTGTCCATAAGATCACAAAGGACAGAATGAAGAGGAAAAACAAATTTCATATTGATCCAAGACTTCTGTGACCCCAAAAACGGGTTTCAATGGTAGACGTTTAATCTCCCACTGCTTTTTTTATTATTATTATTTTTTAGTGTGGTCTACTTGATAGTTAGATCTATCTTATTTTTCGTCTCAAGCCTTAAGACAAGCACGCCAAATGGATGGACGGTTTGGATATAACACATACCTCATGATCAAATCCACAGAACTTGTTGACGTCAATACCCCAGATATATGGCTGGTGTGAGGTACACCAGCCAATCCGGTTCCGGTAGGAAGCGGATTGCTTACTGAGTTATTCAGTAACCTTAGTGCACTAAGTAAACACTGTGGGGTCCACCATTATTTATTTATTTTATCCACTCTGTTCATCCATTTTAATACATAATTTTATGGCTTTACCACAAAATGAAAGAATATAAAACGCTCAAGTGCATCACATCACAGGAAACAATGTGATTGAACCTCTACCATTGAAAAATTCGTGGAGGCCACAAAAGCTTTTCCTCAAAGCTCAAACTGATATTAATGTTTTCGCTTCATCGAGGTCCGTTCAACCTTATGAACAAGTTGGATGACAAATAAACATAATCGTGGGCCCTAACAAGGTTTCAACGGTGGAAATCATTATTCCACACTGTTTCCCACGGTATGGTCCATTTGAGCTTTGGATTTACTTAAATTTTGGGATCAACCACTAAAATTAGCAGAAAAAATGAATAGAAGGTGTGGATAAATCACATACATTAACAGTGGGCCCAAATGAGTTGACTCACTACCATAAAAGCGTATTGAGTAGCTCAGTACGCGGTCCGATTTAAAGCCTCGCCACTGGTCCATGCTTTGTGGTCCCACCATGATGTATATGTTTAATCCATTCCATCGGTCCATTTTTCTAGATCATTTTATGATAACAGTCCAAAAATTAGATGGATCAAAACCTCAAGTGGACCACACAATGTTGATTGAACGTATACGGTCTACCATTAAAAACTTCTTGCGGGCTACGAAAGTTTTGGATCAAGCTGATATTTCTTTTTTACCTTCACCCAGGTATTTAAGACCTAATCAACAGCTTGGATATCAAATAAACATTACGGTGGGCCCCAGGAGGTTTTAAATGGTGGACATTTAATTACTGTTTTCCCGTGGTGTGGTCCACCTGAGTTTTAGATCTACCTATTTTTTTTATATCATGCTCTAAAATTATATTTAAAAATTAATGGATAGAATGGATACAACAACTGCATCATGGTGGGCCCACGGAACACCGACCTGCACCGTTAAAACCCAAACCCCGATTTAAAATGAAATCCCATCCCCAATTTCCGTAAAAACCCCGAAAATCCTCTCCTTCCCACCAAAATCTCTGGATTTTCAAAAATCCCTCTCCCTCATCCCAAAATTTTATTTTATTTTTTAAAAAAAAACCTTTATTTTCCAACAAAATCTCGAGATTTTCATAGCCAAGCAGTTTCCATTTTTTGAGAAGTCACGGAGGATTTTTCGACAGAAAAGCCGATTTTTTTGGGTTAAATCTTACCGAAAAGTTGCCGATCCGCACTCAACAGCCGTGAAGCTCTTGAAATTCGTGTTTTCAACCAGATTCGAGCGAAAAACAGGTATTTTCTTGCGTTTTTTGTTTTTGATTTCGACGATTTTATCGCCGAAAACATCTCTTGTTGGCTACAGTTCCCACCCTTCGAAAATATCGGCGATATCTGGCAGCGATTCGAATAAATGGGTTTTCGGTATTGCTAAGCCAGCGATACTGATATTATCAGCGACAATTCAATATTGTCGCTGATAATTTAAACACTGCCTATTTCCTAGAACACTTGGAAGAAACCCACGGGAAAACTGCCCGGCCCCAACACCTTGTCTCTACCTGAAGTGTCCATCGCCGCCTTGATTTCCTCGTCAGAAACCAATTACTTCTATAAAAATGTTGATGTAAGATGATGGACACTATCCAAGGATGCAAGATGAGAGATCAATTACACATTAATTTTAGCAATCAACATGTAAAATCAAGCATATCGGCATAATAGATTCGGAAATCCATATTTATAACACGAAGATCCTAAGTTATCAGTTATCACATACGCGGTGCACGAAAATATAAAATAATTCAAGACTGGTCCCACTTGGAAGTAGGGACTTCCAATCTAGCGTGGGTAGTGCAACAACCACATAGATAGACAATAATACAAGCAAAATTCTGGTTTGGGGAAAGTTTCATGAAAAAAAATTCAGATTTCATTAAGGTTTTGTATTCATGGATGGAGATTTAGGAATGGGGTTTTTAGGGATTTAAATGATCTAGGATTTAGGAGTTTTTGAGGAAAATCAAAGACGGAAACCCCAAATGAGGGCCCACACGTGGCTGCCCGTACAGACGCACGTGCATGCATGCGTGTGCACGTGCAAGTCCACACATGGCTAGGTAAAGGGGAAGAAAGAGAGGAAGGATTGAGTAGGATTTTGATGGGTTTAGAAGGTTATAATTGAAGGGAAATGAAGAAAACAAGAGAAGAAGAAGAATACCTTTTGAAGAAGAGAAAGATGAAGAATATACCTTAGGAAATCCACCACCAAACAAGCTTCTACCCTTCCACAATTCAATTGGAAGGGAGAGCTTCTCACAAACCCTAAAACACAAGGAGGAAAATTCCTTCACACAAGAGAGTTTCTCTCTTTTTTCTTCTTCTCAGTAACTTCACTAGGGTTGGACCCTCGTGCTTTTATAATTAAAAATTCGGAA
Source organism: Magnolia changhungtana (assembly GCA_030180095.1). Classification (NCBI taxonomy): domain Eukaryota; kingdom Viridiplantae; phylum Streptophyta; class Magnoliopsida; order Magnoliales; family Magnoliaceae; genus Magnolia; species Magnolia changhungtana. The sequence continues at coordinate 6,783,034 of JASAUF010000377.1, read as the reverse complement.
TAATTACAACTATGACACTGACTTAAGTGAAATGGCTCATCATCCAAAATAAGAAAACTAAAACACTTATTATCAATCTCATCCATCAAATAAATCCTAAAAATAACAAAAAACATAAAGTAAGATCAGAGTCCAAGGGGCCTAGATCTGGAAGATCTGGTGGCCCGATGGCCTAATCGACAAGATCCAACTATTGGATCAGCATAAAATAAAATTCTTATGACTAAAATAGTTTCCTAAGAAGCCCACATGCATCATCCCAAAAGTGGGGTCTTCCTGATGCATGTCCAATGCATGTTGGGTCTTCAAAATGACCGAGCAAGCCCCATCTGGAACTCGTCTCCCATCTACAAAGAAAGTTACGCTGATGTAGGTGGTCGCCTTCGTCTCTGGTAAACCCAAGTAGGTCTTCTGATGTCCCCATCAAATGCAGTCTCTTCTTCTAGAATAACATTAAATACTAGATTATTGGGCCTCAGCCACACCCACCATTCACCCGATAGGAGGTCCTTATACAACTGAACAACATTGTTTCACACCTTAGAGTTTTCCTCCACCTTAACCCCATCCACCACCACACTGTGAATCTTATTGTTCATGGCCCTGGCACTCGCAATATCATGAAAGCATATCGTATTTGTATACCCCTCTTTACGACATGCGGTTTTTGACCATTGTCACCATTTAATTTCCACTTCACCCAGCTTTGTAATCTAACAAAAGCTTCTCTCATAGCTTTCTCCTCATCTAATAGCTCTAACCCCTCTTCTTTAATATTGAAAGCTTGAATGTCACGTAGAATGGATTCCGACTACCTCCTGGTTCCCTAATACAACTCTCTTCCACAGGTTAGTCTTTCCTTTAAGAAGTTTCTATTTCTGGAAAAAAAAAAAAAAAAAAAAAAGCCCATACAACCTCCATCGTGAAGGATGACCACTAGTTCTTTACCAAATTTGGAAACCCTCCACTTCTAACAAAAAAAGCTCAAATTTAAACGGTTGCAAACTCCAATCATTCTCTTCAACTTCCAACAAAATCAGGCAATAATCAGAAATGGGCCTCGGGAGGCCTCTCATGTGCATTCATGTTGTGTCGTAATGGCTGTTATAGGGCCGTAAAGGTAATAGTGGCAATCGTTACATGTTATGAGGTCGTAATGGTCATTATGGAAAAAATGACCCATAACGGTCCGTTATGCCCCCCATAAAGGCCCGTTATGCTCCCATAAAGGTTGTAACGGCCCCATAGCAGTCCGTTATGTAAAAGATATAGATTTTCAGTTGTTTTTCAATAAAAAAGAGACCACAACAGCTGTTACGGGAGCTATAATGGCTGTTACAGCCCGTATCATAAAGGAAACAGTAGTGGTTGTTACGGCTACCATTACTATTATGGAAGACCTTGGTTGCACTAGAAGAAAGTTTTCCACACACTCGGAGGAGACCAAAAATCTATCAAGCTTGGGCTTAACGATCCTTTCTTGCCCATTAGACCAAGTAAACTTAACATCCCCCATTTGGGTATGCACAAGCTTTTTTCTATTAACCCAATTTGAGAATTCCCTCATGCTACGAGAGTAATGCAACCGCCATTCGACTTCTTAAAAAAGAACCTGGTGACATTAAAATCACCCCCCAAGCACCAAGGTAGCCACCATCTGTCTTGAATTGAGTCCAACTCTTCCCACAATTGAGCACGTTGGCCTAAAGAATTCAGACTGTACACTAAGTCAATACAAATTTGAAACTCGAAGCCAAATCTCTTAAATACAAAAAACTAAATCACCACTATACCTCTCGTTGTCCCTACTACGTCAAGAGACACCCAATCCTCAAGCCTACCTCCCCAAACCGCATCGATGCCCCTTTGATTCATCAGCTATAGTTTCATTTCTTACAAGGTTAAGATCTGAACTTTATGTCACTTGCACACATCCCTGATCTGGAGCCTTTTTAGGGGAAAGCCTAGCCCCTTCACATTTCAGCTAATTGTCCTCATCAACAACCCACCCTATCTCCTTTACCCTTTTCCCCACCTATAGGAGAAGCACCCACCTCATAGTCAATAGAAGATGACAAGATTTTTCAATTCTCTCCTCCACTTTACTACTTTGAAACTTGATTGATTAATTATCTAAGCTTTTTGTTTTCCCTTTTTTTCCACAAACTGAAATAGGGCTATGGAGTCTTCCTCATACTCCCTAAAAAAGAAACCCTAACCATCTTACCAACATGCCCTATTGCCTCCTTGATCCAACGCATACCCTTAGCCATGGATATGTGGCTACCATCCCTTGAGAAGGTGATGCATTCTCACTCCGCACTAAGCTCTTACGACTCCTAGATTTCTTGCCATTGCCTAGGAATGCTTGCAAAGGTTGAATATCTGTCAGCAAATCATCATCAAGAAGCATCACTTGCCTTTCCAAGGCTACAAACATATAATCACCACAACCAAACCCACTTTCTTAACCTTCCACTTGTAGTGGACTCCCGCCCCTCACTGAAGAATAAATGCTCGCATTATGGAGCTCCTCCTCTTAAATTTATTTTCTCCAAACTTGGGTGGAACTGAATTAGGAAGTGCGGGCTCTAAAATCTGCTTGTGGTGATTCCACATATCGCCACAACTAATCTCCAAATCAAGAAGACTAACAAGGGGCCAGGACTTGACACCAATTACTAATAATGGGGATAAAGTTTCGCACGTGTCCCTATTAATAGCCTCACCCACACAAATTGAGTTTCGCATTGAAACAACTACGCATGGATGAGGTCATTCATAATAGATTGGAACATGTTGCCATCTCGGTTAACAAGCATAACACATGACAGGCTTTCCTTGTTAACCTCAACACTCGTCACGATCCTGTAAACATTGTTATCAAATGAGATTGCATATGCGCATATGCGATCGCATATGCGCATACTGTTGATCAAATCGCATATGCCATGATGGCATATGCGATCCTGGCAAGTATGCCATGGCATATTTTTATATGCGATCGCATAAGAGTATATTTCCCAATGGCCAAGAGTGGAACATTTTTTTATTTTTTAATTTTTTTTTCAAATTGGAGAACTTTTGCCTATAATTATGCACTCCACTCCATTTTCACTATTCTTTACTCCAAAGCTCTAAATCTCTTACTCTTTCTCTCTTACACCTCTTTCTTTCTTACTCTAATCTCTCTACAATTATTTCACTTATGTTTATTTTTTGTATTTTATAAGTTGTGCTTACTTTTTGTAAATTAAGTTGTAAGTTATAACTTGTAAATTGTTTCAAGTTATCCATTTATCATTAAAATTTCTTTGTTCGAATTTTATAATAATTAGTTATCTTTTAACGTAGCTTGTTGATTGTTTTGTTAAAATTTATATAATATAATATAAGTAATTAAATATATAACTTAATGAAACACTCAAACTATAATGAAATAAGTAAAATAACCCAATCCAATCATGTGTACTAATTAGACGAGTTTTTCCCTCTTTTTTTTTAGATTTTTTAGATTTTTTTTTATTTTGAAATATATATATATATATATATATGCCATGGCATATGCGATTGTGAGATCGCATATGCGAACAACATATGTTGATCGCATGTAATCGCATATGCGATTTGACAACATTGCACATGACCGACTTCGTTGTCCCCTTTTCTTTGCCATTGACATTAATTGGGACACATGTCTCACTCGAGAGCGCGGGGACAACACCAACCACCAGTGCTTGATAAATGTTTGCTCCCTCCACCGTGTTTTCTCTATCTCGGGTGGCTATCCGTACACAAGGCATACGTTGATCCATCACCTCCAAACCTACCCCCTGTGCTCTAACCATTGTATCTTAGGGCTTTCTCGATGGTCAACCAAACCACCAAAGTTGTACTCCTTCATCCTCATCCACAACATCTTTGCTTCCGATCCCCTTCTCTAATTCGACCACCCCCCCCCCCCCCTTTTGCTTTCTCGAACCCGTACATATAACTTCATATCTCCAATAGCAATGACCACCCTCTCCAACACCTACAACTACTTCTTCCTTGTGTATATTCATGGGACCCGAGAGCTCGTCACAACCTTCCATCAAAGGATCAATGGCAATCACTTCCCTAAGACAGTAACCCATAGCCGAGAAAACATCCCAGATTCATAATTCCAACGGGAGATCCCATACTTGAAACCAAATATCTTCCCACCCGAATGCTAACCATTCTTCCAACTTACAAATCAATGAAACCAAGTCATCTTTAAAGATGTTGCTAGTGAGGATGATGTAGTGTCCAGAGAGAAATCCACACCTCCTTCTCACTCAAGTGCTTAAGAACCCAATTGGCTTCCTCTAAGCCACAACTTTGTGTGAGCCATTCTCCTACCTCTGCAATCAAAGCCCCAGCTTGCTCCTTCACCACCAAGTTGCATTGGAGAACCCTTCATGAGCTTTCAAATACCTTCAAGTGGACTCTTACCACTAGGCCATCATTTACCCCTTTCCACTCCCATCTTTTGTTCGTTGGACTACAACACTTTCCTCCATCAAACCCTCCACACCATTGAGTATGTTTCACAACCATATCCTGGAAAGATCCCCCCCACCCAAGATTAAGTCTAGTTCACCACCTAAGGGCCATATTTCACCCTCTACACTATCAATCTCTTCCCCAAATCGACTCCCATTTAGCATAGCAATCGCAAAAGTCACCTCCTCGACCTTCTCCATCCTTATAAAAGCGAACTCGTAAATGACTGCAAACCCCTTCATTTCTCGGATGACCACCTCTTGCACATTCCCAACCCTAGAAAAACCTTGAGAAGATGCCCTTTTGACCACTCCTCTAGGAAGTTCCCAGCATACAGGGTTGAGAGTTTCAATAACGCACGGTTCTTACGACCTGCTTCCACCACTCTTGTTGATTTCCCTTTCCTCCTAACTTGAATCCAATCACCCCTCACTCTTTCATCCCCCTCAACAGCCATGTTTGCCAAAGTCCATCATTGTCAGCCATGGTGTGTTGTAACGGTTGTTATGGAGCCATAAAAGCTGTTACGTAAAGGTAACAATGGCGACCGTTACACGTTACAGAAAAATGACCCATAATAGTTGTTTCAACCCCTTGTAAAGGTCGTAACAATCCATGCCGATACAAGTTTTTTGGATTTTTTCAATAAAAAGAGAAACCATAATGGGAGTTATGGAGGTCATAATGGCCGTTACATCTTGTATCGTAAAGGTAACGGTGCTGATCGTTGTAGCCATCGTTACAGTTATGGGATACATTATTATCGGCATCATCATAGTGCCATCACCATCAACTCGCCATCATTGGCAATCGCCGTCTTCATCATTATTAGTAATTGTCCTCTTATAGCGTTGGCTCTGATTTGCAGATTTTGCAATCTCAAGGCCAATAACGCGAAAGTGTCCCGTGTCGATATCGGTTGGCGTAACGGTGTCCTCCGAAACCGATACGGATACGGGGGCGTTACGGCCCGTAACGGCGCAAATTATTTTTTTTTGCCAAAAAAATATGGATTAAATCCGGAATATTCTAAGCATTCCAAATATGCATTCATTTATAAATTGGAACATGTTTATGGTGGTGTAATTGTCCACTCTTTGGCGAGAAGTTGTATCGGACTGTCTGATGAATTTATAAACCAGATAACCTGAATTTGACTACAAATTTCATATATTTAATTTTCTAAATATCTAATTTATATACTTAACAATTTGATATCATTTCTCCCAATAGTTCTTTTAAAAAATGAAATTAAATTCAAGTAGATTGCGTTGCCAATTTGGGGCTGACTTGGAGGACTAATCCATGCCCCAAATCAGCCTCAAATTCATGCAATTTATTGGCATTATCCCACTTGTGAATTGGTGGACATTAATTGGATAGTGAATCATGAAAAAAAAAAAAAAAAAACCAAAAGGCCCTATTTTAAAAAATAAGCGTCCACAAATTAACAATTAAAACTATTCAAACAATTTGATTTTGGCATTTTGAGTTAGCAATTACAGTCCATAATTTAATTGGTAAATTTTAAGTTAATACATATCTCGTGTACAATTTTTTAAGGGCCCGAATTAGGTAAGACTCGGATTGTGAAGTGTAGCACACGAGTGTCAAAGTTTTTTGGACCCCACTCGTGATGAATGTGTTATATCCACACCGTCCATTCATTTTGCCAAATAATTTTAGGGCATGAGCCCAAAAATGAGGCAGATCCAAAGCTCAGGTAGACTGCACCATAAGAAACAATAATAATTAAACGATTATCATTAAAAATTTATCGGGGCTACAAAAGTTTTAGATCAAGTTGACATGTGTGTTTTCCCTTCATCCACGTTAGTGTGACCTTATTAACAGGTTAGATGGAAAATAAACATTACAGTGGACCCTAAGAAATTTTTAATGGAGCATTCTATAGCCACTATTCCTATGTTGTGGTCCACCTGAGATTTGGATCTTACTAATTTTTTGAATCATAACCTAAAATGATGTGGCAAAATGGATGGACGACATGGATAAAATACATACAGCATGGTGGGGCCCATGTGGCACGTATACAATTTTATTAAATTGTGCAACTAGCTGCGTAACGCGTACCAGTCCATTCATTTGACGCAAGCAAGTCCTGTGGGTCTGATCATGAGGTATATGTTATATATAAACCGTCCATTCATTTGACGAGCTCGTCTTAAGGCTTGACACGAAAAATAATACAGATCTAATTATCAAGTGGACCACACTGCAAAAAGCAGGGGGGGATTGAACGTCTACCATTGAAACCCTTTTTGGGATCACAGAACTTTTGGATCAATATGAAATTTGTTTTTCCTCTTCATTCAAGTCTTTACCTTTTGAACAGATTGGATGGAAAATAAACGCTATGATAGGACTACGAATTTAAAATCATCATCTCGCTGCTGTTTTTGGTGTGGTCCAGACGATCTTTAGATACAATTCATTTTTTGGCCAATGCTCTAAAATGATATTTAAAAATAGATGAATGGTGTAGATATAATAAATACATCGCTGTGGAGCCCATGTAACTTTGATCTCCTTTGAACCGTTCGTACAACTCGGAGCTCGAGGACTGTCAGCGCTCGTCTTAACATGACACGTACCTATTACAGTAGCTAAGCTGTGTGGTACACCTGCGGAAAAAAGAAAAAAGAAAAAAGAGGGAAACCGAAAAGAAAAAAGAGGGAAAGAAGAGAGAAGGAAAAAGAGGGAAAGAACAGAGAGAGAGAGAGAGAGAGAGAGAGAAGAAGAAGAAGAAGAAGAAGAAGAAGAAGAAGAAGAAGAAGCAGAAGAAGAAAAAGAACCGCAGCTGCGCTGTCCGAGAAGAAGAAGAAGAAGAAGAAGAAGAAGAAAAGAAACGAAAAATGTAAGTTTTTTTCTTCTTCTTTTCAAGGCCCGTAACAGTTGTTACGGGTTCGTAACGGCCGTTATGGCCCGTAACAGCAGTTACGGTTACAGAATTCTGTAACGGCCGTTTCGACCCCCGTATCGCATAACGGTGTCAGCCGTTACCGTTACATATCGGCCGATACAGCCATATCGTAACGGATACGGGACACCTTTAATGCCGCTGGGGAAGAAAGTCGATTGCATCGGATAATTGGGAGAAGAAGAACGTCAATCTGTGGATTCTTCATATAATTCATCCATTCTACATGGATCGGAATCAATTTCGTGGAAGCTATTGCCCTTCTCAAGGCCATAAAAATCATTTCCAATTATAATTTGTTTCCTTCAATTGTTGAAGGTGATGGGAGGAATGCCATCTCTTAAGGCTAGAACCAGTGTTCGAAATATCGATACTATCGGCCGATATTATTGTTATCGCACCACTGCGAGACGATACACCCCCGATAACCCCCGGAAGATACCAAAAAATCCCAAATTCAAATGTCGGCCGATATATCGTCGATGTCGCATGATATTTCGACGATATCGCATGATTTTGTCTCCATTATTGTCGGAGACCAACACACGGACAGTCACGGGTGGTTTGCAGGGGACTCATGAGTCCCGCTGTAGCTAACCACCCACAAACACCATAAAAATCAGATCTGGGTCGTGGAGAATCAAAAAATATATGAATTAGAAGAAAAAAAAAAAAAAAAGGAAATCGGAGAGTACCTAGCTGTAGCGGTGATCGGAGGTGGGCCATTCGACAGGTAAGTAGGATTTTCTTGCCATTTTCCTCATCTTCCCTCTTTCTCGGAGATTCCGGCGAGGAATCAGGCCGGATCAACGAAAACTTCCTTCCGGAACGAGATTTGAGGGGTTGCGTGCGTGAAAGAGGGATCGGACTGCAGGGATGGCGAAAAAATGGAGAGGGAAAGTGAAAGAGGGGCGCGGATTAGGGAAATCGGATTGCGTACTGAGTTACTCAGTACGCTCTTATTGTACTGAGTAAACTCTGTAGGGCCGTTGTCATCCCTACACGCAGCTCATGGTTCATCCACGCCGTCCATTTGTTTTTCCAGATCATTTTAGGTGTTGAGCCCAAACATAAAGTATATCAAAATCTCAAGTAGACCATACCAAAGGAAACAGTGGAAGTATTGATTTCCACCATTGAAATATTTATAAGGCCCCCAATGATGTTTATTTGTCATCCAAACTGTTCATAATATCACAAAGACATGGATGAATGGAAAAGACAAATATCGTCTTGATCTAAAACTTCTGTGGGCCCCCACGAACTTTTCAACGATAGACTTCAATTCAAACTGTTTCAGGTTGTGTGGTCCACTTGAGCTTTGGATATGATTAATTTTTTGTTTAAATACCTGAAATTATATGATAAAACGGATGGACGGACTTAATAAAATGCATGAATGACAGTGGGCCCCACAGAGTTTACTCAGTACAAAGTGCGCAATCCGCTTCGGCGGATGGGGTGTCGTGGTGCGTTACTCAGTACGCTCTTATCATACTCAGTAAACTTACTTGGGCCCACCTTTAATGTATGTGGTCCATCCGCGCCGTCCATCCGCTTTCCCATCTAATTTAAGGGTTGATCCCAAATTTTAGAAAAATATAACCACAGGAAATAGTGGTGATACTGAATTCCACCGTTGAAACCTTTCTCCACTATTTTCTATGGTGGGGTCCACTTGAGCTCTAGATCTGACCCATTTTTTGGCTCATGCTATAAAATGATCTCTTCTAATGTATGGACGGTGTAGATAGAAAAAATACATCATGGTGGGACCCACATAACTTGGTGACGTCTTGTGGCCCGTCAGGGACGTGGATTGCGTACCGAGTAACTCAGCACGCTAAGCGTACTGAGTAAACTCTACGGGGTCCACCATGATTTACATATGTTATCTACTCCGTCCATCCATTTTAAAAGATAATTTTAGGGCTCTAGCCCAAAAATGAAGTATATCCAAATCTCAAGTGGACCTCACCACGGGAAACAGCGTGAATTGAAATTCTACTGTCGAAAATTTCTTAGGGCCACAGAAGTTTTAGATCAATCTTTTATTTGTTTTTTCCCTTCATCCATGTCTGTGTGATATTATGAAATGGTTGGATGACAAATAAACATCACTGTAGGCCCTACCAAGATTTCAACCGTGGAAGTCATTATTCCCACGGTTTACTGTGGTGTGGCACACTTGAGCTTTAGGCATTCTTCAATTTTCTATTCAACCACTAAAATGAGCTGGAAAAACGGATGGACGGCGTGGATAACCCACACACATTCACGGTATGCCCAACTGAGTTTACTTAGTACGATAAAAGCGTACTGACAATCCGAATTCGCCCGTCAATGACGGGCGTTCATATGCATACTCAGTACGCTCTTATCTTACTGAGTAAACTCTGTTGGGCCCACCGTGATTACACGTGGTTTATCCACGCCGTCCATCTGTTTTTACTAATCATTTTAGTTGTTGAGCCCAAAATTGAACCATATTCACAAATCAAGTGGACCACATTACAGGAAACACTGTTAAATGAACGTTGACCATTAAAAACATTTTGGGAGCCATAAAAGCTTTGGATCAACCTAATATTTATTTTTTTTCCCTTCATCTGGGTCTTTAGGACCCAATCAACAGATTGGATGTCAAATAAACAGTACAGTGGGCCTTAGGAGGATTTTAATGGTGGATATCCAATCATTATTGTTTTCCTTTGGTGTAGTCCACCTGCGATTTATATCCCTATTATTTCTTGTATCAATCCTAAAATGATCTGTAGAAATGGATGAATGGAATAGATGAAACAAATATATTATGGTGGGGTCCACAGAGCACCGACCACCAGCCATGAGGCCGGTGTCAGGGGGAGTAGCCAATTCGTCTCAAATTTTACTTATTCAGTTCTTCTTTTCCTTTTCAATGGTTGTGTTTTCATACATGACTATGATATATTTATAAATATCATGCATTCAATTTAAATATGGTTGCATTAGTTCAGTTAAACATCGCATAGCTTAGGACCCCATACAAAGGAAATTTATTATGTGCATCTTTTTTTTTTGAGATATTATGATTTAAAAGTGTGTATTAAGGGCCTTTTTAACAATCCCCAAAGTTTCATTAAAAAATTCAACCATTTTCCCAATGTTTCCCCATGTTTCCCAAAAATTGCGATAAACTATGCGATACAAATGATATATCCCGTGCGATAACCGATACATATCTGTATCCCAAGGGTGCGATACATTGTGTGATACCGATATTTCGAACACTGGCTAGAACTAGAAACTACCTTTGGAAGCTTGCAGATATGATCAGAAAAGCTAAGGAGTTTTGCAAGGGAAAGTAAGTCTCTTTCTCACACACTCTCAAAAAGGCAAACACTATGGCAAATGATCTAGCCAAAGCTGGAATCTGGGGAAGCTAATTTGAATATTGTTGATATGATATCCAAGTAACATCTTTCACCGGTTATCTACCCAGCTTTGCTTATTCAGCCTTTGTTCAGCCTCCTATCGCTTTTTCTTCTTCTTTCTTTCTTTCTTTCTTTCTTTAATAAAATTTCTTACCCTTGGAAGAAATATTTCCCAATGACCACAGTTTACCGCAAAGCATCTGGTTCTTCCTGAAACCACCATATCATTTGCTCAAAAGTGCCCAATTCCTCTCTCTAATATTTCAGATTCCGAGATCCCCTACATGAAGAGGCTTTTGAACCTCCTTCCAATTAATAAGATGAACTTTTTTACCTTACTCTCTCCCCTCCCACAAGAAGTTCCTTTGAAGATGCTCAATCCACTACCATGGGTATCTTGAATAAAATAAATAGACCAAAAAATTGGACATAGCAGCCTTGATAAGAGCTGCTAAAGAATGATACCACCACTTTCATCTAGCCAACCTTTTCGATTCTTTCAATTATAGGGTCCCAAAAACAGGCAGTATTTGGCTTTGGCCCAAGAGGAAAGCTGAAATATGTTCGTGGCAGTTCCATTTGCCTGGACTCAACTTACATAATAAAACACTAAATTCTGAAGTACCCCATAGCAGAACCATGGCTTTGGCCCAATACGAAAGCCATGGTTCTTCTTGCAAAAATCAGCCTCTCATAAAGAAATGCACCAGAGCCTAGGTCACTCATAAATGATCTCAGAATTTGGTCTTGATTTTACTTTCACTATTTGTTACAACTTCCAACTCAGACACCATCAGCTCAGATATAGAGTGGGCAATAAATGAAGAAATGAAATCTAAAGAATATTTCTAAATGTCTCAGTTCATATATACCTGCGGCTGAATTTGTATGGTGATAGGATTCCAGATGCATCTCTTGCTGCCCATCCGAGGCAGTTGTTGTCCGCGCCTTCTGTACTCATTGCAAGCTTATCTTACAACACTGTAAAACATTCCCTGCAACAAGGTTAATGCAGATTGTGGACAGTATTAAATGTGCATATGGGAATGTTTTGAAATTTATAAATTTTCATGCAGTCAGTTGCACCATATGAATATGTACAGCTTAGGCCATGGGACACAAATAATGGAGGCATATTTTATACAGTATCACAGTTACTAGAGTGCATTGTGGGTTGTCTAGAGAAGATACTAAAGTAAGAATGTATCCAAATTCGCCATGCATAGATTACATAACATGTGAAGAGTAACTTTGCTTGCATTTTTCCAAATTCTCAAAATTCTCTCTTATGCAGCATTAGGGACGGATCACAAATATTGAGGACAATCAGTTGGGTCCTTTTTTAAATTAGATCCATACAAAACAATGTCTAAATGACAAGAACAGTAGGTAATAACACAAACTAATACAGTTCCACAAGCAAAATTCAATAATTGAATCACAGCAACTCAACCTGACTCATTGAGTCCAGTAGCAAATTGCCCAAGTCGGGGCTGAATCAACCCAACTTGCCTGAGTTAGGGGTGACACGTGGTGTTGAACTGGATCAGGTCAAACCAAGCCTTATTCGACTCAAACAAGCTGCATCAAATTTGTCCAAATCTTAAAACCATGGGTTAGATGCTTCTTTCGTCTCCGATTCTTGTAGCCCCTCATGAATTGGAAGTGATAAATGGAAATTATACCCATTGTTCCAAGTATTCCTGATATTATTGACAATATTCCCAATATTATCTGTACCTCCAACTCAGTGGTACCAATAGCATTGGTGGTATCAGAAATTCCAGGTATCAGCGATACATCTCTGAGTATCGCCAATGCTTTCAACTGTGCAAATTATGGGTGCCGCTTATATCACCAATGTATTGGCGATATTTTAATAATATCGCCAATGTATGGATATTGCCAAAATCTGTTTATTAAAAATATTTCCACTACAAATTTTCTTTTATGGGTGCATGGTTATATGATGAAATGCATGTTTGTGTGTGTGTATAGGTATGCATGCATGCTTGGATGTACGTATGCATGGATGGATGGATGGATGGATGGATGTGTGTGTGTTGAGGCACGCATGGAATATGGATGGATGGATGTCTTGTGTGTATGTTAGGAGGCAAGGATGGTTGGAAAGATAGATGAATGGATGGATCATGCATGTTGTATGTATGTATGTATGTATGTATGTATGTGCACACATGGATGGATCGATGCATGCATGGATGGATGGATGGATCCACCATTTTCCCCATGTTTCCCCAATGTTTCCCTGAGTCGGCGAAGCATGCTTTTAGGCCCCCATTAGAGAGAAACTTAATATTTAATTCCTAAATATGTAAATGTGGATCTTTTTTCTTCTTTTTTTTATTATTATTATTTTTTTTTTGCTATTATTTGATTCTTAAATATGCAAATATGTGCACTTTAGCATCTCCTGAAGTATCATTGAAAAATTCCACCTATTGAAGTATCATTGAAAATTTCCACCATTTTCTCCATATTTCTCCAATGTTTCCTTGAGTTAGCATTACATGTTTTTAGGGCCCCATTAAAAGGAAACTTATTATTTAATTCCTAAATATGCAAATGTGTGTGTGTGTGTGTTTTTTTTTTTTTGCTATTTTTTTATTCCTAAATATGCAAATATGTGCATTTTAGCATCTCTTGAAGTATCATTGAAAAACTCCCCCATTTTCCCCATGTTTCCCCAATGTTTACCTCAGTCAACAATACATTTCCAGGTATCTACGATATCGATACATGTTTCCGGCCAAATCAATACATTTCTGGATACATTCCAAATCCCAGACAGCAATACATGTAACGATACCAATAACACGAATATTGGTTATGCTTAACCTGCAAGTTTATTTCTGTGGTTAAAATTGGGATCTGGTAAGACCCATACTCATGACTAAAAGGAAAATCACAATCTTTAATACAAACAACCCCTTTTATCTTCTTCGAATAGGGACGGGAGATGATGGGAATATATCAAGGCTTATAAGCTCATTACAAAAGGGGATAAGTAACTCGAAAATCCTGGTTAGTAAGGAAATCATCTGACCTAGTTGCTTCTCTCCAAGAGCAAGAGATCTCCAAGCTTTCACTAAGTTGCTAAAAGATGCACTTGAAGCAGATTTCTGATTTTATTTTATTTTTCTTTGTGTGTGTGGGTGGGAGCCATGATGATCAATGGGCGCCATAGTAGCTTTTCAATTGCATAAGCTTAAAGTGAAGATACTAATAGTGGGGAGTTAAAAGAGAAAGCATTACGTAACCTGCATCTTATTTTTGAGTCATTTTTTCAAGTGCTCAAAGGTAACATATTTTGAACATTCATCCAATGTTCAATTGCTCATATTTATTTTAATTGTCGTCATTATCATCATCATCATTTTTTTAAGGCAACAATATTTTATTAAAGGAAGGTACCGAGGTAGCAAACAAAGCTACAACCCAAACAAAAGGGAGAAATTGAAACCCACAACAGATTTACTACAAGAGGACCATTCCATTACATAAAGCTTCACCCTACTGAAAACATCCATTGCTGAGCTGCTAATAATTCGAAAACATCTCTTGTTCCTTGCGCGCCCCCCCCCCCCCCCCCCCCCCCCACACCAAGTGCCCAAATCATCATCATCAGCATCATAGCCTTATCCTTAACTATTTGGAGTTAAGAAAATATCCTCAACAAGTCTACTGGCCTTCGTGTCCCCGCTTACCACCTCGATTCAAGGCTTTTTAAGTCTTCCCCTCATCCTCCTTTCAGGCCCTTCAACTCTAATCAAAGTTCCCCTCTATCATGAACTAATTTGATTACATATTATCCAACAAGGTAAATTCTATTATGGTTGATGAAAACCATTGCTTCTTTGCACTATATTGGCTATTGACTACCATTTAAACAAATATTCAAGTGATCACAGGGCTCCATAGAACACCCACGAGCCCTTCAATTTAAACGAACCCAGTCCATTTCATGTGTCTAGTCTCTTCTAGGGGATCAGCCTCCAAAATGCTAATTATGTTTCAATGCTGCCCCAATACACCATACATGATACAACATCTACGATTTTGATAAAAATCATATAACCCTACCCAACTCTAACCTCCCTTAAACACTGAGCCAACTTGCTGATAACAGTTTCAGCATAATAACAAGCAATCTAACGCAAGAAATGCTATCTTAACAACTAAGTAAATAAACCCTAATAACACTAAAATATTGAGTCCTAGAAAATATTAATATTAAATATTAAAAATAGGTGAAGAAAAGAAATAGATAATTGGTCAGCGTTCATTCCTAAGGTTTCTGTTTGGTAGACGCGTAAAAATGAGTTCATCTCATTTTAGTTAATAGTAATTATGAATTAGATATCTTAATCCGAAATACATAATGAGTTCACGGTAATAGCAATTATGCATTAGAGATCAAGATCTCTAACGCATAATTACTGTGAACTAAAATGAGATGAACTCGCGTTTAGGCATCTATCAAACAGGGCCTAAAAGATTCTATTGGGTGCTTTCTAACACATCCAAAGAAGTGTTTCCCCATACACAACCTTACATCTTACCCAATGCAGTTAGAAGTCAAATTAGCAATTTGCGGCACGAACTCCATGCAATTACAAATTAATAGAGATTTGTAAACAACATTAGCTTGTTCCTGAGTATGCTTTCAAGATCTTAGTTGGAGCAAGAAGAGAACTTTGATACTTTGGCAGTGTTATAGATGATGCACAGACACTTAGAGATTACTTATAAATTGCATAAGTGGCATAAAAGTAGTCCAAATTAAACTACCCAAATTATGTGTTCCGGTTTAGATGTATCATGAACCAAAAGTTCCCGTATTTGATTATCTCACCAGGCGGATTGGTGGACATTTGGTGGATGGTTAAAAATGAAAAACATCCAACGGTCCTGTTTCAACAAACAAGTGTCCATGAATCAGCGGTTAGGATTGTTCAACCAATGTGATTGTGGGTCTATAACTCAGAGATAGTGAATTGCACAATTTAGTCGGTTTTTAACCTGCGTTCATGCATGCAACATGTACAATTTCTGAGTGCCTGTGTATCAAGCATCTTATGCAGCCAGAGTATCAAATAACTCCCAGAAAATCAATGCACACCAAAAATCCATCACAATTTTGGGAATCCAGATACTCACTTCCTCTTTCAGCCAATCAGTTGCAGTACTTATACAGCACTGCTTCCAAATCATGAGGAGCAGGTCCGTTGCTACTCTATGGAATCCCAATGACAGGTGAATCTGAACCGTCCGATCGGCGGGCCCTGCTATGTTGAATCTAATGGGCGCTGCCATGGATGACTCTTGGCATACAAATTACTCTGATTGAAAACAATATCAGCATCTGATTAACAGAATCTACCCTTTTCGAATCAAGACCGTTCAATTTCGACTCTTTCTCTATCACGAGTCATCCCCGCAGAGAGGCCACTTCATGGATGGTCCAGTATCACCAAACGGATAACCACGTGTACGGTGAAGCGGCAACGAACCATGCCTGGTTCATTGCGCGACGGTCAGAGTCGGCCTCACCTTCAAAGAATGTGATGAATACATGTACATAGACGAAATAAGAGAATACGTGTATAGATGCATGCATACCTTCACATGCTTCTTGCATTTGCTGCTTCAATCTCGTTTTTCTCCTCTTCTCTTGCCTCCGCGCGGCAGCGGCTGTAGCAGGCTAGCAGCTTTGTCTTACTTGTAAAAGTCAAGTCGCGTCGCGTCGCGTCGCTTATAGGGGAATTATATCAAACTCAACGAGGATACACGCAGTGTCCTCGACCGTTACGTTTGGACAAGCTGGGCCTGTGGTTCGGTAATCGAGACCGTTGGTATGATGGACCTCGCTCTTGATGGGGATTCCCTAAAGATAAACTCCTCATTGAACTATCATAAACGACACACGGAATGAAAACCGTTTAAGAAAAAAATGAGACAGTGCATGGAGAGTTTTTTGGACACGGATTGCTTACTGCACTGTAATATTTGTGAGAAATCCACCCTGTCATTCCGTTTTTCCAGCCCATTTTAGGACATGAGACCGAAAGAAAGAGGGAACAAAAACTCAAGTGGGCCACACAAGAGTAAACAGTAATATTGAATGAGTACCATTGAAACGTTCAAGTGTCCACAAAAGTTTTGTGACAGGATAATTTTTTTGTGTTTTCAGCTCGTCCTACTAGGACTGACCTTATATAAACGGTTGCATATAATCATTAAAGTGGACCTCACGAAAGTTTCAACGGTGGGCATTTATTTCCTCACTTTTTCTTATGGCGTGGTTTCCTTGATTTTTTGATCGGCCTCATTTTTTGTCTTTTGTCCTTAAATGAACTGAATAAACGGATGGACAGGATATATCACGGTGGCTGCTTCCCAGCGCAGGAACTTCGTGCCAAAGCCTTTGCCAGCCAATCCATTTCCGAGTATCCTTGATCCATCAGATCAATAACATGAATATCTGACCTAATGGGGCAAATGAACTCCGCCGGTCAGAAACGGCAATACGATTGCGTACTGAGTAATTTAGTATGTTTTTATCGTACTGGTTAAACTCTTTTGGCCCACCATCAATGTAAGTGGTTTATCCACGCCGTCAATCCATTTTGCCAGATTATTTTATGAGTTGAGCCCAAAACTGAAGCCTATCCAAAGCTCAAGTGGACCCTACCATGGAAACAGTGAAAATAATGATTTTCACTATTGAAAACTTCCTATGGCCCACATTAATGTTTATTTGTTATTGTAGACACCCCACCTAGACTAACATCTTGAGAAAGCTAAGACAGTCTGGAAACCATGATCATAGCCTAACCCTAACCCTAACCCTAATCCCAACCTAAATTAAACCCTAACCCGAACCCTAGCTATAAACCGTAGTCCAAAATCCCCAAAACTCCCAAACCGCAGCTCGAAATCATAATCCAAGCCGTTCAACACGCACACAACCTCGCCCACACCCCATAACATGATTAGAATCCTATAAATTCACTTATCCAAGCCCCAAAAATTTGAAAAGAGGACTACTAGACAAACCAAAGCACCACCCGAAGCCCGCACGTATAAGCCCAGCCCGAACCAGGACCAGGCGGCAATTCGAGTTCCGCCACTCGCGTCCCGCGTGTGGACAGCTGTCCCAGCATCCAAAAGTCAACTTTACTATAGAATTACCCATCCAAAGTTCACTATTTACCTTTTTACCAGCCCCAGAATCCAATAGGAATGTGTCATGTGGCATCTCTCTCCTCTCCACCAATCATCACCTGCCACATCAGCATTTACCCTCCTCCTACCCTCTATTTACCAAAAAGTCATTGGAGAGGGCTATAAATAGCCCTCTCCTCTTCTCATTTCCACACACCACAACAACTAAGGGAGAGATAGTGAGAGTGAAAGAGAGTGAGAGTGAAAGAGAGTGAAGGAGAGGGAATAAACTCTCAAACCTTCAAAGCTCAAACCTTTTGAGCCACCCCCTAGCCTTTCTCTCAACCTTCACAGCCCCTAAGACTTGATTAATCATGGTTCAGTTCATGTCTTATCCTACTCAAGATCAAGCCAAAGATTCACCATCCTACAAGCATTCATCATGACATATACTCTCTTCTCAACCCCCTGCTGCTCTAGATCTCTAGTGAATGTATGCTCTAGGACTTGTCGTACATCGGATCCTGTCACATCAGAAATTTCTAGTGACCTAGTCCATTTTTCTTTACCTTTTTGCATAAACATCATCTCATCCGCTTTCTAGGCATGCTGTTGGACGTATGCTCTGTGGCTTACTGAAACCTCAGATCTTGTCACATCAGAAATCCACACGTGACTAGTCCTATCTCAACCACAGCATCCATCATCCCTTGAGATTTCTTACCACACCAAGTGGAAACCGTGCATTTGTACGGGCAGAGAGGGTGCCTAACCCCTTCCCTCTTTGTAACCGAGGTCCCTTACCAGGAATCCCGAATCGCAGATCAGGAGTCAATCTAAGGTAGGAAAATCTTCGAATTTCTCCAGCCTTACATATTCTGTGGTTCTATTCGACCGCAGGATTTTGAGATTATTCGGTTAGTGGCGAC
This sequence comes from Magnolia changhungtana, assembly GCA_030180095.1. NCBI lineage: Eukaryota > Viridiplantae > Streptophyta > Magnoliopsida > Magnoliales > Magnoliaceae > Magnolia > Magnolia changhungtana. The sequence goes on along the minus strand of JASAUF010000377.1, from coordinate 6,764,036 downwards.
TCCAACATCCACCAACACCCCTATAACATTTTCAAACCAACGTAGGCGCTGATTTTCAAACCAACTATGTGGCCCACACATGAATGGACACATGATGGCGAAGAAGATCTTACGACTTGGCTACTATTGGCTCACAATGGGGAGAGATTGTTACAAACACGCTAGGAAATGCTTCAAGTGTCAGGAACATACAAATCAGATCCATGCGCCCGCTTCCGAACTCTATAACCTGACATCACCATGGCCTTTCTCTATATGGGGATTGGACATCATCGACAAGATCAGCCCCAAAGCATCAAATGGGCATGAGTATGTCCTGGTGGCAGTAGACTACTTCATTAAATGGATAGAGGCAGCATCCTACACTACCATCACAGCATCCCATGTGGCCAAGTTTATGAAGAACAACATCATCAGCCGATATGGGATCCCTCAAGCCATCATCACTGACAACGGAACCCCATTCGTCAATAAAAGGATGGGTGAATTCCTCGACAAATTCCAAATTCAACGTCATCGGTCAAGCCCCTACCGTCCTCAAATGAACGGTGGGGTTGAAGCTGCAAACAAGACCATCACTCGCATACTGGAGAAGATGGTGAAGACATATCGTGATTAGTCAGAAATGCTTCCTTAAGCACTCTGGGCCTATCTTCCTGAGCCCATCAACTCCGATAATGTGAAAATCTATCACGGGTAACCATACTTAACCTTGTCAATGATTGTAATTGCAAAGCTGCACCCATCACAATTCCCACTAAAACCAATAAAAAAAAAAGGAGTGTATATATCCATCAAGGAACACCTGTTGTTTCTCTCACAAAAGAAAAGAATTAAAAGGGGGGGGGGGCAAGAAAGAAAGAAAACCAAAAAAAATGAAGAAAAAGAAGAAAATCCTAAATAAATAAATAAATAAATAAATAAATAAATAAAAAAAAGAAAACCTCAAAAAGAAGAAAAGAGAAGAAGCCCATCCCATCATTCCCAAATTACCCAACTAAAAGCAGCTAACTCTTGTAATCAAAGATAAGGATCACTCCTGGCATTTCAAAAAAAAAAAAATGGGGGGCATGCCTAAGCAAGAGAGGCGAGGTGAAAACCCGAAAAGGGCATCTCGAGTAAAAATAGCGGTATGTAGCGGACTTTGTGAAAATCTGAAAGGATGCCGAGGGTAAAAATAACACAGCTGCCAAGGGGCAGGCAAGATAAAAAACCCGGGACGTAGTGAAAATCCGAAAGGGCGCTACGGGCAAAAATGACGGAAAAAGCCAGACATAGCGAAAACCTGAAAGGGCGCTATGGGCAAAAATGGCTAGAAAAAAAAAACAAAAAAGTGCAGGTACAGAAGAAACCGAGGCAGTCGAAGTTATAACGAGATGCAAGGAAGGATCAGCTTTAGATTAGTACTCTATTAAATTCTGCTCGAATCCAGGAATGTGACCTCCGACGCCCTCTCCTGGAATAAAGACCCTAAAAATACAATACAGATTACTGTACACAACGTGAGCCGAGCCTAAAATTCTGATCCCAATCATTCAAAGCACAAATCCAAACGCAAGCATGGCACAAACAAAATATTTCCTTTAAAATCCTTTTTATAAGTACACTACTTTTTCCTTTCTCATGTTTCAAAAAAAATAAAATCCTTCATGCATACAAAAAATAAGCAGTTGATCAAAAATAGGGATCACATGTAAGCTCCTACTCCGCATAAAGCGATAATCTCCGCATGAGCCTCTCTACCTCCATGCGCAGGTAAAAGACCTCATCTCTCTCAAGACAGTGCGCCGCAAGCATGCTCTCGTCATATCATCATCCCACGGCAAGTCGACGGGCCATGTCCTCACATGCATGACGGAGGACAACAATCTCGCTGATCAGATGACCGTGTGTGGCCAGCAAGAAGGAAGGATCAATGAAAGATCGCTCCTCAAAGACCTCAAAAGAGTCAACAACACACGAAGAGGAAGAAGCAGTATTACCCACCATGTCCTGATCAGCAGTCTCATCTGCCAAATGCCAGCCCGGGACCTGACAATAAAGTGACTGCTCTGCCACCCACCACTGGTATGGTGTTGTTGCCATAAGAGGATCCTAAGACTCAAGCTCCAGCATTGTCGCATCTAAGGATCCCTGCCAGGAGATCCAGACTCGTCTATATAAAGCAATCAGGTGAGAAGGAAGAGGGGCATGCCCAAATCAGAAGAAGGCGAATTCTGGAATATCCTGCCAGAAACCGAACTGTCGGAGGAATCGCACAGGATGGTAAGAGCAGTATCCCCGAAGACCTAACAACAACAAAGGAGTGCGAGCTGCGCTGCAAATCAATGGTGAACGACAGAGCCAGGTGGCCTCCCAGCTAATCTCCTACCCTCGAAGCTGAGAGAACATGCTGTAGTACAACGATTCAGTAGCCTCAACACCATGGGGAAGGTCATCAAGCAGTAAAGACAGCACATCATCACGATGGAAATCAGGTCACACAAGTGGAGGGGTCATAAAGAGATGCTCCCACAGCCACACCTGTAAGGCGGCATGACTCAAGAGGCAAGCAAAAGAACAACGATAGGCAAAGGAAGAGGAAAAGAATAGGAAATACCTGAAGGAATGTACAACAGCCCCGAAGGATGAGGGTCCGTCCTAATGAACACGGTGTCCTGGGCCTCCTCTTCCTCTTCCTGCTCTCCTTTTCCCCTTATCTCATATCCTTCTTCATCACTTTCCTCTGCTTCGCTTTCTGTCTCATCCTCACTCTCGTCAAGTCGGGCTTGATGCTGTCGTGGCCCAATCTCCATGTTGTTAAGAGTGATGTCATTAATGTAATGGATTGGCACAGGAAGTTCTGCGCCAAGCCTATAAGCGAACTCGCGTGCAAGCTTGCATATAAGTCGGCCGAAAGGGAGTGAAATGGTCATCCTAGTAGAGCGTATGGTCTGCACTATCTGTAGTAGTATATACATAGGCACGCACAGCTTCTCTCCCTGCCCAGCTCGGTACAGAAAGTCTACAATCAAGCGCATGTACTCGCTGCGATTGCTCCACCTGGGGTACGTTGTATGTGAAGATGTGGTAGAGCAGGCAAAAGTCGTCAGTCATATTGGTCACTAGGAGGCTATTGTTTGAATTCCAATGGGCCAATTGGCCACAAAGGAATCACGTGCGACTATCTCTTTCACGTGCACAGTTGAGACTCTTCTCACTAGCATGGACCTCGCCAAGCGACATCCCCATGAGTCGGGCTATTAAGCCAGCATTGACTATGAGGTTACGCCTTCCCACAGGAAATTTGAACTACAAAGGCTCCAGTGTTGGCTCCCATATATGCGCGTGAAGGCTCGGACAGTGTTCACATTCACACAAGAGTTGCCCTCAAATATGGGACCCCACCCGGCCTCCACCGGGCGGTCCATCACCAGATATTCCCCAAAGAGCTTCTCGTCCACGTGCACTTCAAAAAGGACCCTACGGCCCTCGAATCTTTCATGAGACAACTCCGCCAGTAGAGCCCTTTCGAGAGGAGCTTAGGGATCGAGGTCCTGCTTTGTCCTTATCTCTCGATCGGTGCTCGGACCTGCAATGGTGCCTCTCGGCCTCTTTGAACGAGTAGGACGGCTAAGCCTGACCTCATCTATAGGAGCTCTCTTCTTCCCCATGAGCGAAAGAAGCATGGAAATGGAGAAAATGGCCGTCACAAGCTCGAAAAGAGCCATGAAAGTGAAATGAGGTGGAGAAATAGAATGTGTTATTGAACCTTAGGGTTTTTGAGACACAAAGGAGTATTTATGTATTTAAATGAGAGGGATTAATGGAGATAGATAGCTGTGGAAGATGGGTTTGAGAGGATGGTGTAGATGGTGTAAGAAAAAGAAAGAAAATGAGCTTGGAGGGGTGAATTGAGAGGGAAAATTTGGGATTTTTGAGAGAAAGGAAAGCTTGGAGGGGTGGGAAATGAAGAGGGGAAGCAAAAGGAAGGGTTATAAGGGTCCTCACGTGATTCCGTGGGCCCCACAATGTCCCATAAGTGCCGGCCTACCCGGCCCGGCGCGGCCCGACAGGCTCGATCTAGGCGATCGGCGAGGCCTAGCCTAATCGGCGATGTCATCGTCGGTCTCTGGACACATGGGCGAGGGCTCACCCCAGGGGCGATGTCATCCCCCCTGGGTGCTGGAAATGTGTAGGGTCCACTTTGGGTCCCCCCGATTTGCACCGTGTAGGCCCCTAACTCCGCTTGAGTTGTTTCGGGTCCCATTTCTTGTACTTTCACATATTCCGGGTCGTTTGAGGTTAGAATGGGTTAAATCGTCGTCTAAACCCGTCGATTGATGGTCTAGAAGTAATCCGGGATTGCCTCAAGTGATCAGGGGTGTGTACGAGCTCGATCGCGACGATTGATTTCAGTTAATTTCGCTGTTTGGCGAAACTGGGAATCCTATGCATGTTTCTACGTTTTATCGCATCCTCCTAGGTCAAAGTACGTCAGTGTGCATCGTGTGACTATAACCCAGGTCCAATTTAATCCAAATCATGCTCTGATACCAACTTATAACGCCCTGAAAATCGAGGGTCGAGCATAGACTCAAGTCCCGAGTTCCAACGCATCACTTATGCAACATAAATAATGATGATTAAATGTTGTCCTTATTAGTGCCTTAAACATGAATGAGATTATACCAAAACAACATATCATACTCCAGAGGCAATTAAAGTACACTAGCGGAAGACTGTGATATGTATATAAACTGTTCAAAAGTGATAGTAAGCCCTCAGAGTATGAATGTCACTAGGTTAAATAATTACAAGTTTAATTTAAAAATGTACGAAATCAGAAAGTGTAATGTTCTCTATCCAAAACCATGTAGCCCCGTCAGCGCAACTCCAAGTCTACGTAGACCGGCCAGAGAGTTGCATATAAGAGAACTCATCCTCGTCATCGTAATAGTCCGGCTTTGCCTCATAAGCATCACCATCACCTGCAGCTAAGATAGAGTCTGGTTGGTGTTTAAAACACCGTCCTAAAACGTGAGAGTGAGTGATCGATTCAGTGAAGCTATAAGGCAAAGGTTAACATGTTATCAATTCAATCAAGCAGTAATGATAAAGTAATATAATCAAACGTCCCTAAGTACTCTGGTTAATGCAAACATGATATGTATTAATGATGTATGCCCTCGCCTGCACTCCTTCTGTGATCTTTCTCTTATGGTCACGGCATGCACCCCTTCCTTTGTGCTCAACACCAATGCCAAAGGCATATGTAATGTGGTACATGAGCGTGATTACTGAGTTTTTATTAGACCTTTTCATATAGCAGGATTGGAAAGCTAAGGTACCTCCCTTATGTCATTTTCCAAACAATGATCCATTCTAGGGTCGTCAGTCCTAGTTAGTCTCATGCGATGTTGCGGTTCCAAGTCGCTATAAAGGGCTCGTCACCTCAATGCAGGCCTAGCTTATACTCTAGTTGCTACGGAAAGGCTGATCGCCTTAGCGCAGTCTTAGAGTATGCTCGAGGTTACTACGAATGACTCATCACTTAATCGTAGGCCGACAGCTCGAATACAGTGTCTTATACCACCGTATTCGGTTCACGAGTCTGAGTTGCTCACTCGTTACTATGGGTTGGCTCGTCACTCCGGCGTAGGCCGACAGCTCGACCACAGTATCCCATACCACCATGTCAGGCTCATGAGTCTTTAGAGATCGAGGTACCAAGGTTAACCGGAGTTCCACTGGTGAGTTTGGTACCTTAGGTTTAAACAATAGCATCCATACATAGTGAACATACATCGGGTCAATCGGGTTACTTGACGAGCTTGGCTGGTACTAGTGCACATCGAGCAGATTGACATGAAGTACGTAAGCATTCCGTGTGGCCTAACCACTGTCGACAATCAAAGTACAACTCGGATTCATCGAACACATCTTGTGTGGCGAAACGACCTCAGCCACCAAATCAGGAGCTGTTACTGATTGCCTGGACTATACCATAGTCCCAAACACATTCCAAGTAATAACATTCACATCTAGTAATCCAAAACAACATGTAACAACTAAAATCAAATATAAATCTTACTTGAGCAATTTAACAAATACATACTACACATATTATCATACATAAACATTTCATCCATATAACACATAATAGTAGGATAGGTTATATAAAGGATACTGTAACCGTAATTAAGGGAATTGGGAATCTTATCTCAACACCCTCATTACATGCATTTAAACAAGCATTTTCATATTTAGGCATTTTATCAAATACTTAGATTACACATATTACACACATGTAATAGATTTATTAAAACACATATTATAGCAAATCCTTCCACATAGAAATTGCCACACGTACAACAATCAGGTATTCTCGATCGATAATCATGTTAAGCACAAATCATAATTCCATGCTTAATCAGACATTTCAACAAACACATGGAATGCACTATATTCAACGTGGTTCATATATATGTGTAATACACGGAAAACATCGTATCTAAGCATGTGAGATAGCAATCAAGTCAGATATAAATTATTCCTGATATTGAAAGACTTGAAAATTATAACCTAAACATTTATAGTCTGCACCTTTCGCCAATAAACAAGTATCGAACTCAGTTTGTACGTTAAGTCTTCGTCTACGGTACGACGACCACCTATAACATGAAATAGGTTAGCTATTTCATCACTTACACTATTTAAAACTCTAAAACAGATTAGGGTTAGGATTTCTTACCCAAGAACGGAGTCAAAATCACCAGGATAGAGATTCTGAAAGGCTGATTCAGCCTGTGGAGCGGCATGGATGAATCCCTACAACACACACACACACACTCTCTCTCTCTCTTACTCCTTTCCTTCTCTTTACTCTCTTCTCTCTCTTAGGGTTTTCTAAATTTGTATGGATTGAGAGAGAGAGAGAGGGTTTAAGGGGCTTATATAGGCCCAGAACTGATGGGAATGGCCCTAGGGCCAAGGTATACTTGGTTTATAGCCAAAAAGTGGTTGTTTCAGTCCAACGGAGCACTTCTGGTGGCCCCTTTTCTACGTGCAGTCGGACTTCAGCTCCCTAACATTGGATCTAGGTCGAATTAAGGTTTCGGTCCGATTGAATTTACAGATCGACGCGGATGACCAGTTTCAGTTCAACGGTCACCGGTGTTTGATCAGGGCCATAAGTACATTGACATGTGTTGGAAATTTCCCCTGATCCGAGGGTGTAATTTAGTCAGATTCTGACGGTCTGAAAGCTTAGATTTGGCCCGCAAGCGAACGACCCAAATCACTTAAATCTGAGTTCAATTTCTAAAGGTATTCGCGTTTCTCACACACTTCACTCCGGGCTCAAGTTATGTGTTTTGGATACTATTTGGATTTGATTTCCTAGATGGTTGTCAAGCCCAGTAAAGTGGTCATAAGTATATAGTTTCGCGGTAATCGGACTTTCGACGCGCGGTCCAAGTCTGATACGAAGTTTCAAGGTGCTTCCGAGAGCAACCGGGTTCAGAGATTAGTCCTAGGTTTCAGGGTAAGGTAGCATTAATGATTCTGCAAGTTTTGGGTTTTGCAGTTCGTATTTAAAGTGGTTCAAGCTAATTTCATAGCCAATCTAGTTTAACACCTAGTTAATTTCGTCTAATTTCTAAAGGATTTGATCCTAAGTGATTTCTGCCTAAGGTGGTACTCGAGTCTCTGTACGGATTTTTCCGAGACGTTACACATACAAACCACGTATCCATAAATCGGGCAATCCGAACATTCCGATTCCATTCACAACTTCTCACGGTTCCACAAACTTCAAGAAGGGTTATAATTTTTCACATTTCATGAATATAACCATTGGAGCATGCACACATGTGAGTCATACTAAACCATGTTACAAATACATGTCCATGTAGATCATACAAGGCAAGTGACAGATTCAAGCAAATTTGATCATGTTAAGCAGTGTGAGTGTGTGAATTAACCTATACAAGATACTAGACATGTTATGTGTTCACATCTAGGATGTGAATCATGTTAAGAGTTGGTTTGGGTGACTTCCACAAAAAATCAAAAAATAGTTTCAAAATAAGGCGTCAAGCATCTAAGACAGTAGGGGGTTTTCCATACCTCTGGGTGGGCACCAACACAACATAAAAAAAGGATCCAAGGATTCGCGATTTCTCCAGAACCGTCGAATCCATATGCCTACGAAGTATGGTCGGTTTGAATTATGGCGTCAAACAGTCATACGAAATGCTCAATGCAGGAATAGATAATATGCCGAGTACTACTTAGAAGAAACCATTTTAAAAATGGAAAAGACAAATTGTAACCCAAGTGTTGAAACTAGATTGCATGGAAGAGCATCACCCACACATACCTAGCCATGGAATACTTGGGGAACCTGATTGAGTCTAAGTCGGTGTAGTGAGTTTCCGTAAGGCCACAAAAAGTGTAGGGAAGCTAACCACTTTGATGATCAAGCAAAGTAAGTACTCCTAGGGTGATCAGGAAATCAATTGACATTCTAAATCCAGTTAGTAGGCGGATCCTTGTGAGGCCGCAAAAAGTGCAAGGGCACTACTTTCCAGATACTTTTTGATGCTAGTACCAATCAGGTATACTTTTAGATGCCAGTACCGATCAGGTGTAAAAGGATTGTGATTGGTTGCTCAGAATGCCGCAAAAGTGCAGGGACAATTATAATGTTTTCCCAAACCCTCGTGATATGTATAAGTTATCCATTTCCGAACAATCAATTGACACATACACTAAGGCAAGCAATGAATCTAAGACCACCTTAATTCTAATTAAGGAAGGTGGGGTGTCCACTCGCTTTAGCATTCGGTTGCGCAAAACCTCTGCCAAAGAGGGGCATTTGTAGACACCCCACCCCGGGTCGACAAGCTGATCAGGATGGACTTAGTCAAACCCAATTAACCCTATCAAATCTAACCAACTTGCCATGCTCACCTTAACCTTAGCCTTAAAACCCTATACTCCACACCCTTAAACCTTAAAAACTCAAACCCAATCAACTCACACAATCAAACCTAGTCGACTCGCCTAGTTAAGCCCAGTTGACTCAACCCAGTGGACTCACCTAGTCAAACCAGATCCCCTCAAAATAAATCTAGAAGGTCCATGCAGATGCACTCCCTGCCAGTCGCCTTTCTACTTATAGTTGTTCCTAGTCATCGATTGTGAGTTTTGCCTTTTATTTTATTACACTAGTTTTCTAAAAAAGTTCTTAAAAAAAAAAAAAAAGAAAGACCAAATGCACAAAGAAACCTATCTTTGGAGGTAGAACCCCAGCCTCTAAATATCACATGATCATTACAAATTTTTGCGCATGGCTGAGTAAATGACCGATCTGGTAATATACATTCATATTGGGCATATCTGCTTATTTCGACACTTGGGTTGAAAGTTGATACGGTTTAGATCGAGCCGCTTTATCAATGCTACATGCCTACGCATTCACACCCGTGACAGAAAGCAAGTTGGAGAAAAGAGCGCCAACAAGATAAAACACATACATCATGGTGACCCCACAAAGCTTGGGCCACGTCGTGCCGCAAGGATCTCCCAGTGGCGGGTGCCACAATCCGCTTTGGAAGAAATTAGATCAAATACTACCGCATCTTTTATGGTCCGTGGCTTGCGTCTTAGCAGGGTATGCGCGGCTATTCAATTCTGGCCAGTTGGGCCATGATTCGATGATCCAGACCATTCATCGATTGCCTTCCACGATGGATGGACCATGCCCCTAAAATTTCCAAGATTGAAGACCCTAGCCACATCTCATGAGGAAATTTTAAGAATGCGGACCGTTGCTCACTATAGTATTGTTAGCACAATACTTGGCCCATGTAAGACCTCGTCCCTTCTGTACCCTTCTGCACATGTGTGAACGATGTTTGTTGCCCTTGGCCAACCGCATAGTACGTGCCTGATTGACCCCAACCTTGAGACCCCGACATCCCATCCATATCAACCTCCCCGTTGCCGCTGCAGCAAGGGTACCACCTGCATGTTCGTGCATCACTCAGTTGGCGAGGTACACCGCGAAGAATCCTTTGTGTTTAATGTGCACATGGCACCGCATGTTTCATGTCCACACATGTAATCCACATCTACTTCTCACACATGTACACTACCTTACATGTGTGAGGAAATCTCTACCATGCCATGTGACATCACCACCCCATACCACCTCTCTCTCATGTACTAACAAAGTTGACTCTTCTTTCACTTCTCCATACCTCCCCTTATCTATGACCTTATCAAGTCATGAAATCCCATGCCTTTCTTAACTACGATTAAGTCCTAACTATGAATTAAGTTCCTTAATACTATCATAAAATCTAACTATAGTTAAAGTTCTAGCTTTAAATCAACCGAACCCTCTACCTTAGTTAATTTCCTACAAATTCCCGTCTCCTGGCATTTTTTCATAATTTCTATACAGAGAGAGAGAGAGAGAGAGAGAGAGAGAGTAGTGATCTTGGTGGGCTGCCACCAATTTCTTCCATCCCAACCATCCATCTAGGAGATCTAGGTGAGTACCCCATGCCCTCACTTATATGTTTTCTCTAGATTGATAGATGATGATGGACCCAATAATAGTGGGCCCCATTGTGATAATATATGCCATCTAATCCATTCACATGGGTTCACACATGTGGGTGAAGAAAAACACAAATATTGGTTTGATCTAAAACTTGTGTGGACCCACTAACTGTGGCCCGCCATGATGTTTACTAAACATCACACATGAGTATACGGCCACAAGGATCTGGATGGAGAGAAAACACAAATACCAGCTTATTCAGGACCAAGGTCCACTGTAATGTCTAGGAACAGATCTAAACCGTCCAAGTATGGCCAACTGGGTTGGTCAAACTCACGCACACTCTCACACACTACAAAAATAAATAAATAATGGAACGGTGTCCTCTATGGACACCGTGCGTCCAGAGAAGGACAACCCAGGCACTCTTTTTAGCCAAGGAATTTTGGGGCCGTCATGGCCAAACCATGATGTATGTGTTAGATCCAAGCCGTCTATCCATTTTCCTAGATCATTTTAGGTGGAAAACAATGCAAACCAGGCCGATCCAAGGCTCAGGTGGACCACACTTTTAGAAACAGTGGCATCACCATTGGAGCCGTGGGACCCACCTTGATGTTTATTTAAAAAACAAAAACAAAAACAAACAAACAAATCATGGACCTTAGTGGTATGTGTGGACCCACAACCTCATGCACACATCTATTCCTACGTGTGCACTAAAAGAATACTTACAGAAATAATAAATGAATATAAAAAAATCATTACAGAAAACGGGCAAGGACGCCTGTAGGTGGGATTAGCCGTCCCAAGCAGTGTGCTGAAGCACGAAGTCCGGAGACAGTTGATGCCCACGCTGCTATGGCCCAACTTGATGTACGCACTCTGTATCTTCCCCGTTGATTCATTTAGACGGATCAGGTGGTTCACAATCTCTGATAGGTCTCACATCAATGAGACAGATTCAAACCTCGACTCGCCCACGCCGCATAAAACCCTTCCGGCCGCTGTAATATTTGATTTCCATCCAAATCTGTCCATTCACGAGGCCATTGTGGACCCCACCTTGTGGACCATATTGGGCCTACTTGTGGACCCCACTAACGTGTTCACAAGGGCAATTGAGTGGTGGGCTCACTAGCCTTAGGTCCACCTTGAGTGCATGCTTGTGAGCCCATTAGTGGTAGTCCTGTTGAGGCCAATGCTTACTACTTATCAAATGATAATGAATGGGCTCTTGAATGGGCTGATTAATGGGTCACTACAACCCATACTTTGGCTTATAAGGTGGCCCATTGATCGCATGAATGTTGCATGAATGTGGTGGGATTCTATGAGGATACATGTATGTGGACTTAAGGACAAAGCAGAACCCATCATGTGCCACCTTAAATTATCGAAGGCATAATTAGCACTATTTGGTGGCATGGCACTTGTACACAAACTCACTATGCATGGGACCAATGAGGCAGACCACTTAATCGTCATATAGTCTAATTAATGTGTTGGTGGCACGACCGTTATAATTATTCCATATGTAATTATAGCTATGTGATTATGCTAAGCGTTAGCTTGATACTACGTGTGGATTGTACACGCCTGTGATATGGAACGAGTGAACACTTTGTATAACCTCCTTGACCACCTTTGGAGAGTGCACACTGGATCACTGTCTTACTTATTTGGCGCCACAGTAGTTTCTGGTCAGCCTAGGATGTATAGATGTTGTATTTACACGCACACATTCATATACATGCATCATAGATGATAAGTGATCGAGTGGTGTGCATTGCAAGATCATGTGGAATTATATGCATGAGAAGAGTATGTTGGATGTTGGTGCATGTACACGGTATATCTATTTGGATGATATTTGGTCCAAGGGACTGTTGGCATTGATGCTCAATGCACAACAGCATGTTGCACCTATATTCAGTTCATGATAATCGTATATCGAGGCTGGATGTGATTAGGAGAGGAACCCAGTTGGCATTATGGATGCTTCACATGCATACACGGCTAACATACGTAGCATTGATTGAATGTGATTATGTTGCATGGTGTGCTTGTACATTATCATGGCATTTTGTATAACATCTTTATGTGATGGATTGAACACCAAAGAACAACGTGGTTGTATTGATGAGGCCACCGTAGTGGCATCGTGGTTGGTGTTCATTGTTGTTTTCCGCATTGGGTATGCAGGCGTGGGAGAATTGGAATTGCAACTCCACTTCGAACGAACCACAATGACCCCGAGCATTGAGGTAGGCAGACACGCAGTGTATGACTGAGATCTAGAGAGATCAGTTGCCTATTCAGCTACTCACTCAATGTGTAAATTAGATCAGGCGATATTTAGAGGGTGGAGTTTGTCCTATGATGATAGGTTACTCATTTGCCTTCCATACAAAATGACTTTTCAATACAGATTAAAGACGAGCTAATGGGGTAAAGGTCTCATCATAATCGATGCCTTCTATTTGAGTGTACCCTTGTACAATCAGTCTTGCCTCATTTCTTATAATGTTACCTAATTTATCAGACTTATTTTTAAAGATCCACTTGGTTCCAATTATATGTTTATTATCAGGTCTAGGAACCAAATGCCACACACATTATTTTGTACAAATTGATTAAGTTCATCTTGCATAGCTATAATCCAGTTTTCATCAGTAAGTGCTTCTTTTATATTGGCCGGCTCAATTTGGAAAGTGAAGCACACATAGTTACACAATTTGTTTACGAGTGCGCACACCAGTGAGAGGATTCCCAAGTATTTGATCAGTTGGATGGTCTTTAACTGATATCAGTTCAGCGTCATTATTTTGACTAGATGAAGAGGCTGGTTTATCAAATAATGAGACTTCATTATCTTCTGAACTAAAGGTAGATGCATTCAGATGATCATCTATGACAACATTAATAGATTCCTGAATTACACCAGTCTTCTTATTGAGAATACGATACACTCGACTATTTAGAGCATATCCTAGGAAAATACCTTCCTCACTTTTAGTGTCGAATTTTCCCGAATTTTTTCGGTCACGTAGAATATAACATTTGCTACCAAAAACTCGAAAATATTTGACTGTTGGCTTCTTATTGAACCATAGTTCATATGCAGTCTTATAATTCGATTTTCTAGTATATACATGATTAATAATATAACAAGCAGTGTTCACAGCTTCAGCCCAAAGATTTTTAGGAAGTTTCATGCTATTTAACATAACATTAGCCATCTCTTGAAGTACACGATTTTTTCTTTCAACAACCCCATTCTGTTGAGGTGTCTTAGGAGTAGAAAATTCACGCGATATCCCGTGATCGCCACAGAACTTCTCAAAGTTACTATTATCAAATTCAACCATGATCACTTTGTTTTTTAATAACTGGTGATTCATTCTCAGTTTGGATACGCTTGAGTACCCTTTTCACTTCATCGAGAGTTTCAAATTTCTCTCTCATGAAAACTACCCATGTAAACCTGGTAAAATCATCTGCTATTACCAGAATATATTTTTTACCATCTCGATTCTCCGTTCTAGTAGGTCTAACTAGATCCATGTGAAGGAGTTCAAGAGGTTTGGATGTGGCACTAGAGTTTACTTTCTTGTGAGCACTTCTAGTTTGTTTTCCAATCTGACAATCGCCACAAATTTTATCCATTTTCTTTAACTTGGGTAGACCACGTATTACTTCACCTTTGCTCAGTCTATAGAGATTATGATACTGTACATGTCCTAGGCGTTTATGCCATAGATCAGATTCATTGGTTTGGACCATATAGCACGATAACTTAGACGAGCTTGAGTTACTGACTATATAATAGTTCTCAGAAGTTCTGCAACTAGTCAATATCACAGAACCATTCTCATTAGAAATTTCACACCCTATATTGTTGAATTTGATGCTATGTTTATTATCACAGATTTGTGATATACTTAAGAGATTATGATTAAGACCTACAAACAAGACATTCTCAAATGGTGAAAGATTAACAAGTTGAACCATACTTTGGCCAACAATTCTGCAATTACTACCATCACCGAAAGTGACTGAACTATCAGCCGTATCTTTGAGATTGGTGAACGAATCTTTGTCACTTGTCATATGTCTAGAGCATCCACTGTCTAGGTACCACTTTGATTGACTTGAAGCCTTGAAAGCAGTGTGAGCAACTAAACAAGTAACCTTAGGGACCCATTTCATTACAGTTTTGGGTTTTGGAACATTGTTGGTTTTTGTAATCTTATACTTGTTATATATTCTATCATTCGAGTTGGATTTTAGAAGCTCCTTCAGTAAATCAATAATTTTCTCAACTAAGGGGTTAAGATTCTGATTTCTGTACATGATATGGTTGCTTTTATGTTTTATAGCCTGAAAAGTTTCAGAATTTTTAAGACTATTTTGATTTAGAATTTTTCCTTTTGAGTTAAAGGAATCCCCTTTAATAAACTTAGGAGGAGTAGGCTTACTTTTAGGAGGTGTATTCTTATCATAGCTCAGACCAAATCTATCGCCACGTTTTCTTGATCTGGTTAGTAGTCTTTCTAGTTTAGGATCACCCTGGGCATACCTCCAAGTATCTTTCAAACTCAAGAGAGAAGAGACTTCTAATTTTAGATTATCATTCTTTGATTTTAGATTTTCAATTTGAGATGTTTTGAAATCTAAATCGCACTTAGTTTTTTTTTTTTTTTTTAAACAATCAGATAGATGCGATTTTTCTAAAATTAGAGTATCAAAATTTTCTTTTATCTCTAAAAACTTTTCTTTTTGAAGTTTTAATTTTACAGCTATCTTGCAACTCTCCCTATATAGGGCATTATAGTCATCTTGTAAATCTTCATCATTTTCAGGATCACTTCTCAGATTTTCATTGTAAGTTGAATCACAACTTTCTGAGGAAGTGACTCTGGCTAGAGTCATTAAGGCCTTAACCTCATCAGTAGACTCAGATTCAGAATCATCTTACTTAGAAGAAGCTTCAGAGTAGGATGACTCATCTCATGTAACCAACATACCTTTCCTTTTAGGTTTGTCCTTCTTTAGACATTTATTTGCCAAATGCCCATATTCATGGCAGTTGAAACATTTGTTGTCTTTACGTGATTTCCAAGTTTTAGATCTACCCTTTTCCTTCTCAGAGGGTTTTTGAAAATTAATTCTCTTTTTGCTTTACTTTTGAAAATTTTATAAAACTTGTTGGCTAAAAGTGCCATATCATCCTCTAAATTTTCACAATCAAAATTATTAGAATTATGAGAAATACCATTAGAAGATTTTAGGGCTATGGATTTACCTTTAGGAGCCCTAAAATTTAACTCGTAGGTTTGTAAAGAACCAACAAGTTCTTCAACCTGCATGTTATCCGTATCACGAAGTTCCTGAATGACAGTGATTTTTGAATTGAACCTTTTAGGCAATGAGTGCATTATCTTTACACAGACTTTACTTTCTGGGATGCTATCTCCAAGACCCCACTTTGAGTTGACTATGTCATTTAACTTAGTATAGAAGTCCATGAATGTTTCACTTTCTTCCATACGTATTTCCTCAAACCTAGTGGTGAGGATTTGAAGTTTAGATTTCTTGACAGTCGCCGTACCCTCATGTGTCGTTTCTAAGATATCTCAAGCTTGTTTTGCAGTATCACAAGATATAATCGTTTTGAATTAATCTGGTGATAGTGCGCAAGTAATTGCATTTAAAGCCTTGGCATTGGCACTGCCCTCATTTTTTCTGAAGAGTGGTCCAAGTATTATAAGGTGCAGCCTTAAGAGTTTTAATACCATCAATGCCTAGAACTTCAATGGTAGCTGGGTTCCACCTAGTCACTGTGGATTGCCACACATTTTCACGATAGACCTCAAAAAAATTCTCATCTTGGCTTTCCAATAGGCATAATTGGAGCCATCAAATGGTGGTGAAGTAGTAATTGAAAGGCTATCAAAATTGACATGATATAAGCTCGGATCGGTTAGCTCAGGAAATAAATCCAAATAAATGAGCTATTAGGCTCTGATACCACTTGAAAAGGCCGAGCTAAGAGTCTTAGGGGGGGGGGGAGGGTTGAATATGACTATGCCAAATTAAAATTTAAATGTGAAATTAAAAAAGAAATAGAAAAGGATAACACTTATCAATTCCAAATAGCAGAAATAAATAGCAACCTCAAATGCACAAGTATTGAGAGGTTGATACAGACGTTGTTTTAAGGACAACCTTACACCAAAAACCAAAGGCTTATGGTAGGACAACTTGATTTCTAGAACGGTCTGTGTATCAAAGTCCCAAACTAATACAGAGGAATAAAGAATAAAACAGAAATAAACATATACTGCTATTACAACATGCACCACATGTGCAAAAAATAAATTACAACATTCACACACTTAGGCACATTCAACCATCCACCACAACACCAGAAATTATAGTGGTTCGCTTGTGTGTACACCAACTGTTAGAAAACAGCCACACAACTACTCCACTCCTAATATCCACTCCCTCGGGATATTAGCATTCACTATGAAAAAGGTTTTCAAAGGTTCACCCAAAACTTTCACAATTATGTTTTCAAAGGGCCACCACAATTAAAAACCTCACTCACTGAGATTTTTTGGCTATCTCAGTCAAAACCAAAAATGAAAGATTTTCTAGCAATCTTACAAACCAAATACAGAAAATTGAAATTATACTTATCTGAAGAAAGTACTTCGTTGTAGCCCAGTAGAACTGCTTCTTTGGAGACGTAGATTATTCAATGTTCAATGTTCAATCTCTCAAATGATAGGGTTCTAGGTCTAAATGAATTTTAATTTAAATCCAACCTTAAGCTACTTTGGATTCAACTTCTTGGATCTCAGAAAGGGTTAAATTCAAAAATCTCTTTTAATATCAAATAGAATTGAATCAAGAGATCAAAGAATTGAATAACCAAAAAAGCTATTAAAATAATTTATAAATACCTCACAATAGCTTCACGATAATGGGGACTGAGTTCTCAGAGTTGTGACTTTAATATCTTTTGAAATGAATTATAAAACTCTGAAAATCGTCCTCAATTTATAAGCAAAAATATTGTTCGCTCGACTGGCTTAGTGGTCGGTTCGACTGGTCGAAGGACCAACAACATTTCCAAATTTCTGGTGCGATAAGATAAGATCGTTACTCGACTGGTCGAATGGCTTGCTGGACTGGTCAAGTGGCTTGCTTGACTGGTCGAGTAATGCACTCGACTGGTTGAGTAGGACCAGAAAACCTTATTGGACTTTGAGTCGAGCACTGCATGACTGGTCAAGTACTATTCACTCGACTGGTCGAGTAGTGTCCACGACTGGTCGAGAGTCTAATAGAAAATTTTGAAAAATCCACAACAACCTTAGACTGGTCAAGAAAATTCTTAGACTGGTCGAGCCAGTGTCTGGACTAGTCGAACCATGGCTAGGACTAGTCGAAAAATGATCTATAAAATTATCAAATGACCTATGATATAAATGTAAATTGTATGACCTATCCTAAGGTCAATCTAGGGTCAAGCAAACCTTATTTGTGAGATTGAATCATCACATATCATTCTCTTGAAGTAGTTGAAGCTTGAAGACTTGATCTAGTACTTGAACTTCTTGATGTTGTTCTTGAACCTCTTGATCTTGTACTTGAACTTCTTGATCTTGTACTTGAATGTAGACAAGATTGGCAAGGATGACATGAAGTTGATCTTACAATAACAACTAAACAAGATACAGACTCCAAGAGGTTTGACACTACAAAATTTGACAAACCTAGGAGCTAGATAAGATAGCATTTACAATACTTCCACCCTACTCTATTCCGCCATGTTATGTATTAAGGGAAGCCCTATTCTTCCTTCGGTGATCAGATTTTCCATTCCCTCCATGAGAGTCTTTTGTGTGAGCTCTACATCACTACCCTCCTTTTCATAGATAAAACCAAGAAAAGTAAGACTTTCATGCACTTCTCAGAGGTAGAGAAATATGGGCCAGGATAGCTCATCAGCCGGTTTGAGCCAGATGATGAAGAATCGGCCAGTTGGACGCACCAGGCGTGGGGTAGTTACCTCATTGGCCATGACGTTTCGTATGGGGGAATGGTCGAACAAGGTAAAAATGCCAAGGCCAGATTCGACTAATATTATCATTCACTATTTGCTCGGCGGTTTGGCCTCATCTAGTGTATCCCCTGCCTTCTCACTTACAAAACTTATAATCAACCAACATACGGTCACCTTGTGGTGACCAACGCGAGCCTCTACTCATCCCTCCGCTCTTTATTCCACAAAGGGGCGAAAGTCCTCGAGCTCCCAAGCTATCCTAAGCTTTCTTAGGTGATGGATAGCTTCGTCGAATGGTGGAAGCGTCATTACAACAGGTTGCTGGACAGATGAGATACTATTGAGTTTGCCAGCCAATTCGCCTCACAGTTAGATGCGAAGAGTAAGAAGAGAGAGGCTGCTCCCCCGATCGTCGCTCCTACCCCAAAGAAGACAATCAAGACAAAGACACAATTGACACTTCTTCTCCTTCTCAAACTCCAACGACCAAGACCGCTACCCTAGCAAGCTAAAAGGTCGTAATAGAAAATCCTGAAGTTCCTGTGTCCGCTCCTCAACCTTCGCCACTCCCAAAGAAGATATCAGATTTAGGAGCTTTGCCCAATCCACCTCCCAAGGTGCCAGTCCTTTCCTTCCGACACACCAGTCCTCTTAAACCTTCTCCAATAATAGAGGATCGACCGCTACAAGCATTCATCGGGCCTTGAGGGTTGTCAGGTACTTCTTTGGCCAAGGCCTTATCATCCTTTGAAACATACTTCAAAACCAAGTATTGGCCCGGTCTCTCTTTTGCTGACTACTCCACAGAAATCGAGGAAGGCTTGAAACGTTACCAAGAGACTCATTTTAATAAGTGTCAGAATAGATGGTGGCAGGTTATTGAGATATTAAATAATCCTAATCTCCCATTTGATGAGAGGTATCTCACCCTTTATTATCCTAATATGCAACCATTCCCCACCTCTACTCGACCGATGTCGACAGTAATAAAAAAATTCTAAAGTCGTTACAAATTGGCCCATCATATACGTCGTTCGATCTGACTTAGGTTGAGATCGATCGTTCATATATTTGCCTATATTAAACTTCCTGCTTTTACATCAATTAACTCTTTCCTTTCTACTCCTTTTGTAGTTACTCGAGAATTGACGACCATTGACAAACAAATAGTTGTGGCCCAGCCACAACAACAACAAACATCAGGGGTCCTTGATCTCGTAATCATTAAGATCATGACCATTGATTCAAAGACAACGGTCAGTGCTGAAGGCCTCCCTACTAAAGTCCAACCAAAGTCAGTAAACTTCCTATTGATTCGGAGTATATGATTCAAATCCCCCGTAGTCCTTTCGCACTGGTCAATCAAGGCACGAGTGCTGCACCTCACCCTCAGCTATTGATCGGGAATCCCCCGTTCCTACTTAAACTGCGCCTGAGGTTGCCATAGTTGACACAATAATGGCTAAAGTAGTGGTCGAGGCCGAAGACATCGCGATCGAGGCCGAAGAGACCGCCATGGTCGAAGTTGTAGAGATGACCCCAACCGATACAGTTGAGACTACTGTGGTTAAGACTACCAAGCCAAGCTCCCATCTGCTGCCAATTCCAGAACTTACATTCGTAGATGGTGCTCCTGTCTTCAACAGTGAAGGTGATCTCCCTCCCATAGACGATATCATCTCTTCGTTTGAGAGAGCCTTTGCCAGAGAAGCGATTATGGCCGAGTCTCCCTCTCCTTCTAGCAATCTGCAGGATGTGAAGGCCAAACTCCACGACCTCTTGCAGAAGGTCGAACTCCACGTCCAACATGCGAGCCTCCCATTGGATGTGGGCCATTCATCATTAGGCCTGACCATTGATGTGGACCGCCTATTAATTTTAATTGTTCATTATGTGGGGCCTATCCTCAATGTCCACTACCCATCATATGGAGCCCACCTTTGAAATGGATCATCCATCATAAGTTGCCCACTTCCGATGTGGGCCATTTATTATTAGAGTCCAACATTTGATGTGGACCATCCATTACATGGGCCCAAATTAATATGAGTCATGCATCATGTGCGGCTTGCCTTTAATGTAGACCACCCATTGTGTGGACCCCACCTTTGATATGTATTGTCCAACATATTAGGTCTCCTTTGATATAGACCATCCATCACATGCAAAGATCAGAGAGAGGAAGAGGGGAAAGTAAGAAAGTTAAAAGTAAAATGCAAAAAAAAAAAAAAAAAGAGAAATAAAAAAAAAAGAATCTTTCATGGGTAACTTCCATAATGTGAGTTATTTTTATAATTGTTCTTACCAAATTAACTTGAAGTAAAAAACACATGAAAAAAATAAAATAAAATCTTAGTAAAATGGTTACTTATCTGGTGACATCCAAAAGGGCCTAAAAGAACAAGATACCTTTTTATTAAACTAGGATATTATTTTGCAGTAACCGGCATTGCTACGTGCTAACTGTTGGGGGCTTTGCACAAAACCTTAGGATCTAGCCTCCCAAAAAAACCATAATTATGGGATAATAAAGCAATGAAATAAATTGAAACATAAACCACACCATATAAAAGATTTTTACGTGGAAAACCCTCGAAGAGGTAAAAACCATGAGACCTCTTCCAGATCAACAATCCACTATGAAGTAGAACGTTACAACCTTCTTCACTCACGCAGGAGTGGATAAACAATAAGAGAATAAAAGAAAAAATGGAGAGATCTCACTGATCACGAGGATGTAGAAGCGCTGAGATGTTGATTGCACAGTAGATTACCTCCATGAGCATAATCTCCTTTCTACAAGCTTCCTCTCTCTCTCTCTCTCACACACACACACACACACACACGCACCTTTGATAGCCCTAAACCCTTTAGCAAACCCTTACAAAGCTTTAGGAAACCCTCTTGCATTACTTAAAACAGCCCTAGGTACCCATATTTATAGATTTGAAAACCCCTTTCCGCACCCATGTGAAAACTGCCTCAAATTTATGCAGTCTGCACAAAATTCGGAACGAATCTGCATAAGCTTGAATGGTTGAGAAAAGTCCTCGACCGATCGAGTGGCCCACTCGACCGGTTGATCACCTCCCTCGATTGGTCGAGCACCACAGAAAAAATCCAACTAAGCTCGTTGGAGTTTGAGTTGACCTAGTCCTCGACTGGTTGACTAGCACCCTCGACCGGTTAAGTGAGGCTCTCGACCGGTCGAGCCTGGGGAGAAAACCACATCAAATCTACCCCTTTTTAACTCAGGAAAGATTCACCTTCTTCAAGCCAGCCAGGTTTCTACAAACCTCAAACTTGCCCTTGAGCAAAGCCTTAGTCATCATGTCTGACCTATTATCGTCCGTATGGACCTTCTTAAGTTGTAACACCTTTTGTTCCAAAGTATCCCCGATCTAGTGATACCAAATCTTTATGTACTTCGACTTGGAATGCTGACTTAGATTATTGCTCAAGTGTATAGCACTTTAACTATCGCAATAGACCACGTGCTCCTCCTGCTTCAGGCTAAGTTCCTGTAGGAACCTTTTCATCCAAAGCATCTTTTTACATGCCTCTATACTGCAATGTACTCGGCTTCTGTTGTCGACAATGCTACGACCTTCCGTAGCTTGCTCTGCTAAGAAACTGCTCCTCCTGCAAATGTGAACATGAACCCCGATATAGACTTTCTGGAGTCTATGTCGTCTGCCATATCTGCATGTGTAGCTTTCTAACACAGGTTTTCCGTCAGCATAGCATAGGCTCAACCTGGATGAGCCTCTTAGATACCGCAGTATCCATTTCATCATGTCATAGGTGTGGTTCTTATTCAAGGATCTCACCTCCTCTTGCATAGCTTTCAACCACTCTCCTTCATGCTCGTCAGCTAGGGCTACAGAATAGTCTTCTGGCTCTCCCCCATCAGTGAGCATAAAGTACTCATGCGGTGAGTACCTCTTGGATGGATGTCTGTCCTTAGATGACCTCCTCACTTGTGGCTCAACAGGTGGATCAAGTGGGGGCTGCTCCCCTGGTCCATATTCTAAAGGAACTCCCTCATCCTCTACACCTTGTTGTACTCCCCCGTCATCAGGTACCAAGGGAGGAATAATCGGATCCATGTCCTCTAGCTCACTTGAACTAGGCTGGTTCTTCTCTGACTTACCAATGTTTTCTATATACTGATCTTCAAAGAAAACCACATCTCTACTCCTGACGAGCTTCTTCTCGGTCGGATCCCACAATCTGTAACCAAACTTTTCATCACCGTACCCCAAGAACATATACTGCTTGATATTCATATCGAGCTTGGACCTCTCATCCTTTGGTACATGAACGGATGCCCTGCATCTAAACACCCTGAGATGACTGTACGATGGATCCTGTCTAGTCCACACCTTCTTAGGTACTTTTCCATTCAACGGGGCTAATGGACACCTATTTATCAAATACACCGTCGTGTGCATTGCTTCTCCCCAGAATGTCTTGGGCAACTTCGCATGAGATAACATGCATCTGATTCTCTCTACAATGGTGTGATTCATTCGCTTAGCCACACCATTATGTTGGGGGTCTTATGAATCATTTGTTCATGCCGTATACCCAGGGACTTACAATACTCATGGAAGTCACTAATGTATTCACCACCATTGTCAGTGTGGATGCACTTCAATGATCTACCTGTTCTCTCTCTACCATAGCATGAAACAATTTAAACACACCAAAGACATCGTCCTTGAAATTTAAAGAATAAACCTAAACCCTCCTAGATGCATCATCTATAAAAATGACAAAATATAATGCCCCACCCAAGGTTTTTGTCATCATAGGACCACAAACATCAGAATAAACCAATTTAATACATGCACTTTATTAACATGAGAAGCAGATTTAATAAATGAAACTCTATGCTTTTTCCCTGATAAACGATCAATACAGGTTTTGAGAGGTATACCTGTCACGTCTGGAAGGAGCCGCTTCTTTGCTAGTACTTGAAGCCCTTTTTCACTCATGTGGCCTAGACGCCTGTGCCACATGTCAATAGTTGAATCTTTCACTGCGTTCAACCCACCCTTGCACACACTGACACTTGCCTTGTAAAGGGTGCAACACTTCTTTCCTCTAACTGCGATCAACAAACCCTTGATAAGCTTCTAGCGCCCACTAGCAAACCGGCTTTCATAGCCATCATCATCCAACCTTCCCGTCGACATCAAGTTGAGGCGAAGGTCTAAAATGTGTCTCACATCCTGAGAACCAATGTGTAACCCACATCGGTCTTCGCACAAATATCATCAACCCCTACAATTTTTGATACGCCACAATTTTCCATCTTTACGGTCCCATAGTCACTTGACTTATAGCTTGTGAAGAAGTCCCTACGTGGAGTCGCATGAAAAGAAGCTCCCAAGTTAATCACCCAGTCGGTGTCCTGACCGTAACCGTGAGACAAACATCATGTTATGTTGAAAGAATAACTACAACGTCGCTATCTGAAGAGACCGTAGTGGAATATGATTTATTTTCCTTCTCCTTTCCTTTTTCTTTCTTGTCGTTCTTCTTACCACGACACTCATGCTTGTAGTGACTCTTTCTAGCATTCAACATCCTTCCTGGTACTCGACTTGCCTCTTGATTTATATTGGGCCTTCCCGCCCTTCCTGTTCTTTCCTCTCCCCCGTTCTTGTGTCATAAGGGCCTCTTGCTAAGTGGACCCTTGAGACTTCCTCCCTGTCTCCTCATTGAAGAGACAGCTAGTAACCTGTTCCATGGATATCTTTCCGTTTGGTGCGGAGTTACTTAGAGACACCACCAATGTCTCCCAACTGTCAGGCAATGAACTAAGCAATAGTAAAGCCTGCAATTCATCATCCAGGACCATCTTTATAGCGGAGAGCTGGTTCACTATATTGCTGACCTCGTTCATGTGCTCGCCCATAGAACTACCATCTTTTAACTTGAGATTCACAAGTCATCGTATCAAGAAAATCTTATTAACGACTGTCTTCCTCTCATACAACCCTTGTAATTTCAGCCATACGCTAGCGGCTGAGGTCACCGTAGACACATGGTGGAATACAGAATTGTCCAACTATTGTCTAATAAACCCCACCGCCTTCCGGTCCATCTTCATCCAATCATCATTAGACATATCCTTGAATTTTGCTGATATGCCTAAAATTGGAGAATATAAGTCCTTGCGATAAAGTAAGTTCTCCATCTTAGCCTTCCATATGGTCTAGTTAGAACCATTGAGGCTAATCATTCTTAATGTGCCACCTTCCATAATTCAGAACCAATCCCACTCCGTTCAATGAACTTAGCTCTGATACCACTTTGTTGGTGGCTTTGCACAAAACCTTAGGACCTAGCCTCCCAAAATAAACCAGAATTACAGGATAATAAAGCAATGAAATAAATCAAAGCACAAACCACTCCGCACAAGAGATTTTTACGTGGAAAACCCTCAAAGAGGTAAAAACCACAGGACCTCATCCAAATCAACAATCCACTATGAAGTAGAACGTTACAACCTTCTTCACTCATACAGGAGTGGATAAACAATAAGAGAATAAAAGAAAAAACAGAGAGATCTCACTAATCACGAGGACGTAGAAGCGCTGAGATGTTGATTGCACAGTAGATCACCTCCACGAGCATAACCTCCCTTCTACAAGCTTTCTCTCTCTCTCTCTCTCTCTCTCTTCTCTCTCTCTCTCTCTCACACACACACACACACACACTCACACACACACACACACCTTTGATAGCCCTAAACCCTTTAGCAAACCCTTGCAAAGCTTTAGGAGACCCTCTTGTATTACCTAGAACAGCCCTAGGTACCCATATTTATAGATTTGGAAACCCCTTTCCGCACCTATGTGAAAACCGCCTCAAATTTATGCAATTCGCAAAAAATCCGGAACGAATCTGCGTAAGCTCGACTGGTCGAGTGGCCCATTCGACCGGTTGAACGGCCCACTCGACCGGTCGAGCACCTCCCTCGACTGGTTGAACACCATGGAAAAAATCCAACCAAGCTCGCTGGAGTTTGAGTGGAGCCAGTCCTCGACTGGTTGACTAGCATCCTAGACCGGTTGAGTGAGGCTCCAGCACCCTAGACCGGTTGAGTGAGGCTCTTGACCGGTCGAGCCTGGGTAGAAAACCCCATCACTAACATGACTGGATGGCTTCATGTGGCTTGTCCATCAAGTGCACCACCTGAGGTTAGGCCTTGATCCTAAATATCATGCTGATCCAAAACTTAGGTGGCCCTAATCATAGTGTAAAATGTGGTTAAAAAAATCTACATTCATGTGGAATGGTCCACCTGAGTTTCACAATACCATGATTTTTGGAGAGTGTTTTCTTCTTGGTTAGAAAGTTCATATAAATAGATTTAATGGATAGAGTGGTTAGCTCCACATAGCTTAGCTGTTCTGGCACCGTAAAACAGGAGCCCTGTCAAATAAATGGCTCTTGCCACTGAAAAAGGCCAGAATCCCATGCATACAGTCCTGCCACTTCTTACTAGAATGCATCGGGGTGCCAGGGACTGCAGTCCGTCTACAAGAATATACCTATTCACACGCCATGTACGGGAGTAACCAGCATTCAAAGCAACCTTGGTTCTTTGCAAATATGTCACATGTACCCAGTATGTCACACGTGCGATTATCCAAGTTCAAGGGCTCCACATGCACATATGCCATCACCAATTTTCTTACGCCCAACACGTACCACACATGTCAACCTGTATATGTGATGTAAATGTGACATATACCACAATTACGTGAAGCACCAACATGTCGTAAATTACATCTTTACTCTATATTTTAGGTTTTTGACAGATGAGCAAATAAATAATTAGTCCACGACAGTATACTCTCAATGGCTTGTCCTAAATAACATTACGATTATATAAATTTACTTAATACGAAGAGCTCCTAAATATCCTGCCAAGTCTTTCATTTCTAGCAAGCTAGCACATTAACATCATAAATGGCTGGTGATTGGATTTTCGATTAGAACTTGTTCTTAGGCTGACCCGTTTATTAATCTGGCTTGAAAATAGATCCACAGGCCTATATATTATAGACCCTGGCTCGACCCATCCCGGGCTGGATCCAAAATCCAATGGGTCTGTCTGGTAACCACCGAGGCCCATCAAATGAACGGCTCTGATCTCATGCAGGCTGATGTAGCACATTAAGGGCTGTTTGATTTTAAGGGAAGAGGGAAATACCTTGAAAAAGGTAATTATTACCTTTTCTTTGCCCAGTTTGAAATTTCAAGCGCATTTTCCATCTCGAAAATTGATATGAAAAAGGTGACTTACATTTTGGATCCCACTATGACGTGCATGACATATCCACACCGTCCATCTATTTTATCATAAGATTTCAGGGCCTAAGTCCAAAATTGAGACAAATGCAATGCTCAAGTGGCCCATATTGAAGGAAACAATGGCCTTAAACATCCACCATTAAAAGTTATTTTATTTATTGGGCCCACATTAATGTTTATATGTCATCAAACCTGTTCATGAGGTCATAAAAACATTGACAAGGGGGTAAACACAAATATCAGCTTCAGCCAAAACTTCTAAGGGCCACATTAATTTTTATACGACAAGTATTCAATTTCCACTGTTTCCTATGGTGTGGTCCACTAGAACTTTGGAGCTGCCTCATTTTTGAGTTCATGGCCTAAATGAGGCTGATGTATAGGATGAACGGTGTTGATACATCATGTACATCACAGTGGGCCCTATATTTATTTGGTAGCCAGCCTCGATTTTAATGCCAACATGCTATGCAGTCAATGCAGGTGTAAGAAATGATGGGTAATTCCCTTGTAAGTAATTATTACTTATTTACCCGGTAATTCTCATTTCCTTCAAAAATCAAACAGGCCCTAAGATAAGTATAGAGCTGGGCACCAGACGACTTGACTCGGCAGACTCGACTCATTCAACTCGTTCGGACCCAACTTGATTTGATCCGAGAGTGCATGAGTTGATCTGAACTGACTTCGCCCAATCCAAATTCAAACCGAGTCAAGTTCGTGTCATCTAGTAACTCGACTCGACTCGACCCGAAATCCGACTCGGTACTAACTCAACTCGATCCGAAATCCAAATCGGCTCAGGTTTGTGTAAGTGTGTGTATATAACTAAATCTATATCCGCCGCATCTGACTCGACTTAGCGCTGACTCAACCCAACTCGGTTCATGTGACCTGGTCATATTCGGTCCAGGTTAGTCCAGGCCAAACTCATACTCGGATCAGATCAGGCATGCTGGACTTAGTATCAAATCCGGTCGAGTTCGAGTCCGGTCTATTTCAAAACCGGATTAGATCACATCAGTCCTAACTCGGTCGACTCGACTCATGCCCAGCTCGATATAAGAAGGGGAAAGGAATATGATACCTTTCGGAGCAGAACGTGCGGCCTTTGTGATGGCCACTGCAAAGAAACTCAATGGTTGAATTCTCGAGGATTGTGTCAACGGTGGGGATCTTATATGTCCATGTCCCATCTGAGACAACCAACCCATCTGGGTTTGTGACATACTCCTCCATCATGAAAAACCCCAGCCCTCGGGCAAAAGCTCCTTCATTCTATAACAAGTTAAATCAACGGTCAGATTCTAATCTCACCTCAGACACTGGGCAGGTACCCATTTCAATCCAGACCATTCGAATTTCAGGAACCATTGTGTGTGCAGAACTGCCTGATAATTGTACCGATCAAGTGGGCCTAACTATAAATGGACGGTTAGAAATAAAATGTTCAGGTGTCTATACTCCGTGTGGAAGTCTGATCAGTGCGACTTTTGAGCTATAATCCATCCGTAATAGGACCCCACGATTTGTACGGTCCGAATTGCCGTAGATATATGCCACGTGTATGGTAGATGACATGCAAGAGCAATGATGAAATGTACAGTACATCCCCCTTCACACATACATGTGCTGCCATGTTCACTAAGACTGAAAGTCGGGCTGGCTGGGGGGTCAACCTTAACACAACACAAGGTTCCTATACCTCAACTCAACCTCGGGTTGCGAACCCAGCGGGCTCGATCCGGCGAATACATACTAATATTTTCACTATTACGTTAATCTATTGTATTTGGGTCCTTACTCTTGCTCTGGTGATAGACTCTCAGGAGTTTCAACACCTGGTCAAGGGTTCGAGTATCCATAGGCAGTGAAATCCCACTACCGTGTCAGTTTGTGAGAGTATGTGTGCTCGTGTTAAAAAAAAAAATCTATTATATTTCAATACATGTCTTATTTTTTTTACATATAATTTTATTAATTATATATGTAGTTATTTATTATAAAGAACTTCATTTTTTTTTCTTTCTAAACGAGAAACAAGCTAAAATATAGGACAATAATCCTTTAAAAGTTGTGCTGTGTAGCACGCAATCTATTCAGTAAAAACATATCTATCTTGTTAGCTTGAGTCATTGGAAATGATGTGGACCAATAAGACTCGATGGCACTGGAATTTCTTATGCCTTCAATACAGACAATCTACACTTAATTATAATTTATAACTATATATCGATTAGGATCGAGTTCGGGTTGGGTCAGGCAACCTGAGACCT
Source organism: Magnolia changhungtana (assembly GCA_030180095.1). NCBI lineage: Eukaryota > Viridiplantae > Streptophyta > Magnoliopsida > Magnoliales > Magnoliaceae > Magnolia > Magnolia changhungtana. Next base: position 6,734,791 of record JASAUF010000377.1, on the reverse strand, counting down.
CAACCTGAGCCCGACCCAAGTCTTATCGGGTTGATGTTTATATAGCCCAAACCTGAGACTGAACCCGATATATCTTGCCAAGCCCAACCCAATGTCGGGTCAATTGGGTTGAACCTCCTTGATTTTCAGCCCTAATGTCCGATGATGCGTCGACATGCACACATGCTTCTAATATGAATCCTGAACCACATACGAGTGGGGCCCATTCAAGAAGATTTGATAAAAAAACACGTCACATTCAGACCACACATGCATTGCTAAACAAAACATGCATGTATGGAAAAATGGATGTATGGCGTGGATAAAACACATACATCACGGTGGGCCCCATAGAGCCCAATCTGCATCCCCATCACATGCCAACAGGTGGGCCTCATTGAGTAAATCAGTAGAAGTTTTCTAACCATCTCACTTATATCATCATGGCTACCTAGTGAATGGACCATATACAAAGTGAGGTCCACCTGATGTATGAGTTGGAATCTTCACCTGTCTGCATGCTGGCAATGGGGTTGGCGGCCGCGGATTGCCTCTGAAAGCCTTTCTCATGAATGTCGTTGATGGGAAGCTAGGTGGGGCCAAACTTTTTTTTTTATTATTTTTTTATTTTTTACAGGCATGCACACCCCCACACACTCATGCCACAATGGCTCAACCTACTTGTTATGAGAAATCCACCCCATCCATCTGTTTTGCTAGATCACGTTAAGAGTGTTGGGGATTTTGACCTGTGGAATCACACAGATCTAGATCTAGGATAGCAATCCAATGACACCAAGCACACACAAGAGAACACAGATTTAACGCGGAAAACCCTTGCAGGAAAAAACCACGGCACAAAACGACAGATCTCCACTATGAAAATAGAAATTACAAAGAGAGAGGACTTACCCGATTCGAACAACCTCGAATCTCACCCTTGCTACACCCTTTAGAAACCCTAAAATCCTTTTAGGAACCCTTAAAACTCTTTGAGAAAGCCTTAGAATCCATCCAAATCCCGCATACACCCCTTTATATAAGTTTAGAAAGAAGCAGACTCGGAATAGGAAACAAAAAACGCAAAGTCTGCATTTCTGCAGAAAATCTGCGTAACATCTTCGATGTCATCGAAGGTTTCTCGTTGACAGCTTCGATATCATCGACGGTCCTTCGATGATATTGAAACAGGACAAAAAATGTCCAGTAACCAGGGGTGAAAAAATCCAACAATTATCGATTTCATCGAAGGTCTCTCGATAACAGCCTTGATATCATCGACAGACCAACAGACAGATTTAAGACATCTGTCGATATCATCTAAAACCCTGTCGATATCATCGATAGACCACCAGACAGATTTAAGACATCTGTCCATAACAATCTCCACCATGTCTTCAATCTTTATCTATGTAGCTTCTTGTTCCTTTTTCTTATTTTTACACCATATCATAGCTTCTCTTGCACACTCCGTCTTTCTTTTACATAGAACTTGAGCTTCTCTACAGGAACGATCTAGGTGAGCATGTCTGTTGGATCAAAATCCACGTGCTCAACCATCTTTGTTCCTGTCTTCTAAAAGGAAAAGACGTAGTCTTCTTACCATCTTACCACTACCCAATATTGCTTGTCGGGGTACTTGCTTACAACATTGATAGCCTGTGATATAACCAGTCTAATCCAAACAATGACATTCACTGCCAACCGCATTCGAAATAAGACTCATTAGATATCCTGCTTTTCCTCATCTGTTTTGGGACATGTCCTAAGGAAATTTGAGGAGAGACACATAGGAAACACTCTCCGGCTTTACCTGGCCCATCACATCCTTGATCAATACCTACACATAAGGTATTCCTCCCGTGATTACTAAAGCCTACTCCTCCTTTAGTCTCAATGCCGAGAAACATCTTTGCAGCCCCCTGATCCTTCATCCTGAATGTCCCACTTAATCGAGTCTTCAGTACATTGATTTCAGACATGTCATAATTTGGCGATCCACATGTCATCAATTTTTGACTCACCATGAAGGAATCAAACCACTGCTTAGGCGACAGGCCAAACCACGACCTCCTGCAAAGTCTTTTCTCAGCCCTTTAACTTCGAACTGCTCTGGTTGCTTCATGTAGATCTGCTCTTCACTTTCCCTTGCAGAAGTGCAGACTCCGCATCCATCATTTCAGCTCAAGATCACATTGGCTAACCAGCGCCAATCACGGATCTAATAGACACCTGTTATACCGTCGGCGCGAATATCTCTGAGAAGCCGATCCATTCTCTCTGAGCATAACCCTTCGCTACCAACATCACCCTGTATCTATACTGTATCCTCCTGAAGATCCACCTACATCTAACCACTCTCTGGTCCACTGAAAGCTCCACCCGCTCCCATATGTCGGTCTGGTATAACGAATCCATCACATCGCCTATAGTCACCTTCACTTTTCAGCACCAGGCTCAACTAGAACCATATGAATAGAAGATGAATCTCCTGCGATATTGGAGTTGTTTATGTACCTCGCCGATATCCTGCGATCATGCCGTATGATTCTTCTCACAGGTGGCTGCTCCACCTGCTCTGTATCCCTGTTCGCATGTCTCAGCCTTCCTGCGCTGCCCGCTCATGTGGCCATGCCCAACATGCCACACATATGCAGAAGTGGAATCCGCTACATCCATTGCAGCTCCACCTTTTGATGTGCTCCCAATCAACCTGTACAAGTTACCGAGTCGTTGCGCTTTCATGATAACCCATGCCCCCTTAGATACCTTAAGAGAACTATCAATACCTGTGTACTTATATCCTTTTGTCTCAAGTACACCAAGAGAAATCAGATTCTGCTTCAAATCAGGAACGTGCCTGACATCAGACAAGGTACGCTCCACCCCATCAAATATCTTGATGCGCACCGTACCAACCGCCACAACATTATAGGCAAAGCCATTGCCTATAAACACCTATCCACCATCACACTCCTTGTAGCTGGTGAACCAACTCCGATGAGGAGTCATGTGAAAAGATGCCCCTGTGTCTAGCATCTACTCATCCTTGCGATCATCGCATGACCGCTTGATAGTAGACATAGACAAAACATCACCATCACATCCACTCGATCCAGACGTGACAACATTGGCTTCCCTGTACGAAGCCTCAGAATCTTCTCTTTTCGATTTAAGATTTTCATAATCCTTTTTCACATGTCCTTCCTTCCCATAATTCCAGCACTTTACCTTTCCTTTGCCCTTGCCCTTGGATTTGGATTTATAACCTGAAGAACTCGTACCTTGTTCAAAATTCTTACCCATTGTAAATAGTGCATTAGAAGATATCCCCATGTCGCCTGTTTAGCTTTCTCATAACTTTCCCTTGAAGGGCTGAGATAAAGGTATCGACACTCAGGGTTTTATTCGTACTGCATATAGTGTCCTTGAATGACTCATACGACGCCGAAAGAGAATTCAACAACATACATGCTTGTTCTTCATCTTTCATCACTTTCTCCATATCTAGCAATTTGCAAACTAATTTATTAAAGTTACTGATGTGAGCCCCCAGATCTCCACCCTCTACCATCTTGAAGTTATACTACTGCCGCTTTAAGTGTAGGCGATTTTCTGAGGATTTTTTCGCATAGACATCCTCTAACTTCGCCCATAACTTAGCCTCAGTTTTCTCCCTCATGACGTTGTAGAGAACCTCATCCGTGAGATATAAACGGATCGATGATAAAACTTTCTTATCAAGAGTATTCCAACCATCATCAGTCATACCATCTTCGCCTTGCTTGATTAAGAAACTCATCATCTTGATCTTTTATAACTCAAAATTATTTTTCCCCGAGTACTTCTCAATCTCATACCTGGTGCTCGCCATTATTACTAATCCTGCAGATTCAAATCTGTGCCCCAACCGATTGCTTTGATACCACTTGTTGGAGATTTTGACCTGCAGAATCACACAGATCTAGATCTAGGATAGCAATCCAATGACACCAAGCACACACAAGAGAACATAGATTTAACGTGGAAAACCCTTGCGGGAAAAAACCACGACACAAAGTGACAGATCTTCACTATGAAAATAGAAATTACAAAGAGAGAAGACTTACCCGATTCAAACAACCTCAAATCTCACCCTTTAGAAATCCTAAAATCCTTTTAAGAACCCTTGAAACTCTTTTAGAAAGCCTTAGAATCCATCCCAATCCCGCATACACCCCTTTATATAAGTTTAGAAAGAAGCAGACTTGGAATAGGAAACAAAAAATGCAAAATCTGCATTTTCGCAGAAAATATGCGTAACATCTTCGATGTCATCGAAGGTCTCTCGATGATAGCTTCGATATCATCAACGGTCCTTCGATAATATCGAAATAGGACCAAAACTGTCCAGTAACCAGGGGTGAAAAAATTCAACAATTATCGATGTCATCGAAGGTCTCTCGATGACAACCTCGATATCATCGACAGACCAACAAACAGATTTAAGACATCTGTCGATATCATCTAAAACCCTGTCGATATCATCAACAGATTGCCAGACAGATTTAAGACATTTGTCCATAACAAAGAGATGGGCCCAAAAATAAGGCAGATCACTCAAGCAGGCTGCACGTCAGGAAACATTACAATGGACCCCAAGGAGGTTTCAACAGTGGGCTAATATTTTTGTGTTTTCAATTTATCCCAATAGAAATTACCTTATAAACTGTATGGATGGCATATAAACATCATAGTGGACCCTAAGGAGGTTTCAATGGTAGGCATTTTCATACCAACTTTTTCCTGCCACGTGGCCCACTTAAGTTGTGGATCTACTTCATTTTTTTGCTCCATGTCCTAACATGATGTGAAAAAAATGGATGGATACAATCGATTTCTCACAAATATCGTATTGAGCCCCACCTAGCTTCTTGGCCATGGCTCAGCTATTTCTTAAACCTTTAATCATCTAATTCTTTTCCTTGTAGGGATGGCCATAGCTCGGCTTAGTCCTTTAGGCCCAAAGCCAAGGCCGAGGCCTTTTATCCTGATTATGGTTAGAGAGCTAGGCTACATCGTAAGCTTGGAGAAGTAGAGCTGGGTGGAGGTCTTGGGCCTGGCCTATTGCCACCCGCACATAGAACTAGAGCTATACATGAGCCGAAGGAGTTGAGCTTGGCACAACTCGGCTCAATTCGGCCAACACCCTATCCCAGCTTGAGTTCGGCTTGGCTTGATTCGGCAACAGCTCAGGTCAGCTCTAACCAAATTCAAGCTCAAGCTTTCAAGCTGAGTTCGAGTTCAAGCTTTCGAGTCGATATTTTCTTTCTAATTTTTTTATATGAATGGGTCCTTTTTTATATTATATATAATATATTAATTAAGTTATATATATATAAATATAATATTATATAATTAAGTTATAAATCGAGTTGAATTGAGCTGAGCCGAACCGAGTCAAGTTTAGGCCGAGATTTGAGCCGAGTTGAATCGAACTCAGGCCAATTCGAGCTCGGCTCGAAATCATTTGGAGCTTAAAAAATCAACTCAACTCTGCCCGAACCTAGCTTCAAGTCGAGCCTGAGTCAAGTTTATCTGATCTGAACAGAGCAAGTTAACTGAGCTAGCTCAGTTCGTGTTCATTTCTACTTAGGATGCAACTGCATGCACTATAGAGAGATGTACATGCATATGCAAGATGCCAGACGTGGATGTGAATCTCCTACAATAGGATATGCATATGCAAGATGCCACAGGGAACGTGCAAGAGGATCCCACCATGATGTGTTTGACATGCTATGGATCCATCATGCATCAGTTTGCATTGAGATGTTTGCTTAAGGTTGATCCAAAACTCAAGTCACAACACAAGGAAAAAGTGGGGATGAAGATGCCACCATTGGAACCTTCTTGGTCATACAAAATTATCTCAGTACCCCTAGGAATGGGTTGGATGGCATATAAACATCATGCTGGGTATGAAGATTCCAATGGTAGGCACACTTCTAGATTGGCCTAATTTTTGGGTTCATGTTTTAACATAAGGTGAAGCAATTAGAGCTGAATACAAACTGGGTTAACTGGCTTGGTTCAGCTCAAATAAGCTCGACTCGGCTCAAAGTCAGGTTTAGGGCCAAGCTGAGCTGATTTTTTGAGATCAAAAGGATTTTGAGCCGAGCTCGAACTAGCCTGAGTTTGACTTGACTCAACTCGATTCAAATTGAGTTAAAACTTAATTTATATATATATATATATAACTTAATTAATACATTATATTCTATATTATATATAATATAAAAGCAAGTGCCCGTCTGTATAAAAACTAGAAAGAAAATGCTTGACTCGAAAGCTTGGACTCGAACTTAGTTCGAGGTCGGCTCAATTTAAATCGAGCTGAACTCTAGCTGGAATAGGCTGCTGGCCAAACCAAGCCAAGCTGTGCCAAGCCCGACTCAATTCGGGCCGTGTACAACTCTAGGTGTAATAGCATGTAAAGTGGATGCCATACAAACATTAAAGTGGGTCCCACGGAGCTTTTTATTGCACTGGCTCTTTAGTTACAAGAAAGAAAAGAAGATTTGAAAATAGGGTTGTGAACGTGCTGGGCTCGGGCTCAGCCCCGGCAGAGGATAGACCAAAGCAGGCTTATTAATTTTGGGGTTGAGATTTAGGCATGGCCCATATCCACCTGCCTGGAAGTTGGGTTCAAGCCCTGCTGTGTTAGACGTAAATGGGCCCAGGTTCAGGGTTGATCTGAGCCTGAAATGAAAATGAAATGAAAATGGGCCCAGGTTTAAGTGTGTCCAGACCATTTTCGGCTTGAAAAAGGAAGCCGAAGACCAGACAACAAGCCTGAAGATTAAACCCAAGCCCAGTCCATGTCAGTCTTGGCCTAAGAGCTGGAATAGAAATCGGTGATAATGGGGCCAATCACGCCATGGTCTCTAAGCCCTGGTCCTAATCCAGCTGACCTGTCCTTGGCCTTACGAGGCTCATGTAGATAGTTTGGATAGTGGGAAGATGACCCAGATCCAACGGATGTCTTCAAACTGCACATGTATGGTAAATGGCAATGGTGTATATAATGGCGGTCTACTCCATTATTGAATGAGGTTAACTGCAAGGTCAGGCCATTCGGGGTTAGCCTGGGCCCATTTCGCCCTAACATGTCTTAAAATTCAAGCCCAGCCCCAGCCCTTGGTCTTAGTTTAGGGACCCGAATCATGGCCCTTCGGGTCTGACCCAACCCTCATTAAAATTAGTGATTGTCGAGATGGATAGAAGTGAGACGGTCTGGCACTTTTTAAGTTATTAGTCACTTAGATTGTGGTTCACATGGCATGTGTGTGCATGATCTGAACCGGTCATCAGATAGACCCTCCTCAGATGGGCCATATCTGATGAAGGATATATATATATATATATATATATATATATATATATATATATATATATATATATATATATATATATATATAAAGAAGATGGATGGTTATAAAAGAATCAACAAATGTTCTATTGGCCATCCACTTTTTTCATTAAACAAAATTAATCATCCTCGGATTGAAGAATTAGGCATTTCAGATTAGTTGTTTTGTGATCACAGCCCATCCACCCCGACCTACCTAATGATCCGTTTGGATCTCCTATATGTCCAGGACAAGTGTAAAAAAAAAAAAATCATAATTAAAAATAAAAAAAAAAAATTTTACACACGCACCCGCACCCCCACCCACCCACACCCCATGGGCACTCGATCCTAAGAGTTGTCAGGGTTGAAAACACTCATGTGAGTCTACCACTGAGCCATGAGCCCAGACCCGTGACAAAATAAAATAAAAAATAAACACCCCCCACCCCCCCAAAAAAAAAAAATAAAAAAAAAATCATACTTGATTTTAGTTGTTGTTCCTAAAAAGTCCGTTCGAATGCACAATTGAATTGAATTGTGACTACTTTATTTAGGCGTGTTTGGTGAAACCAAATTTCATAAAATGTCATCAAATTTACCCCACATTAGACTGATTAATCATGAAATGTCAAGAAATTTTGTTATATTGGGAGCAACCAAACGCACCCATATAATGAGAAAATAACCCTCAACAGCATTTGTGTCACTTTCGAGTCAGATAGAGAACTTCGTCCTTGAATATAATTGCTAAAGAAATTAATTAGTACATTTGGCAATTTCCAGTTCATGGTCAATCGAATGTGGGCTCACACGATGGACTGACTAGATCAATGAGAGAATGTTCCTGGTATAATCAATGTTTCTTCGCAATTAATCAAATGGCTAGAATAGTCTATCAAAATGATTAATGAGAGGCTTAGGCAATCAAAGTTGGCCCCACACAATGGCTACTCCAGCAGCGTTTTTAGTATAATCAATATGGACCCTCCATTTTGTTCAATGTGATTGGATAGTAAGGATGATTCTTGCAGTCCTATATAACACTTGCCCCTTGCCCAAGTCTTCTTAAGCCCTAAAACAAATGATAAACAAATTGCATGTTGTATTGGCTTCCCAAACAGGCATAGGACCAAAGTGCAATTTGGTAACGCAATAGGCTACGAGATACGGCTTTGGTTGAATGGCTTCGGTTGATTCCCGGTTCCACCGAGGTCAGTGGATCCCCGAATGTGGGGCCCACCATGATATATGTATCTTATATCCATGCTGTATATCCATTTGGCTAGATTATTTTAGGGCATGATCCAAAACATGCAGTACATCCAAATCTCAAGGATGACACCACAGGAAATAGTGGTGATTGAACGCCCACCATTAAAAACTTCTGGGGGCCATCAGAATGTTTCTTTGTCATCCAACTTGGTGATAAAGTCACAAAGACCTGAATGAAAGGGCTACACAAGTTTCAGCTTCATCCAAAACCTTCGTGACTCCCATGAACTTTTAATTGGTCAATCACCACTGTTTCCTTTTCCTGTGGTGTGGTCCACCTGAGATTTGGATTTGCTGCAATTTTGGGGTCATAGTCCGGCAAAACGGATGGACGGCGTGGATATTAGAAATATACATTACGGAATGCCTCACAGTCGGGGGATCCAGGGAGGAGCCGCGTCACTACCAAACTCAAAGTGGTTCCCACCTTATGGAACTTGAAAATCCATCAGTGTTTCATATGGTGTGGTCCACTTGAGCTTTGGAGCTGGGAAAATTTATGGACGGCGAAGATAAAATACATACATCATGGTGCGGCCCACACAGTCGGGTCTCCAGGCAATCTGCGTCCAGGTCAATAAGGTAGATACCCATTTACATGTGGAGGACTTACTGGGTCCTGATGCACCATGCGTGTGAACTGTCCACTGGTGCCCTTTGTCCATGCAATCCGGCTATTGTTCCTATCGTACCCAAAACTTGGCCATTTTGGAAAGCCAATAAAAGGGCTACATGTTGCATTACATGAGGAATATATTATGGATGAAAAGATCTTCAAAATATCTGTTTTGCTTATTATAACATATATAAATTCAGTTGTACATGCCAGTGGATGGTCATCGGAGTGTTGTGGTTGAATTATGAGCCAAGAGAGAGATGTAAATGTAGTCCAACAATTCAAGATATAAAAGATAACTGAGAAGAACAAAGCCTTAACTAACAGAAGAGAAACTGTTGTAAAAAGAAACGTAACAAAAAGAATCATGCTATTCAAGATATAAAAGGCGACTGAGAGGAACAAAACCTTGATTGACAGAAGAGAAACAATTAAATAATAAAAAAAAAACATAACAAAAGAAGAATTTATATAAGAGAATGATCTAGAAAGGCTTTTCAACTACCATGACCGTTACAGTAATGAAAGAATGATATAGAAGAACAAGCTGCAACAGAGCTCTATAAATGACAGAGAAATGTGACAAAGAATAGGCGAACTCAAACCCAAACAACAGTAAAACAATTAAGCCTATCAATTTATCTTTTATCTTAACTTATCTTAGGAGTAATAGTAATTCTTAGCAATAATATTTAGTTGTAGTTCAATTCTATGCTCATACGTTGGATTTGTTCTCTATCCAATGTCACGCAGTTCTTTTAAGAGAGACATTCTTGCAATTGCTCGTAGTGACCGATTGTAAGTTTTCCTTTTATTTATGTAACGTCTCGAAAAAATCCATACAAAGACCCGAGTACCACCTCAGGCAGAAATCACCCAGGACCGAAACCTTTAGAAATTAGACGAGGATTAACTAAGTGCTAAACTAAAATATCTGTGAAATTAGCACTAATCACTTTAAATATGATCTGCAAAACCCAAAACGTGCAGAATCGTTGACGCTACATTACCCTGAAACTTAGGATCCATCTCTAAATCCGGTTGCTCTCGGAAGCACCTTGAAAACTCCGTATCGAACCTGGACCGCACGTCGAAAGTCCGATTACTACAAAACTAAATCGTTATGACTACTTTGCTGGGCTTGACAACCATCTCGAAAATCAAATCCAGATAGTATCCAGAAACGCACAACTTGAGCCCGGAGTAAAATGTGTGAGAAACGCGAATATCTATAGGAAACATGCTCAGATTTAAGTGAATTGAGTCGTTCACTTGCAGGCCAAATATAAGTATTCAGACTGTCAGAATCTGACCCAATTACACCCTTGGATCAGGGGAAATTTCCAACACATGTCAGTGTACTTGTGGCCCTGATCAAATGTCGGTGATTGTTGAACTAAAACTGGTCCGCCACGGTCGATCTGTAAATCCGATCGGACCGAAAACGTAACTCGACTTAGATCCAATGCTAGAGAGCTTAAGTCTGACCACACGCAAAAAATGGGCCTCCAGAAGTGCTCCGTTGGGTTAGAACAGATGCCATTTGGCTATAACCTAAGTATACCATAGCCCTAGGGCCATTTCGGTCAGTTCTGGGCCTAAATAAGGGCCTTAAACCCCCTCTCTCATATTCCATACGAATTTTAAACCCTAAGAAAGAGAGGAGAGGAAAAGGAAAGGAAAGAGAGAGGAAGCGAGAGAGAGAGAGAGAGAGAGAGAGAGAGAGAGAGAGAGAGAGAGATTCATCCTGGGATTTGATCCCGTTGCTCCACGCAATTAGCCACCCTATCTGTATCACAAATCCGGCGTTTTCGACAATGTACTTGGGTAAGAAAACCTAACCCTAATCTGTTTTAGGGTTTCAGATAGTGTAAGTTATGAAATAGCTTACCTAATTCATGCTATAGGTTGCCACTCCACCGTTGACAAAGACTAAGTGTCTAAAACGAATCCGTTACGCGTTTACCGGCATAAGGTGCGGACTATAAACGTATAGGTTATGGTTTTCAAGGCTTTCAATATCGGTTAATGATTTATTACTGATATGGGTGCTATTGCACATGCCAAATGCAATGTTTGTTTCGCATTTCAGATATATATGAACTATGTTGAGTTTAGTGTATTCCATGTATTTGTAGAAAAGATAGTATACGTATGGAATTTGAAAGTGTGTTTGCCATGATTAATTGCCGTGTGTTTATACTAGTTGTATGTGTAACAACTCCTTGGTGAAAAGATTTGCCTCAATACATGTTATGGCCAACAAACATCGTGTATGTTAAAAAGTGTAGTCTAAGTATTCGTAAAAATGTCTGAATGAACAAATACTTGACATCAGGTACTTTATATGGGTGTTGAGATAAAAATTCTCAACTACCTTCTCTATGCATATAAATCTGTTCATGTAACCTATACCATATTGTCTGCTTAACTTATGAAATGCGCATGTGTGAATTTCTGTATATGTTGCACTTCATAACATGCTCAAATAGTTGTAGGATTAGAATTATGTGTTTATTACTGCTTTGACTATTTAATACGAATACTTGTTGGAATTGGATGTGTTTGGGACTACAGTATAGTCCAGGCAATCGGTAACAGATCCTGAATAGGTGGCTGATCTTGTTTCGCCATACGGGACGTGCCTGACGAATCCGAGCCGTACTTCGGTTGTTGACAGTGGTTAGGCCATGCAGAGTGCTCATGCACTTCATGTCAATCAGCTCGACGTGCGCTCGTGCTAGTCGAGCTCGTCAAGTAACCCGATTGGCCCGATGTATGTTCACCATATTTGGATGCTACCGCTTAAACTTAGGGTACCAAACTCACCGTGGAAACCCCGTTAACCTTGGTACCTCGATCCGCAAAGACTCATGAGCCAGACATAGTAGTATGGGACACCGTGGTCGAGCTGTCAGCCTACGCTGGGGCAACGAGCCTCCCCATAGTGAACAGTGAGCAACACCACCTCGTGAGCCAAATACGGTGGTATGGGACACTGTATTCGAGCTGTCGGCCTATATTGATAAGGTGATGAGCCCTTTGTAGTGACCTCCAGCATACTCTGAGCTTGCGTAGAGGCGACGAGCCTTTCCATAGCAACTAGAGTATAACTAGGCCTACACTGCATCGAGGTGACGAGCCCTTTGCAGTGACCTAGAACCACAACATCATATGAGATTTACTAGGACTGATGACCCTAGAATGGATCATTGTTTGAGAAATGATATAAGGGAGGTACCTTAGTTTCCCAATCCTACTATATGAAAAGGACTAATAAGAACTTGGTAATCATGCTCATGCATCGCACTGCATGTGCCGTTTGACGTTGAGTAGAGAGCACTGAGGAAGTGACTAACATGCGCGACCGTTAGATGAAGATCGTAGAGGGAGTGCAGGCAAGGGCATACATCATTTATACATATCATTCCTGCATTAATTAGAGTACTTAGGGATGTTTGATTGTATTGTTTTATCATTACTGCTTGACTAAATTAATAACATGTTAACCTTTGCTTTATAGTTCTACTGAGTTGATCACTCACTCCCACATTACGGGACAGTGTTGTACACACCAACCAGACTCTATCTTAGTTGTAGGTGGAGGCGATGCCCACGAGGTGGAGCTGGACTATGAGGATGACGAGGACGCATTCTCTTTCATGCAGTTTTCAGGCGAGTTCATGTGAGCCGTGGCTTGATCGACGGAGCCTTCTGGGATGTTGACTAGATGCCCTTACACTTGCTATTTTGTCTTTTTGAAACACACATGTATATTCATTTTTGGTCCATTTTGTGAAGTATACATGTATGTATTTAACCTGGTAACATGTTTACACTCTGGAGACTTACAACAATTTATATACTTTATATATCTATCACAGTTCTTTCGCTTGCGTAATTTAACTGTCTCTAGAGTATAATATACTGTTTTGGTGTAATCCCACTCATGTTTAATGCACTAACATGGACAACATTTAATCATCATTATCTATGTTGCATAAGTGATGCGTTGGAACTCGGGAGTGGAGCTTATGCTCAACCCCTGATTTTCAGGGCATTACAGTTTAATTTGCACTGTTATTCTGAAAGTCTTTTCTTGTGGAAGACAACGCAACCCATCTTCAGAGGAAGAACTCCACCCTCCGATTGTCGCCTGATAATTATAAAATTTTGCAAGTGACTAAGTAATCAACTGATTTTCTCAAAATATAGTCATATATGTTCATATTGGACGTATCTGCTTATTTTAGCACTTGGGGTTGAAGTTGATTAGTTTGGATCGAGTTATTATATCGATTCTGGCACACCCGGGCATAGTACATGTGACCAAAAAAACGAAGTATCCAACATTTTTGACACGCTCGGTGGGACTATAAACTACTTGGTTGCCATAAAAAATTATTGTACACCGGTCGACCAATAATTTTGGCAAGCACCAACATTTTTGGCACGCCCGGTGGGACTCAATAAATTACTTGGCCATCATCAATATTGCTTTTGCACTGACTATACAAAAAGAACACTGCTGATACAAGTATACTTATCGATGCAGTAATTTCTCGAAATCATGAGCCAAAGAGTTGGTTATAATACTTCAATAAATGTTGTTGTGGCCAACGAACCTCCTACTCATGAGGAGTTATAAGTTCAACAAATGCTTAAGCAAGAAAATCCACCACCTAGTCTGGTGCCCATTCCTACAAATCCAGATAGACTATCGACATTTCAGGTTGAACCTCTTGAAATTATGTCAGCCAAAATGATCGATATGCAAAGGGGGATTTAACACATTACAAAATTGTCGTGAGTTCATGCTGAATACTCACGAGTTCAGATCGAGGCCTTTAATAGGTGGATGATCGGTCACACCGAGAGCATAAATCGGTTAGTGGCTTTGTTCACTGAAGCAGCACTTATTGCACTTCAACAACAAGCCGATGCAAGTTCTATTGGGAATTGGGCACCTATACCACTAATTCAGTCAATGCCACACTCTTCCTTTGCAGCGAAATACACTGCCTATTCATATCCCGAGTCCAATCCAGGATGTGCGAAATTCACCAATACCGATAGATTTTAGATGTCTTGAATGTATTCTTATCCAGAACATGCAAAGTTCACCACCACCTATAAATTTCAAGCATCCTGAACGTAAGAATAAGAATGTAATTCATGAAGCTATGAATCAAGAGATGCTTGGGGGGCAACATTTGCTTAGAAATCAATCGTATAATGAAGAACAATATAAGGATGGTCCTGAAGTACCTCTAATTGTTACATAACAATACTAGGAGTGTAACCAAATTGTTCAACTGGTTCATGAAGTAATAGGCCAAGTTCTCAGCCGAACTGCTACTCTGGTTTATCATAAGCCATATCCTAACTAGATCAACTGATAATATCTATTGCCGAAGAACTATCGACCTAATTTTACATTGTTTATAAGTGATACGAGTCAATCGATCATAGAACACATGTTAATTTACCATACGGTGTGGAGAATTGGCCAATAATGAGTATTATAAATTACAATTATTTGATTATTCACTCATTAAGGTGGCTTTTACTTAGTATTCTAATTTGCTACCAAATTTTATAATAAATTGGCAAGAAGTGAAAAAAAAAAATTCATGCTCAGTTCTTTTATAATGACATAAATTTTCATGGCTAATCTTGCTCATTTTTGGCAATTGTCGGTAGAATCAATCGAAATTTCTATTGCTTGATTTAAGAAAGAAGAAAGCCGATATAAGATAGTCACAACCGAAGTAGAGTGTGTCAAGTTAGCTCAAGATGGACTGAAATTCAAGCTTTAAAAGAAGTTTATCGAAACATAATTCACAGATCTTTATAATTTAACCAGGAAGGTGTCTTGATATAAGGCCCTATTTCAAGAGTTAATGAGACAAAAGAATTTGTTAGCAGGAACATATTATTATAACCCTAATTATGATGTTGTAGTTACTGAAGTAGTGGCTAAGCAAACATTCATGTGTTCGACCTTAGTTAAAGTAGAAGCAACGACATCCTCTAATCAAAAAGTTAAAAGGACCTACACCTTAATATTTCTCATGCTGATGAAATCTTTGACATTATGTTAATCGATAAATTTATCAAAATTTCTACTTAATCATAAAATTCCAACAGCTGAAGAACTGAAGAAAATTAATTACTGCAAATGACGTAGAACTCGGTCGCATTCCACTAACAAGTGTGTTATTTTGAAGAATGTTATTTATGATAACATCGATAGAGGGTTACTAAAGTTACTTGAAAAATAAAAAGAAGCAATGGTGATCGACTGATCTGTTTTCATCAAATATGAAGATCAATATGTTTACCATTAATCCTCAAAGGTTGGTTTGGCTGCGATAAAAAAAATTAATCTTGGAGTTTAGATGGGTCAACCCAAGGAGTAAAATGGCAAGAGGAGTGTGAGGCCTAAGCCTACAGTTGATTAGATCGAAGCACATCTAAGGACAATAATATTAAATTATTAGTACCTTTGTGAGAAATGCGTGAAGCCGATTCGATCAAATGGGATATCTTATCAACCAAAATATTAAGCAAGACAATCGATCAATCATAATTATGATGAAGGAAATGCCTTTTATCCACATAAGGGCAAACACGT
This sequence comes from Magnolia changhungtana, assembly GCA_030180095.1. Classification (NCBI taxonomy): domain Eukaryota; kingdom Viridiplantae; phylum Streptophyta; class Magnoliopsida; order Magnoliales; family Magnoliaceae; genus Magnolia; species Magnolia changhungtana. The sequence goes on along the minus strand of JASAUF010000377.1, from coordinate 6,718,894 downwards.
CAACGATCACATTGGGGCTACTCAAGGGCCAATGATAGTTAAACCTCGGCCTAATTGAGAAGGTGTTTGGAAAAGGATGAGTTATCCGAAATTCCCAGTGATGCTAGAGGAGATGACTCACAATCAGAAGTGATGTTGGCAAATGCAACAGGCAGTAAAAAGAAGGTAGTTAGTGTTGGGATTTGTTCTGCGGAATCACACAGAGATGGATCTAAGATAGCAATCCAAGAGCATTAAGCACACACAAGAGAACACAAAGATTTAACGTGGAAAACTCTTTCGGAAAAAAAAACCATGGAACAAAGTGACAGAAATCCATTATGAAAGCATAAATTACAAAGAGAGAGGACTTACCTGATTCGAACAACCTCAAATCTCACCCTTGCTACGCCCTTTAAAACCTTAGAACCCCTTTTAGAAACCCTTTAAATACCTTTAGAAAGCCTTAGCATGTTTTAGAAAGGCCCTAGGAACTCCTATTTATAGTTTAGGAAATCCCGCTTTCGCATCGACTTGGAATAGTCTGGAAACCGCCTCAAATTCCGTGTGCTATCTGTGTAACCTTCGATGAGTCGAAGCAGATCTTCGACGAGTTGAAGGGCCTTCGACGAGTCGAGGATCTCAAAAATTCTAATATACTTTGTTGCTGGACTTCGAGCTGAACTCTTTCAGGGCTAGTCGAACTTTTTCATATTTAAGACATCTTTTAACAACAATCTCCACCATGTCTTCAATATTCAAACGTGTAGTTTCGTAACCTCTTCTCTTATCTTTGTATCACATCATAGCTTCAACCAATGCTTCTTGTGCATAATCCGTCCTTCTTTTACACCATTGTCGAGCCTAGAGAAGTTGCACAGAACTTGACCTTCTCTGTAGGAATGACCTTGGTGAGCATGTCTGCTGGATTCACACTAGTGTGAATCTTCTCCAAAGTTACATCTCTTTCTTCAAGCACCTGTTAGATAAAGTGGTGACGAACATTAATGTGTTTAGTACGTGAATAATAAACAAAATTTTTAGCCAAATTAATAGTGCTCTCGCTGTCACAATTAACCGACATGGTCTCCTACTGAAGCCCCAAATGATTTATCATGCCTTTTAACCAAACACATTCCTTAAATGCTCCCATCACTGCCATATACTCAGCTTCTGTCGTGAAAGAAGCCACCATAGACTAAAACTTCGACATCTAACTAATTGCTCCACCCGCTAGTACAAACGAGTAACCAGAAGTTGACTTTCTGGAATCCACACTTCCTGCGTAGTCTGAATCCACATACCTTACCAACTTTGCTCCTGTCTTCTCAAAAGTTAAGATGTAGTCTTTTGTACCTTAAATGTATCGAAGTAACCATCTCACCGCCACCCAATATTGCTTGTCGAGGTATTTGCTCACAACACTAATTGCCTGTGAAATAACCGGTCTAATACAAACCATGACATACATTAAACTATCAACCGCATTCGAATAAGGCACATGGGACATAACCTGTTTTTCCTCATTTAATTTAGGACATTGTTTTAAGGAAAGCTTGGAGTGAGCCGTGTGGGGAACGCTCACTGGCTTTGCCAAGTCCATCCCATACTTGATCAACACATTTTCAATGTATTTTGCCAGTGATAACCAAAGCCCACTGCTCCTCTTCCTGTCTCTATGAATATCTATGCTGAGAACTCTCTTTGCAGCCCTTAAATCTTTTATCTTGAATGTCCCTGATAATTGAGCCTTCAGTACATTGATTTCAGACATATCAGGACTAGCGATCAATATATCATCAACATACAATACTAGGATGATGAATTTGCTATCACTTAGGGTCTTCTAGTAGACATAGTGATCGTATTAACTCTGAGTAAATTTCTGACTCAACATGAAAGAATCAAATTTTTTATACCACTGCCTAGGCGACTGTTTCAGGTTGTACAACGACTCATTAACCTGCAAACTTTTTTCTCTACCCCTTTAACTTCGTAGCCCTCTGGTTGTTTCATATAGATTTGGTCTTCCAACTCCCCGTGCAGGAATGCTGTCTTTACATCCATCTATTCTAGCTCGAGATCGTATTAGGCAACCAGTGTCAACACGAATATGATGGATACTTGCTTAACTACCAGCGCCTATATCTCTATGAAGTTAATTCCTTCTCTTTGAGCATATCCATTCGCTACCAGCGTTGCTTTGTATCTGTCCTGTTTTCTTTTGAATAACCACTTGCATCCGATCGCTTTTCAGCTCATTGGAAACTCTACCAGCTCACATGTGTAGTTTTTGTGCAAGGAGTCCATCTCATCATCCATAGTCACCTTCCACTTTTCTATACCAGGCTCATTAAGAGCCTCCTGAATAGTTGACGGGTCCCCCTCATTTGTAACGAGGGCATATGCGATATTAGAGTTGTCCCTGTATCTTGTAGATAACTTGCAATCACGTGGTGAGTTTCTTCTCACAGGTGGTTGCTTCACTTTCTCCTGTACCTCTGTCTGTGCATCTGTCTCTGCTTGAGTATCATCTGTGTTAATCTGGACGTCTACGATTAACATTTCTGGTTCCTCTTGCTCCTCTTGATTATTCTTGTGGAATACAGAGCTTTCATCGAATCTGACGTCACGGCTAGTGATGACCTTGCGTGTGACCTTGTCCAATAACCTGTAACCTTTACACCAATACCATAGCCAATAAAGATGTACCTTTTGGCTTTATAGTCTAGCTTATTTCTCTCAACTGATGGTACATGAGAGTAAGCCTTACAACCAAATATGTGCAGATCTGAGTAGTCAATCTTATGATCACTCCATACTTCATCAGAAATTTTACATTCAATTGCCATTGAAGGAGACCGGTTCACCAAATAGTAAGTTGTGTTAACGGCCTCAGTCCATAAGTCTTTGTCCAATGTAGCATTACTTAACATGCATCGGGCCCTCTCCAAGAGAGTCTGACTCATCCGCTCAATCACACCGTTTTGTTTGGGCGTGTGGCGCACTGTGTTATGCCTAATGATTCCTTCATCTTTGCAATATTTGTTAAACTCAGTGGAAGTAAATTCTCCACCATTATTAGTCCTTAAAACCTTTATTTTTTACCCTAACTATTTTTTCACCATTGCTTTCAATTGTTTGAATATGGTGAAAATTTTGGATTTATGTTTCATGAAGTAAACCCAAACTTTCTTGTAGTAGTCGTCGATGAATGAAACAAACCATGACGACTCCCTAATGGAAACCTTTGGCAATGAGCCCCATACATTAAAGTGCACATAATCAAGCGCTCCCTTACATACATATTTTTCAGATTTAAAAGATAATCTAAATTGTTTACCTTATATATAATGCTCGCATATATCTAAATCAGATTTCTTAAAAGCTAGAATCAAACAACGATCAGATAGTACCTTCATGCCCCGCTCGTTCATGTGGCCCAAACGTGCATGCCACATACGTATAGACGTGGAATCTACAACAGCTGTTGCCGCTCCACCTGTTGAAGTGCTCCTGATCGACGTGTAAAGGTTTTTGTGCCTTTGCGCTCTCATAACCATGAGTGCCCGTTTTGAAACTTCAAGGATACCATCAATACTAGTGAACTTGTACCCTGTAGCCTCAAGTACACCGAGAGAAATCAGACTTTTCTTCATATTAGGGACGTGTCTGACATCAGTCAAGATACTCTCCATCCCATCAAACATTTTGATGCTCACAGTACCAATAGCCACAACATTATAGGCATTGTCATTGCCTATAAAAACTTGTCCACCATCGCATTCATTGTAACTGGCGAACCAACTCCGATGAGGAGTCATGTGATATGATGCTCCTGTGTCAAGGATCCACTTATCTCTAAGATTGTATTGCAAGTTTCCGACCATAGACATTGACAGAACATCACCACCACTTGTCTCTTTATCAGATGTGACAACATTGACCTTCTTAGAAGAAGCATCTGAGTTTTCTTCATTCACTTTAGGATTGGTATAATCCTTTTTCATATGTCCAATCATCACACCGTTCTAGCACTTTAGTTTTCCTTTTCCCTTGGATTTGGATCTAAGTCTTGAGGATCATGTACCTCAATCAGTATTTATGCCTCTCGTAATCAGTGTAGAAGATGTCCCCATGTCGCCGTTTAACTTTTTCATAGCCTTCCCTTGAAGGGCTGAGATAGCGGTGTCGACACTTAGGGTTTGTATTTGTGGTGCACATTGTGTCTTTGAATTACTCATATAATACCGGAAGAGAATTTAGCAACATACATGCTTGTTCCTCATCTTTGATCACTTCCTCCATATCCAGCAATTTGTAAACCAATTTATTAAAGTTGCTGGTGTGGGCCTCCAAATCTCCACCCTTTGCCATCTTAAAGTTATATCACTGTAGCTTTAAGTGTAGGCGATTTTCAGAGGATTTTTTCGCAAAGATATCCTCTAACTTCGCCTATAAACTAGCCGCAGTTTTCTCCCTCAAAAATTATAGAGAACCTAATCCGTGAGACATAAACAGATTGAGGATAAAGCCTTCTTATCAAGGGTATTCCATTAATCATCAGTCATAGTAGACTTTTTCGGCTCAAGAGCACCATCCTCACCTTGCTTGGTTAAGGAACTAATCATCTTGATCTTCCATAACTCAAAGTTATTTTTGCCTACTTCTCAATATTATGCCTAGTGTTTCCCATTGACGCCAATCCTGCAGATCCAGATCTGTGCCCCAACGAAAGCTCTGATACCACTTGTTGGGATTTGTTATGCATAATCACACAGAGATGGATCTAGGAGAGTAATCCAAGAGCATCAAGCACACACAAGAGAACAAAAAGATTTAACGTAGAAAACCCTTTCGAGAAAAAAACCACAGCATAAAGCGACATAAATCCACTATGAAAGCATAAATTACAAAGGGAGAGGACTTACCCGATTCGAACAACCTCGAATCTTACCCTTGCTATACCCTTTGAAACCCTAGAACCCCTTCTAGAAACACTTTGAATACCTTTAGAAAGCCTTAGTATGTTTTAGAAAGGCCTTAGGAACTCTTATTTATAGTTTAAGAAACCCTACTTTCGCACCGACTTGGAATAGTCTGAAAATCGCCTCAAATTTACGTAGTTCGTGTGCTGTCTGCGTAACCTTCGACGAGTCGAGGATCTCAAAAATTCCAATATACTTTGTTGTTGGACTTTGAGCCGAACTTTCTCAGGGCTAGTCGAACTTTTCTATATTTAAGACATCTTTTAACGACAGTTAGTCTTTGTTTGGGATCAATCCTGCCAACCTGACCAAGGCTGGTGATGCCAAAGTCAGAAGGAGAAGAACAAACATTGACTAATATGGCTAAACTTTACATGGGCTATGATTTATGCAAAAATCAAAATCACGATAAGGCAATGATGGATATGGAAGAATTGAACAAATTACATGTGGGGCATAACTCGTTCGAAAATCGCAATTACGATAAGGAATGAAAAACATGGAAGAATCGACCGAATATTTAAGTGGTGAAGAGTTCTCAGATGATCTTCTAATTGAAGAATTGCTTGTTAAAGAAAGACCATTATAATCTTGTTCTAAACTTAATAAATGAATCATAAACAAAGTTGCACAAGAAATGGAAAATCAACCGAATTTGGAAACACCTTGTGGGCAATGTCTAAATTCGGTCATACAGTTTGGCTTATTTCCACTGATTACATTAGATTGTAATATGGTACTGACACTGCCATTAAGTTTTCATGCTAAACCGTCTCAACCGAGTACGATGGAAGGAGATGCAGAAGAATTAAGCCCTCTGATAATTATACAACATGAATCCTTTTATTCCGAGGAGGAAGCCAAAAAGGTGTTGATCGTGACGGTCAAACTAGGGTCCCCTTATGAAAAAATAATTATTAAAAGGCTAGTTCTCACAATGACCGAACATTTGAAGCCATTTTATATCTTCATTCACCAGGAAGGGTGTCCGACCAGTCGGGTTTTGATTGACAATGAAGCTGTTGTTAACATTCTCCCAGTTAGAATGATGGCTAAATTAAGAAATACTCGAGATGACCTTATCCCGACCAATGTCACAATGAGTAATTTCATCGGAGGAATAACATAAACGCGGAGCGTTTTAATATTTGAATTAATGGTGGGAACTAAGAAGGTGTTGGTCACTTTCTTTGTGGTCAAACATCATCAAATTACAATGTTATGCTGGAACGATATTGGATTCATTCGTTCTCGTACATCCCATCATCACTACACCAATTCATGATTTTCAAAAAAAAAAAAATATAAAAAAATCAAGATAGTAGAATTGGTTTTGGCTGACAATAAACCATTCTTAGACATGTTTAACGCATCTGAGACTTATTTCCATGAAGATGATATTGAACCAATATGATTTACAAGGTGAGATAAGAATGGTAAACCAACTGAAATTAATGCAGAGTCAACCCTGATAATGTCGCACATGATATTTCTACCATGATTCAATTAAGCGAAGAGTTGCCGAAAACTATAATTTCCTTCTTTGTAACTACAAGGTATATGATTAAAAAAATACCATGATTGATCGATTGTCGATCAAGGCCGAGTTCACGGCCAGAGCGTGGCAGCTCGAAGAGAGTTTGCGAAATCATGATAATGAATGTTTTATTGATATGGCTGACATAACCGTACTGGTTGATAAGAAAACTGAATATGGTATTGAAATGAAGGATTTGAAACTAGCTCTAGAGAAATTGGAGGATTCTCAATCTCAGGTTTAAGATCCTCTAGTCGAGGCAAATTTGGGGACCAAGCAACATCCCAAGCCTATTTTTAATAGTGGATTATTAGATTCCTGAACACAGGTTAAACTCATTAATGTACTTAAAGAGTTCGCCGATTGCTTTACTTTGGATTATCATAAGTTACTTAGATTAGACCGACATCTAGTTGAACACAGGTTACCCATGAAGGAGGGATATCAGCCACATAAATAGACAACTCGGCGGATGACGACTGAAGTAACGTAGAAAATTAAGGAAGAAGTCGAGTGGCTTTTAAAAGAAGGTTTCATTAAATCAATCAAATATGCCAAACGGATTTCGAACATCGTACATGTTATCAAGAAGAATGGTAAGCTCAAAGTATGCATTGATTTTCGAACTTTAAATCGAGCCACTCCAAAGGATATGAGTATCATATACCTATGGCGGATCAACTGATTGATCGGGCTGCTGGACATCAAATGGTATCCTTCATGAATGCCCATTCAGGATATAATCAAATAAGTATTGCGGTGAAAGATGTCCCAAATATAACCTTTAGATGTCCTGGTCCTTTAGGTATGTTTTGCTCAGTGGTAATGCCATTTGGGCTTAAAAATGCAGGAGTTACTTATCAAAGATATATGAGCACCATTTTCCATGATATGATTGGTTAATTTATGGAAATTTATATCAATAACGTAGTGGTCAAATCAGCCAATTTGATCGAATATCTTAACCATTTACAAAAGTCATTTGAGAGAATGGAGATTCATAAATTTAAAATAAACCATCTTAAATGCACTTTTGGTGTATCGACCAAAATTTTTATGGGTTTTATAGTACATCAGAGAGGAATTGAGATCGATCAACATAAGGTTCAAGCAATAATAGAAACTCAACCAACAAAAACTAACACTGAGTCAAAAGGTTTCCTAGTAAGGTTAACTTTATGTGACGATTTATTTCCAACTGTGCTAAAAAAACTAATATGTTTTCTCCTTTATTGAGGTTGAAACAATGAGATAAATTTAGATGAGAGATAGATCATCAGTTGGCTTTTACAACATTAAAGAGTATTTGTCCAAGCCACTAGTGTTAATGTCACAAGTAAAGAGTCGACCACTCAAGTTGTATATTGCAACTTTTACAGAAACAGTTGGAGCTTTATTAGCACAAGACAACGATGACTGAAAAAAGCGTGCGGTCTATTACCTTAGTCGAATGTTGTTAGATACCAAGAGATGATATTTTACCATGTAAAAGTTATATTTATCATTGTATTTCGTAGCTACAAAATTATGACATTATTTGTTAGTCAAAACAATCAATGTAATTGCAGTAACTGATTTAATAAAATATATATTAAATGGGTCGATTCTGAATGGCCAAATTGGAAAATGGATTCTCGCATTATTTGAGTTTGATTTAATCTATGTAATGCCTTGAAAATTGACACCAGTGTACTTTGCATAGGATTCGAGTTCCTTGGTGTTAAAAAATGAATTCAAGGCTCAGCTCCTTGTACTTTTCATTCATCACGTATGTTTCCATCATTTAGTCAGTGTTTCATCCCTCTAAGGTGCAAAAAGGCTTGTGTCTAACAACAATTTTCACAAAAAAATCATCGTTGAATTTTTCTAGAATTTTTTTGTAAATACAATCGAGCTGAAATTTTGGAAGGAGGTTTCTGGAGACCTAGGTGAGTTACCATAAAAGTTTCAAAATTTTTTAGTATGTTCACCTACTGAAACTAGTGAAGGTTTCTTGATGTGTTAGGTTTTCCCCGAAACGACCAAAATTTTGGGAAATTTGAGAAAGCTCCAATTCTGATTTAGGAAACTTGTTTTTCTTGTTTAGAACTCCATTCTAAGAAAGTTTTTAATATAGGGCAAGTTTGTTTGGGGTTTAAAAATTTTCTCCCCTGGTACCTAGATTCATTGTCTCTAAATTTCATTCCTAACATAACAATCTCAATGGGGTACCTAAATATGGGTTTCTAGTTTCTCAACTTCCTAGTTGCTTTGGGAATCCACACACACACACACACACACACACATACACACACACACACATGTATGTATCTAAATCATGATCCCATTATAGTCGCATAAAGCTTATGTTGGTCCATGCCCTCAGGCCTGGTTAGTCTCATTCTCATGATTTGATACCTGTAACGCTCCGAATTTTTACAGCCTGAGTTTATACTCGTGTCTGAAAATTCCGATGTTAATAAACTAATAACTGAATACTACAAAATCGCATCTTGTTTTGTTTTTTTTTTTTTTTTTGTTTTTTTTTTCTTTTTCATTTAGATAATGTCCACTTACATTCACGAAGGTAACCATTCACGAGAACAAAACCAACCATACTATAAATCCTTTTTCATTTAAACATAAAAATTCAACTAATCGTTTAATACTCACCCTAGTGGGATCTTATTACAGATATCTAAATTTGCAGCATAAAACATAAATGAAACTAAACTAAGGTGAAAGCATCGACAACATCATTCGACATCACTCGTAGTCTTCCATAGGTAGATCATCCCTCATATCTTCAACCTGTGCATCACCTGCATCATATATATGATTGGTGAGGGTCAATGCCCTACTCATAATAATAGTTGTCCTTTAAGATTAATAATAATCTAAGTGATTCATCATAATAAAAATGTAAGGGTTCCGATACATCTCGTATTCCACCATTACGAGTGGTATTGATATGCATGACCAATCTACATGAATGAATGGCTAGCATAATATGTGTGGCTCATCATACATAGTGACCACCACATTGTGGAATATAATTCATATAAACTCGATTCGCTCCGCATCCCATAACTACAAAAATTCATCAACGTGTCCGACACTACCATGAGTTTATGTGAACACCTCAAGACGGCACGACTCATGGATTGAAAGAATTACGTAACACGATTTGTTTATGTAGTGACTAATTACGACATCTAATCCAGGAAAATGATGTAACACATCCATGCGAATTACTTACATCGATGTGTGCACTGTTGAGACTCAAATATTGCATATTTAACCCTTCAATTACATTATTTTTCATGACATTTAATTGATAATTTAATTTAATTATATATATTTTTATCATGCGAGGTGATTCAGAAGTTTATGATGAATATGCGCTTAAAAAGATAGATTTATAGCTCAAAAGAAGATAATGAAGAATTGGAGATTTGAAAGTCATTAATGAAGAATTCATATGCCAAAGATCTAAGGAAACCAAATGAGGAATGAAGAGAATCGAAGGTTTGAAGTGAAGAAAATGAATCTTGAAAATTGACTAGAAAAATAATATTCTGAAGCGCCGAGTCTAAAAGAGCAAGTCCTAAAATAATTTCAAAAATAGACTTCGATGGCATCGACAATTTATGAATTTCGGGCTCAACTCGCTGGATAGTTTTGGACGAATTTCGATGGAATCGTAGACAGTTCGATGCCATTGAAGGTGAAATCGAAGACTGCTTGATGGCATCGAAGTTTACCATCGAAGATGCGCAGATGGTAAAAAAAGTCTTCGAAGTTAAAAAAAGTTTTAACTTTTTTTAAAATTATAAAATATTCGAGTCGAGCCGCGTTCGAGTCGAGTCGAGTCAAGTTCCATTATGATCGAATTCGGCTCGTTTTCAAAACGAATTGGGTCATATGAAGCTTAGCTTGCCTCGATTCGTCATTCAAGCCGAGTCAAGCCGAGCTAGATTGAGCCAAGCTAAGCAAGCTTTTCGAGCTAGCCTGGCTCGTGTACATCCTTAGTGTTGTATATATGAGTATAGGATCTATAATTACAATTCTACACTTTTCCTTTATCCGGACTTCCGTCGTCCTTAACTTCCAACTTCACCGTCCAAACACGATGAAATTTGACAAGTATTTGTTATTTTCCATGCTCTTTCCAACGCTCCAATTTGGGCCTTGATTGCTTATAGATGACTAAGATACTTTTTTTAATAAACTATATCACTCTAAGGTTTAATACAACGTTTATATACATCAAATTGAAAAGTTTGCCGGTAGTTTGGACATACACCCTAAGATCTTCATAATTATTGGTTTATCCCAATATTCGGATAACACTTTTGGCGGATTCAAACATGATGGATGGTTAGATGACATGTTAAAAATAAGAAAACTTGATGGTTAACAATCTGACCATGTTTGTAGGTGGATGTACAGTCAATTTCTTAAATGTATGAACATAAAATGGATTTTTGGAGTGATCAAGATGTAAAATATGTAGACAATTAGATTCAAGTGACTTGTTCTTACATATAAGTTTTTTAGATTGTAATTTTGGTGGTGGGTTAAGCATTTTCATTGGTGATGAATACGATGAACGGATCATAATCTCAATTCGATATATGAATGAGCGGATGTAGAGATCAGGTAGTTTACTATGATCGTATGATCCAAAATCAAAGTGGACGGTCAGATATCTTTATCTAGTTGTGAATAGTTGGTTAAACGGTTGGTTATGATGGATGAGTGAGAATACTTAGATATATGATGGTCCTGTCTTAAAAATCAATGGTCGGATGACTTGATCTACGAATAAAGATTATTTTCAACGGTCAGATTCAAGTTAGAGTATATATGTAATATTAGGATAGGCTAAATTGGTGACTTATACTAAATTAGATTTCATGATAACACTCGAGAACTTTTGATACCTGAGTATTGAAAAGTTCAGGGTATTACAATCTACCCCCCTTAAATTTTATCCCCGAAATTTAATTACTTCTACCGTAGATACATATTCATTATATTTAAGTTTTCACTGTATTCCCCATGAGGTAGATATATGTGTAGGCATGTATAACTGTGTATAATTGGCTACGCAAAATTAGGGTGCTACAGTCTATGTGCCACAAAGGGCTGTAAAAGAATAGGCCATAACAGATTTTCTTGCCAATAATCCTTCAGACATATAAGGTCGACTTTTTTTGGAGGCCTTAGACTTGTATGTGGTTTATCGGTCACCCTGAAGACTGATATTTGACAGTTCAAGGACCGACAAAGGATCATGAGCAAGGATTGTTCTGATCGATACAGCTGGTAGAAAACAAGAATTTGCATTCCATCTTTAGTTCGATTGCACCAATAATCAGGCCGAATACGAAACTTTAATAATTAGTCTAGAGTTGTTGACCGATTTAGGAGAAAAATAGGTATTGGTTATTGGCAATTCTTTGTTAGTGATAAAACAGCTCATTGGTTTGTTTAATTGTACAAGTACAACCTTACAGTCATGTAATCTTTTGGAGAAACAATTGCTAAGTAGATTTAATGAGGTCAAGTTAAAACATACAACTTGAGAAAATAATAATGATAGGAATGAAATGACATAGTTAACATCAAGGCTTCAAATCGCCCAAGGATTTGAAGAGAGAATGGTAATTATTTAAAGGAAGTTAGTACCCTCAGTTTTCAGAGGGAATTGACCAACGAAATTTGCTTGGTTAAGGTGAGCAATGATGATTGGAGAGCTTACATCATAGAATATCTTCGGTCTTCACAAATGAAGGTCGGTTGAAATATTACGAGGATGATTATAAACTATGTGTTGATCGATAAAGAGCAATATCGAAAAAAGAGTCTATGTTAGCCATAGGTGAAGTGCATGAAGGAATTTGTGGAGCACACTAGGTCGAAAGGAAAATGAGGCTCCCACTTCGATGCTATGAGTATTTTTTATTGAGCAAGCTTGTCAATTGTAACCAATATGCTAAAGGGTGTGAAGCATTTCAGAAACATATATCAATATAGCATGTGCCCACGATCTAATTGCATCCCATTTTCAAACCTTGGCCATTTTGAGGATAGGTCATCGATTTGATAGGAAAACTTTACCCTCTGTCATCTAAGGGGCACAATTTTATTAGTGTAGTGACCGATTATATCACCGAATAAGGTAGAAGTAAAGCCGATGTTAGTAACAGACCATCAAGAAATTATTGAGTTCATTGAGACTCATATAATTCATTGGTTTAGAATTCTTAAATCAATCACTATGGATCGTGGAGCAGCATTTTCATCCAAGCAAGTCAAGGCAATGGCCGATCAGTATAAGATCAAATAGATGCATTCATTACCTTACTATGCTCAGGCGAACGGTCATGTTAAGGCTACTAACAAGGTCATCAAGAATATTTTACAGAAAATGATTGATGAGAATCCTAAACAGTGGCATGTTAAGTTGTCAAAAGCTCTTCAGGCTTATCCCAACTCGTTTCGAACAAGTACAGGGATGAGTCCATTTAGACTGGTATATGGACATGATATTTTATTACCATTAGAAGTGATTGTACCATCATTACAGATAGCATATCAGGCTAACTTGACCCTGGTCAAGTTCACATAAGCTATGCTAGTTGAACTTGAGGATTTAAATAAAATTTGACTAAAGGCTTTAAATTCTATTATGAAAAACAAGGACAGAATTACTCGAGCATACAATAAAAAAAGTGAAAAAGAAAGCTTTTAATGATGACGATATGGTTTAAAAAGTGATATGGGTAGTATGGGTTGTGTAAGAGAGAGTTGACTTGGGGAATAGCTTGTGTACTCGAGAATGGGATGGAGGGATGGGTTGTACTTTGATTGATTGATGTGATGGGTTGTAGAGATTCTCTCGAAATTCGCAATACGCGGCATTTTTCTCGAAATAAATGTGGGCTCACAACTCCTGGCTTGAGTATCGCATCGACGCACAAGACACGGCATTGGAACCGTGGCGATGGCGCGGTCGCAAGAGTATAAGTCTCGGGTCGAGTCGACTCAGATATACGGGATACAACTCAGGGTTGCACGCAAACGTCGGTTACAGGTCGCGGTCTGCCGGAATTCTATAGGGAGGATCGCGGAAGTCTACGGAATGGTACAATCTAAGATACGAGTCTTACAAGATGTGTACTGTTATGGTTGTAAAAAGAATTTTATATAAGATAGGGAATTGAAACTTTGTTGGATACTATCAAGTAGGCCCTCCCTGTTAGTAGTGTCTCATGGCCTAGTTTTGCTACAGTTGTCTAACAAAGAAGTATTTTCCTTTTAAGATGCACCCAAATCAGATGTGGATTGTTTTGATACCGCGCTTCCTAGCCTAATGATCAAAACCCATGCTTGGGCCATAATTTTCCAAGGCTTATAAAATCAGGCACAAGCCTAACCCATAATTTTGAGCTTTACTCATAAACACCAGGCCTGACCTATAAATTTTTTTTTTTTTTTGGCCCATAAAAGTCAGGTCAAGCATAGGCATAGGTTGTAACGTTCAAGCTGAAGTCCAGCTGGGTGGTGCCTTTATAGCAAGTTGAGGCTTACCCAGCCCATTCTAGCAATAGTGCTAAGTAAGCTGGCCCAGCTTTTCATGTCGGACTCTGAGGCATGTCCAAACACAGGTGTAGTACAATTTAGATATCAAGCCTACCTGGCTCCACCCATGGTCCTCATTTCTCAGTCGAACCATGTATCCAGACCAGCCCATCCAACTTTCACCCCTTTTTGAACACACTAGAATCATGAGCCCAACCTTTTTTTTTTGCCTTATCTTTTTATCTTCGGCTCCAAGCCCCCAAATACAATCAAATCATGTGAGATGCTTTGTCCCTGTATGGTAGATGCTTAAAAATGAGATTACCTCATTTTCCTCAACAACGATCATGTATTAGAGATACTTATCTTTAATACATAATAAGTTCATCTCATTTTAGCTGACAATAATTAGATATAAGAGTGATCAAAACAGGGGTGGATAAAATACAACAGAAGACAACAGTCAAATGCTTCCATAATAGTAAGTGCTAACGTAGAAAGTGTTGGACATAGGCTAGTGGAGCCCATTGGTGGGCAATCACTAGTGGGTGGGTCCCATGAGGTTTGGCCTCTCTTTTATTAATCATTTATCTTTCTTCTGTTTGAAGTAGAATTTCAAATTCAACTTTAAATGAAGATTTAGATGAGGAGATAAGGATAAGACCGATAATTTCTGATCTTATCCAAACTCCCATCCTTTCCTATAAATGGGAAGAGGCTCTCCTGTGAATTACACATTAAGCAACAATGAGAGTAGAAAGAAGAAAGTGAGAGATTGATATTTGTTCATTTAGCTTGTCCTTGGAACGATCTAAGCCATAGATTATAATCCGAGGCCATCTATTCCATAAAATTAGAGGGGTGATTAGACCCATCTGCTCTAGTAGTAGTTAGGCAGACCGCTAGATCTGGACCGTTCATCTTCGGCTTTGTGGAGGTCCCTTATCGTGTAGACCGTCAGATCTTGAGGGCTCACTCTTCCGCATAGACTTTCAAAAAGGGAGGGAGGGAGGGAGGGATCATGGAAAATTTTATATATATATATATATATATATATATATATATATATATATATATATATATATATATATAAACCACAACGTGTTTTTAACTTTCAACTTTAATCCAAATACCATGGCTTATGTTTAGTACAACTTATTATGAATACAGAATGCATAACCACAACATAATTAAACTTTCATTTCAAATGTAACGAAGGAAGCTCCAAGAGCCCATTCTTCTGCACAGTATAACAACTTCACTTCAAAGAGTTATCAATATCTATCACAAAGCGGTACTTCACATCCTTGTTTATCAGCCTTTCAAGAGCTTCGTTTATGTACTGAATCCCAATGACTTCTATTTCTGGGTAAATTTTATGAGCAGAGCAGAAATCTATCATTTCCTGTGTCTCTTTAGTACCACCAGTAAGACTTCCAGAAATGCTTTTCATACCTGCAGAAAGTTGCATGGATAACCATAGTAGAACTTTATACCACTAATCAGATAGATTGTTGGTTGCAGGTGCTAGACTATGTGTAAGGTATGTAGACCATTCAGCAGGTAGGCCACATGCTGAAATTTTCCAAGAACAGAAATTAGGCTGCACATCTATGTTAAATGTAGATGATTGGCTATCCTTTTCTAACCATCCATTTTACTGTACATGTGTGGCCTACTTGAAGAGTGGGCCAGCACGACCTTTGGGCTATGCTATGTACAATAACAGGCCTATGAATAACCTAGATCCTGCATACATATGCCATGCTCACATGTGCAGGCGCTTGTGTTGGGTGCATGCAGATGTACACTCACAAGTAGTTGTCCTCTTAGGAGAAGGATGAGTTTGACAACAAGAACTAGAAGCAAATAAAGTTAAAAGAGTACCCATATTGAGGTTCGCAGGACTAAGTCGAATTTCACTTGGAAAGCTCACCAGGGATAGAATCCCACCAGTCTTCAGAAGTGGCATGTATTGATCCAATGGGTGATCGCCAGACGCAGTGTCGACTATAAAGTCAAGGGATTTAACTGCGCCCTGCAAGAGAAGCATGTGACATCATAGTAAGAGCCAACAGTGAGCAAAACCGTTTAAGGAAATCTGTTTAAATGAGAAAGTAGGAAACAATAGTGTTTTTATGAAAAGATTAGAACAACCATGATTCCTGAAAAGATGGACAAGTTACATTGATGTTGCTATGAGAATATTGAAAGATCATTGGCATCCAAACAACTCATATACACTGCAACAATTGATAAAATTCCTGCTGAATTTCATAATTGATGTAGGATTACCAACATGCAATAGCTTTTAAGTGACAGATCAAAGAATCAACCATTATCAGACTGCTGGTTCAAGATTTATTTATTTATTATTATTATTATTTTAATTTTAATGGTAACATCAACCTTATTCAAGGAATACAGAGAAGGGGAGGGTTCTAAACTGAAATATTTACAATTTTAGGACAAGTAACTAGCAGTTGAATTCTGTGAGATGTGTCATTACACTAATCGAGAATTCGAGTGTACTTCAAATATATTTAATAATGCAATGTCGTAATTAAGGGCCTGTTTGGATACAGCTAAAGTTGTGTCGCAACTAGCAATCCATGATATGCTGTCAGGGGTAGGTGGTCATGGGCATGCTATTGCTGACTAGTTATTCCATCCCTTGCTTGTCAAGCACCCTAGATCATGGATAGGAGATTTTGGCACATGTAAGTAAATTTAAAGATTGGTTGGTGGCAAATTTATGCATAAGCATGTGTACATTTGACACACACTACATTTTTAGTACTTGAAGACAAATGGTAGGATATGCACCTGCTGGATGCCTTAACTTGGATGGTCACACATGGTGTAACATGTCATGCATGTGCATGAATAAGTGTGATCCTCACGTGCACCAGTATTATAAAGTGTCAATTGACAAGTAGTTCCACCTCTCCAGTAGAGACACCTAATCCATGGTCTAACGCTAATATATCCATGATTAGTTGTCCAAAAGTGCATCAATTCCCATGTGCTGGTTGACAAACCATGGACACTTACAATTGCTCTGGCATTCCAAGTTAGAAGTTGTAAGACTTCGAAAAGGAAGTAAAAAATGAACCAGTTCAAAGCATTCTAGACCCAAAAGTTTTTAATGCAATACCTCCATCTGCTGCTCATCAGATGAGATCACGAATTTGTCTGCTCCCAAGAGTTTTAGTGCCTCCTCTTTCTTGGATTCGCTTGTACTGAATACTGTTACATTTAGACCAAAAGCCTTTCCAAACTTCACAGCCATATGACCGAGCCCACCAAGGCCGATCACTCCAAGAGATTTACCAGGTTGGTTCATCTTATGGCGCATCATAGGGGAATACACTGTAATTCCTGCACATAGTAATGGCGCTGCAGAAGCTAATGGGTAGCTGTCAGGTATCATATAGCAGTACCTGTGGATTTGGAAGCTATTAGATGCAAAACTACACAGCCCGTACCATATTTCAGTAGAGGTTCGCTAATCCCTCGGGTGTGTGCAACCATCCATATGCCACCACATATGACAGCCCGGTCCACGTGTGCTAGTCCAAGCCAGATACTAGTGCCACATTATAGATGTTCTATGTCAAAATCAGGCTGGCCCACTCATTAGGTGGACCACAGTGTTCATTTGTAGATGAAAGACTAAGATGACCAATTTCTTTGACCATTCATTTGTTCCACACATTGTAGCAGACCTGATGAGCAGACCAGAATGACTTTTGGAGCCAGAAATCAAGTTGGTGAGACCTGCCTGACAGAAGGCTTAATCTTGAAAAAATGTTCCAAGGTGGCACATTCGGTGCAATGTACATGGATTTCCTTACAAATATATATTTAATAGAAATCTAGTAAATGTATACACCTCTTAGCATTGCATAATATAAATTTGCTCTACATATACGGTTGTGAAAAGTACAAAATTTAGCTCCAACCAGTGAAAGGCTAAGCTCAGGACCATAATAATTGAGATATATTAAGTAAATAAAACTTATGAGTAAATGGAATAAAGTGGGGAAACAATTACAGTCGTCTCCTAGAACAAAAGCTATCAAAAGAATTCGACTTCTATGATGTTTTCCTCACTTGATAGAGGGAAACGGTAGAACAGTATTCATGTAGCCGGCCTCAATTAGTTGGGATGAGGTTAACTCAGTAGGTTATCAAATGACTCTCGTTTGGGCTTAAAATTCAATGGGGTTGGAAGTTGGGTAATTTTCTTGAAGTTGCAACCAGTATGGTATCTGTGCAGTTTTTGCTAATTTGATTGGATCTTGATGCACCTAACGGATCGAGCTGATTTCGAGCTCATAGGAAAGTTAACTCAATGGGTAGCACAACGGAATAAGGAATTTTGGAATTTGGGTTGATTGGCTAGGAGCAATTGGGACCAGATAGTGGAGTTGGGCAAAAGGAGTGACGAAGAAATTGAATTTCCACATGCTAGAGACCCATTTTTCTTAGAAAAAAACTACCATCTGGAAAGTATTTATGTATCGTCCAATACGAGTCATATTGGTTTCGCAACAAAACAAATCACAAACCTGAAACGGGACCAAAACATATGTTGGTTGAGTCCTATCAATTTCAATCCCCAAGTGGGCCATGCTCTAAAACAACTATTTAAATTCTTGCTCTGGCATGCGGAAATTGCTTTTTTTTTTTTTCCTCTGTATTTAAGGGGGTTTGTTAGGAAGTGGGTTCAGGTCTGGGGGCAAAGCTTGATTACTGCGTAACTCACAATGATCATAAAACCATCCTGCTGGCAATCAGCTGGAACCAATGATCCTGACTACATATGCAAGGTGGGGTGTCTGTAAATGGTCCTTTTTGTAAAATCGTCATAGTAAAATTGCCTAGCACAAGCATGGGTAATCTCATTTTCAAAGAACGACATGGAACCTGTGTCAAGAAATGGAAACACATTCCGTTCTCTTCCCATCAGCAAACATGTCTCTCCTTCCATAAAGTATCATTTCTTATTTTTGGAAAAATGTTTCCTTTGCAAGACATGCTGCTTTTCAAATACATTTGCACAAACTGGACCCATTGTCCTGCTCCTATCTTAGCATCTGTGGCTTTTACTAAATGACAAGTAGTTCTGTTCAGCCAAACCTACATGGGCCGAATAAGAGAATGACAAATCAGCACACCATCAACTTGAGAGTGTAGCCAAAGATATCTTTAAAGATTTGGAAAATACATTAGGTTAGATACATGCTTCTAATGATATGGCATCAGTTCTGAAATTTTGACAATTATAATAGCAGAACGACATATAAGGTTCCAGAGTCCTGATGACTTTAACAGGATCCTTCTGTCATATCTGCTATCTTTATATAAACACCAACACAATCTCTCATACGACGTGGGAGGTACTGATAGATAAATAAATAAAAATTATGGGAGTGCTGACAAATGCAGAGAACCACTTGCTCAGAAAGAACATCCTAGGAAATGATCCATATTTCTTTTGTGCATGTTTAAAAGATTCTGGTCTAAATAACACGGCTTTTCTCAGGAAAGATGGATAACCTTAAAGATGCAAGATTCCAATAATAAAGTTAAAAGTTAAAACATAAGAGTTCTGGTGGGAGATTCACACCTCATCCTGAACATACTTCAATAAGCATTTCAATTGGTGATGGATCTTTATCTATACAAATACAAGTATTAAGAATTTGAAAGTTGGGGCCTACTTAGTTCAGGCTTTGTTTGGTAACCCAGCTTAAGTATGTATGCCCTGAGGATAGACAGGCTCTGACAACGGGCCTCCTTACAAAACTAATAGTTATAAATATTGGGCCCAAATACTCATTCCTGTCAATTTAGATGGGGAAGTGCCACAAAACGATGGGTTTCGTGGCAATTCAAGGGCTAGCTGTCAGATTGCGACTATCCCACGGGTTTCTAAACAACGTCTTAACATTCAGCAAAAACAAAAACTATATTTGGACATTGCTACTTGTAGATACAATAATATTATTCTGATAAAGGAATTCAAGTGAAAGAAAGAGACATAACGAGTGCAAAACTTATTTCAGCAATAGAAATGACTTGCCTCTCATGAGCTACAATATGACTGGAATATCCCCCTTTCGTGATCATGCCGTCCACATCAATCGCATTGAAAGTAGCTGTTGGAAACTTTGTGCAATAAATTTCCAGTCTATCATTACAGTATTCACACTCTCTGCATGAGTTGACATATGTTCCAACACCAACATGGTCACCGATTTTGAAGCGGTTAACATTGGAACCAACCTCTTTGACAATACCCACGATCTCATGCCTGATAAATGAAACACCAAATACAGACATGACAACCTGAGTCCATTGCGAGAAGGGGGAAAAAATTACATCTAATCATTTCCGGGACATACCCAGGCACCAAAGGATACTTCGAGTCTCCATGTTGATTCCTTGTCCAAATGACATCAGCATAACAAACTCCGCAGTGCGTTATTTTCAGTGACACATCATCACATCCAAGAACCCTATATGATTTTAAAAGTCAGTAGATGCAGAATCATAAAAGGCACTGTTATTTCTATGGAGACTGCTAGATACTACCAAATAAGTACAAGATTTCATAGCCTAGAGTTAATGCACATGATCATCATAGCAAGACACATTAAAACATATTTACAACCAAACTAACTGTGAAGGCTCCATTACTATTTCAATAAATAAATGGTGTATTCTGATCGTCAATAAAGTCCTTTCAAATCATGATGTTCCAAGATTTGGGCATAAAGCATCACAAATACGGGATATTCTTCATTCAGTAAAAAGTTTATGTATACAAATCCAAAGATATTCCTTCCCTTAAGAGCTAATGGGAGGTGATTTTTATTGAAGCAAAAAAAAGTCTAGGTACAGAGCTATCAATTCAGTTTTTTTTTTTTTTTTGAGCTATTTAAGGAAAAAAGAAATTTTAATAATGGCAGGCAGTGTGCAACAAGAACCGGCGTATGCATATCTCCCACCATCCAATAATGGCAGGCAGAAATTTTAACATAGGTTTCAGAATGGATTTTTGAAAAATCATGTTTTGAGATACTTTCTAGATTCTTGCCAACCTTCTTCCAATGGTGGAAATGTGCACCAGCTCTCCATGCATGCCATGCACAATGAAGTTGTTCCCTTAGAAAGATAAAGATGAAGACCTCTGTTAATAGATACTCAGATATATAAATGGCTAGAGTTATGAATGAAATCGGGTCGATAAGATAAAGGTATAGGCTCCCGTAGTTTGGGTGGTTCATGCAAAAGGATAGCAACTACATGTCTGCATACCAAACTATATTGTCAAATAATAAAATACAAGATAAATGAGATCAGTATAAAGAGAATATGTAGCCTGAAACTAGATGAATAGTTGCTAATAAAAAATTTAAAAAGACGTAAAATAATCAGATTGAAACCCCACACCAAAACATACAGAAAAAAGCATCAAGGTGAGTTGGATTCTTCTTCTTCTTCTTTTTTAATTTCTTAAAGATATCAAACAAAGACGGGCAACTTGCCAGATCAAAATCCAAGAGTGAAACCTGTCAAGATTCACCCGTTCTTTCAAGAAGGTTATCAATACAAATTTCCAGCAAAGAGTTTTTTTACCCCTTTTCAAAACAAGTAATTAAACATGCCTAATAACACTAAAAGTAAAAGCACTTAAGAAATCAGGAGCCTTCTCTTTTCTTTTCTGAGAAACCTTTTTTTATTATAGAAAGAAAGAAAACACAGCAAGAGCATCCAGCCTGTCACAAGTGACCCTGCCACCCAGTAAGAAAGGCAAAGCGGCCCAAAAATAACAGGGAACCACCAAAGATCCCACCTTTTAATTCTCTCAAAGGATGAAGGTTTTGCCTTCTAGATTCTACCATTCGTCTCTTTCCGTATGCCCATAGGATTCTGAAGACAGGCATCTACCGCAATCCTCCATGTGGCCTCTGAAAGGACCACCAACCCACTCCAATAGTATATCACCGCTAGAGTTGTTAAAAGTCCATGACACCCCAAACTGAGAATGAAGGGAAACTAATACCTTTGGCAAACAAGTAATAAAAGAACATGTGGTTATTAGGCAAAAAAAAAGGATACGTAATGGGAAAATGAAACTTCCATGTTAGAGAAGCAAATGCAATGCTTTCATAAAAATTCTCAGACGAACATGTTAGGGAAGGACATATTGCGCTTCTTTAAGTTGTGTGACGGTTGCATGTTGTTAGCCATAGGCCCATAGCAATACAAGAAAAGGCTTTAACCATTGTGGAAATAGAAACCTTCCATATTGTAGTGCATGGAAGAGAAACTCTCTCACACCTCATACCCATTGCATAGAAAGAGCCAAAAACTCTCCATTTAGAGCTTTCACTTGGTTTTCTTGCCTTGAAAGATCCTATAGTATTATAATCTTTAATGGCTTGTTTGGACGGACCGATCCCACGGTATTAGGAGGGATGGGAATATCCCGGGATATGCATGACGAGCCAACCAAACAGACTCGGTGAACTTGTCCCGGGATATAAGCAATCCCATGGATCTTAAAACAATCCACTGACATCACCATCATTACCTTAAAATTGATCCCATCCCTTGGTTGGACGGATTGGAAGGTAAAATCCCGGGATATGCCGGGCGTGCCAAACAGACCCAGTGAACTTGTCCCGGGATATAGCAATCCCACGGATCTTAAACCAATCCACTGACACCACCATCATTACCTTAAAATCCATCCCATCCCTCTTGATCCCATGGGATTCACCTGGCCAAATAGGCCCTAAAAAGCGTACATTCATCCATTGTTGGAATTATTTCCGATATTATCGAAATATCTCTGATATTATCGTCATCTCCATCTTGGCGATACTGATAACACTGGTAGTGATACTGATAACACTGGTAGTATAAAAAAATTTCAGGTATAAGCAATGTATCATTAAGTATTGCCAACATGTTGATATCGCCAATATTTTCAATTGTGTACATTCCAAGTGTTGCTTATATCACCAATGTATCGATATCGTCAATATTTTTTACTGTGTAAATTCTAGGTGACGCTTATATCACAAGTGTATCAACAATATTTCAATAATATTGCCAACATAAAGATATCACAAAAAATTTGTTTATTAAAAAAAATATTCTATTTCAAATTTTTTATGGGCATGGTTGCATTCAACGTTCAATTTGTTGCTAATAATATTGATAATATCTCCATCTTATCGTTATATCAACATGCGCAGTATCGATACCACAATCTTTCATTTCCTTTCAAGTTGTTGATGATTTCTTAACAAAATATCGTGAGTTGTCGATATTTGGCAATATCGATGGATGTTTGGATGGATGGTTGGATGGTTAGATGAGATGGTTAGATTGTTTCTTACTACGAAAGCACATGCTATTAGGCCTCCATTAAATGGAACTTATTGTGTATACATTCTTTTTTGTAAATTTTTTATTCATAAATATGCAAATATGTGTATTTTAGCATCTCTTGAAGTTTCACTTAAACTTCCACCATTTTTTCCCATGTTTCCTTGCATTTTCGGTTATTAGTGATATTATCGGTGATATCGATATTGTTTTTGTATCCTCGGCCAACGAAACTTGTACCAATACTTCAAACATTGCGCTCATCCCAGATAGATGCCCATTGTGCTGCCACAAGGAAGAATAGGCCAATTATGTCCTTCTGAATTGAGCCATGCCCAAAGAGATATGGATTGCAGTTGTTGCCAAATTCAATATCTTGTGGGTCTTTCCTAACCAATACATCTGATTGGGGAGAAATTAAGATAATCCTCCTGAATATTTGCTATGGATTGTTTTGCTTAAAAGAAATTGTAGTGTGTTCATTGGGAAGGTGAATACCATAGGAATGATAGTCCAAAATGCTTTCAATTTGGTGTCGTATTGCGCAATAGTTGATAGAAGATGCAAACGTAATTCCATTTCTATGATGCCACAAAAAAGGGAAGAGGCACTGGTTCTTTGTGTGTGTGTGTGTGTGTGTGTGTGTGTGTGTGTGTTGAAATATAGTGATTTTATTAAAGACAGAGGCTAAAAGAAGCCTCACACAAATTAAAAGACAACCCAAGATAAAGAGGAAAGGGAACTGTTGAGACTCAAATATTGTATATTTAACCCTTCAATTACATTAATTTTCCTGATATTTAAGTGTTGATTTGATTTAATTATATACGTTTTTGTCATGCGAGGTGATTCAAAAGTCTAAGATGAATATGCACTTAAAATGATGGATTTAGAGCTCAAAAGAAGATAATGAAGAATTCACATGCCAAAGATCCAAGAAAACCAAGTGCAAAGGATGGAGAAAAGACTGGTGAAATCACAAGTCATAAAAAAGGAAAAAACAGACTGTTCGGTCTCACCTAAGATTGGTTTTGTTCGACCAAAAGTGCACAAAACAGTCCAACAATAATTTCAAACTTAATTTGGTCCCACCGAAGCCAACTTTGGTCACACCTAAGATAACTTAGGTGGGACCTAAGTTTGACAGATTTTGCACAGATTTTTCAAATGCGACTTCGGTGCGACCAAAGGCAAACATAGGTGCGTAACTCCAAGGTCGGTTTGTGAATTCTTTAAGACGGTGCGAAAGTTGGAGTTCCACAACTATAAATAGGAGTCCCTATGACATTCCAAATCATCGTGTAGGGTTTAGAAAAGGAGAGAAGGCCTAGGTGGAGCACCTACAACGTTATTCCACTTCGATTTCTTCATGGGTTCTTGTTGATCTTTTTAGTTTTCTAAGATGTTAGTCTTGTTAGGCTAATCTCTTAGCTAAGGCTAAAGGATGAAGCTTGTACTTCTTCTTTACATTTAGTTTTCTTTGATTCAAGTTTATGTTGAACTTCCATTGATTTTTGGTTTGAATGAAAGAATATTTTCAGTTTACCGTGATCTATTGTCGACTCAAATTATAGTAGATGGTTGGGAAACTTTTGATATCTTCTTATCTATTTTGCAATTATGTGATCTGTAAAGTTCAATGATTTACCATTATCTCCAGGGCATGGTAGATGCTATGGTTCCCTGTGATCATTACATTGGTACTATGTGAGGGAACTAAACCAATGAAAGTTTAGAATTTCATTATGTTTTAACTACTCCATTATTCGATTGGGTAGGATAGGACTTCGATTTCAATCGAATTATCGTTGAATTAATAAATTAATATTGAGATTGTTATAAGTGAATTCCTAGATCCTTATTCTTTTATCTTTATTATTTAAAACTCTTTTTCTTCATCGCTAGATTAAAAACCCAGACAACCAAGTTAGATTTAGAAAAGTTCTAGACCGTGTTCCCCATTCCCTGTGGATTCGACCTCGGTCTCACCAAGTTATTACTATAGTGCAGCCTTGCACTTGGGTTGTGAACAGGGACACTCAACCAGAGCCTTCATATTTGAGGCCCAGTCCATTACATCCAATTTTTCTCTCTTAAAGACCTCCGGAACCAACCCGCTCTAATTACATAAGCACTTATTGTTCCTCTTTCCCCAAAAGGCCCAAATGTCGACCAGTAAGGCCAATCTCCAAATCATCCTTTAGCAAACAGGCAATGAATAAAGAGATGATCAACTGACTCCTCACTTTGCATACACAGTATACAAACATTAATGATTACCATCTTCCTCTTCCAATGACTATCAATTGTAGAGTTGTACACGAGTCAAACCGAGTTGAGCTTGGCATAGCTCGGCTCGCTCGGCCAGTAGCTAACCCCAACTCGAACTCGGCTCAACTCGATTCTCGAGCCTGAGTGGCCAGATCGGCTCTGTTCGGCTAGCAGCTTGGGCCAGTTCGAGCCAACTTCAAGTCTGTGCTATATTTTCTCAAACACATAGAGTGCACCTTCAATTTCTCACAGAATGCAAAACAGGAACAACGATTTACAGGTATTTCATCAAACACTCAGCGGACAACATCAAAATCAAGATTTGAGGTTAGTTTTATAATGTAAAGTTTTTTATTGTAGTGATTTGTTTCTTATCCATTCCTTCCTCGCCACCAGCCGATCCTGTGGAGAATGTATGCACTCGAAACAACACTTCATTGAGTCATTTCATCAAACACTTGGCGAGTAGCATCATTATCAAAATAACCAAGTCACAGAGCTGATTCGATCCAAGTTAATTCGAGTTGAGGTTCGATCCGAGTCGAGTCGAGCTCGAGCAAGCTCGAACTCGGATTGAAATTTTTTCGAGCTCCAAAATCCATCTCGACTCGGTCTGAATCCAATTTCGAGCCGAGGCGAGTCGAGCTTTTCCGAGTCGAGTTGATCGAGCTGACCGAGCTAACTCGACTCGTGTACAACTCTAATCAATTGTAAACAACTTATTTCTACCCACTAACCACACTAAAGCAACGACCTTAGGGTCAGCCCCATAGTGCCAAACCAAAGAAGTGTGCCCTTTGTACCCTCCTGAAGATATCCCAAGGAGCAATCTGTAGAAGGAACTAATTGAGAACCAACCAGACTTTTCTTTATTCCAAACCAACGATCCTAACACCCGATGAAGGACTGATATATGGAAATTGATCAAGCAGGTTAATGAACTCAACTACTTCCCCTTCCGACAAATTCCTCCTACATAGAGGAGACTGCACCACCACATTACCAGAAATTGAAAAGCATCAAGCAATGCGGATGTTTGCTTGTGGGGCTAAACAGGCTAACCTCGGGAAATCTTCACAAAGCATCCTCTCACCTATCCAAACATCCTCTCAAAATTGAATCCTCTTGCCATAAATTGGTGACTTTTCCTTATTGGGCTTTCTGCTTTCATGTTAGTTTAAGCGATAGTTTTCCTTTTAAATTCTTGACTAATGATTGATATCCTTATTTCATGATTACTTGTATTGTTATTGGGATAGATCCTCAAATATGCTCAACATTTATATAAACACTTACATTTTGCACATGAATACCTTCTCATGCTTGCAGATTGTCTATAAAACTTAAATTGCTACATCAATTAGTGGAAAACTTCACTTATATATGTATATCCAGATTTGGGATGTAACTTGATTGATTGTGATTACAATGGACCCTTGAACTAGTAGCCATTTTGTATGTTGGATTAAATTGAATTTTGTCGTGGACTTACCATCTTGTGGATCGTTTGTGCCTATAGGCATTTTGGGGATAATCATTTTTATCACATCTTTGAATGGACTATTTGCCTTATGTGGCTTTGATGGAATATTTGCCCTATGTGGCTTTGATGAAATATTTTCCCTATGCGGCTTTGATGGATTATTTTCGTATAACTTCATGATGGTAAGTCCCACTTGTTGAGCTATGATTAATTACTAGTTGAGGATGTTACCATTAAATATTCTAGTGTTGGAGTCTCATGAGCCAATGATGGTGGTATGGGACACTATGCTCGAGCTGTCGGACTATATTGGGTGACGAGCCCCCCATAGTAACCCTTGAGCTTTCTTAAATGGGTTGGTTGCAATTGGAATAATAACGGTTGGGCTAATCATGCATTCCATGGCATGTGTGCGTTATCGAGTGCCTGGTCGATTGTTTGGAAAGACCGGTGTATTGTTCAAACATCCAAATGTGTGTGAGCTTGTCACTTGAGCATGTACTTGTTGTACTTTTGCTGGTGACTGGTCACTTTAAGGTTGCATGTGAGTTTCATCCCACACGTGGGATTTGCTCCAAAAGCCAACTGGATGAGCATCCCCAAGCTGATATGCATTCACGCATCCATGCATTTAAATAAGATTGCATCGTGAATTGTTTTGTATATTTTCTTGTTTAAACTATGCTTAACTAATGCAATGGAATGTAATCTTAAGGGTAATTCACACTGAACTGGCCACTCATTCTTTGAATATACAACTGTACAGATGGTGCATGTGATTTGAATGATATTCATGTTCAGACTGATGAGGAGCAAGATGCAGATTTCAAAGATGTATGGCTGTATCTGCCCTAAGAGAAGTTGTGCAATCTTGGGGATCAAGCTCGGCTGCATTTTATTCTCTTTATATGATAAATTGTTTATTTCATATATTTGTTAGCATTGAGACATTGGTTTGTATAAGCCCATCATTTTCAGTGTCATCATCGCACCATCGTCATAAGCTTGCTATTGTTGGCAATCATTGTCTTTGTCATTGTCGACAATCATCCTCTTAAACATTGGCACTAATTTTGCAGATTCTGCAATCTTGAGGCAAATAATTTCATCATGGAAGAAAGTCGATGGAATCAGACAACTGGGAGAAGAAGAAAGTCGATTTGTAGATTCTTCGTAGAAAAAAAATGAAGGCAAATTTTGATGGCTCATTGCTTGGAAATACAAGATAGGCATCCATCAGAAGACTCATTTGGGATTCAAATGGGACAGTTTTCTTCGATATTCCAGCCTCATCGAAATCAATTTCATGGAAGTCATTGCCCTTCTTAAGGCCGTTAAAATCATTTACAAGGACAATCTATTTCCTACAATTATTGAAGGTAACGAAGGACTCGTCGCTTGGAAATATGGGATAGGCAGTCATCGGAGGAGTCATTAGAGATTCAAATGGTACAGTCTGTTCCAATATTCCAGCCCTATTGAAATCGATTTCATAGAAGCCATTGCCCTCGTTAAAGTCATTAAAATCATTTCCAAGGATAATCCATTTCCTACAATTGTTGAAGGTGAAAAAGGAATGCCATCCATTGAGTATAATACTAGAAACTGGCCTTGGAAGCTTGTAGATATGATCGAAGATGCTAGGGAGTTTTGTAGGGGAAAGCAAGTCTCCTTCTGACACACCTTCAAAAAGGCCAATGCTGTGGCAAATGATCTAGACAAAATTGGGATCTGGGAAGCTAATTTGAATATTGTTGACATGATGTCCAAGTAACTCCTTTCACGGGTTGTCTATCTAGCGTTGTTCATTCGGCCCTTATTCAGCCTCCTGTTGTATTTTCCTCTTTTTTTCTGTAATAAAAATTCTATATTACCCTTAAAACAAATATTTCCCAATGACCACACTTTACCACAACATCTGGTTCACTGCATCATTTGCTTAAAAGTGCCCAATTCCTCTCGCTAATATTTCAAATTTCAAGGTCCCCTCCATGAGGAGGCTTTTGAACCTCCTTCCAATTAATAAAATGAATTTTTTACCTTCTCGTCTCCCCTCCCACAAGAAGTTTGTTTGAAGATGCTCAATCCACTACCATGGGCTTCTTGAATAAACAAATAGACTAGAAAATTAGACATAGCAACCTTTATAAGAGTGTGTTCTCCCCCTTAAAGAACGATACCACCCCTTTCATCCAGCCAACTTTTTTTTATTCTTTCAATTATAGGGTCCCAAAAACAGGCGGTATTTGGTTTTCATCCAAGAGGAAAGCCGAAATATGTGCATGGAAGTTCCATTTCCCTAGACTCACCTTTACATAATAAAAACACATCTAAATTATGAATTACCCGCATAGGAGCTAATACCACTACATTACATCCATGTTTCTGCTTGCAAAAATCAGCCTCTCATAAAGAAATGCATCAAACCCTATATTCACTCATAAACGATCTTAGACAATGGCCTTGATGTTACTCTCACTATTCACTATAGCTTCCAATTCACAAACCATAGGCTCAGACATAGAGTGTGGGCAATAAATGAAAAAAATGAAATCTAAAGAATATTTCTAAATGTATTAGTTCACACATACCTGCGGCTGAATTTGTATGGTGAGAGGATTCCAGATGCATCTCTTGCTGCCCATCCGAGGCAGTTGTTGTCTGTACCTTGTGTACTCATTGCAAGCTTATTTTACAACTGTAAAATAGTCCATGAAAGGCTAATGTAGATTGCGGACATTACCAAATGTGCATATGACAATGTTTTGAATTTTATAAAAAAATTTATGCATCGTACCATATGTAATTGTATAGCTTAGCCATGAACACAATAGAGGCATATTTTATACAGTATCACAATTACTTAATTGCATTGCATGTTGTTGACTTGAGAGCAGATACTAAAGTATGAATGTATCCAAATTCCACCATACATAGATTACATAACATGTCCAGAGTAACTTGCATCTTTCCAAATTCTCAAAATTCTTTCTTATGTAGCATTAGTGATTGATAAAAAATATTGATGACAATCAGTTGGTCCTCCTTACATGGGATCCATACAAAACAATGTTTAAATGACAAGAACAATGTGTAAAAAACAAACTAATACGGTTCCTTGAGCAAAAATTCAGTGGTTGGATCATGGTTTAAAACGCAAATCGCCCAAGTCGGGGCTGAATAGACCCGACTCACCTGAGTCAGGGGTGACTGATGGTATTGAACCGGATCAGGTCAAACCAAGTCGGAGTTAAATTGCCTGAGTTGGGGCTGATTCAAACCGACTCGCCCGAGTCAGGGGTGACTGATGGTATTGAACTGGATCAGGTCAAACCAAGTCAGAGTCTACTCAAACAAGTTGCAACAGAATTGTCTAAATGTTAAAACCATGGGTTGGATGCTTGTTTGGTCTCCGATTCTTATAGCCCTTCATGAATTGGAAGTGATATATGGCAGTTATACATAACCTGCAAGTTTATTTCTATGGATAAAATTGGGATTTGGCAGGACCTCCTCTCTTAAGTAGAAGGAAAATCACAATCTATAATACAAGCAACCCCTTTCTTCTTCTTCAAATAGGGAGGGGAGATGATGGGATTATATGAGGGCTTATAAGTTCATTATAAAAGGGGATAAGTAACTCACACATTCCTGGGAAGTAAGGAAATCAGCTGACCTAGTTGCTTCTCTCTAAGAGCAAGAGATCTCCAAGCTTCAATAAGTAGTTAAAAGATGAGCTTGGAGCAGGTTTTTTTTTTTTTTTTTTTTTTTTTTTTTGGGGGGGGGGGGGGGAAGATAGATAATGACCCATGGGTACCATAGTAGCTTTTCAATTGCCACAAGCTTAAAGTGAAGATCCAAATAGTGGAGAATTAAAATAGAAAGCATTACCTAGCTGACATTTTATTTTGAGTCAATTTTTCAAGTACTCAAAGGTACCGTATTTTGAATATTCATCCAATGTTCATTTTCTCATATTTATTTCAATCTCCACTGTTATCATTATCACTATTTTTTTTAAAAAAGGTAATGATGTTCTATTAAAGGCAGGCACCGAGATGATGAACAAATATTCAACCCAGATGAGGGAAAAACTGAATCCCACAAGGGATTTAATACAAAAGGCCCATTCCATTCCATAAAGCTTCACCCTACTAAAAACCTCCATTTCCAAGCTGCTAATATTTCAAAAAACATCTTCCGTTCCTTTCCCCCAAAGTGCCTAAAAATCATCATCATCATAGCCTTATCCAAAACTACTTGGAGTCTACTTTACATATCTTGTTTTGGTGAACTAAGAACATATCCCCAATAAGTCTACTAGCCTTCGTTAAGTCTTCCCCTTATCCTCCTTTCAAGCCATTCAACCCTAATCAAAGTTTCCCTCTACAATGAACTAATTTGATTGCATATTATCCAACAGGGTAAATTCTACTATGGTTTATGCAAACCATTACTTCATTGCCCTATATTTGAGTATTGACTACCATTTAAACAAATATTTACGTGACCACAAGGCTCCATGGAACACCCAAGAGCCCTTCAACTGATATGAACCCAGTCCGTTTCAAGTGAATAGTCTCTTCTAGGGGATCAACCTCCAAAATGCTAATTATTTTTCAATGCGGCCCCAATACACCATACAACATCTACCAGTTTTAATTTAAAAAAAAAATAAATCATATAACCCTAACCCAACTCTAACCCTACTTAACCACAAACCACAAACCCTAATAACACTAATATATTAAATCCTAGAAAATATTACATTAAATAGTAAAAATAGGTGAAGAATAGAAATAGATAATTGGTCAGCTTTCATTCCTAAGGTCTTGTTTCATAAACAAGTAAAAATGACATCTCATTTTAGTTAAGAGTAATCATGTATTAGAGATCTTGATCCCACCTACATAATGAGTTCATGTTAACAGCAATTATATATTAGAGATCTCTAATACACAATTGCTATTAACTAAAATGAGATGAACTCTGTAACAGCCCGAATTTTTGCCAACCTGGGATTAGACGTCCTTAGGCAATGGGTCGATCCTAACACCTTATTAACTTGTCAGAACTCAATCCCACAATCTAAAATTGCTTGTGAACCCATTTCCTTCACAAATCCCACCCTTCACCACCTTGATCTTTCAATTTTTCTAAGTACTTTCACCCTAGACACTATCTTAAACTAACTAAGTAGTATAACTTGGATCACTTTATATACAAACTACAAAGGACTAAGTACCACCTCAGACAGAAATCTTATAGGACTAAATCCTTTAGAAATGAGAAAAAGTAACTAAGTGCTAAACTAGATTAGCTACAAAATCCACTTGATCCACTTTAAATACGATCTGCAAGACCCAAAACTTGTAGAATCATTGACGCTAGGTTACCCTAAAATCTAGGATCAATCTCATTACCCGGCTGCTCTCGGGAGCACGTTGAAACTCTGTATCAGGTTTGGACCGCACATCGGGAGTCCGAATAATACGAGGTTAAGGACTTAGGACCGCCTTGCTGAGCTTGACAACCATCTCGGAAATTAGACTCAGACAGTGTCCCACGGCTGTTCGCTTGAGTCCGGAGCGAGGGAGTGTGAAAACACATGTTTTCTTTACAAAATAAATATCTGGAATAGTGATCTGCGACTTGATACTTGCGGTCAATTTGTAAGCAACCAGACCATCAAAATCTGACCCAAATACACCCTCGGATCAGGAAAAATTTCATAAACATTTACATGTACTTGGAATTTCGGATTGAGACCCACTGACCGTTGAACTGAAACTGGTCCGCCACGCGTGATCTGGGAATCCAACTGAAACGAAAACTTAACTTTACATGGATCCGAGGTTGATGAGCTTAAGTCCGACCTTTGGCTCAAAGAGGCCCGCCAAAAGTCCTCCGTTGAGCTGAAACAGGTCCGCTTTGGTTATAACCCAAGTACACCTTGACCTTAAGTCTATTTTGGAGACTTTTTAGGCTATATAAGGACCTTAAAACCCTCTCTCTCACAGCCATACGAATTTGAGAGAAACCCTAGAGAGAGAAGAGAGAAAAGAGAGAGAAAGTGGGAGAGTTGTGGGAGATCCTTCCTGCCTTTCTTTCTTGCTGCCTTAGGTGCTTAACCACCTTATTCTTATCGCTTTCCCGGTGATTTCAGCAACGTTTCTAGGTAAGAAACCCTAACCCTAAATCTATTTTGGGGTGTGAAATTTGTAAGTTATGAAATAGCTAACCTATTTCATTCTTTAGGCTACTAAACTGCCAGATACGGAAGCTTGGCAAACCTAGCTGATCCGTTGCGATTCTACGGTATAAGGCGAGGACTTTAGGTGTATAGGTTATGGTTTTCAACGCTTTCAATGTCAGATAATGATAGATTCATGATCTGCATGCAATTACACATGTACAAAGTGCTTTCTGTTTTCTGTTTCGATTAAAGATGTAGAATATGGAATTTTACATATTCTGGGTATTCGTAGAAAATACCGTGTACGTATATATTTTAGAAATTTGTTTGACATGATTAATTGTTGTATGAATATATGATATATGGATAAAATACTTATTCGGCAAAAGGATTCGCCCTAATACATGTTTTGCTAATATACACTATGTATGTAGAAATACCGTATTGTAGGAAGTACCGTATATGTATATATTTTAGGGATGCGTTTGCCATGATTATTTGTTGTATAAATATATTACATATGCGTAAAATACTTGCTTGGTGAAAGGACTCGCCCTAATACATGTTTGCTAGCATACACTAAGTATGTTGAAGTAGTGTATGCTAAGTGTTTGTGAAAATGCTTGAGATAATAAGTGTTTGGATGATGATGCCTTAGGTAGGTGTTGAGATGGGATTCTCAACTACCTTAGAGACATGTATGATTTCCTTCATAAGATTGTTTACTTAAACCGCTTACTTGTGAAATATATGTGTTTGTATTCTTATATATATGGTGTTTTATGATATGCTTTATAACATGCTTTATACATGCTTATGACATGTTTGTTAGCATGCTTGAATTACTTTGTTTATTATGCTTTACTCCACATGCTTTGAATATGGATTAATTGCGATTGGGACTATGTTTATAGTCCAGACAATCGGTACCAGACTTAAGATCGTGGTTGAGATTCATTTCGCCACGTAGGATGTGTTTGATGAAACCGAGTTGTATGTCAGTTGGCGATAGTGGTTAGGCCACGCGAAGTGCTTATGCACTTTATGTCGTTCAATTGATTGTGCACTCGAGCTAGTCAAGCTCGTCAAGTAACCCGATATGTCTAATGTATGTTCACCATGTTTGGTCGCTACTGCTTGAACTTAAGGTACCAAACTTACCAGTGGAATCCCGTTAACCATGGTACCTCGATCCGCTAAAACTCATGAGCCGGTCATCGTGGTATGGGACACCATGATCGAGTTGTCGGCCTACGCTGGGGCCACGTGCCTCCCCGTAGTGACTAGTGAGCAAACAGACTCGTGAGCCGATTATGGTGGTATAAGACATTATATTCGAGCTGTCGGCCTACACTGGCGTAGCCTGGATGTGGTCCTCAGTCGGGTTGCATCCGGGTCCCATTGTCAATAAGTGGACTGGTCGGGCTTCGAAAATAGACTGCCAGTTGGTAGGACGTTAGTGGAGTGACCTCGAGCATACTCTGAATTTGCGGTGAGGCGACGAGTTTTGCCGTAGTGTAGAGAGTATGAACTAGGCCTGTTTCTGTATAGTGATGAATCGTTAAAGAGGTGATGGGGGAGTGGGGTAACCTTTGTGCGTAACAGCCCTGACAGCCTTTGCAGTGACCTAGAAAATACACCATCGTCTGAGATTAACTAGGACTGATGACCTTAGAATGGATCATGTTTGGGAATGATACAAGGGAGGTACCTTAGTTTCCCAATCCTGCTGTTTGAAATGGACTAATAACAACTCGGTAATCATGCTCATCATGCATTGCATATGCCTGGAAGATGTGGAGCACTGAGGGATGAAAGCATGCCGTGAACGTAAGATGGTGTCGCACGAGGGAGGGTGTGGTGAGGGCATCCATTATGATTGTATTCATACTTACATTAATAAGAGTAGTTAGGAGTGTTTGATTATACTACTTTATCATTACTGCTTGACTGCATTGATAACATGTTAACCTATGCTTTATTGTTCCACTGAGTTAGCTACTTACTCCCACGTTACGGGACGGTGTTTTAAAACACGCACTAGACCCTGTATCAGATGCAGGTATTACTGGAGCACAGGAGACTGAGCCCGACTTCTATGACGATCAGGAGGAGTTCTCCTACATGCGCCACGGAGGCTTCGCATAAGTCATTCATCCAGTCTACGGGCTGTGGGTTGATAATTTCAGTTGTACTATTTTGACATTTTGATTCAGAACCAATATATATATATATATATATATATATATATATATATATATATATATATATATATATATATATATACGGTGACTCAGTTAGTGTTCATACTCTGGAGATCGAGAATGTTTTGTTTTATATATATCTATATATACCTTTCAGTTTTCCGCTTACGCTTTATACATGGATCTGGAGTATGAATTACTGTTTTGGTAGAATCTCACTCATGTTTATTGTACAAACACAGAAAATATTTAATCATCATTATCTATGTTGCATAAGTGATGTTCTGGAACTCAAGAGTTGAGTTACTACTCGACCCTCGATTTTTCGGGATGTTACAAACTCATTTTTAGGGATCTGCCAAACAATGCCTAAGAAATTCTATTGGGTGTGTTCTAACACATCCAAAGAAGTGTTTCCTCATACACAACTTTACATCTTACCCAATGCAGTTAGAAGTCAAAATACCAATTTGTGGCTCAAACTCCACATAATTAGAAATTAATAGAGATTTGTAGACAACATTAGCTCTTTCTTGAGTATGACTTCAAGATCTTAGTTGAAGTAATAAGAGAACTTTGATAACCTAGCAGAGTGTCATAGATGATACACAAACACTTTGGGCCTGTTTGATTTTCCAAATACAGGGTAAATACCCTGGAGATACCCCATTATTACAATTTCACCTGTTTGAAAATGCCAGGGTATTCCTACTTTGAAAAAGGTCCAAAATGACTGCATAAATTTGTGGGCCCCACCGTCATGTATATGAAATATCCACATCGTCCATCTGTTTTACCCTAACATTTTGAGGCATGAGCCGAAAAATGAGAAAAATCCAACATTCAAGTGTCCCACACCAAAGTAAACAGTGACCCCAAGAAGTTTTCGATTACATTTTTACTGTGGTGTGGTCCACTTGAACTTTGAATCTGCCTCATTTTTTGGCTTATGTCCTAAATTCAGTTGGCAAGAGTCAAATCAACATAAGTAACGATGAAGGTAATTACTAAGGAAATAATTATTGCCCATTTCCACTGCATTTGCATTTACTGGAGAAAATCAAACATGCCCTTAAGGCCTGTTTGATTTTTAGGCTCAACTGTAATTACCATGTAAATGGGTAATAATTATTTACCTAGATAATTACCACATCTTTCCCCATGCAAATGTGACTGCTTACTTTTTTTAACACTTAAATCAAGAAATTTACAAAATTAATGTGGGGCCCATCGTGATGTATGTGACTTATCCACGCCGCTCATTTGTTATGCCAGTTGAATTTAGGGCATGATAAAAAAAAAATGAGACAGATAAGCTCAAGTGGACCACACCATAGGAAACAGTGGGAATCGAACACATACCATTAAAAACTTCTTGGGACCCTTAAAATTTTTGAATTAAGCTAATATTTGTGTTTTCCCCTTATCCTATGTCTATGTGACCCTATGAATGGGTTGGATGATGAAAAAACCTCAATATGGGCCCAGTAAAGGAAACAACTTTCAACGGTGGACGAATTAAGGCCAGTGTTTCCTTTCATGTGGGCTATTTGAGTGTTGGATCGGCCTCAAAATATTCTAATAAAACAAATGGACAGTGCGGATATATCACATACTTAAGGTGGGGTCCATGGATTTAAGTCGACACTTTTGAATCGATTTGTGAGGTGGAATTACTCTCACATTTTCAGACCAGGTGAAAAAGTAATAATTACTTATTTACCAGGATTTACCCGTATCATGGAAAATCAAATAAGCCCTAAGTTACTTACAAATTGCATACGTGGTATAAAAGTAAAGCAAATTAAATTATCAAAATTATGTGTTCGAGTTTAGATGTATCATGAACCAAAATTACGTTATTTGATTATCTGGAGGCCAGGTTGGCGGACATTTGTTGGATGGTTAAAAAATGAAAAATATCTTATAGTCCTGTTTCAACAAACAAGTGTCAGTGAATTAAAGGTTAGGGTCGTTCAACCAAATTGATTTTGGGTCTATAACTTAGAGATAGTGAATTGCAAAATTTAGTCGGTTTTTAACTTGAGATCATGCATGCCATGTGTACAATTTCTAAGTGCCTGCATATCAAGTGTCTTATGCAGCCGGAGTATCAAATAAATGAGGATTCACTTCATCTTTCGGCCAATCAGTTGCAGCTGGTCCGTTGCTATTCTATGGAATCCATATGATGGGTGAATCTGGACCGCCCGATTGGCAGGCGCTGCTATGGATGATCGGTAAATCTAGTGGGCCTTCCCATGCATGAGACGTGGCAAGCAAATCAATCTGATTGAAAAATACCAGCATCTGATAAACAGAATATTCCCTTTTTTAATCAAGACTATTGACTTCGACGTTTTCTCTACCAGGAGTCATCCCCTCAGGGCCCGTTTGGCCGGTTGGATTGGAAGGGATTAGATGGTAGTGGAAGGGATTGGATGGTAAAGCCCGGGAATGGCCGGGCGTGCCAAACAGTGTAGGTGATCTGATCCAAATCTGATGGATCTACAGACAATTCACTGACAACACCATCATTACCTTTAAATCTCATCCAATCCATTCTAATCCGTTCAAATTAGCCTGCGACGTGTTTGGTTTGTGGGATTGGAAGGGATCCGAAGCTTTAATCTCCGGATTGGCCTGGCGTGCCAAACGGACTGGCTGTATCAATCCAGGGACATAGCAATCCCATGGATCTCAAGACAATCCGCTGACAACACCATCATTACCTACAAATCCACGCCATCCACCCTAATACCATTCACTCCCTTCCGATCCACCCGGCCAAACGGGCCCTCAGAGGGACCGCTTCATGGATGGTCCAGTGTCACCATACGTACAACCACGTGTACAGTGGTGGAGCGGCAACGAACATGATAAATACGTGTAGTACATAGATGAAAGAAGAAAATACGGACAAACATAAATACACATGCATGCCTTTAAGGTATATATAGATGCATGAATACATTGCATGTATGCATACCTTCGGATGCTTCTTTCTTGCTTTTGAAGCTCAATCCCTCTCTGCCCCTTTGTCTCACTTGTAAAAGGACAGTCGCGTTTCTCCTTGAAATTATATCAACCTCGAGCCCAGGATACGCGTGTGTAGTGTGCTCAACCGTTACGTCTTGACAGTCTGGACCTGTGGTTTGGAAATCGAGACGTTGATGTGATGACTATCTATCTAACGGGAGATTCCTTGAGGCGTCGTTTGGATGCATCTAATGGCTTGTTTGGAAAATGGTGGTTAACTCACAGTGATGACTGGAAGTGGGCGTTATCACCCCACTCTGACTTTTCCTTCTCTGCTACGTTAGACAAAATTAATTAATAGAAAATCGATAATAACCACTCCATGACGGAAGCGGATTGTCGGTGGTGTATTGACGTCATCAACTTCTGTGTCCCCACCTTGATGTATGTATTATATCCACACCGTCCATACATTGTTGAGATCATTTTATATAACGTGTCCAAAAATTAGACTGATCCAAATCTGAAGTCGACCACACTAGAGAAAGAAGTGGGAGAAATGATTCCTACCGTTGAAACCTTCCCAAGGTCCACCATGATTTTGTTTCTTATCCAACCTTTTTACGAGATCAGCGAGACCTGGATGAAAAGATTAAACAAATATCAGATTGATCCAAAACTTCTGTGGCCCAAAAAGTTTTGAATGGTAGACGTACAATCCTCACTGCTTTATGTGATGTGGTGCAGTTGAGCTTCACTTCTGCTTGATTTTTCGGCCCATGATCTAAAATGATCTCGTAAAATGATAGACAGTGTGGATATAAAACATATATCACAGGGGGCACTGGGAAGTTGGTGACGTCAACACACACGTGGTGGCACACCACGCAATCCGTTTCCCTCCAGGAGCAACCTCTCGGTACAGCCGGTGTTATCATGACGTATGTACTTCATCTACGCCGCTCAACCATTTTTCCAGGTCATCTTCGGCTATGAGCCCACAATGACGTAGATCCAAATTTTCATATCAAACAGTTTTTAATAAAATTCTGCATCCATTTTTTAATAAAATTTTCATATCGAACAGTTTTTAATTGTTCATTTGTCAACCCTACTCTAATTTAATAAAAGTTTTTGAAATAATACCTATTTAATTAAGCTTTTATTACTCTAATTCTTATTTTAAATAAACTTGATTATCAAATTTCACTTTTTTCAATATCGAAAGAAAAAAAAAAAAAAAAAAACCTTGTAT
The DNA here is from genome assembly GCA_030180095.1 of Magnolia changhungtana. NCBI lineage: Eukaryota > Viridiplantae > Streptophyta > Magnoliopsida > Magnoliales > Magnoliaceae > Magnolia > Magnolia changhungtana. Next base: position 6,679,022 of record JASAUF010000377.1, on the reverse strand, counting down.
AAAATAAACAGGTTCGGTAAAACTTGTATAAAATAAGCAGGTTTGGTAAAACTTCACGTAAGAGATTTTTAAGAATATTTAATGTCATTTTTAAACATTACAGCAACTTTATTTCAAGAGCAATCTATACGGTAGTTGGGTGGATCTCACAGTTGTTAGGCCATGTCCCAAATGGAAAAAGAATGGGTAATATGTTTTAAAACATTTGAGCTGTTCATTGTGTTGGATGTCGACCGTGCATCATATGGAGCCCACCTTTGATGTGGACCATTCATCATTAGGGGCGGACCTTTAACATTGCACTAACCATCATGTGATGCCCACCTTGATGTAGGTTACCCATCATGTGGGCCCCACCATCAATGCTAATTATCCTTCATGTGGGGCCTTCCATGTCCACTACCCATCATATGGAGTGCACATTTGATGTGTCTATCATGTGGGCCGCACCTTCAAAGTCAGTTGTCCATCATGTGGGACCCACTTTTGATGTCCACCATCCACCGTGTGGGGCACATATTCTCTATGGATCATCCATCATGTTGGGCCACTTTGGATAGGGATCATCTATCATGTGAGACCTTGAATGTGGATCGTCCATTAGGTAGGGCCCACATGATGTGGACTATCCATCATAGGGGTCACACTTTGATACGGACCATCTATCATATGAGGCCCACTCTGTCCATTATATGGGTCCACCTTGATGTGGACCATTCATTATGTGAGGCCCCACCTTCAATATGGGTCATTCATCATGAGGCTCACCTATGATGTCAACCATCCATCATGTAGGCCACCTTCAATGTCCATCATCCATCATATGAGCCCCACCTTTGATTGAACCCTCCATTAGGTGAGGCCACTTGATGTGGATGGTCCATCATGTTGGGCCACACTTAAATGTGGGTCATCCATCATGTGGGACCCACCTTTGGTGTGAACTGTGTATTATGTGGGCCCACCTTGATGTGGACCATTCATCAGTGGGCTCCACCTTTAATATGGGTTGTTCATCATGCCAACCCACCTTTGATTTCCACCATCCATCACGTGAGTCCCAACTTTGTTGTGGACTGCCTATCATGTGGGGCCCACTTGATGTGGATAGTCCATCATGCGGGGCCACATTTTAATGTGGGCCATCCATCATATGGGACCCACCTTTGATGTCCATTATCCATCATGCGGGTCCCACCTTTGATGTAGATTGTCCATCATGTGGGGCCCAACCTTTAATATGCATTATTCATCATGTTGGGCCACCTTTGATGTTGACCTTCAATGTCCACCATCTAGGGCTGTCAATGGGCCAAGCTAGCCCATCAAGCTTTCGGGCCTAGCCCGCCTCAGGCCGGGCTTGGACTGCAATTTCATGCCCAATGGCTAAGCTTGGGAATAAAATTCAAGCCCACTTTATAAACAAGCTAGGCTTGGACCATTTACAACCCAACTCTCTCTCTCTCTCTCTCTCTCTCTCTCTCTCTCTCTCTCTCTCTCTCAACCCACCCTTGTTCTTTCACTTCTCTCATTTTCCAACCCTCATCCCCTCTTCTCTCATCTTTCAAGCTCCACTCGCACCCCATCTCTTTTTCTCTCTCCTCTGATTAATGCGTCTGGCCAAGCTACCAAATTTTTGTCAGGATCTGCCTCGAATATGGTGTCATTGTAGATTTTCGCAAGCCAAACCACATGGCCATATATAGCAAAGAGCCTTAAAACAACTCTCTCTCTCTCTCTCTCTCTCTCTCTCTCTCTCTCTCTCTCACCCCGCTAATTTGAGAAGGGCTCGGGCTGAGCTCAACACACATCTCAGGCCGGGTTTCGGTTAGAGTATTTTGGCCCGTCATGGGCTCGGCTCGGACTTAGGCTTGTGTTAAATAGTGAGGGCTAAGTTTGGACAGAGCTTGGCCGAACCCTAACCATCCCGTTGACAACCCTACCACCATCCATCTTGTGGTCCCACCTTCAATGTCCACCATCCATCATGTGAATCCCACCTTTGATGTGGGTCGTCTATCATGTGTGGCTACACTTTGATGTGAGCCATCCATCATGTGGGGGCCATCTTTGATTTGATGGTGCATTATTTGGGCCCACATTGATGTGGACCATTCTTATTATGGGGCCCCAAATTCAACATGGGTAATTAACCATGTGGGCCCACCTTAGATCGTAAATAGAAGAGAAGAGGGTAAGATGAGAATTACTATAAAAAAAAATGTAACAACAAACTTGTCCAAAAATTAGCCAAAAATGTCTGCATGTGTAAAGCCAAATAAACCTACCTATTTGGATTCATGAAAAGCATGAGAAAGGAAATGATGTTTCTTGGAAAACTTTATTTTTAAGAAACTGTTAGAAAGGACATTGTTTTCTTGTTTATTTTTTAGCAAGTTTTTTTTTTTTTTTTGTTGAAATTTAAATTTTATTTTCAAGTTTGTTATTTGGCAAAATGAAAAAATTTCTTAGAAAGATTTTAGGTAGTAACTAGCATATGCTAGATTAGCACGTGGCACAAGACATGCACTAGCACATTTGACATGTGGCTACTAAGGCTAAATGATGACACTTGTACTCATTGGCACCATTGACACGTGGCATTTTTGGAGAATTGAAGATGGACAATGGCATGTGTGGCACATTGGTGCATGTGGGGCACAAGTAAGATGAATGGTGATACATGTGGCACAATAACACGTGGGGGCACAAAAGAAGATGAATGGTGACATGTGTGGCACATTATAGCACATTGGAGGCTCTTTACACATGTGGGGCATAAGATAAGATGAATGGTGGCATGTAGCATAACGGAACATGTGGGGCATGATTGAAGATGGACAATGTCTTATTTGGCACGTGACACATATGAGGTAATTGAATATTGCTAGTAGCGAATTTGGGCTTTAACAGTTGAGAAACCCATTTTTCTTCCAACATGGGAAAATATATTTCTTAAGAGTGGAAGTGGAAAAAATAAGTTCATTTGTTTTTCTACAAAAATAGAAAGTGAGAAATGATATTTTCCATAAAGAAAGACTTACTAAACAATGGAAAGTAAGTTCCATAGGAAACATTATTTCATTTCCCATTCTTTTCATGAATCCAAATAGGCCATTTACCAAAAAGTAATATCTCCATCACTCTTAACAAAATATTCTTATGCGATTTGTGGTTGACTTTTTTTTTTCATTATTTTCTTTCTATTTATTACATATGATCTTTGCATTTTTCATGTGCTATTGGATTCAAGTAATGTTTGATTTTAGTGGCAAATTGATTGGAGTTGGTTTTAGTCGCATCAGTCTATACGCACAAACACATATTTATAAGTTATTGAGTTAATTGTGAGGGAGAAAGGGACCTTTCAGGCCCAACCTCAGCCTAACCCAAAAGGACAATAAGAAGTGAGTGATTCTAACCCTCCAAACCCGCATGTGGAACAAGATAAGTCCATCACCACTCTTAGAAGTGGAAATGAAATTGACAAGACTATCTCGATGAAGGCGGACATGCATAAGGATTTAGATAAATCTAAAAGCAATGATGGACCTAGTGTCACTCTACATGATAAAGAGCCGGAGCATGAATATAAGCCCGTGGGAGATTTTTCTGACTGTAAATCTCACATTTCATCCACCAACTTTTCTGAATCCTCCCAAACTTTACTTTCCATAACTAAACCACTGTTGTACGGATTAACTTTTTGCAGACGATTTAAAATACCCTTGCTTTCACGGTGGCACCGTGATATTCACGGTGCCATCGTGGGACTCTGTCTTATTCGTGGTGGCACCGTGGATATCACAGTGGCACCGTCCACTACCAGAAAAAGGGCCAAAGGCCGTAGCTAAATGCATATGGCTACGGATTATAACCGTAGCAAGGTCGTAGCCACGCGTAGCATAGCCATTGCTTCATTAGATTTGTAGCCATTAGTTCTATTGTTGCTTTTGTAGTGAAAAGTACATTCAACTACAGATAATTGAGCAAGCCTAACATGAAATTGAGCGAGATTCAAATGAAATTGAGCGAGCCTAACATGAAATTGAGTGAGCTTCAAATGAAATTGAGCGAGCTTCACGTGAAATTGAGCGAGGATAACATGAAATTGAGCGAGCTTCACATGAAATTGAGCGAGCCTAACATGAAATTGAGTGAGCTTCAAATGAAATCAAGTGAGACTAACATGAAATTGAGCGAGCTTCAAATGAAATTGAGCGAGCTTCACATGAAATTGAGCGAGCTTCAAATGAAATTAAGCGAGCCTAACATGAAATTGAGTGAGCTTTTAGTGAAATTGAGCAAGCCTAACATGAAATTAAGCGAGCCTCAAATGAATTCGAGCGAGCTTCACATGAAATTGAGCGAGCCTAACATGAAATTGAGTGAGCTTCAAATGTCTACATCATCCTATGAACAGGTTGGATGACAAATAAAACATCACTATGGGGCCTTGCAAGGTTTCAACAGTGGAAATGATTATCCCCACTGTTTCCTGTGGTATGATTCCCTTGATCTTTGGATATGCTTTGATTTTGGGCTCAACCCCTTGAATTAGATGGAAAAATGGATGGACGGTGAGGATAGACCACATACATTCATGTGTAGCTCGCTCAATTTCATATTAAGCTCGCTCAATTTCATGTTATGCTAACTCAATTTCATGTTAGGCTCGCTCAATTTTATTTGAAGCTCCAATTTCATGTTATGCTAAATCAATTTCATGTTAGGCTCGCTCAATTTCATGTGAAGCTTGCTCAATTTCATTTGAAGCTCACTCAATTTCATGTGAAGCTCTTTCAATTTCATGTGAAGCTCACTCAATTTCATTTAAAGCTTGCTCAATTTCATGTTAGGCTTGCTCAATTTCATGTGAAGCTCACTCATTTTCATTTGAAGCTCGCTCAATTTCATGTTAGGCTTGCTCAATTTCATATGAAGCTCCCTTAATTTCATGTTAGGCTCGCTCAATTATCCGTAGTTATATGTACTTTTCACTACAGAAGAAATGGGTACGGATTAGCCATAGACCTAGTGGCTACGAATCTAATAAAGCAATGACTACGGCCTTGCTACGGTTATAATCCGTAACCATATGTCTTTAGCTACAGCCTTTGACCCTTTTTCTGGTAGTGGCCAGTGCCACCATGGATAAGACAGAGTCTCACGGTGGCACTGTGGATATCACGGTGCCACCGTGAAAGGAAGGGTATTTTCATCTACAAAGAGTTAATCCGTACAACAATGGTTTAGTTACGAAAAGTAAAGTTTGGGTGATTCAGAAAAGCCGGTGGGTAAAAGGTGAGATTTACAGTCGGAAAACTACAGAGTTAATCCATATAACAGTGGTTTACATATCAAAAGTAAAGTTTGGGTGATTCAGAAAAGCCGATGGGTAAGAGGTGAGATTTACAGTCGGAAAAATCTCGGCTCGTGGCACCGTTTCCCTAACGCCTTCTCTCATCAAAGCACCCATCCAAAAATCAGGACATTTTAGAGATTTTTCAGTAAGTAAAAATTAACATTCCATTGCTGGATGCGATTAAGCAAATTCCGTCCTACGCAAATTTCTCAAGGACCTTTGCAAGGTTAAATGTAAATTAAATGTGCGAAAAAGACCTTTTTGATGGAACAAGCGAGTATTATTATCAAACAAAACACTCCCCCAAATACAAAGACCTAGGTAGCCCTATGATCTCATACATCGTAGGGAAACTCTAGATTGAATAAGCCTTGTTAGACTTGGGAGCAAGTATTAAACTCATTCCCTACTCAGTATATGAACAATTGGGGCTTGGTGAATTAAAACCCACCAAGACAAGCCTCCAACTCGTTGATCGATCCATTCGTATACCATGAGGGGTAGTTGAGGACGTGTTAGTCCAAGTTAATAAGTTCTACTTCTCGGTAGTTATCGATGTTAGCACTCAAATTATAGTCATCCAAGGATGTTCATTCTTGGCCACTTTAAATGTGATAATTAATTGTCAGAGTGGAGTGATGAAGCTGTCCTTTGGAAATATAACATTAGAAGTGAATATGTTTAACCTTTACAAACAACCGGGGGATTTAAATGAGAACCACAAGATAAACATGATTGACACACTAGTGGAGGATGATCTTATTTTGACTACAATCTCCGACCCCTTAGAAGCTTGTCTCGCTCACTTTATGGATTTCGACAATCACATGATATTGGATATAGTGAGTGCATTGTTAGATTCTGCATTGGTACTCAAAACTAACTAGTGGAGGCCATGCTTTGAAAAATTGCCCTTCACGGATTTAAAGTTTCTATGGTCTAACATCGATGCACCGAAACTTGACCTAAAACCTTTGTCAGTTGAATTGAAATATATTTATTTAGGTCAGGGAGATACGTATCTGAAAGGACGATCTATAGATGTCCTAGAGGGGGGTGAATAGGACAATACAAAATATTTCGATAAAATGCGGAATTATTAAAAAAATATACTCTCAATTGCTTAGAGTATTGAAATCTTGATTCTAAATAGTTCGTAAGACAACCTTCACCTAAAAGATTTAAGCACGACAACCTTACTTCACGACATCTTTGATATCAAAATATCAAACTATAGCAAGAGACAATCAACATAAGGCAAGCAATAAAGAAATAATTAATCACCACCAATGCACAAAGAGTTATAGTGGCTTGGTGTTTAACCCTACACCTACTCCACTCCTAAAATTATAACCCTCGTAATTTTTCTTTCACTATTTAAAGGTTTTGACTGGGTCATCTTAATAACCTGATACAATTGTTGTGATTTTCATGGGCTAGCACAACAAAACTCACTTTGTGATTTTCATGGGTTCACTATAAAACAACCCACTAAGATTTTCAGGCTTTCTCAGAAAAACCCAAATGAAATAAAGAAATATACAGTACTTATCTTCAGATGCCAAGTCGAAGACGTAATTGTAGCTTGATTGCAGCGATCTTCTTTCTTAGAAGATTGATGAAGTCATATGTGTTCAACACAAAAAGAATATAGGGATATAATGTATTTTCAATGTAATAAACAAAACCCCAATGCTGCAAATTCAATTATCTAATTCTCAAGTAGAGTATGGATTACTCTATTAAAAATAATTAAAACTAACTAGAGAAAGAGAATAGAGTAAGCTAAATTACATATCAGAATTATCGCACAAATAGCATAAGGAGGCACTGCCTTTCTCTTTATGCTTAAGGATATTTCTCTGTAACGTCTCGGAAAATCCCGTACAAAGACCCGAGTACCACCTCAGGCAGAAATCACTTAGGATTAAATCCTTTAGAAATTAGACAAGCTAACTAAGTGCTAAACTAGATTAGCCATGAAATTCGCTTGAATCACTTTAAATACAATCTGCAAGACCCAAAACTTGTAGAATCATTGACGCTAGGTTACCCTAAAATCTAGGATCAAACTCATTACCCGACTACTCTTGGTAACACATTGAAACTCCATATCAGATCTGGACCGCACATCGAAAGTCCGAATGATACGAGGTTATAGAATTAGGACCACCTAGCTGGGCTTGACAACCATCTCGGAGATCAAATCCAGACAGTGTCCCATGGCTATTTGCTTGAGTCCGGAGCGAGGAGTGTGAGAAAACCTAGTTTTCTTTAGAAATTTAATAAATTTTAAGTAATCTGAGACTTGACATTTGTGGGCCAATTATAAGCAATCAGACCATTGGAATTTGACCCAAATACACCCTCGGATCATGGATATTTCCCAGCACATGTCCGTGTACTGGTAACCCTGATCGAGATTCGATGACCGTTGAACTGAAACTGGTCCGCCACGCGTGATCTGAGAATCCAACTGGAACGAAAACTTAACTCGACCTAGATCCATAGTCTGTGAGCTTAAGTCCGACCTTTGGCTCAAGGGGGGCTCCAGAAGTCCTCCTTTGAGCTGAAACAGACCCACTTTGGTTATAACCTAAGTATACCTTAACCTTGGGTCTATTTCGGTGAGGTTTTAGGCTATATAAGGACCTTTAATCCTCTCTCATTCAGCCCATACGAATTTCAGAAAAACTCTAGGAGAGAGAAGAGAGAAAAGAGAGAGAAAGTATGAGAGAAGTGAGAGACTCTCCCTGCTACTTTACCCTGCCACTCTACAAGCTTAGCCACACCATTCTAATCACTTTCCCGGTGATTTCGACTTCGTTTCTTGGTAGGAAACCTTAACCCTAATCTGTTTTGGGGTTTCGATAGTTGTAAGTTATGAAATAACTAACCTAAAGCATGTTATAGGTTGCCTCATCACCGTAGACCGAAGCTTAACAAATCTATCGAGTTTATTACGCTTCTACGGCGTAAGGTGCGGACTTTAGACATATAGGTTATGGTTTTCAACACTTTCAATATCAGATAATGATGATTCATGATCTGTATATGTAACACCCCGGATTTTTGCCAACCTGGGATTAGACGTCCTTAGGCAATGGATCAAACCTAATACAGGTTTAACTTCTTAAACGCTCAATTAAAGCCTCAAATCTCTTTTCAAACCATTTTCTTCACAAATCTCACCCATCATCACCTTGATCTTCCAATTTTTCTAAGGACTTTCACCCTAGACACTATCTAAACTAGCTAAGTAGTATAACTTGGATCACTTTAGATACAAACTACAAAGGACTAAGTACCACCCTGCAGAATTTAATCACTTAGGACTAAATCCTTTAGAAATGAGACAAAGTAACTAAGTGCGAGACCAGTTTAGCTACGAAATCCGTTTGAATCGCTTTAAATACGATCTGCAAGACCCAAAACTCATAGAATCATGGACGCTAGGTTACCCTAAAATCTAGGATCAATCTCATTACCCAGCTGCTCTCGGGAGCACGTCGAAACTTCGTATCAGATCTGGACCGCACGTCGGAAGTCCGAATAACTCGAAGTTAAGGAATTAGAACCGTCTCGTTGGGCTTGACCATCATCTCAAAAATCAGGTCCATCTGATGTCCCACGACCATTCGTTTCGATTCGGAGCGAGGGTGTGTGAAAAACACTATTCTTATTCCAAAATAAATATCAGGAATAGTGATCTGGCACCTTTCGCTTGCGTGTCAGTATTAAACAACCTGACCGTCAGAATCTGACCAAATTACACCCTCGGATTAAGAAAAATTTCAGGAACATTTGCATGTACTTAAAATTTCTGATCGTGGCCCACTGACCGTTGAACTGAAAGTGGTCCGCCACGTGCGATCTGGGAATCCGATCGAGTCGAGAACGTAATCCCACATAGATCCATAGGTGGTGAGCTTAAGTTTGACGTTTGGCTCAAGGAGGGCTACCAGAACCTCTCTTTTGAGCTGGAAAAGTGACGAATATCCTATATTAGCAGTAACCCTTGAACCTGAGTCTATTTTGGGAATGTTTTAGGCTATATAAGGGCCTTAGAGCACCCTCTCTCACAGCCATACGAATTTGAGTTTTGGGAGAGAGAAAAGAGAGAGAAAGTGAGGGAGAAGTGGGAGGATCTTCCTCCTACTGTTGTAAATCACCCCACGGGCTGCACCGCCTCTTTCCAGGCGCTTTCCCGCCGATATCAACTCCGTTTTAAGGTAGGAAACCCTAACCCTAATCTGATTTGGGTCTTGGGTGGTTGTAGGTTATGAAATAGCTAACCTATTTCGTTCTATAAGTTGTCAAACTGCCGAATACGGAAGAGTAGCAAACCTATCAACTCCGTTACGATTCTACGACTAAAGGTGCGGACTTTAGGTGTATAGGTTATGGTTTTCAACGCTTTCAATGTCAGATAATGATAGATTCATGATCTGCATGCAATTGCACATGTACAAAGTGCTTTCCGTTTTCTGTTTCGATTAGAATTGTAGAATTTGAAATTTCACATACTCTAGGTATTCGTATAAAATACCGTATACGTATTTTTTTTGGAAATGTATTTGACATGTTTATTTGTCGTATGGATATATGACATATGGATAAAATACTTATTTGGCGAAAGGATTCGCCTAAATACATGTTTACTAATAAACACTATGTATGTAGAAATACGGTATTGTAAGAAGTACCGTATACATATATATTTTAGCGATGTGTTTGTCATGATTAATTGTCGTATAAATATATTATGTGCGTATAAAATATTTGCTTGGCGAAGGGAATCGCCGTAATACATGTTTGCTTGTATACACTATGTATGTTGAAAATGCGTATTTTAGAAAATACTGTATACGTATAAATTTTGGAGATGTATTTATCATGATTATTTGCTGTAGTAATATATTATACAAGGATAAAATACTCACTTGGCTAAAGGATAGCCCTAATACATGTTTTGCTAACATACACCATGTATGTTGTAATAGTGTATTCTAAGTGTTTGTGAAAATGATTGAATGAGTATAGAATTCTCATTCGTACTGGCCATGACTAATTGTCATGGATTCATGATTGTTGTATTGGCGATGCCCCTTTGACGAAAGGATTTGCCCTACATCACGCCATGGCCAATATACACCATATATGCTAAAATGTGTGGCCCAAGTGTTTGTGGAAATGACTGAATGAATACGGAACTTGGATTCCTGCTTGCCATGACTATCCGTCATGGGTGTATGCGTGTTATGATTGGGGCAACTCCCTAGTGAAAGGATTTGGCCTAATGCCTATGTGAACGACATATGTCATGTATGTTGATGTATGTTTGTTTAAGTGTTTTCTTGAAATGTCTGAATGAGTAGTAGTTAGCAAATTGTAATGTATAAGGGTGTTGAGATATGATTCTCAACCTCTTCTAACTATGTGTATGATCTCCTTGGATAGTTGTGTGATTAAGAATTGAACATGTACAAATTCATGCTTGTGTTGTGCTTCATAATATGCTCAACTGCTTTATGATTTTAACTATGCAATGCATATGTTTAAATTTATATTTACGTCGTATGATCCGTCATGGGTGATGGGGGAGTGGTGCAACGAGTGCGTGCAACAGCCCTGGCAGCCCTAAACGGATAATACCATATCTTGATTGTATGAGTTGAATCTTGATCTATTACTGCTTTATCTATCTGCAACTGATTGTGTTTGGGGTTATGATTATAGTCCAGGCAATCGGTAACGGGATTGAATTCGTGGCTGAGATTCATTTGTCACGTGGGATGTATTCGACGAACTCGAGTCGTGGGTTGCCTGTCGGCAGTGGTTAGGCCACACGAAGTTGTTTATGCACTTCAGGCCGTGCAGCTCAACGGGCGATCGTGCTAGTCGAACCCGTCAAATAACCCGATCTGCCTTATGCATGTTCACCCTGTTTGGACGCTACTGCTTGAACCTAGGGTACCAAACTTACCAGTGAAACCCCTTTTAACCATGGTACCTCGATCCGCTAAGACGCATGAGCCGGGCATGGTGGTATGGGACACCGTGGTCGAGTGCCGTTTCGGCCTCGGCCGGGGCCATGTGCCTCCCCGTTGTGACCATTGCGCAACCAAACTCGTGAGCCGATTATGGTGGTATGGGACACTATATTCGAGCCGTCGATACTTACGGCGAGAGCCGAGTACACGGTGAGACCATGTGCTCGTGTCGACGGCGACGAGTCCTCCGTAGTATCTTCGAGTATACTCCAAGGGTCCGTGATTGGCGACGAGTCTTTCACAAAGAACTAGAGTATGAGTTGAGCCGAGCCGAGTACGGTGAGACCTGTACTCGAGCCGACGACTAGTGATTGAGCCGAGTACGGTGAGACCTGTACTCGAGCTGACGGCGAGCAATTGAGCCGCATACGGTGAGATCTGTATCCGCGCTGACGGGTGACGAGCCCTTTGCGATGCCTTCACTACGCTTCTCAAACCATAATATCGTATGAGTTTAGCTAGGATTGACGACCCTAGAATGGATCATGTTTGGGAATGATACAAGGGAGGTACCTTAGTTTCCCAATACTGCTGTTTGAAGTGGACTAATAATAACTCGGTAATCATGATCATCATGCACCGCATGTGCTTAGTAGACGTGGCGCACTGAGGGAGTTAAGCATTCGCGAACGTAAGATGATGTCGCATGAGGGTGGTTTGGCAAGGGCATACAGCATCATGTCATTTCATTCTCGCACTTAATAAGAGTAGTTAGAATTGTTTGATTTGTACTGCTTTATCATTACTGCTTGACTGAATTGATAACATGTTAACCTATGCTTTATTGTTCCACTGAGTTGATCACTCACTCCCACGATACGGGACGGTGTTTTGAATACCCACCAGACTTTGTCTGATTGCAGATGGCGACGCTACTTCGAGGCGAGCCGACTTCTATGACGACGAGAACGCTTTCGTATATGTCGATCCGGCGGCTTCGTGAGAGCCGTACCTTGATTGTCGGGGCTACAGGGATGTTGACTAGATCATACTACACAACTTGGTATAATTTACTTGTAATTATTTAACCTGGTAACTTTATCACACTCTGGAGACTCACCATCGATTTTATATATTTTATATATCTATCACAGTCTTTCGCTTGCTAATTTACCATCTCTGGAGTATGATATTCTGTTTTGGCTTAATCTCACTCATGTTCAATGCACAAATACAGTCAACATTCAATCATCATTCATTTTGTTGTATAAGTGATGTTCTGGAACTCGGGAGTTGAGTTTATGCTCGACCCCCGATTTTCAGGGCGTTACAGTATATTATTACACATGTACAAAGTACCATCCGTTTCATTTTTCGATTATATGTTAACTATATTGAATATACTATATTCCTCGTATTTGTAGAAAGTACCGTATACGTATAAATTTTGAAAGTGTGTTTACCATGATTAATTACTGTATGAACATGCTATATATGTGTATAATACTTACTTGGCGAAAGGGTTCGCCGTAATACACGTTTTTGCTAATATACGCTATGTATGTTAAAATAGTGTATTCTAAGTGTTTGTGAAAATGCTTGTAAGAGTAAGTGCTTGGATGATTGTGCTTTAGATAGGTGTTGAGATGGGATTCTTAACTACCTTAGAGACATATATGATTTCCTCCATGATTGGTTGTTTAATTTAACCGCTTACTTATGCAATATATGTGTTTGTATTTCCTGTTTATATTATGCTTCATAACATGCTTTATAACATGCTTGAATTACTTTATTTATTCTGCTTTACTCTACATGCTTCTGAATAAGGATTGATTGTGTTTGGGGCTATGATTATAGTCCAGGCAATCAGAAATGGAAATGAATGCGTGGCTGAGATTCATTTGCCATGCGTGATGTGTTCGACGAACCCGAGTCGTACTTCGGTTGACGATAGTGGCTGGCCACACGAAGTGCTTATGCGCTTTATATCATTCAACTTGTTGTGCATTTAAGCTAGCCAAGCTCGTCAAGTAACCTGATCTATCTTATGTATGTTCACTATGTTTGGACGCCTCTGTTTGAACCTGAGGTACTAACCTTATCAGTGGAATCCCGTTAACTGTGGTACCTCAATCTGCTAAGACTCATGAGCTGGACATGGTAGTATGGGACACCATGGTCTAGCTGTCGGCCTACGCTGGGGCCACGAGGCTCCTCGTAGTGACCAATAAGCAACCAGACTCGTGAGCCGATTATGGTGGTATGGGACACTATATTCAAGCTGTCGGCCTACACTACTTTGATGGGTGATGGGAGAGTGGTGCAACGATTCCGTGTAACAGCCCTGACAGCCTTGACTGTACCCGGTGTAGTGACCTCGAGCATACTCTAAATCTGCGGTGAGGCGACGAGCCTTTCTATGGTAACAGAGTATACACTAGGCCTATATTGATAAGGTGATGGAGGAGTGGTGTAACGATTCCGTATAACAGCCCTGACAGCCCTTGCAGCGACCTAGAAACACACCATCGTATGAGATTGTCTAGGACTGACGACCCTAGAATGGATCATTGTTTGAGAATGATATAAGGAAGGTACCTTAGTTTCCCAATACTGCTATTTGAAATAGACTAATATAAACTCGGTAATCATGCTCATCATCGCATTGCATGTGCCTGAAAGATGTGGAGCACTGAGGGTGACAGCATGCCGCGGACATAAGATGGTGCCGCACGAGGGAGTACATTGGCGAGGGCATGCATCATAATCGCATCTCATCCTTACATTAATTACAGTACTTAGGAAAGTTGATTGTACTGCTTTATCATTATTGCTTGACTGAATTGATAACATGTTAACCTATGCTTTATTGTTCCACTGAGTTAGCTACTCACTCCCACGTTACGGGACGGTGTTCTGGACACCTACCAGACTCTGTCTTAGACGCAGATATCGACGATTCTCAGGAGGCTGAGCCTGATTATTACGACGATCATGATAAATTTTCTTTCATGCAGTTCTCTGAAGGCTTTGCTTAGGCAATCCGGATTTACGGGACTACTGGGCTATCACGACAGTTAGACTATTTTAGACATTTTATTTTTTTGATTCAGTATATGTATATGATGACTCAGTGAAGTAATTATACTCTAAAGACAGATCGAGATCATTTTATTTTTATACACATCTATATATGTTTTTCAGTCTTCCGCTGGCGTTTTATACATTGATCTGAAGTATGGATTACTGTTTTGGTATAATCTCACTCATGTTTATTGCACTAACACAGACAACATTCAATCATAAGCATTTATGTTGCATATGTGATGTTTTGGAACTCAGGTGTTGAGTTGCTACTCGACCCCCGATTTTCAAGGCGTTACATCCTCACAATTTTTCGTGTCTCAAATGAATGAGAGAAGGCCTCTATTTATAGCCAATGGACTTGGAAATTCGGCCAGCCTGATTTTTCGGTTCGGCTGGCCGAATTTCAACGATTGCGTTCCAACGACACTCGGATTTCATGGGATATGGTCTTTCAAAAATTCGGTTGGCTGAATCTCCTTGAGATCCGAAATTTTAATATTCCTGGAAACTTGACCGAACACACTCGGGCTGGCTGAACCCAAAGTTGGGTTGATCGAACTTAACATGGAAAAAGTTGTCTTGTCGTATACTTGCCCGAATTGTGTTGGGATGGCCGAAGGTAGTTTAGGTTGGCCGAACTTGAAGTCGAGTTGGCCTAACTTCAGTGTATTTTACTTAGTATTATATATTATCATGTCACCACATGAAATATACCTAACCTACGGTCATTCCAAGGTTATACCACTTGATGGTTGATAAATACAGAGTGCTTTGGTCTTTGAACCATGCATAACTTTTAAGACTTGAGATGTTGAGTCTTCCTTGAGATGTTGATTCAGTCTTCATGTAATTTTCATGAGTTGCTGAGGATCATCTTCATGAGTGCTTGTGATCCATCCGGGATTACGAAATTTGACAACACTGAATGTGCTTTAACTATAAGCACTTATAATCTCTTCCTTTATCAATTTCATAACAAAACACAATCATATACATCTCATCATACAATATTCAACATCTCATAGACTCATCGTACCTTTATGAGCTATGGTTCAAAAGAATATTTGTACACCACCTGTAGTACCATAACTTGATGTTATAAAAAAAATATATTCATCCAATCTAATTCTTTTTCACATGCAATATATATATACATATATATATATATATATACATATATATATATATATATATATATATATATATAAATCCATCCATTCATCATTCATATCATATCATGCATGCAAGTAATGTGCTCAGATAAATATATCCTCATATCCATATTCTCCCCCTTTTTGTCAGAAGTTGACAAAGGAAGAAATAAATAAATAAAAATATACACAATAGAAAGCATGAATATCAAGGATAAGGACATAATGATTTAAAATCATCCAAGTTCATAAAGACTAATATCTGAATATTCTAATTGAAACCAAGAAAGTGTGCAGGTAATCTCAAGAGAGATATAAAGTTATTACAAACTATAAACGTAATATCATTCTTATTCAGAAGAGGATGGAGCAGGTATCTTAGGATCATTAATCTTTAAACTCCTATTAAATCGATGAAAGTACTTTTTAGTGTACTTCATATGTTGCTTTTGAGTTTGAAGTAATAAGTCTCGAGATACTTGCAAAGCGTCCACCTTCTTCTCTAAACTATCCAATCTATTAGAGAATTGAGAAGCATAGAAATAAAAATCATTTGTATCTCCAAATTCTTCTAAATAAACAAAAATGACATCCACGTTGATGTTGCCTTCATGAGCTTCTTCCTGATCGCCTTTTTGCTCGGGACACGAAGTTAACCGCATCATATTCAAATTTGTATTACAAAAAGGGAATTCGGATTCTGATGCTTCGATCGTAGGAATGTGAATATTATAACATAAAGTAAGGGAAGTCATAAGAAATGTAAAAGGAATAGAGTTATGACAAGGATGAAGGCAATATTGAATTATCAGGAAAGAAATCAAAGAAGGAAGACAAATGCGAATACCAGATGTAATAACATGCATAACTCGCATCATGAAGGGAGTAAGATCGGTCTTATTCTCTGCCTTGGGATAGACATTCGAAGTAAAAATGCGGAGCAGGACGTGGTATTTTGGAAGTAAAGTATAAGTGTGGAGAGAGTTACCAGACTGCCATTCCATGTTAAATCCACATAACACCTAGGTAAGAGAAGTTCTTTTTGAGTTTTTCATAGCTTCAGAAAGTGTAGCAATTGTTATCCCGTCATCCGCCATTTTAATGTCCATTACGGACGATATGATGGAGGGTGTTATTGTGATGGTTTCTTCCAAAAATTGAATATTAAAAGATAAGTTTTCTGAAGAAACCTCATTGATGGATGCATACAACCTTTGTGTGATGGACCAGTAAGCCGCCCTGCCCCATTTCAGAATTTCCTCCCATCCTACCTCAAAGAGGAGTTCAAAAGGACCATATTGAGGGATGTGACCAAGGTTAACTGATCACTCAATTATAACACTCCGAGATCAGAAATCCCTAACATTTTTCAGACCATCCTCCAGCGTGCGTATGGACCGCACAACCCAAGGAAAGGAGCAAGATGAGGAGCCAGCATGAGGTCTACAAACAGAGCGTTTGTATCTTGGTTCCATGGAAAAAGATAGGCAAGAGATTGCAAAATGGGGGATGGGTTTGAGAAGATCATATTTTTGAAGCAAACCCAGCAAAAAGAGGAATCTAGATTCAAGAAAAAATGTAAAATACACAAACAATATATACAACTAGGAACTTAAATCTAGAAGAAAAATATATTAAAACAACTTATAAGGAAGTTAGAGTGATGGGTTGGACAAAGGAAGTACCGGCTAGCCGAAGAAGAAGAAGTGGAAATGAGCCATTTGGGAGTTTCACCCATTTTTTATTCAATCCACGCCCGATTCAGCTGGCCAAAAATCCCCAAAAATTATAATTTTCTCATTTTTCCTTTTATGTAAAAAAAATAATAATATCAAAATGCAATAAAGGAAGATTAATTAAAGATAACATAATCAATTAACATAGCATAATCTAATGTCATGCTTTAAATAAGAGAATCTGACACTGTCCAGATGTTTTGTCAGAATATCTACAAGTTGCTTCTCAGTTTGGATGTATTCTAGCATGACAATCTTATCTTCAGCTAATTCTCAAATATAATGATATCGTATGTGGATGTGTTTTGTACGAGAATGTTGAATAGGATTTTTAGATATATTTATAACACTGGTATCTTGATTAATATCATGCGTTTCATCAACATAAGTTACGTGCATGCTTTTCCTACCATAATATATTCAGCTTCTGTAGTGGATAACGACACTGAATTTTGCTTCTTACTCATCCAAGATACAAGGTAGTTTCCAATATAAAAGCATCCACCACTTGTGGATTTTTTGTCATCAACATTACCTGCCTAGTTAGCATCAATGTATCCAACTTTTTGTAATGATGTATTATGAGGATACCATAAACCTAAGTTAGTAGTACTTGCAACATATCTGATTATTCTTTTGACAACAGATAAATAAGATTCTTTAGGGTTATGCTGATATTTAGTACATATGCCTACACTGAAAGAAACATCAGATTTGTCGGCAGTTAAGTACAATAAACTACCAATCATGCCATGGTAAAGACAAGAGTTAACACGTTTACATGATTCATCTTTAGATAGTTTGAGTGTTGTGCTGAGAAGTGGAGCCACATGCGCAAATTTTGTGTCGCAAGTTCTTTCGCAACTGGGATGCTGAAAGGAGTTTCGCAGATTTTGTGTCGCAAGTCCTTTCACAACTGGGATGCGAAAAGGAGTTTCGAGGATTTTGTGTCGCAAGTCCTTTCACAACTGGGATGCGGAAAGGGAAGTTGCCAAAATTATAAATTGGGGTCCCTAGGGCTATTCTAAGGTTAAGGTGAATATTGAGAAATATTTCTAAGGTGTGGGCAAGGGATTTTCTCTGTACTTCCAAGGGAGAGGTTAGTATATTGCCTTGTAATCTTCGTTCTTTATAGTGGAAGTTTGCATCCGTGGTTTTTTACCCTAGATTGGAGTTTTTCCACGTATATCTTGTCTTGTGGTTTGTTTTGGATTGCTTTGATCTGTTTTTAGTTCATATTTCTTCCTGTTTATCATTTGTGGGTGAGGCCTGAGATTGGATCTAGGCTCACTGCGTTGTTGGCGTGCTGCGCAACAACTGGTATCAAAGCTATTGGTTTAATTCTATTGGGAGCGATGGCAGAAGATGGGAAAACTAGAATTGAGAAGTTTGATGGTTCAAACTTTGCCTTCTGGAAGATGCAGATGGAAGATTATTTGTATCAGAAGGACCTCTATATTCCTCTAGGAGGAAAAGAGAAGAAATCAGAAAAGATGACAGATGATGAATGATTTTTACTGGATAGGAAGGCTTTAAGAATGATCCGACTCTCTTTGTCTAAGAGCGTCACCTTCAATATATCCAAGGTGAAAACTACAAAAGAATTAATGGAAGCCTTAGCCACCATGTATGAAAAATCATCTGCATCCAATAAGGTTCATCTTATGAAACAACTATTCAACATGAAGATGTCAGATGGTGAGAGTATGGTTGAACATCTAAATGAGTTCAATATAGTCACGAGCCAGTTGGAATCTGTTGGCATTATTTTTGAGGATGAGGTCAGAGCATTATTGATCTTATCCAGTTTGCCAGACAGATGAGATGGTATGGTGATTGCTGTGAGCAATTCTTCAGGGTCGACAAAGCTGAAATTTAATGATGTGGACGGTCTAATTCTCATCGAAAAATCTAGAAGAAAGGCATCAGGAGTTTCAGGGGATTCAGGAAATGCTCTAAACATTGAAGGAAGAGGAAGATCGCTGAACAAAAGAGACAATAAACATGGGCGTTCTAAGTCGAAGAAGAAGTCCAAGGGACCGAAAGACAAAGATGGGTGTTGGCATTGCGGCAAGAAGGGGCACATGAAACGTGATTGCAGGGAGCTTAAGAAACAAGAAGGAAGCTCTCAAGGCGGAAAAGATTCAGTGAATCTATCTGAAGAGAGTGACACAGAGGCGTTAATCTTATTGCTTGATGCGAGGAATGAGTCTTGGGTTATAGACTCGGGTGCTTCGTTTCATGCCACTTCATGTAAGGAAGTTCTGCGTAACTATGTATCAGGTGACTTCGGGAGAGTCTACCTGGGTGATGATGAGCCGTGCAGTATTGTTGGAAAGGGAGACGTTCATATAATTCAGAAAGACGAAACAACATTGAAATTGAAGGATGTCAAATATGTACCAAGTTTGGGAAGGAATTTGATCTCAGTACGGCAGTTGGCCGATACAGGTTATGTGACGACATTCACCAGTGATTCCTAGAAGATCACAAAAGGTACCTTGGTGATATCTTAAGGTAAGAAAGAAGGTACTTTGTACGTGACTTCAGGATCATATAGTTCACTCGCAGTCGTATCAACTGGAGTGAATGGGCAGTTATTGCATCAGAGGTTGGGACATATGAGTGTGAAAGGGATGAAAGTGCTATTGTCAAAAGGAAAACTATCAAGGCTGAAGTCTATTAACTTGGAATTCTACGAGGACTGCGTGTATGACAAGTAGAAGAGGATAAGTTTCAAGAAGATGGGACGTGCTCCAAAGACGCATCTGTTGGAGCTTGTACACACTGACGTGTGGGGACCGGCACAGGTATCATCTCTTAGTGGCTCACGTTATTTTGTTTCCTTTATTGATGATGCTAGTAGAAAACTGTGGATTTATTTCTTAAAGCACAAATCTGATGTATTTGATGTATTTGATGTATTTAAGAAGTGGAAAGTTATGGTAGAAAATGAGGTAGGTAAAACAGTAAAATATCTCAGATCTGATAATGGGGGAGAGTAATGTGACAAGAGGTTTGAGGAGTATTGTGGCGCAAGTGGAATTATATATCAAAAAATGATTCCAGGTACATCGCAGCAGAATGGTGTGGCTGAGCGCATTAACAGGACCATCCTTGAGCGCGCCAAGAGCATGAGGTTACATGCAGGGTTTTCCAAGACATTTTGGGCAGATGCTGTGAATACCGCTGCATATGTCATCAATAGAAGTCCCTCAACACCATTGGATGGTGGGCTACCAGAAGAAGTGTGGACTGGAAAAGAAGTGAACCTTGCACATCTCAGAGTGTTCGGTTGCACTTCATATGTTCACATTGATACAGAGCACAGAAACAAGCTGGATGCGAAGTCCAGGAGGTGTACATTTATAGGCTACGGGCAGCATGATTTTGGCTACAGGTTTTGGGATGCAGAAAATAGAAAAATTATTAGAAGCAAGGATGTAGGCTTCAATGAAAAAGTGATGTATAAGGAAAGTGTGCAGGAAAATAAGGCGGAAGAAAAGGAATTCGTAGAGTTGGAAGAGTTACCGGACACGGGTGTTACAACGTCACAGGATAATCATTCACAGGAGCATTATGAGGCAGAGCCACATACACCGATTGTGAGGAGGTCTACTTGGGAGAGGAGACCCATGGTCCGATATTCACCCTCCTTATATTATCTACTGCTAACAGATAATGGTGAGCCAGAGTGTTTTGAAGAGGCATTACAGTCAGATACATGGGTTAAGTGGGAGCAGGCCATAGATGAGGAGATGGACTCTCTTGAGTCTAATCGTACATGGGAGCTAATCACTCTCCCTAAGGGTAAGAAAACTCTTCATAACAAATGGATTTACAGATTAAAGGAGGAGCACGATGGTTCGAAACGGTACAAGGCTAGACTGGTTGTGAAAGGGTTTCAACAAAAGGCAGGTATCGATTTCACTGAAATATTTTCACCTGTGATGAAAATGTCTGTGATTCGCATGGTCTTGAGTATAGTAGCTACAGAGGACTTACATCTAGAGCAGCTAGATGTTAAGACAGCCTTTCTTCATGGGGACCTTGAAGAAGAGATATATATGCATCAGCCGACAGGATACGTGGCACCAGAAAAGGAGAACAAGGTGTGCAGACTGAAGAAGAGTTTATATGGCCTGAAGCAGACCCCGAGACTGTGGTACAAGAAATTCGACAGTTTCATGTTGGGAAACGGCTTTAGGAGATGTCATGCAGACCACTGTTGTTACTTGAAGAAGTTTGATACGTCATATATCATTCTTCTTCTGTATGTTGATGATATACTTGTGGCCGGTTCTAGCATGAAGGATATCTCAGATCTCAAAAGACAACTGTCTAGAGAATTTTTCATGAAGGATTTAGGAGCTGCAAAATAAATCCTAGGCATGAGGATAAAGCGTGACAGGAAAAACAAGAAACTAGTTTTGTTACAAGCAGAGTACATAGCCAAGGTACTTGACCGATTCAATATAGGAGGTGCAAAGCCAGTTAGCACTCCATTAGCCAACCACATGAAGCTATCTAAGGAGCAAGGGGCAAAGACACAGGAGGAACGAGACTACATGGCTAAAGTCCCATACCCGTCAGCTATTGGGAGTCTCATGTATACTATGGTGAGCACGAGGCCAGACATTGCTCAAGCAATGGGAGTTGTTAGCAGGTTCATGAATAACCCCGGGAAGAAACATTGGGAAGCTGTGATGTGGATCCTTAGATATTTGGTAGGTACTAAGGATGTAGGGTTATGCTATGGTGGATCGAAATCAAGCTACAAGGCTATATGAATTCAGATTTGGCAGGAGATATTGATAGCAGGAGAAGCACTACAGGTTATGTCTTTACTCTGGGTAGTGCTGCAGTTAGTTGGGTCTCTCAGTTATAGAAGATAGTATCTATCAGTACGACAGAAGCAGAATATGTTATGGCTACAAAAGCAAACAAGGAGATGATGTGGATGTAAGGTTTCATGAAAGAGTTCGGTAAGAAGCAAGTAGATTGCAAACTGTACAGTGACAGTCAGAGTGTAATACACTTGGCCAAGAATTTAGCCTTTCATTCAAGGACTAAGCATATTTCCATCAGATATCACTTCATACATTCGTTACTGGAAGATAGATCGATTGCTCTGGAGAAGATTCATACAAGTGAGAATCCTGCGGATATGTTTACCAAGGCAGTCACACGAGAGAAGCTGAAGCTTTGTTCAGCTTTGATTGGTCTTCAGGCTTGAAGACGGGGAGGTGGTGCACCCCGGATAAAGAAGACAAAGGTTTATGGCGATGTATCTCCAAGTGGGAGATTGTTGAGAAGTGGAGCCACATGTGTGGATTTCGTGTCGCAAGTCCTTTCGCAACTCGGATGCTGAAAGGAGTTTCACAGATTTCGTGTCTTAAGTCCTTTCGCAACTGGGATGCGGAAAGGAGTTTCGCGGATTTCCTGTCGCAAGTCCTTTCGCAACTGGGATGCGGAAAGGGAAGTTGCCAAAACTATAAATCGGGGTCCCTAAGACTATTCTAGGGTTAAGGTGAATATTGAAAAATATTTCTAAGGTGTGGGCAAGGAATTTTCTTTGTACTTCTAAGGGAGAGGTTAGTATATTGCCTTGTAATCTTCATTCTTCATAGTAGAAGTTTGCATCCATAGTTTTTTACCCTAGATTAGGGTTTTTCCACGTATATCTTGTCTTGTGGTTTGTTTTAGATTGCTTTGATTTGTTTCTAGTTTATATTTTTTCCTGTTTATCATTTGTGGGTGAGGCCTGAGATTGGATCTAGGCTCACTGCGTGGTTAGCGTGCTGTGCAACATGTTGTACTCATGGGTGTCTGAAAATTTTT
This sequence comes from Magnolia changhungtana, assembly GCA_030180095.1. NCBI lineage: Eukaryota > Viridiplantae > Streptophyta > Magnoliopsida > Magnoliales > Magnoliaceae > Magnolia > Magnolia changhungtana. Next base: position 6,655,846 of record JASAUF010000377.1, on the reverse strand, counting down.
ACCATTCTCAAAACCAAATCTCTTCACTAGATTCCTAGTATATTTGGTTTGAGAGATAAATATACTATCTTTGAGGTATTTCACTGGGAGACAATGGAAATAATTTACCTCGACAACCATACTCATTTCGAATTCTGATTTCATCGAATCTGCAAACTTAGATGAGAGGTCAGTACAGGTTGATCCATAGATAATATCATCTACATATATATGAACAATCAATATATCTTCATTACATTTTTTGATAAATAAGTTTTATCAACACTCCCCATTTTAAAATTGGACTAAGTAGAAATTTAATCAGTTTTTCATACCATGCTCTTAGGGCTTGTTTTAAACCATATAAAGTCTTTTAAAGATGGTATACATTATCAAGAAGTTTGGGATCTTCAAAGCCCTTAGGTTGTTCAACATAAACTTCCTCATTTAAATTACCATTTAAGAAAGCACTTTTGACATCTATTTGATATATTTTAAAAATTTTATAGCATGCAATGAAAATAAATAATCCGATAGATTCAAGACAAGCAACAGTGCAAAGGTTTCATCGTAGTCAATCCCTTCAATTCCTGTTTCTACATGACATTCGCTCTTTTCTCAGTTACGCAAGATTCTATATAAGGTTCATTAAGTATTTCAGTCAAATTTTTAGACCATTGAGTAACCTCCTTCAAAAGGATATCACATTTGAGTGGACTAACTCATGTCAAGAGGCTTTTACAAAGCTAAAGTATATGCTGGTAACGACACCAATCATGTAGTCACTCGATTGGAGAATTTCTTTTTAAATCATTTGTGACGCTAGTGACTATGTGGTTGGAGTTGTGTTAGGCCAAAGGAAGGATAAAAAGTCATGTGCTATCTACTAACAAGTAGAATGTTGAATGGTGCCTAGATAAATTACTCCACAGAAAAGGAACTCATTGTAGTTTTTACTCTAAATAAATTCAAGTCCTCCTTGATTGGATCCAAAATTATAATTTCCACTGACCATGCAGTGCTCAAGTATCTTCTCTTAAAGAAGGATGCTAAGCCCTATCTTTTGAGATGGATCCTCCTACTCCAAGAGTTCAACTTTGAGATATGTGACAAAGAGTAGAGAATGTAGCAGTGAACCATTTGTCTTGACTTATCCTCTTAGATTTCATTGAGATTTAACCGATCTAAACAATTATTTCTTATTTTCCTAATTACTTTGGTATGCTGACTAGTTAATTATCTTGTACAGGTAAATTTCCAATCTATTGGACGTCACGAGATAAAAAGAGGTTTTTAGCTGAGGTACGTAGTTTTTTCTAGGATGACCCATATTTGTTTAAATATTGCCCAGATCAAATCATTAGGAGATGTCCCGAACAATTAACAAAATAGTTGTCATCTCATTTTGTCACGCACAAGCTTGTGGTGGTCATTTTTTGGCGAAGCAAACCACTAACAAGAATTTACAATGCGGTTTCTATTAGCCGACAATGTTCAAGAATACCCATGAGTTTTGTAAAGTGTGTGCGCGATACCAGAAATTAGGAAGGATGTCCAGTTGAGATGCAATGCCCTTAAATCCAATTTTAATTGTAGATTTTTATTTTTTTTATTTTTTTTGGTTGTTGGGGTATCAAGTTTATAGGACCATTCCCTTCATCTTTTGGACACCTTTATATCCTCCTAGCTGTGGATTATGTTTCAAAATGGGTATAGGCGATTCCATGTAGGTCTAATGACTATAAAATAGTTCTATGATTTCTGAAAGAAAATATTTTGTCAAGATTTGGATCGCCTAAAGCCATCATAAGTCAAACCATTTGCAAACCTTATGGAGAAATATGGCATAACTCACAAAGTGGCTACACTATATCACCCACAAATAAGTGGGCAAGTTGACAAAGCAAATAGGAAAGTTAAATAGATTTTAGAAAAAACCATAAATCCAAAACACAAGGATTCGTCTTTAGGCTAACCTATGTGTTGTGGGCTTACAAGATTGCATTTAAGAACCCTATTGGTATGTCTCCTTACAATTTTGTCTATGGGAAAGCTTGTCATTTGCCAGTGGAGTTGGAACATAAGGCATACTAGGCAATTAAGAATTTCAATTTCTATTTGAATAAAGCTGCACGCTTCGCAAGCTCCAATTGTGGAATTGGAAGAAATCAGAAAAGGTGCATAATAAAATGCTAAAATATACAAAGAATGCATGAAGGTGGTTTATGACAAGAATTCAAAAAGACATTTGAACAAAAACAGAAGGCTTTATTGTATAACTCTCTTCTCCATATATTTCCTAAAAAGTTGCGATTTAGATGGATTGGCCCTTTCATTTTGAAGAATATTTATCCTAATGGGGCCGTGGAAGTTAAGAATCCCCTAAACAGTAATGTGTTTAAGGTAAACAGACAAAGGTTGAAACCGTTTGTGAAAAACATTTTCTCCAGAGGATGAGTCCATACCTTTGGAAGCGTAAGATTTTTCCCTAGCTATTCTAAGAATTAGTTTTCTCTGGGAGAGTAGGATTTTTTATTTTTTATTTAGTTCTTTTTAGTTGGTTGAAGCTTCAATCAATGAAATTCGCATTCCATTTTCGTCACCTTTCAGGTACTTTTCTTCTCACACTTATTTTTATTGCTCTCATGTTGATTTTATTGCATACATTCTAACATTGAGGACAATGTCAAGGCACCAATGTTGAGGATTTTTGAAACTTAAGAGTCTAATTGTTTAGTAATTTTCAAGGTTGAGTTCAAGTTATCAATTCGTAATTGGATAGTTTAAACATTGATTGAGTTATGAATTCATATTCCACACCTAGCTCACATTTCTAAAGTTTTAGTTGGATATTGTAGTATTAACTTAATGATTATTGAGAATGATAGGAACCAAGCCTAGAAATTTGTCCATCATGTTGAAAAAAAAAAGAAGAGTAATACCCAGCTTTTAAAAAAAAATAGTGTTATCGAAAAGGTTACCTCTTGAATGAATGAATGAAAAAAAAATATATAAATAAATAAAAATGAATGAGAGATAGTGTGAGAGTCGTCGATGAAAAAATCAAAAGTTGGAAGAATAAAGTGATGAACTTTAAGGCAAAGTTTCTAGTTAAGGTTTTGGTTGATTTGACCATTTCGTTAATTATTAATGTTATCATGAAAATAAAGAGCTAACCTTTAATAGTGTTAAGTCTAGATTTCACTATGCACCCATGGAACTTAATGTTTAGAAAATTTAAATTATACGATTAATGCTTTGAACTTGATTATGATATTTACTAAGTGTTAGAGTTTAGGTGGAAGTTATGCTTTACATTAATGTACCTTGGATTTCCAGAATTTAGATTGTTTTTTTTTTTTTTAAGGATTACTTGGGTTTATAGAAACATCTCTTTTGAGAATTTTTCTTTGGATTTGAAATTCTTTTGCATGTTTTGCTCAAGACTAGCAAAATGCTAGTTGGGCGGGGAGGGGGGTGTTGAGACTCAAATATTGCATATTGATCCCCTCTATTGCACTAGTTTCAACTGTATCTAAGTAATAAATTGATCTAATTAGATATGTTTTCTACATGCTTTGTGATTTTGGATATAAAGTTGAATACATGCTTAAATGGATGATTTAAAGCTCAAAAAGTGATCAAGCTCAAAGGCAGTGAAGAATTAGAGATTTGGAGATCAAAATTTGAAGATTTTAAGACATGTATAAATAAGAAAATCAAGTGTTGAAGCTGGAGAAAAGCCTGGAAAATCACGCAGTCACATAACAGAAATAATACATTGTTCAGTGCCACTTAAGGTTGGTTCGGTCCAACCGAAGGTGCCAAAGACAGTCCAACAACAAACAATGGGTTTTCAAAGTAATTCGGCACCACCGAAGGACTATTTTGTGTGACCGAAGTGATGTTTGGTGCGACCGAAGGGTGTTTAGCCTGATTGAAAGGGGATAGAGATTTCAAAGGTGTTCACCCGCAATCGAAGGAATCTTCAGTTGGATTCGATACAACCAAAGGTGATAGCCAGTATAATTGAAGTATAACAAAAGTGCATAAATTTGAAGTCAATGTGAAATCTTCATATTTAAAAGGGTATTTTAGGCCCTGTTAAGGAGGAATTAGGGATTATGAGATAAACCAAGTAGCGGTGGAGCTTCCACAGAGTCATTTTTCTTCTTCAATCCTTCAATTAATGTTTTTCTTTTGTTTCTATTTAAGATATTAGTTGTGCTTGGCTAATCTCTTAGCTAAGGCTAAGGGATGAGCCTTTTGATAGATATTTGATATTTAATTTGTTTTCATTGAAAGTTTTTAGGTTTTCATATTGAATGGTGATTAAATTACTTGGTTAGAGAAGGAATCAATTTGTAAAATTGATTGATCTATTGTCACCTTCGGGTACATTAGATGCTTTTGATTACATGTGATTGATTGCCTATATTTTTTATGAGAGATCAATCTATCTTAATTTTAATCGATGTTGGATGTTTATGATTGATATTGTTGCGGCATTTTCTAATTAGAATGGATTGAAATATTCAATTCTAGTTGAGTTATCAACTCGAAAAGATGAATTGAATTTAAAATTCATTGCTTGGGGATTCCTAGATATGTGGCTGCTTTTATTATTTATTTAAACTCTTTATTCAACCACCCGTTGGATTAAAAACCCAGGAAACCATTTAGCTATCACTATGTTCACACCAATTCCCTATGGATCGACCTTGGTCTTACCAAGTTATTATTATAACACGGTCCTACAACTGGGATTGCCTAACAACATCTGTCTTTATAGATAAAAAATATAAAATACATGTTGCACCCAACCTTATGTTGATATTGTCTTGAGAATGATAGTGACTAGTGTTGGCCCCATAGAAGGGGCAATCGTCATCGGAGAGTGGTCCCCCTCTCTGAAAAAAAAATTAAAAAAGTCACCTAAAACTCACATAAATGGAGGGAATAATGCTAGATGCATGTCAAAAGCTCGCTGGAGTGGGTCATATGGAGGTGACAACAACAGTCTATGGTGGTCCCTTCTCTCGATTTAAAAAAAAAATGCAAATGGGGTCTGAGGTTCGGTCTTAACCCCACATAAATTTTCAAACTGGTTTTGTGGGGCGCACCGTGCGTATATACTAAAATTCACTTTAACCATTAGCTCGAGGATTTAATTTTAGGCGCATGGCCCTAAAAGTGAGGGAAGAAAACATCAAGGGTGGACTGCATCAAAGAAAATAATTTTGAAAGAAAGGTCACCGTTATCTCCATTAGGGGGCCATAGAGAGCTCCAATCAAGATGAAATCAATGAATTCTATGGTCCCAGGATGCCCCGAATAAAATGAACAGATAAGAGCTCCCATGAAGTGGGCCTAAGCCTCATTTAATGAGACCCACTCTCTTTTTGGAAGAAGCCTTATTAATTTCCAAGAGAAGCGGCCCCATACGTTGGCATAAAGGAATTTTTTCTCCTAAAAAACTAAAAAGTTGGCCGGGGGCAAAAAAACAACAGTTAGGAAAGTAGGGACAAAACCTTACAAAGTTCAAACCTTAGACCCATTGTTATATATATATATATATATATATATATATATATATATATATATATATATATATATATATAATGATATTTTTGTTTTCGCCCTCATCTAGTTCTATCCAGCCTAACGAACAGGGTGGAAGGCAAATAAACAATACAGGGGGCATTAGGAAGTTTTTAATGGTGGGCGTGAAATTGCCATTATTTCCTATGGTGTTGTTCACTTGAGATTTAGACCTGCCTCATTCTTTGGCTCATGCCTTAAAATGTGCTGGAAATGTGGATTGATGGCATGGATAAAAAAAAAACATACATTATAATGGCCCCACAAAGACTGAGGAGCACTAAGCTCAGCACTGGAGTAGTTGCCATTGAAACGAAGTTTGAATTTTCTACTGTGCATATTTCTTCTCCATGTTATGCATAATAAATGATTTCCTACTTTTATAAGCAAAAGGAGATCCTAATAAAATGGTAATCATAGCAAACCGTCTCTATGGGTTCATTTGGCATCTCTACTCAAATTCAATTAGAGCTTTTCAAATAAGAGCTATTTTAATAAGCTCTTTATACTCTGGCTCTCATTTTAAATAAGCTCGTTTGGTCAAATCATTTAAAAAAAAAAAAAAATCTTATATGAAATAAGTGTGTTTTGTAAAACTTCATGTAAGAGATTTGTAGGGATAATTAATGTCATTTCAAAGATTACAACTCTATTATAAGAGTAATCTAGACGGTTGCCTAGTTGATCTCACCATTGATGGACCGTGCCACAAATGGCAAAAGAATGTATGGCCACAATCTTTGTGTTTTAAAACATTTGGGCCATCCATTATGTCAGACATTGGATGTCGATCGTGCATCATATGGAGCCCATGATATGGACTGTCCATTGTTTGAGCGAAATGTTCAAAGTGGACCATCCGTGGCCCATCTTAGATGTGGACCATCCATTATGTGGCGCCCACCTTGATGTAGGTCATTCATCATGTGGGGCCCCTCAATGTCGACTACTCATCACATGATATCCAAATTTGATGTGTCTATATATGGGCCACACCTTCGAAGTGGGTTGTCCATCATGCGGGACCCACTTTTGATGTCCACCATCCATCGTGTGGGGCACACATTCTATGTGGATCATCCATCATGTTGGGCCACTTTGGATATGGGTTGTCCATCATGCGAGACGTTAGATGTGAATCGTCCATTAGGTAAGGGCCACTTGTGTGGACTGTCCGTCATGGAGGGGGGGGGTGTCACACTTTAATGTGGACCATCCATCATGTGAGGTCCACTTTGTCCATTATGTGGGCCCACCTTGATGTGGACCATTCATTATGTGAGACCCCACCTTCAATATGGGTCGTTCATGTGGGCCCACCTTTGACGTCCGTCATGTAGGTCACCTTCAATGTCCATCATCCATCATGTGGTTCCCACCTTTGATGTGGACCGTTCATCAAGTGAGGCCACTTGATGCGGATGGTCCATCATGTTGGGCCACACTTTAATGTGGGCCACCCATCATGTGGGGCCCACCTTTGATATGAACCATGCATTATGTCGGCCTACCTTGATGTGGGCCATTCATCATGTGGGGCTCCACCTTCAATATGGGTCATTCATCATGTCGGTCTACCTTTGATGTAAACCATCCATCATATGGGCCCCACCTTTGTTGTGGACCGTCTATCATATGGGGCCCACTTAATGTGGACCGTCCATGCGGGGCCACATTTTGATGTAGGTCATTCATCGCGCGGGACCTACCTTTGATGTCCACTATCCATCATGTGGGTCCCACCTTTTCTGTGGATTGTCCATCATGTGGGGCCTAACCTTCAATATGGGTCATTCATCTTGTTGGCCCACCTTCGATGTCAACCTTCCATCATGTGGTCCCACCTTCAATGTCCACCATCCATCTTGTGGATCTCACTTTTGATGTGGACCATCCATCATATGTGGCTACACTTTGATGTGAGCCATCCATCATGTGGAGCCCACCTTGAAATGATCGTGCATTATTTGGGTCCACCTTGATATGATCATGGATTATTTGGGCCCACCCTTTTGTGGACCATTCATCATGTGGAGCCCCAACTTATGGGTCGTTCATCATGTGGGGCCCCATGTCACGCCCCACACTAGGTAACCGGATTCACAAGGAACCCGATAACCGGTTCTGACTACAACAGCCTCCTTAGTACCCCATTCTCGGCTCCTGAAATAGGTTCCGATCCTGGGATTCTACAAGGAGAATTTTCATAACAGTATAATCATTACCAATACGAGCATACCCAAGATCATAACAAGTATATCTGAGAATAACAATGGCATACATCACAAAATCCACTATGAATTTGAACTTTTACAAGTATCCATAAGGTCCAAAAGGACATATATAAGATGATAAAAAAGGAGAGAAAAGTCAGCAACACTGAAGTCCTCAAGCTCAATTCTACTCCACGCTTTGCTGCTACGATGCCTGCCTAGAATCTCTTGCACGCATCAATCGTGCATAAGCTTATAGAAGCTTAGAGGGTGGTGAAAGTGTGTGACAATAGTGCACAGAGGAATAGAAGGAGGTACAAGAAGAGAAACATGCTCAATAACAATATTACTAGCCTTACCAAGGCTTATCATGAATACGATGCAATGAGTGTTGGGCACCATACTAAGGCAATGCATGAAGGGACTTATGTAGTCAATGCTAATGCGATGCAAGTAATGCCTGTGCTCATATCCAAACCACATGTCAAGTACATTTCCAATCATAAGGAAATAATCGGGGTCCCTTACAATGCTGGATGACTGCCGCTCTACAGACCCGCACAGTCAAACAAGTGTAAGAGACCTAATTACCTGCCTGTGGACAACCAATTACCAGCAAGACCTGACGGTAGCGGACCCATTTCACGAGCTGGTCAGACTCAGCCTAGTAATGCCCTCCCTCATAGGCGGATAAGGCCACATCCCCATCCAACCGACTACACGACAGTGGGAGTCGCAACCTAAAGGTGTAAGGCCCTTGTGCGCTCATGTTTCTACCCGGTCACGGCGTTGGAGCAGATTCTTGGTACCATGAAAGTTTTAAAAATTTCACCCATGGGCATCCTATGCACCCGGTATGCTCAAGTAATATTTCTAGTGTCCACACATACGGCCATCCACGAACGTCCCTGTAGAGGCAAGGCTTTGGTGAAGCAAGGGCGGTATCACGATGAAATGCGTTGCCAATGCATGAGTCACACATACAGATCATGTACCAGCTTCAGGCACTCAATGTGCACATGGGGAGAAACTACATCCCTCAATAACCACCATACAATGCAATCAATTCACACAAATGATACATATGGGCCATAATGAAGTAAGTGTGCTACTTGTACAATATGTAATCCTCCATCCCAAGGAGGGTCAAGGTCTAGGTACATAGACAGGTGCTCTAAGGAGAAGTGAAGTCTTCTAGTGGGGGCCTAATACTTTGGGGTGACCCACAAGCTAAGAGAGTCATAAGGTCTTAATGGAGGAAATGGTCCTTGTCAGGCCCAAGGTGGGCCTTCAACCACCTATAAGGGTCCTATAGGCCTAACTTAGGGCCACCAAGGAGGACATCCAACCTCAGCTGGGTCCTAAAAGGTAGCCTGCTACGCATATAAGGTAAGGTCCAAGGCCCAAGCAATGCATGGCCTAATGGGCTATACACAAAGCCCAAATCATAGGCAACATGGTGGGCCCTCAAGCAAGGTTTGGGCCCAACCATAAGGGTCATAAAACCACATATTGTGATGGGCCTCATGGGCAGCCCAGTAGTTTAACTATATGGGCAAATTTCACACTTAACACAAGTGAGTTGGGCCTTACTTTTTAGCCCCGGTACCGGGTTGATTTAGTGGGCAGCCAAGGGCCCAACTACTTGCATATTATAGCCCATAAACCCATCAGAATAGGTAGAAGAGTATAGGGCCAAAAGTCAATGGACCTACTTAGAAGGTTCTAATCCAAAAGGGCCTAAGGAACTAGTCAATTAACCACATACAATGTTCTAATAAAAACTCAACTTGGGTGGGCCTTAGATGAGTACTAATTCACCCAAAAATACTAAAAGAAAGTGGCAAGATAACTGGTTAAATCAACCTCAAAACTGATGGGCCGTGCTGCCCCAAAAACAACATTTATGAGCCTATCTAGAAAGTTCAATGCATAGGTAACTCTATGGGCCTGTGTATATGGCTCAAAAACTCATCTAAAGGGCCTCAATTGAATGCTACTGAAGGGGAGGATGATCAAGTCCCCTATAGACCCCATATGGATGAACGGTGGAATATAAAATATATTAAAGTGGGCCCACAAAGTGGCTTGAATGGCCAACCAAGGCTGGACGCCCCAGCCTGGATGTCCCAGTCTGGTGGGCCACTCCATGCCACACCACGACGGTACAGAGGCCCGTTGGCCCTGAAATTTTGTAGGTTGGTACTTTCATAGGTGGGTCGCACCTCAATAAAAATCTGGTTAATCTAGACATCCCAACGTGGTGGGCTGGTCCAGCCTTTACCACAGTGTGCATAGGAGTCCATTGACCTTAAAATTTGGTAGGTGGGTCCTACCATGGGTAGACTACCTCTTTGTAAATTTTTATAATTTTTGGATACCCAAAGTATTTTAATTAAATTCAGGATTACAGACTGTCCTAGGTGAAATGTTGCTGGAATTATAACTGTCCCCATGTTTGGGACCACATAGGGTGGGTCCGGGGCCTCCAAAATTTCTAAAATTTGGGCCCAAGGTCCTTCATCAAGCCTACAACAAGGTGGGACCCAGAAATATGGCCCACCATCTAAGAAAGTATTTTTAAAATTTAATTTTTAAGGGACTATACTACTGGACTGCACAGCAGAAATTTTTGGCAGTCCACTATGTTGGCCTACCCTTTTGGATGCCCAAATGGGGTCTAATAGGGCTGAAATTTGGTATGATTGTAGGTGGGTCATGCACATAAAGGAATCACATATAAATTTGTATTAATCTTCCCACCAAATTACCAGAAATTAAGCCCCAAGGTAGCCCAAAAATTTGTCCAGACAGTTTCTGGACAGCAGCAATAGGTTGGAAAGAAATAATTATAAACAGTAATTAGAATGGGATTTAATCTTAGAAAATTAGAGAATGGACCTTCCTAGTAGGCCCCACAATTATCCAGACCACCCACCATCCAAAATACCTTTGCGTTGGATTTTGGGGCCACATGTCATAGGGTGGAATGTCATGGGCGTCCTCTCTCTTTTGGGTGGCTGAATTTTTATTGGCCCATAAGGTAGGCCACACACCATGATCAGGGATAAAAATAAGGGAAAAGAAGAGAAGGAAGGGCAATCCAGCCATAGGGAAGGGTTCCGCTACTATTGAGCCCTTCCAAGAACAATCCAACCACACATCTTGCATAGATTTACATCTACAACATGGATCTTTCACATGCATGGCTAAAAATTAAAATGGATGGTGGGGATACCATTCCAACCATAATCCCAAGATCTAGATGACCTCATCATGTAAAGAAATAAAAGGCTCCACCATGATAGGGTCCATAGAGGAAAGCCCCATGCATGGGACATACATGCATACGGTGGGCCATTTGGCCACACCTATGGGGACGTGTGGGATCTCCACCATTGATTGATAGGTGTTACACTCCCATCATGAAGAGAAGAAGGGATCTACACTAAAAAAATCAGATTACACCATAAAGAAGCACCCACCTCTTGGATCTCCAAGCTTTTACCACCACTAAGAACCTCAAGCTCTAAGGGTTACAAGATGGAGTTATGATGGTGAGATGGAGTGGAAATGGGGAAGAAAATTCGCTGGAAAAGAGGGGAGAAGGGGCTGAAAGTTTTTCACCATGAGAGGAGAAGAATGAGAGAAATGAGGGAGGAGAGAGAGGAAGGGAGAGTTTCTAGCAAAGAAATGATTGTTTCTTGGAGAGGGTTGCTTGGGAAGAGGGAGATAGCATAGATAAGAGAAAAGAAATGATGGCTATGGGAGGAAATTACTATGTTGTAGGTTTTAGACTAGGCTTGGGTAGTGACTTGAGTGGGTAGTGTCATTCTATAGAATTGTATAGTGTGTGTGTGTGGTGTGCATGGGGAATTGTGCCATGGAGGTGGTCCACAAGCATTTGCACAAAAGTGGGCCACATGATCAAGGGCCATATTATGTAACGCTCATAACTTTTGATCCATAAGTCGGATGGACGCACAAGACGTGTCGTTGGAACCGCAACGACGATTTGAACAAGATGGCATAGGTCTCGGGTCAATCCGAGTTTGGTCTACATGACCAGACTCAAGGATGACTGCAAATACTACCCAAAGGTCGTGAGTCGCCGGAATTTAACCAGAAGGACCGCTGGACCAAAATGAACAAGATGCATACTCACACACACACATGCACACATGCGAACTCGGGTCGGGTCTCACACCCCAACTTTAGTATAGCTAGTTCATCAAGTGGGCCCACCTTAGATAGATGTTAAATAGAAGTGAAGAAGGTCAGATGGAAATTACTTGAACATTTTAAGGACAAACTTGTTAAATAAATTATCCAAAAATGTCTACCCACAAGTTAAATAACCTCTTAACAAAAAAGTGACATCTCCACCACTCTTAACAAAATATTCTTGTGTGGTTTATGTGGTTAACTTTTTCTCTTCATTATCTTCTTTCTATTTATTGTACATGATCATTGCATATTCCGTGTGCCATTGGATTCAAATAGTATTTGATTTAGAGGCAATATGAGGTGTACTAATGTGAACACCTGCGACCAGCCTCACCTCTCACTCTGGTGCTTTCCTTATTGGTACGAAAAGGGAATAGTATTAACTCAAGAATGATATGACGATTGGGAGTCGCCACTAGTCAATAAAACTTAAATCTATTGTCAGCTAGATACCATAAAATCGCTTGTGAGATGGGGAATTACAAGACTCTCCAACTCTAGTTATTTTGACAGTTGATTTGTGATAAGAGATTCCGCTGGTCTCGATGATGAAAAAGGATTAGGTTAGGCACCATTTTCTATTTGCACAACATGCGATATCTACTTTATAGGATTTTGAGATTTTTCGAAGATTCAACTAGGTTCTAGAAAGTCTATACTTACGGTCGGATTAGCACTCAACACCAGTCTAGCAAACCAAAGTAAAAAAAAAAAAAAGAAAAAAAAAGTAGTAATAGAAGCAATTAAAGGAATGTGTGAAATATGAACGCAAGCTTAGACGAGATGTGAGAAGGAAAGGGAGAAATTGTACACTCTTTTAACAAAAAGATGATCAGGCATTCGCGATTCCAACCCTACTCATAGACTTCAACAAACTTCTTTATCTCTCTTTCAAAGGCTTCTCTAAGAAATGGTTAGAAACGAAAAATTAACTTATAACAACATATTCAATAAGGTCTTTCCCTAATATGTTTGAAAGAAACTTGTAAGTTGAGATATAAATGTGAATAGGACTAAATCAATTGAGTTGTTGGACAATCTTCACCAAAAATCTTAGGTAGGAGAACCTTATTTCACGACTTCCTTGATTTCAGTATTTCAAGATGATAAATATAATAAAAAGATTATCAATCACTATAATACACATAGAGTTATAATGGTTTGGTGTTTAGCACACACCTACTCCACTACTAAAATTATTTCTCCACATAATTTTAGCTTTCCACTATATTCAAGGTTTTCACAGGTTAACCTCAATAACCTCTTACAGTTTTTTTTTTTAAACAAGTTATCACAACTAACCTCAAGTGGTTTTCATGGGCTTATCACTCCTTAACCTGACGAGATTTTTTGGGCAATCTCAAACAACTCAAACTGAAAGTAATTTACTGAAATTTAAAACTTATCTTCTTGAAGATGTGGGTCGAAGCGAAGATATCGATGAAGCATTTGAAGTTGAAGCTTCAATAGATGCAGCGATCCTTTCTTTTCTTAGATGAATATGAACCAATGTATGCACAACCAAGAAGGATATAGGGATATATGATTTTTCAAAGAACAAATCCTAAATGTTGCAGATTCAATCCTATATTGTCAAGTTGAGTATATGACACTCTCTAATTGAATTTTACACTACTTGAGAAGAGAATTGAATAAGATACACAAATAATATAAGAATGATAATGCAAATAGCTTGAAAAAGAATAAGATTTCTTTCTATTGTTTCTAGAAAATTTTCTCTCTTTTTTTTTTTTCATGTTTTTAAAACATTGAGAAATGATCTTTATTTATAGGAAAAGTTTCGGATCTTCAGTTAGCCTAAGAAACCATTTGGTTAACTGGATTTACATAATTCTATTTCAACAGCTAGCTGATTTCATGGGATCTTAATTTGAAATAAACTTAAGTTGGCCCGAGCCAAACTTTGGCTAGTAGGATACAGGGTTCAGCTGGCCTAAGTTTCTGGGAAAAAAAAAAAAACTGCATTGCTAGAAACTTGATATAGGTTGATCTCGGGCTGACCCGAGTTGGTTCTGCTAGCTGAAGACAGGGTTGGGCTGGTTGAACACCATTAAATTTTCATGTAAAAAAGCAATAAGTTAAATATTAGAAAAGCACTAAGATGTACTTTAGCCTAAGGTCTTTCCTAAGGTCTTCTTTACATGTAGATTGACATACAATTGATTCTTCTCTTGAAATATTTCTGAGCCTTCTAATCTTGAGATGTTGAGTCGTGCTCTAGTCTTGAAATGTTTGAAGTGAGTTGAAGTTCTATACACTATACATTTTGTCTATGAAATTTGACAATTAACTTGTGTGCTTAAACCATTAGCACTTACAATCCCCCCCCTTTGTCAATTTTGTGACAAAACATAACATATTACACATTCATCACACTCATCACATTATAAATACTCAAATAATTACATAGACTCAACAAGTATAACTAGAATAATGAAGGCCTTGAATCATTAACTTTTAGCGCAAGATTTCACATGAAGAATATGTTGTCTTCTCCCCATGAAAAATATATTAAAAAGAACTTGTTTCCACATATATATGATCATCTCTCCTCATTTTTGTCACTAGTTGACAAAGGAAAATGAAGTATATTAAACATACAGGAAGCAAGAATAAGATATATCAAGAGAATTAACATGAAACATAGCAAAGTTCAAAGATTAAACAAGGATTTCAAGACTTTAATAATATCCAAATCAACAATTCAAGAAAATAAACATCATTTAGATTTAGAAGAAGATGGAGCATGCATCTTAAGATTAATATTTTTCAAGTTCTTGCTCATACGATGAAAGTATTTTTTTTCATGTAATTCATATTTAGCTTTTGATTTAAAAGCAAGGCTTCTTGAGAAACATGCAAAGCATCCATTTGATGCTCCAAAGCAGATAATATCTCATGAAAGTTAGAAGGACAATAATCAGAATCATCCTCATCTTCAGTCAGTTTTTCTTCCTATTCATTAAATATGTCAATCATGGTGACATCTTTTCCCTCTTCATGCCTATTGCCATGTGCACCTTTTTTCTCGGGGTAGAAGAGCTAAATTCATCATATGTAGATTAGAAGATTTAAAATGAAGCTCGGATTTTGGCGCCTCCAACGAAGGAATTTGGACTCGAAAAGATAATGGGAGAGATGTCAGAAGGTAACCGAATAAAAGAGAACCATACTTTGGATGCATCCAATAATGAATAATGGAGTAACAAATTAGAGTCGAAAGATAAATTTTGACTCTAATAGCTATCACATGAAGGATACAAACCACGAATGGTGTGAGATCGGTTTTATTACCGACTTTTGAATAAACATTTGACATAAAAATGCAAAGAAGAACATGATACTGAGGAAAAAGTTTCCCAATTGGTAAAGCATTACGTGATCTTTAGTCTACATCAAAACCACACAATACTTTATTAACAAATTCACTTTCAGAGTTTGACATCTTTTTCATAAGAGGACATTAAAAAAATATATTTTTAATCACAAAAATAAAGACAATCAAGCAAAAAAAAAAAAAAAAAGCTTTAAGAAGATGATTATATAAAACACAAGCCAATATTGTGCCTTCAATATAAAATTTTAATATTGTCAAGTGGCTTGCTTAGAATATCTACAAGCCAGTTTGAATGTATTCCAACATAATTGTCTTTTCTTTAACTAACTCTTGTATATAATGATATCAGATGTCAATATGCTTTGTTCAAGAGTGTTGGATAGGATTTTTGGATATATTAATTGCACTGGTGTTATCACAATACAAATTTATTGTATCTTGATTTATGTCGTAATCATCTAGCATTCGCTTCATCCGCATACGCTGAGTACACGCATTTTCGGCAGTAATGTATTATACTTCTGCAGTAGATAAAGATATTGAGTTTTTCTTTTTGCTCATCTAGGAGACTAGAAAGTTTCTAATGTAGAAACATCAATTGCTAGTGAATTTTCTATCATCGATATTTCCTGCCCAATATGCATCAATATATCCTGCTATTTGAATAGACGTATCATGTGGATATCACAGATCGAGATTAGCAGTGCTTGAAACATATTTAATTATATGTTTGATAGTTGAGAGATGAGATTCTTTAAGATCAGATTGATATCTTGCACAAATACCAACACTAAATAATATATCTGGTCTACTAGCAGTTAAATATAGCAAGTTACCAATCATGCTTTTGATAAAGATGAGAATCAACACTTTTACCTGATTTATCCTTGAATAATATAAGTGTTGTACTTGTGGGATGTTAAGAGTCAAATATTTCCTATTAGACCCCAGTTATCACATGGTTTTATGAACATGATAATATTTAACGTTATATTTTAATCATGTTTTTATTATAAGGTGAATTTACGAGCTTGGACTGAAAAGGGTGCTAAAGGCATGGATTTGATGCTCAAGAATCACTAAGGCAAGGGACGGATCTTAGGGGACCAAGATTTAAGAATTCACACACCAAAGATCCGAGAAAACCCGATGATTGAAAATAAACAGTCCTGAAAATCGTCTTGAACGCAAGATCACAATGTTCCCACCATCCATTTGACTCAAAACTTCATATCTGGCCTGAGGATCATAAAGTAACTATACACGTAAAATTTCATCCATTGGATCTTCGTGGAAGTAGCCCAATGGACAGATCAGCCACTAAATCACTTATTTGGGGCCCACCGGATATCTGGATATGCTTCAATTTTGGTCTCAACCCCTTAAATTAGATGAGAAAGTGGATGGACGGAATGGATTTCTCAAAACATTAAGGTGGGAACCACTTTTACATGGTGTACATGTGCACAACACACGTGCATTGGAGGTGCATTGGATCATGGTAGTCAGTCAGCGTGCACTGACCTGATCCCGCCATTCCTTTTATGCAGAAACGGACGTCAGTCCATTGTGAGATGTAGTGGGATACCACCATCGTCCTGATGGATGATTTGAACCATCTATTCGAACCAAGAGGTGGGGTCGACCATAGCCAATGGAGTCCTTTAGCATCCATGCAAGCGATCACACGAAGATCACCATCAAACGCAGGATGAACGACAGGAAGATTTGATCCCTTGAGCCACACCAGACTCGAGCAAAACCATCCATTCCTGACTGAAATTTTACCACGAATCTAATGTATGGGGTAGATTTCTCTGAAAACATCACTATGGGGCCCACCAAACATTTCAGCGCAAGTCCATACGCAGGTACGTGAGCAACGCACGTCTGGCCCTCCTTGGGCTGCTATATGAACATGGACATGGTCGGATCTGTGATCTGAACCATCTAATGTGTCCAGAGGGTGGCCACGACCCAAACCGTGGAGCTAGAATCAGGTTTTAGGACGGTCAGTCATCCCAAACTTAATCCAAACGCAACTCGGTGTGTTTCTTGCGGCTGTTGTTGCGTAAAGAGCTTGCGCACGTTCCCACCGACTTCACACCACCCCAGCTGACTTCCAGCCTTTATAAAAGGGAGAGAGAAAGAGGAGAGAGCATCCTGAGAGAAATCGAATTGCCTACTGAGTTACTCAGTACGCTTTTATCGTATTGAGTAAACCCTGTTAGGCCCACTGTGAATGGATGTGGTCTATCCACGCCGTCCATCTGTTTTTCAAGCGCATTTTAATGGTTGAGACCAAAATTGAATCATTTCCAATGCTCAAGTGGACCATAGAATAGAAAACATTAGGAATAATAATTTCCACCGTTGAAACCTTTCTAGGGTCTACAATGATGTTTATTTGTCACCAACCTATTCATAAGATCACAAAGATATGGATGAAAGGAACACACAAATATCAAATTGATCCAAAACTTCTGTGCACCCCAAGAAAATTTTCAAAGGTTGACATTCAATTCACACTGTTTCCTGTGGTATGCCCCACTTGAGCTTTGGATATACTTCATTTTTAAGCTTAACCCTTAAAAGTATTTGTTAGAATGGATGTAAGGAGTGGATGGAATATATAAATCATGGCGGACCCCACAGAGTTTACTCAGTACGCTTAGCTTACTGAGTAACTTAGTACGCAATCCGCTTTCATCCTGAGACGTGGAGAAGCAAGGAGAGAGAGAGAGAAAGAGAGAGAGAGAGAGAGAGAGAGAGAGAGAGAGAGAGAGAGGAAGAAACGTGGATGGCCGACTAAGTGTTCTCATTCTTCATCTTTCATTTTTCATTTCTCCTTTAATTTCCTTCAGAGATGTTAGTTTGAGCATGTCTATGATCGGCTAAACCTCTTAGCTAGGGCTAAGAGGTGAAGCTTGCAACATGATGGGATGTTTTCTACGGGCTTGATTCATGTTTAAGTTGAATTATCTTTTATTTTAGTTGATTATAAGTGATACTTTTAGTTTTTAATGGTTTTTTGTGACTTAAATTACAATAGATCTGCAATAGCTTTGAGTATGTTTTTTACATTATAGGGATTGTGAACTTAGGAATCCTATTGTTCACCATCGTCTCATGGGCATGGTTGGATGATGAATCCTTCCTAACGTTCATAACTCTCTTAGATTGGTTGTGGATTGGTTAAATTCTATTATTTGCTTTGTCTCATGGGCATTGTTTTGTGATGGAATGAATTCTAATTCTCATACCTCTCATCTCTTGAGAACTAGATCAAGGAAGTTCAGATGCGAATTTTAATGAATTATCTTCCAACTGGATGAAGATAGGACTTTGATTCCAATTGTATCCATGAATCAAGCATAAATCTCCCTGATCTCTACAAGTGGATCCTTGAAAACCCTAGTTTCCCATCTTTGAATTTTACAAAAGTTAGTTGCATAATTCACAATTATTCTCTTAAATTCTCCTGATTAGATTACATCTTCTTCTAGTTCTAGTTCGAGTTACTTTCAGATTACGTATAAGGTTCAGTCCCTGTGGATTCGACCTCGGTCTTACTGAGATTATTACTACATCGCGACCCTATACTTTGGGTGGTGAACATGTGAGTATTGAATTTTCTACCATTTTAAAATCTAAACCTTTTAACCAAATTTTGTGCATACTTGGTTTGGGAGATGAAAATTCAATCTTCAAGCTGCTTTACTTGAAGTCCAAAAAAATATGTTGGCTCGCCAACCATACTCATTTCGAATTCATATTTCATAAGTTCTACAGACTTAGATGATAGATTAGCACATGTAGATCCATAAATAATATCATCAATAAAGTTTTAAACAATTAAGATATCATTATTGGATTTTTTAACAAATAAGGTTTTGTCTAAACTCTCCTTCCAAAAATTATGGTTGAGAAAAATTTTAATTAGCTTTTCATAACATGCTCTAGGAGCTTGTTTCAAACTGTACAAAGCTTTTTTAAGATGGTACACATGATCAGGAAGTTTGGGATCTTCAAAACCTTTAGGTTGTTCATCATATACTTCTTCATTCAAGTCACTGTTTAGAAAAATACTCTTAACATCCATTTGATATATTTTAAAAAGTTTATAGCAAGCAATAGAGATAAACAGTCTAATTTATTCAAAATGAGCAACCGGTGCAAATGTTTTATCATAATCAAATCCTTCTATCTGAGTATAACCTTGCACAACTAGTCGTGCCTTGTTTCTAATAATATTTTTCAAGCTTATCTAATTTGTTTTTAAAAATTCACTTGATTCCAATAACATTTTTATTAGATAGTTTAGGAATAAGATATAACACATAATTTCTTATAAATTGATTTAGTTCATCTTACATCGCCAAAATTCAACTTTCATTAGCTAGTGCTTCATTTATGTTGGCCAGTTCAACTTGGGAAGTAAATAAAACATGATTGCAAAAAAAAAAATTAGTTACTTTCTAATTTAAACACTGGAAAGAGGGTTACTAAGAATTTAATTAGTTGGATGGTCTTTGATTAACCTTAAATCAGTTGTATCTGATTTGGATGATGGTTCACTTTGATTGATCAGAACGATATCACTATCACCATCATCTTGGTGAAGACTGAGATTGATTAAATGATCATCAATTACCACATTTATAAATTCTTGTATTACCCCAGTTCTCTAGTTTAGAACACGATATGCGCGACTATTTAATGCATATCCTAAAAATATTCCTTCATCACTTTTTGCATCAAACTTTCCCAAATTTTTACGGTCACATAGAATGTAATACTTGCTTCCGAAAGTACAAAAGTATTTTACAGTAAGCTTTTTCTCAAAATGTATTTCATATGTTATTTTATTTTTTCCAGCTCTAATATAAACACAGTCGATTATATAGCAAGCAATATTCATGTCATACCCCGGACTCGGTGACCAGACTCACAAGGAACCAGATAGCCGGTTCCGGCTGCAACAGCCTCCATAGTACCCCATTCTCGGCTCCTAAGACAGGTTCTAATCCTAAGATCCTACAAGGAAGATTTCTATATCATAAATCTGATTCAATCGAGCATACCCAAAATCATAGCAAGTAAATCTCAGAAAAATAACCCAAGGAACGCATTGCAAAATCCACTAGAATTAAAACTTTACAGGTACATAAGGCTCAAAAGGAAATACATAAGGTAAGGAAGGAAGAGAAAAGTCTACAATGGGCCCTCAGCACGCTCCACCGCTACTGTGACGACCCAGGATCTCCTGCATGCATTAATCATGCATAAGCTTATAGAAAGCTTAGAGGGCGGTGAAGGTGTGTGACAATGGTGCTTAAAAGAAGATAGGGGAGAATGCAGAAGGAAACATGAATGATACCAATGCCACTAGCTGTACCGAGGCTAAGTTATGAATGTAGTAAGTCGTACCAAGGCTATGCAATGCAATACATGAGTACTTGATGTCATACCGAGGCGATACAATATAAGGCTCATATGGCCGATACAAATATAATGCGAAGTAATGGCAGTCCTCATATCCAATCCACATCAAGTACAGTTCCATCATAAGAAATCCACCGAGGTTAAGTACACTATAGGATGACTACCACTCTCTAAGCTCCGCACAGTCAAACAAGCATAGGAGACCTCACTACCCGCCTGTAGACAGTCAATCACTAGCGAGGCTCGACGGTAGCCCATTTACGAACTGGTCAGATTCATCCTAGCTATGCCCCCTCACTCAGGCAGGTAAGGCTAAACCCCATCTCAACCGACCTCGCAGCAGTGAGAGTCGCGGCCTATAAGGCACTCGGGCGCTCATGATTTTCACTCGGTCTCAGCGTTGAAGCGTCTCCTTGGTGAAATGGCAGTGAAGACCGCTTGAGTTGAAGTCAGAATATGCCAATATGTCCTAGAGGGGGGTGAATAGGAGTTTTTTAAAATTTTTTATGATTTATTTAAAATCCTATCACACTAATCCTAACAACAGACATATATTAGGATTACTCAAAAAATAACTCTACTGGCTTCTAAGCCCGGTAGAGGATCTAATCACAAACTATGAAAGAGATAAATAGTTATACAAACTAGTTTATGATAGATATGACTGTGTAAGTGTATGAGGTGTGATCTCAAGTATATGAATATGAAAGCATTAACATAGAACACACTCATAGAAGAATAGCAATCGCAAACACAGTCATTTTTATAATGGTTCGACTACTTGTCTACTCCACTCCCGGCTGCCGCACTCAACCCTTGAGTGTACCGGATTTCACTAAGGAGATTTTCCAGGGTTCACCTCAAACCAAAGGTTTTAAATCAGGTTCACCTTCAACCTTTACACAGAGGTTTCTACTCGGTTCACCTCTAACCCTGGAGTTTCACTGGTTCACTCCTAACCAGATGTTTATGCTCTCCATAGAGCAAGGGTCCTAGAGGTTTCTACTTGGTTCACCTCTAACCCTAGAGTTTCACTGGTTCACTCCTAACCAGATGTTTATGCTCTCCACAGAGGAAGGGATTACACAACGCACCCACAGCGTACACTCCCGCCGGAGGCCTCCTACGAGGGCTTCAAAGGGTGAGAACCACTTAAGACCCAATCCTAGAAAGGAATGATCACAAGTGTCCTCTTGGACTCTAGATACTTACAGATATGTTGATGAGTCCCGTTAAGCACAACGTCAAAGATCTCCTCCTCCTTGTTGACGAAGAGTCTTCTGCTCCCTTGATCCGCAACACAAAAGATATACCAAGACTAGGCTTAGGGTTGGGTCAAGGTGAAGATAGAATCCTACTCTCTAAAGATTTTCCTATTAGGAAGATAGAGTAACTCCAATCTTATGCATTCAAGGCATCCCAGCATAATGATTTCCCAATCAGGTAGTAGCTGGAGGATCCTTGAATGCGGAAGTTCATTCCCCAATCCACTCTATTGAATATCAATGATGAGGGTGGACTGGAGGATGAACTCCCTTGAGAGAAAGGGCTTTAGATATAAGATATGAGTTGAAACACACAAACGCTCTCTCTATTCTCTCTTACAGCAACGAAAGACAAGTCCTCTATATATAGGCAAAAAGTTCCAACGGATATAAAACGGTCACATTTATGACAGAGTTCGATATTATCGAGCAGGTTCGATATCATCGAGCGATGACTCAGACTCAATGTCATACGCTTTTGAAACTTCTTGCCAATTGGTCGATGAATCGAAGTTATTGTCGATATCATCAGATTTCGAACTTTGATTTCATCGATGACAGGATCGATCCATCGACATTCAAAAAATAAGAGAGACTTGACTTTGAAATATTTCAGGATTTCAAGATTGATCAGGGAACCATCGAGATCATTGAAATTTGAATATCAATGATATCGAGATCAGGGTCGAGACATCAATAAATCCAGCAGATTTGTCTTTAAGCTTGCTGGACAGATTATGTCCTTGTTCGATGCAATCGACCTAGTGTCGATATCATCAATATTTGAATATCGATTCTATCAAGGGGCCCCCGATCATAGTTAAGAATAATCTGAAATATCTACTGTAAGAAATGCGCCCATAATCGATATCATCAATGAATTTTTGATCTTATTGATATTTGAATTCAGATCATATCGGAAGAGCATCGATGCTATCGAAGGATTTTGAGATTTTCTTTAAAAACAAGGGCGCCGAAAATCTGTCTGTTGATCTTATCGAGCCACTTTCGATAGACTCGAAATTAGAATATCTATGGTATCGATAGGTGTATCGATACATCGATAATTCATCCAGATATGTTATGAAGTTGCTGGATATATTTAGTGCTTTTATCGATGATATCGATAGGTGTATCGATACATCGATAGATCCATCGAGATAAATATTTAGTTGCTGGACATTTTTAGTCCTCTCATCGATATATCGTTAAGTTATCGAGGACATCGACAGTGCATGTCAATCATATCGAGGGTGCATCGATAAAATCGACAATGTGAGAAAAACTTACAGATTTTTCTATTTGAAAAAGAGTTTTCTCACCTTAAAAATCCTAAGATGTCTATCTTGTTTTAAGGGTTTTAATCACCTGGTGTTTTGATACATGGGATGTGAGGCTATAATTTACCTATTGCGAGCTTCCACCTATCCGGTTGAGGCAGACGCTTAAAATAATCTTCCTATCGAGTTCTACAGCCAGTCTGACTCACCATTCACGTAACTTGACAAACCAGGGCAGTAGCAGGTGCACTTTCAATCTCCCCCTTTGTCAATTACCTGACAAAATACCCTAAACACCCTAAGATACTTCTAGACAATCACACCCTAAATTGTGTACATGTTTTTACACAATTTTACAATATTTCTACCCCATGTACACAGCCAGTAGTATCTGCTCCCCCTTACTTCAAAACTTCCCCTTTCTTACAGCTGCTCCCCCTAACACCTGCATTAACATAGATAATTTTTCGCTCAGGGTGTTTTGAATTGTTCTCTCCCTTTTTGTCAGTCATTGGCAAAGGTATAGCATGTGATATTGACTGAAGAGTGAATTGCATGGGAGAACTAAGCGGTTAGAGATGTATAAAGATGAAAAACATACATCATTTTTAGAAGATATAAATGCAAATAGAATAAGCAATAAAGTCATATGCAATTCATATCAGAAACCTTGATAAACCAGGGGGAAAATTAACACACATGGCAGTAAAAGATATGAATTTTGTGCTACCACTAAAACTGCCCCAGACAACAGTAAATTCCAAACCCCAAAAAAAAATTGTTCAGTCCATCCCAAAAAAAATATACTGCTCCACACAGTAGTAACCAAAAACGTGTCAAGCCCACATATGGGCACCCATCAACATCCATCAACATTAGCCCAGCTTTGGGCATATACAACAAAAAAAATGCACATCTAGAAGGCTGTCATGCACACCAATGACAGCGAAGAACATCCAAAAAGATATTGATGTTCAAATGCGAGATAAAAGTAAGGTGTGTATGATAACATGTATGAACCGGCCTTACGGAGCAGAATGAGATGGCATCGTGTCGTCTCATCGGTACGCCATCAGATCCACTAGCTGTTGCACCTATTGTTGCACTTTGTGGACGACTCGCTCCAAGACAGTTAGCTGCTCCCGTACAGAATGAATATCTCTCTGGATTGCCCCGATTCTGTCCAGTTTGAACCTTTTGTCATGCTCGGCTGATGATGTGGACGGAGCTGGGTCAGGTCCAGGAGGTGCATCTTCACCAATTGCAGCTCCTTCCATGGGATCGCCACCTTCTCCTTCAACTTCTTCGGCCTGGATTTCTTCCTCCGGGTTCTCCTTGTATTCGTGAAACTCCAAATCCATTCTTTGGATATTTCTTTTATTGAAAACTTGGAGTAGGAATACCGGATCAGTAGTTGATGGAAACCCAATTTTGTTGCATATCATGTTGATAATCCAGGGGTATGGCAGATGGAGATCCCTAGATGTGTGAATGGCATTTACCAATTGAGAAACAATTATAGATGGCAGACAGATCTTTGAACCTTTGGCAACAGAGTACACGATCATGATCATGAGCCCAGTGAGATCAGATCTGTTGGTACTTCGGGGATAGATGTTAGTAGCGAAGATACCATGCAAGATTCAAAATTTTGGATCCATGTACCTGACTTTTAATGCATTCCCTTGATGCCAAGGGATGTCCCTACTGTTGCACAGATACTTAGTAACCCTGGATCGAATGTCCATGTCATCAAGATTCATCTCTGGGATACCTTCTGGGACCATGTTGAGTCTGATGGTTTCAGCTATTGTAGCCTGTGTGATAAATGCATCATCACCACCCAAAGATACCATGAATGAAGGAGAGTCAGCCACTGGTGAATGACACGCAGCAAGGAAGTTGCGTGTTCTCTCAAGTTGGCATGGTCCACCAAAGTTCAGAACAGGCAGTCAATCGATTACGGCAAATAGGGGTTCCAATTTGTATGGTTTGAGGCATTCCCTGTCTACCCTTCTTTCTTAAATAAGCTTCCTGCCCGTGTACTTGGGTGGTCGTAAACTTGCTCCAGTTGGGGGAGGTGGTGCCGACGATTCGGTTTGGGACCCACCACATGACGTCTGTAATCTTTGTTGAGTGGGGATCCCACTTTTTGGGGCCATTGCTCTTTCTCTAGAAGCAAGGACTTTTTGTCAGATAGCCCTTGAAGACTCCCCTTGACCGGATACAACCCCTTTGTCCTTTCCCATATGTCAAATAGGAAGTTGAACGATTTGAGAAAGACGACAAAAACGGCAGATACCCAAAAGAGAAAGGCCTCTTGATGCGTTTAGAAGGATATTACCGGATTTGTAGAATGATTTGAGTGATCTGACGTGGCTTCAACTGATTTGGTCGAGAGAATCGAGTTGAAGGAATGAAAGTGAAACCCTTTAAAAAAATGACCCCCTTTTTCGTTTCTCTTGCTTTTATCGGGCGGCATCTTTCGATATGATCGATAGTTGTTTCGATAATATTGAGAGATTGCTTATCGATACCATCAAGTCTATCTTCGATATCATTCTTGGCCATCTGTCAATCCGTATTTTAAGGATTCGTCGATAATATCAACCCTCTACCGATTTAATCGAAAATGTCCCATCGATAGATCAATCGCCGATAAATGATTTTATATTCTCAGACGAACCTTCAAGTATGCATTTTATATTTCTATGAAACAACAGTATACTTGATAAAATCACTGTACACAACAAAATTATAAACATATAAAATGTTTATATATAAAAATTTGAGGTCAGGAGCCTCAGATGTGTCATTTAAAGCTCAGCAAAATTTGCATCATTTCACCAAATATCTAGGTCAAGATGCATAACTTGGACTTGTCCTTCTATGCTTGAAATTTCAGGGTATGTGAAGATTAGTTATAAGACAATTTTGTTTTTCTTTTTCTATCCATTTTGAAACAGACTTCTTTATCCTATCTTTTATCTTAGGTGGTGATAGATGAGTGTTTCTCCTAGGTGGACTCTTGACATTCTGTGTTTCTCTGATCGGTTTGAATTTACCAATGTGATTTTGTCCAGAGTTGTGTGAAGTCCGTCTAGGTGTTAGGCATTCAACCTCATAATGACCCGTATCACCACATAAATGACAAACTGGAGAGATTCTTATATTGCTTCCTGAAGCAGCCGATGATTTAGTTGTTGGTACTGCATTTCCTATTTTCTTCTTAGTTTTCTCATACCCTTGGCCACTCTTATCCTTTTTCGGGCCTTCCAATCCCTAACATCCTTTCAAGCTTTTCACCACTTTGAGAAAATTTATAGTTTATTTTAGCAAATTTTCTAGACTTCTCTAAGTCATAGCGGAGTGTGTGATTCTCATTCTTCAGATTCCTATTTTCATCTTCTAACAATTCAATTTGTTTGGTAAGCTTAGATGATTCAGTTTTTAGGGATAGGTTGATACTTTCTAACTTGTCATTATCTGCATAATATTGTTGTAGATCATTAATTAGGTGTGAATTGATCTCTAGTGTTTTATCCAGATCTTTTTGTAGCAGTACTTTCTTGTTTTCTGAGATTCCTAGTCTCTTAAGAATGTTGATGCTATGAGTATAGAGTTGATTGTAAGCATCTTGTAACTTATCCTTTTCTATTTCTCCTTCATTTCCAGTTTCTTCATCATCAGATGGAAATGATTCCGTGGCTTGCTGTTCTTTTTCGTTCTCAGATTCAGTGGGAATGATCGAATCAGTGGAGACCATGAGTATTTTCAATGATTTCCAATCTCCATTGCTTTCTGAGTCGCTAGATTCTGAATTTGACTCATCTGTATCATCCCACGTGGCGACCATTGCCTTGCCCTTAGTTTTTCTATTTGGGCATTCGGTAGATAGGTGTTCATACTCTCGACAGGCATAGCATTGAGGTTCTTCAGTTCTTCTACCAAATTTGTCTGCAGAGAGTTTGTTGTTCACCTTTCTCCCTCTAAAGGGACGACTGTGATTCTTTTGAAACAATCTCCTGAATTTTTGTGCCAGCAAGGCCACTTCATCATCATCATCCTCTCTTTCACTTTCACTGTCCTCATGAGTTGTTTTCTTTAAAGTTTTTAGGATAGTGTTTTTTGATTTTTGGGATTAAGTGAGGTGTAGTTCAAAAGTTTGTAGGGAACCTACTAGTTCTTCTGCTTTCATCTCATCAATATTCCTACACTCCTCAATTGTTGTAACCTTGAGATTAAATCGTTCCGGTAGGGATCTTAGAATTTTCCTACAAATTTTCGGTACCGAAACTTTCTCTCCCAATCCACCCATGGAGTTGCAAATGATGTTCAATTTAGTGAAAAATTCCATAAATGTCTCATGCTCCTCCATTCTGAGACTTTCGAACTGTGAGGTCAATAGTTGAAGTTTGGACCTCTTCACAGTACTTGTGCCTTAATGGGTTGTTTCCAATAGATCCCATGCTTCTTTCAATGTCCCACACATACTTATCTGATTGAATATATCCTGGGACACGACACAGTAGATAACATTCATTTCCTTGGCTTCAGATGTTTGCCTTTCTTTGTCGAATGTTGTTCACCTTTCGTTGGGTTTGGGCTTTGTGATTGTTGTGCCACTATCAAGTACAATTTGTTCAGTAGGTGGCACATATCCACTTTCAACTATATCCCAAACATCATGATCCAAAGATCTCAGAAAGTAGTGTATCTTAGCCTTCCAGTATGCATAATTTGAGCCGTTAAATACTGGAGGCCTGGTGACTGATGAGCCCTCTCCTTTGGCCATATTCCCAACTTCAGTCAAGATCACTCTCTACGCGGTGAAGCCCTTAAAGAGAGACCCGCTTTGATACCAATTGAAATGGCGGTGACGACCGCTTGAGTTGAAGTCGGAATATGCCAATATGTCCTAGAGGGGGGTGAATAGGACTTTTTTAAAAGTTTTTATGATTTATTTAAAATCCTATCACACTAACCCTAACAACAGACATATATTAGGATTACTCAAAAAATAACTCTACTGGCTTCCAAGCCCGGTAGAGGATCCAATCACAAACTATGAAAGAGATAAATAGTTATACAAACTAGTTTATGATGGATATGACTGTGTAAGTGTGTAAGGTGTGATCTCAGGTATATGAACATGAAAGCATTGACATAGAACACACTCATAGAAGAATAGCAATCGCAGACACAGTCATTTTTATAGTGGTTCGACTACTTGTCTACTCCACTCCTAGCTGCCGCACTCAACCCTTGAGTGTACCAAATTTCACAAAGGAGGTTTCCTAGGGTTCACCTCAAACCTAAGGTTTTAAATCAGGTTCACCTTTAACCTTTACACAGAGGTTTCTACTCGGTTCACCTATAACCCTGGAGTTTCACTGGTTCACTCCTAACCAGATGTTTATGCTCTCCATAGAGCAAGGGTCTACACAACGCACCCAGAGGTTTCTATTCGGTTCACCTCTAACCCTGGAGTTTCACTGGTTCACTCCTAACTAGATGTTTATGCTCTCCACAGAGCAAAGGTCTACATAATGCACCCACAGCGTACACTCCCGCCGGAGGCCTCCTACGAGGGTTTCAAAGGGTGAAAACCACTTAAGACCCAATCCTAGAAAGGAATGATCACAAGTGTCCTCTTGGACTCTAGATACTTACAGATATGTTGATGAGTCCCGTTAAGCACAACGTCGAAGATCTCCTCCTCCTTATTGACGAAGAGTCTTCTACTCCCTTGATCCGTAACACAAAAGATATACCAAGACTAGGCTTAGGGTTGGGTCAAGGTGAAGATGGAATCCTACTCTCTAAAGATTTTCCTATTAGGAAGATAGAGTAACTCCAATCTTATGCATTCAAGGCATCCCAGCATAATGATTTCCCAATCAGGTAGTAGCTGGAGGATCCTTGAATGCAGAAGTTCATTCCCCAATCCACTCTATTGAATATCAATGATGAGGGTGGACTGGAGGATGAACTCCCTTGAGAGAAAGGGCTTTAGATATAAGATATAAGTTGAAATATACAAAAGCTCTCTCTATTCTCTCTTATAGCAACGAAAGATAAGTCCTCTATATATAGGCAAAAAGTTCCAATGGATATAAAACGGTCACATTTATGACAGAGTTCGATATCATCGAGCAGGTTCGATATCATCGAGCATATACTCTCGATAGCATCGATGGTCTGCTCGATGACTCGAACTCAATGTCATACGCTTTTGAAATTTCTTGCCAATTGGTTGATGAATCGAAGCTATTGTCAATGTCATCGGATTTCGAACTCCGATTCCATCGATGACAGGATCGATCCATCAACATTTGAAAAATAAGAGAGACTTGACTTTGAAATATTTCAGGATTTCAAGATTGATCAGGGAACCATCGAGATCATCGAAATTTGAATATCAATGATATCGAGATCAGGGTCGAGACATCAATAAATCCAGCAGATTTGTCTTTAAGCTTGCTGGACTGATTATGTCCTTGTTCGATGCAATCAACCTGGTGCCGTTATCATCGATATTTGAATATCGATTCTATCGAGGGGCCCCCGATCATAGTTAAGAACAACCTGAAATATCTGTTGTAAGAAATACACGCCCACAATCGATATCATCGATGGATTTTTGATCTTATCGATATTTGAATTCAGATCATATCGAAAGAGCATCGATGTTATCGAAGGATTTTGAGATTTTCTTTAAAAAACAAGGGCGCCGAAAATCTGTCTGTCGATCTTATCGAGCCACTCTCGATGGACCCGAAATTTGAATATCGATGGTATCGATAGGTGTATCGATACATCGATAATTCATCCAGATATGTTATGAAGTTGCTGGACATATTTAGTGCTTTTATCGATGATATCGATAGGTGTATCGATACATCGATAAATCCGTCCAGATGAATATTTAGTTGCTGGACATTTTGGTCTTCTCATCGATATATCGTTAAGGAATCGAGGACATCGACAGTGCAGGTCGATCATATCGAGGGTGTATCGATAAAATTGACAAGGCGAGAAAAACTTACCGATTTTTCTATTTGAAAAAGAGTTTTCTCACCTTAAAAACCCTAAGATGTCTATCTTGTTTTAAAGGTTTTAATCACCTGATGTTTTGGGACATGTGATGTGAGGCTATAATTTACCTATTGCGAGCTTCCACACATCCGGTTGAGGCAAACGCTTGAAATAATCTTCCTATCGAGTTCTGTAGCCAGTCTGACTCTCCATTCACGTAACTTGACAAACCAAGGCACTAGCAGGTGCACTTTCACTTGGTACCGTGAAGGTTTAGGGGCTTTCACCCAAGTAGATCCTATGCACCCCAAATGCTCAAGTATCATTTCCAGTGTCCATACGCGGCCATCCACGAATAAACTTGTGGAGGCTACGACCCTGATAAAGCAAGGGCGAATATGCACATGTTATGCAAAGCTAAATGCATGAATCACACAATCACCCATGCATCGATCCCAAGTATCCATCGTGCTCAAGAGGGGAATACTCCGTCCCTTAGGGGAATACCAAAATGTCCTAGACAGTGGCACAACCATGGCCAATTATACCTCAACCAAGCATACATATGATGCGTATGGGAGTGAGCTATGAAGATGAATAAGGGTGCCGATGAGGTGAATGAGAAGATGTACTCTCTACCTACCCAAGAGGGGTCTAAGTACTTAGCCAATTCCTCATAAGGAACATAATCTCGAGTGGAGGCTCATTTACCTAGGGTAGTCCACGAGACTAAGCATACAAGCACAAGCCTAAACAATATAGAGATGGGCCTGGCAAGAGTCTAAGGTGGGCATTCAACCACACTTAGATACAAATGGGCCTAGAGGAGTCCAAATGGGTACATTCAACCACCATTGCCCCAAGGCATCCAACCACAAACCATAAGCTACAAGGCCCAAGGCCCACAACCAATCCATGTACATATGTCCCATATAAAGCATTAAGAACTATGGGTCCAATCCATCCATAACAACATGGGCCAAAGGAAGGGAGTCAAGGCCCAAAGCCCAAGTTTCAATGGCCATCAAATCCATGCATTTAGTTGGACTAAATGGGCAGCCCATGAGCACAAAAACATGGCTCAAAAATAAGTCTAAGTTAGGTGAAATGGGCCCCACTATATCAGCCCAATAACTAGCAATTTAAGTGGGCAACCAAGGGCCCAATACCACCCTTATCTCAGCCCATAAGACTATTAAAATGGTGGAAGTCAGCCCAAACACATGGTTGACCAAGTTGGGACGTTCCAGCCCAATCTGGGCCCACTAGGAACTCCCAAAATCTGGTCTAAGTTTGGATCCCACAAATGATCATCAATGGTGGCCCAAACATGCATTAATTAAGCCTAAGAATATACTAAATATAAGGGAGCAATAATTACCCAAATTTTCTCAATATGGTGGGCCCCACATTTAATACAATTTCATCCCAAAAACAGTGTTCATTTGAGGCCCTTGCTGGACTTTCAGCCCACCCAACTTCTTAGGCCTGCTGAAGTTCAAAACTTATCTAAATAGGTGAGGAATTAATCCCATAAGGGCCAGCAACATTCATAGGGGGCCCCACCAAATTAGAAATAGGGATTTTACCATAAAATTAAGTGGGCCTGCTGTTAGACTTGCAGTCCAGCAGCAGCCCAAAAGGGCAGGGGCATCCTAGGCCTGGGCGGTCTAAGGCCATGATGGCCTGGGCCAAACACATACAACAAGGTGGGCTCCTCACATCCCAAGTGGGCTTCACAGGGGACGTCCACCTAGGGTGGATCCTCCCCACGTGGGCCACCCATGGATGGGACGGCTGGGATAAAACACATACACATGGTGGGCCTATGGGCTAGGGACGGCAAGCCAAGTTGGACGTAGAGCAAGGCTCTCTGGTCTAGCCTGTTGGCCCCACTAACATGGCCCATAAAGTGGGCCCAAAAAATTATACACAAAGCCCCAATGGGTTGGGCTCAAAACTGTTGCAAACACAAAGAAGACAACAAGGTTGGAAGAAAATTCAGCAATGCATGTTGTTGTCCTGAATTTGGGCACTCCAATGGAGTTGGTCCAGGGCCTCTACAATTCTTGAAATTAAGGGCCAAGGTCCCTCATCATGTATACAACAAGATGGAACTCAGAAAGGTGGCCCACCATCATCGAAATAATTTATGAATTTTAGTTTACAGCAGTATATATTGCTGGATTGCACAGGAGAAAATCAAGCTGACCAACCATCTTGGCCCACCCTTTTGGATGCCCCAACGGGGTCAGTTGAGGCTGAAATTTGGCATGCTTATAGGTGGGGTACACACCTTCAAGAAACATATATTACATGGTACCAATCTCCCCACCAAATGTCCAAAAATTAGGCCTCAAGAAGACCCAAAAATCTGTCCAGACAGTTCTGGACAGCAACATATAACCAAAAATAATAAAATATAAATACTATTTAAAAGGGGATTTAATCCCAGAAAATCATGGTATGGACCACCCTAGTGGGCCCCACAAACATTCAGACCATCCCCACCATCAAAACACATTTGCATGCACCCCTTTTTGGTGTATTTTGGGGCCACACGTCCAAGGGTGGACAGTCATGGACGTCCATCCACTTTGGATAGCATGGATGGTTTTGGGTCACAAGGTGGGCCACACACTCATGATCAGAGATGTTAAACAAGAAAAGAAGGAAGATCTCTCACAAGGAAAGGGTCTCCGCCACATTGAGGCCTTTCCCTTCATCACACATGCATACACATTTCACTATCACATGATATACAAAGATCTACATATTCATAGGATTTCTACTTAGGATCTATGGTGGAGATGTAATCTCCACCAAGGATTAAGGGTCTAGATGACCCAAAGATCCCTAATCAAGGAAAGAAAAGGCCATGAAGGGATCCATGGAGAATGGTCCCTTGCATGGAACATACATGCAATGTAGGATGGGCTATAAGCCACATCCATAGAGTCTTGGGGCCACCACCATCACTTGATGGGCTCCACAAGCTCCAACATGAAGAAAG
The DNA here is from genome assembly GCA_030180095.1 of Magnolia changhungtana. Lineage (NCBI taxonomy): Eukaryota > Viridiplantae > Streptophyta > Magnoliopsida > Magnoliales > Magnoliaceae > Magnolia > Magnolia changhungtana. The sequence goes on along the minus strand of JASAUF010000377.1, from coordinate 6,622,427 downwards.
AATGAAGAAAAAATAAGAGTATAAAGAAATTTGAAATTTAAATTTACATACACACCCACCTAAGGATTAAGCTTGAAATCTACACCACCATCAACTAGAAGCTCCAAGGGAGATGAATCTATGGGTGAGATGAGCTAGGAAGGGTTGTATTGGGAGAGGATTTGAGGTAGGAGGGCTGGAAAATTTGGAGGGGTGGGGATGTTGGAGGGTTGCAAGGAAGAGGAGAGAAGAAAGAGTTAGAGAGAAATGAGAAGGAAATAGAGGTTAGGAGGGGTTGTAGGAGATTAATCATTGCTCACTCTAAAAGAGAGCTCCTTGGTTAGAGAAAGCGCTCATTAGCTAGGGAGATACAAACAATGCTCATAGGGTAGGGTAGACTTGTAGGTTTTCTGGAAACCTTAAACATAGGCATGACATCATCCACTACATGGGGAAACGTGTGGGGCTAGGGTGGGGTCCACCATCCACACATCAATGGTCCATATCAAACGTTACCCATAACTTGAGATGTACATGTCGGATTCACACACGAGACACAGCGTTGGAACCACGGCACAGATATGGACGAGATGGCATAGGTTTCGGGTCGATCCAAATCGGGTCTACGTGACTGAACTAAAGGATGATCGCAAATATTAACCGTAGGTCGCGGGTCGCCGGGATTCGACCGGTAGGACCGCGAGACCTAGAGGAATGGCGTGCACACTTGGATTAGGGTCTTACAATTGACAACTTCAACCCATAGATATTTAGGCAATTTAATACTATTCAATATAACACTTTCCATTTCCTGTAATACCCTATTCTTCTTCTCAACAACTCCATTTTTCTGGGGGTGTTTTAGGAGCTGAAAATTCATGTAATATATCATGGTCATTGTCATATTTCTCAAAATTGCTATTTTCAAAATTTGTTCCATGATCACTTCTTATTCTGACTACCAACAACTCTTTCTTAGTCTCGATGCGTTTAATAAGCTTCTTGACTTCGTTAAAAGCATTCAACTTTTCTCTTAAGAATGTTACGCAAGAATATCTTGTGTAGTCATCAACTATAACTAAGAAGTATTTCTTTCATCATCTACTCTTCATTATTGTTGGTCCAACGAAGTCCATGTGGAGAAGTTCAAGATGTCTAGTATTGGCTAAGGAGTTTACTTTCTTGTGACAAGTCTTAATTTTTAAGAGGTTTAGTAGTAGCTTCACTTTCTTTTGACAACTCTTAATTTTCAAGAGGTCTAATAGTGGATAAGGAGTTCACTTTCTTGTGACAACTCATAATTTGTTTGCCAACTTAACAAGTACCACATACTTTATTTTCTTTCTTTCTTAACTTAGATAAGCCTCATAAGTGATCTCTTTTACTCAACTTGTAAAGATCTCTATAATATACATGTCCAAGACGTTGTTTCCATAATTCAGTCTCGTCTGTTTGGACCATGTAACATGAAAGGTTTGTTGAGCAAGTGTCATCAATTATGTAGTAATTTTTAGAAGTTTTGTGACCATTAATATCACATTTCCTTCTTTATTAATTATCTCACATCCACGATCAGAAAATCTTACACTATAATTATTGTCACAGATTTGAGATATACTCAGAAAGTTATGTTTCAATCCTTTAACATATACAACATTTTCAAATGTAGGTAAGTTAGGAAAATGTACATTACCTTTACTAATGATCTTGCAGTTGCTATACATCTTTGAATACAACTAAGCCGCCATCAATTTGGTTGATATTTGAGAGAATGGCTTTATCACCTGTCATATGTCTAGAACATCCACTGTCCAGGTATCATCTTGAAAGACCACTTGCTTTAAAAGTTGTGTGGATGACAAGACATTTAACCTTTGGAACCCAATTCATGATGGTTCTAGGTTTTGGAGGGTCTCTATCCTTTAGTTGTCTTTGGGAGTTAGGATTTCTCATTTTCCTAATTACTCCTTTCTTGTCTGAGTTGGATTTCAAATACTATTTAAGAAAGTCCACAATTTTATCAACGAGAGAAGGATTGCTAATTTCTCTCATTTGATATATCTAGTTGTTGGCAAATATTTTCACTTTAAAAAATTCTTGAAAGGACTTTTTATTTTTGAAAATAGTCTTCTTACGATCAAACTTATTTCCTTTTCGAGTTTCAAGTTTAGTTTGTTATGTGTTATAGCCAATGCCAGACTTGTCATCATACCTGTAAGATGAGGTTAGTAATTTCTTAAGTTTTTATCTCCTTAGATATAATTCCAAGCATCCTTTGAACTTTAAAGTAAAGAAACTTCAATCCTCATAATCAGATTTAAAATTTTGAAATTCTACATTTTTAAAACTTAAATCTGGTTTGGATTTTTTATAAAAATTAGAAAAATGAGATTTTTTCTATACCGATTTTTCAAGTTCTAATTGCAGCTCCTCACATTTTTTCTCTTGCATTTTCAATTTTGATGCAATTTTATAACTTTATCTGAAAAGAGCATCATAAGCTTCTTGAAGATCTTTTTCATTTTTAAAGTCACTCTCAGGAGTTTCATATCCAGATGTTTCACTATCTTCTGGATTAGTGACTCTAACTATTGTCATAAATGCATTTTGATATGTTACTTCTTGATCTGATTGATCAGTCTTCGAATCAATTTCATATTCTGATGATTCGTCCCAAGTGGCAATCATACCATTTCTTTTTAATTTATCCTTTTTTGGGACATTTTGAAACAAGGTGCTCAAACTTCAAGTAGTTGAAAATTGGGTGTCTTTGGATTTAACTTTCCAATTGTTAGAATTTTCCTTTCTCTTGTCAAAAGGTTTTTTTTTTTAATTACTTTTCCTTTTATTTTTTAAAATTTTATAAAATTTCTTTGCCAATAATGCCATATCATCATTATTTTCCTCATTATCTGAAAATTCATTCATTATCTTTATTTTGGAGTTAGAGGATTTGAGAGGCATGGACTTGTTATTCGAAGTTTTGAAATTCACCTCAAATGTTTGAAGAGATCCAATCAATTCTTCAACATTCATTTTGTATAGCAGTAACCTTGGAATTGAACTGTTCAGGAAGTGATCTTAATATTTTTGCACAAACCTTACTTTCAGGAATAATTTCTTCGGGACCCCACATAGAATTAACTATGTTATTTAGTTTTGTATAGAAGTCCATGAATGTCTGTCACGCCTTAAACTCAGAAACCGGGCTCACAAAATTCCCGATCGCCGAATCCGGCGCCGACAGCCTCCGTAGTACGCCATTCTCGAATTCCGATACTCACATACCAGATTCCGATCCTGGGATCCTACAAGGAGGATTTTCAGTAAAAAAAATTTTTGTAATGGAGCATAACCACAAGCATAACCAAGTCACAAACAACAACACCACATATCCACTATAACAAAACTTTTAAGTACAATGCGAGAAGGAAAATACAGTATAGTCAAAAGGCTCCAAAATGATCTGATCCACACTCCTACCTCAGCGCTGCTACTGTCCAATGCTACCTGCACGCAACGGTCGTGTATAAGCTTACAAAAGCTTAGAGGGTGGTATAAGTGTGTGCGCAAGGCAAACGCCAAGTGTACAATATCAGAGTAATGCGAAAGTATATGGTAAGTCCATGAATGCTATCAGCTATACTAAAGCTATGTAATGTAAGACATGAATGCTATCGGCCATACCAAGGCCATGCGATGCGAGGCCTATGTAGCCAAATGTCATATGCGATATGCAATACAAGCGTGCCAGTACTCATCAAGTATACATATCAGTACAGTTACTCTCTGGATATAACCGGGGTCTAATACACCTCACACTGACTGCCTCCTCCCTAGCTACACAGTCAAGCAAGTGGAAGAGACCACACTATCCGCCTGACCAGTAGTCTGTCAATACCTACCCGGCTCGTCGATAGCAGACACATTTGCGAGTTGGTCAAACTTAGCCTAGCTTATAGCCCCCTCATCAGGCGGATAAGGCCACACCCCCTTCCAACCGACCACGACACAATGGGAGACGCGGTGTACTAGTATTTGGCACTCGGGCACTCGTGTTTCCACTCGGTCTAGACATTGGAGCATCCCCTGGTACCAAAAAGGTTCTGGGATTTTCACCCAAGGACATCCTAAGTGCCCACAGTGCTAGAACAAAGTATTTTCGATATCCGATACGGCCATCCACGATGTACCTGTGGAGCCACGACCCTGATGTAACTAGGGCGTGCCGTATCAAGTCACACGTATGCGAGATGCATAAGTCATACCATACAATTATGCAGCAATCTCATGCATACCATGCGATCATGTGGGGCACTCCGTCTCATAAGGAGTCCTGTAATGTCTCAGCCTAACCGGCTTATGCTATGATCAGGCATCCCTCACATCAAGCATACAGATGATGCATATGGGTATGAAACATGAAATTATACTACGCATGTTATAATGATGAACTATCACAAGCATGGGCCTATCAATGGGCCCTAAGAAGTGCTACAATGCGGACATTTAACCAACATTGTACGTACAATGTGGATGTCAAACCACCATTGTTCCCTAGGCACGGACCGCCATAAATATCATTACCTAAACCATGGAGGAATCACACATTGCAATGGACCTTAGGTACACCCCATTAGGCCTTAAATACATCAAATGGGCTATATCATATGGGCCTTATATTCATCAAGTGGGCCACATCAACGGGCTGCACCAATGGGCCTTATGTACATTGCAATGGGCCTTAAATACATCAAATGGGCCTCCTATCATGGGCCTTATATTCACATCAAAGTGGGCCTCAACAACAGCTTCACACACATCAAGGAGGGCCTCCATAACGACCACAAATATATCGAATGGTTTACATAAGTGGTGATAATGACTTTCACCTTTGAAATTCCTAGGGCCCACCATAACATTTATTTTCCATACAATCTGTTCATAGGGTCACCAAGAACTTGGTGGCCCAAGGATCTAATGATGGACGTTCAGTCCTCACTGAACAATGGGGTCCACATGATAAATAGATCTATCTTATTTTTGGCCCCAAGCCTTAAGACAAGCTTGCCAAATGGGGGACGGTTTGGATGCAACGCAAATATCATGGTGGGGTCCACCAATGTGTGGCCTACTGTGAGGCCTACTGGCCGTCACTGGCCGTCCAGCAGGTTGCTGGATGGCGTGAATAAAATACATACATTTTGGTGGGTGCCACCGTCCGCCTGGACGGTGAGCAAATGAAATACATACATCTGTGTGGGTCCCATGTGGGGCCCACTGTAATGTTTATTTTCCATCCAACCCGTTCATAAGGTCACGTGTACCTGGGTGAAGGGTGAAAACAAATTTCACCTTGATCCGAAACTTCTGTGGGCCCAAAGTGGGTTTCAATGGTAGAGTTCAATCACCGTTGTTTCTTGTGGTGTGGGCCACCTAAGATCTAGATCACGCTGATTTTTGGAGGGGACCCACCTCAGGGGGTGGTCCACCTCATGGTCGGCGTGGATACAAAATATACATCATAGTGGGGCCCACATGAGGGGCCGTGGGTCCCTGCATGGACGCCCGTCCTTAAAAAACGAAGCAGCCTGCTGCTGTGTCAGTGGCAGCAGGCGCTGCCTTATTTATTTTATTTATTTTTTTTTTAAATCCCATATTCTTGGGGTTTTTCACATGTGGGGCCCCCATTAGTGAAATCCACCTCAGCATTGGTCCCCATAGCTCATAACAAGGCCATCAAGCCCAATATTGGGTATGTTTTGGCGTTTAGAAAAGTTAAGGTATCTTTAAACAGTAACAATTGATCTTTGCTAGGGTAGGGCCCACCCGTTTCTCGGACCAGTCTCATTTTTTTTTGGCTCAACGGCTAAAATGAGTTGGGGAACAGGATGGACGGCTTGGATTGAATACATATATCAAGGGGAGGCCTATGTGAGTGGCCACCCTCTAAGGCTTGAAAATCAAGCCAGTATTTGTGTTTTCCTTCCCACGTCCACGTCCAGGGACGTCCCTGGACATCTGGCCATCACATGCATTGAGGTGGGCCCCGCTTAGGTGGGTCACCAAATGGATGAATGACATGTATAACACATGCATTAAGGTAGGGTCCATTCAAGTGGGCCACACCATCATATCATCACAATCAAGAAAAATGGAAGAGAGAGAGAGAGAGAAGTGGGACATACGTGTGATGGAGGGACCCCGACACTATGGGCCCTCCCTTGCATTCCATCATACATCAAAAGATAATCATAGTGGGCCATTGGTCATATCTTAGGGTCCCAAGTGAGATCCATACCATTGATCGGTAGGCCTCACTTGGCCCATCTAAGAAAGTATAAAAACTACCCTATCAAAGCACCCACCGGTTGATCTCTTCGGTCCGTTGGAACGCCACCCTCCTTGTACTTCACTTTGATGGTGGAGATGGGAAGTGGATGGCTAGGATGACGGGTTTTGGAATGGGAAAGGTGGGCCTCACATATGCATTTTTTCTCTTATGGAAGGCTTGTACGTGGGTGCTCTTGGTTGCTTGAGATTGTGGTGAGAAATGAGAAAGAGAGAGAGGGTTGTAAGGAGATGTGAGAGATGGGTGAAAGGGTGAGTGATGTATGATGTGTACTTGACTAAGTATGGGTGTGTAAGAGAGAGGTTGAGAAAGAGTTGACTTTGGAGAGAGAAAGCATGGGTTGCTTGTACTTGACATTGAAGTGATTGATTGATTGATGTGATTGATGGGATTGATGGGATTGATTTGACATTGTGTAGAGATTCTCTTGGAATCGAGAAAGCGCGGCGTTTCTTCGAAATAAACGCCAACTCACATCTTCTAGTCAGGATATCGAATCGGTGCGTGAGTCGCAGCGTTTCTTCGAAATAATCGCCGACTCACATCTTCTAGTCAAGGTATCGAATCGGTGCGTGAGTCGCGGTGTTAGAACCGCGGCGACAGTGCGGTCGCAATGATACAGGTCTCGGATTAAACCGACTCGAATCTAAAGAAAACGACTTACGGTCGTGCGCAACGTCAGTTATCAGTCGCGGATTGCCGGACTTCGACGGAAAGGATCGCAGGATTCATCGGAACAGTACGAACTAGGATACAAGTCTTACAATGTCTTATTTTCTTCCATATAATTTCCCTCAAATTTAGTTGTGAGGATTTTGATCTTAGATTTTTTTCACAATAATAGTTCCCTCATGGGTCATTTCAAGTATATCACAAGCTTATTTTTCCGTTTCACACGAAATGATTCTTTTGAATTCATCCACTGATAAGGCACAAGTTATAGCATTCAAGGCTTTTGCATTAGCAATACTTTCACTTTTCTGAGTATTTGTCTATATATTGTAGGCTATTTCTTTTATGGACATGGTTCTATTGTCGGCTATTACTTCAATCGTAGGAGAGAACCATTGAGTCACAGTAGCTTTCTACACACTTTCATTTATGGATTTCAGGAAGATCCTCATTCAGGCTTTCCAATATGAATAGTTTGAGCTATCAAAGGGAGGTGGCCTGGATATATATAAACTTTCAAAATTTGGCATCTTATAGATCTGGATCTAGATCTAGGAGGTGAATCCAATCAAGAGCAACCTCTCTCTGATACCACCTGTAAGTTGATCTATTAATGCTCTAGAGGGGGATGAATAGGACTAAACTAATTTTTTTATTGATAATCAATCACAAAAAATAAACTCATAGTAACAAATAATATTGAAATATTAATTTCAATTGAGTCGTAGGACAACGTTCACCTAAAATCTTAGGTAGGACAACCCTATTTCATGAATTTCTTGATTTCAGTATTTCAAGATGATAAATTTAATAATAAAATTATCAATCACCACAATACATACAGATTTATAGTGGTTCGGTGTTTAACACACACCTACTCCACTCCCAAAATTACTTTTCCATGTAATTTTGGCTTTCCACTATATTCAAGGATTTCACAAGATAACCTCAACAACCTCTTACTGTTTTTTTTTCATAGGCTATCACAACTAACCTCAAGTGATTTTCACGAGCTCATCACTTCTCAACCTGATGAGATTTTCCAGCCAATCTCAAACAACTCAAACTGAAGGTAATTTATCGAAACTAAAAACTTATCTTCTTGAAGACATGAGTTGAAGCGAAGATATCGATGAAGCCTTTGAAGTTGAAGCTTCAGTAGATGCAACGATCCTTTCTTTTCTTAAATGAATGTGAATCAATGTATGTACAACCAAGAAGGATATATGGATATATGATTTTTCAAAGAACAAACTCTAAATGTTGTAGATTCAATCTTATATTCTCGAGTCAAGTATAGGGCACTCTTGTAACACCCCGCACCTTGACATGCGGGTGTTAGCATTAAAAACTATGATAGCATGACATAAACCTAATGCTAAACAAAACATGATTGAGCTAAGACAAAAAGAAAACTAAATACTCACACATGACAATACACACTAACCAGGCCAAATAACTAAGCCTGAACATACCTATCGCCCTGGATCCCTTTTTCAACCGTTGAAAATAAATCTCAGAGGAATCTGACCCTTAGGATTCCCAGAAAAACTCGAATAATACTTTGATCGCAACTCGGGGACCATCCAAGTATTGGATCGTCCTGATTGACGGTCAAACACCTTGGGTACGACCACCAAGAAGGATGAACGACTTAGATCGCGAAAAACCAGCATGATGGGGTCCACACAAGATGCGTGTACACTGCAAGTGCGAGTGCACGACGTGCACTGGACGTCCAGTGCAGTCAAAACGCCATTGACCCATGAAATTTTGAAAAAGGGAGGGAGAGACCTCCTGCCTCATGCGTTAAACGCGATGAACAGACTGAGTCCGTTCATCACGATTTTTTTCCCACCCATGACCACTTTCCGTGAAATCCGGACCGTCCATCAGCCTTGCACCGTTGGTAAAACTAGACCTATGTCGATCCACCCGGTCCATGCAACCTTCCACACGTGTAAGAAAAGATCGGTTGAGGAACGTTCGCTGAGAACGCCTTGTGGGCCATTCCGGGCCATTCTTCAGACAATCTAGACCGTTCATTGGGTAGGGAAGGCCTGAATGACCAAACCCATGATGTGTGTGGGACTCCATGCACACTTACGGGTACTCGTCGGGCGGTAGCCACGGACGGACGGACGGACGACTATTTTCCCATAGAAATAAGACCGTTGTGAAGCCCCCACGTCAGCAATCCACGTCCAAAGCTCTCCGTCGATCTCAGCCTTCCTTTGGGAAGAAATCGACCCGTTCCATTCATTGCCCGAAAAGAACAGGCAGTTGCCTGTAGCGTCGACTAGCGTGGGAGACATTTCCTTCGTAGGAAATTCCAGCTGGCACAATCCGAACGGTTCTCTGGGCTCCATGGATGAATCCCAGCCATTCCATCTAGGGTTGCATTCGCTCCCTCGCCAGAAACATCTCGTCTCGAGAGAATTTCGGAGGAGGCGAAAAATATCGCTGAAGAGGGACAAACGGCTGTGATGAGCACCAAATATGGGTCCCACCGTGATCTTGGGTCACATCTGAACCATTCAAACGGACCAGATCACATAAATACACCGTAGACAGCAATCTGCCATGGACGGCTACGTCATCTTCCCCGTCAGGACGAAAACCCATCATCAAAGCATGGGTTCCACAGTGAATATAAAACTGCTTTTCCTGTGGATCTTAGCATCAGGAACCCATCCCTACCATCGGATGGATTCCATGCATGCGGAAAGTCCGAGAAAAACGTGTGCGTCCGGCCCTCGAATCATGACCGTCAGATGAAATGGTCTGCACGTGTTTAGCCCTATAAAAGCTAACCACTGGCCTCGAGATTCACACAGCAAGTTCGTAGGAAGAGAGAGAGAGAGAGAGAGAGAGAGAGAGAGAGAGAGAGAGAGAGAGAGAGAGAGAGAGAGAGAGAGAGAGAGAGAGAGAGAGAGAGAGAGAGAGAGAGAGAGAGAGAGAGAGAGAGAGAGAGAGAGAGAGAGAGAGAGAGAGAGAGAGAGAGAGAGAGAGAGAGAGAGAGAGAGAGAGAGAGAGAGAGAGAGAGAGAGAGAGAGAGAGAGAGAGAGGGCTAGGGGGTGAGAGGGAAAATAGGAGAGTTTCTAGGAGAGGTTTTAGGTGAGGACGTTTGAGTAAGCTCGGTGCCGCACTGCTCCAGCTCAAACCGTTTGACTCGGATTGAGCTGGGTCAGAGTATACCTGTAGCATTGCGTTACATGGGAAAGGAGAATAGGAAGCAAGAAAAGAGAGAGGAACAGAGAGGCAGAAAACCAGGAAGACAAGAAAAAGCTTTCGTGTGATCTTGGTGTCGCACTGACTCAGCTCAGTCTACTGGACAAAGTCGAATCAGTGCAGACCAGTAACACCTCAGTGGAGAAGACAGGTAACACCTAACATCCACCCCCATTAATCGGTTTAAGTTTCCGAATCACTTCAGGCCATTAGCTCTCTCAAACAGGCTTTGATACGGTGGCAAAACGGGCCGAGTTTAGGCCATGACGTGAACTGAGAAATGGGTCAGAAACGAGTCTCAACTAGGAGTGAAACTAGTCTCAGTTAGGAGCCCAACTCGGACGTTCTGCCAGGCCGAAGAGATGCACAAAGGTTGGGCCGAAATTAGGCTCTGTTTGAGCCCTGATGTAGGCTGAAAAATGGCCCTGGGATGGGCACGTTTAAACTACAAATCAGGGCCGAAAATCAGTCTCAGTCCTCGGCCGATGCAACCCCGGGTTGGAGCCTGGGTTTTGCCAGTGGATTTCCACCATGATGCAAGCCAGGTGATGGGCTGGGATCAGCCCTGGACCTAGGCCGAACAGACCCAGGAACGGGCCAAAACCAGCCCCACAAGCTGGACTTTGAGCGGGCTTAGTTCCGGTCCAAGAAGGGCTGACAATGGCCAGCTGCGATCTAGGCTTGATCTCAGCCGCACCACCGAGAACAGTGGGCTGCACCACATCTGGTGGGCGTCACTATTAATGATGGTGGGTTGCATATACGCTGATGGGCCGCACCACATTCAGCAGTATGTCGCACCTCCTTGTACAAGGTGGGCTGCGCTCGTAGCTCCAGTCCCAGTGGGCCACATCACCTCTAGGGTATGGGCCGCACTTGAGATCCCAGCCTAGTGGTGGGCCACATCCCTATGGACCTCACCACACCACAGCCGTAATGGGATTGCCAAACGGGCCAAGCTAGGCCCAGTCCAGCCCAAATCTTGGAACCTTCCATGTCTAGCTATTAGCTCCCGATCGGGCCTAGATTAAATCATAATTGGGCTGCCAGGCTTGGGCCAAAAAAAAAAAACAAGCCATGGTGGGCCCAGTTTGGCCTTGGTTAGAGATGAGTCCTGGCCCAGAAATTCGGACCATTTTGGGGAATAAAATCTGGTGGGCCTGATCACTCCGATTCGGGCTTAATTGACTTTTTTCATGGGTTTTCAAACCACCGCATAATAGTTAGCTAAAGCCTTGCAAACGCTAGTTAATACAAATGCTTGGATTAGAAATAATCCTAGGTGACCAATCATACAACGTCAAACCATTGGAAAATCGCAGAAATCCAAAATCAAGAGAGGATCTACAAACCCCCAGGTGAGGATTCTAAAATAGCGGTGAAGACAGCTTGAGTTGAAGTTGGAATATGCCAATATCTCCTAAAGGGGGGTGAATAGGACTTTTTAAAGATTTACGAGTTATTAAAAATCCTATCACTCTAATCCTATTATGTATGCAATTTTCAGGATTACTTAAATGTAACTCTACTAGCTTACAAGCCAGGTAGAGGATCCAATCACAAACTAATCAAGATGTAGTAATATGCAACTTAGTCTATGTTGAATGTGACTGTGTATGTGTGTGAGATGTAGTTAGATATATAAATGCATTGTCATGAATCACACATATAGAAAAGCAATCACAAACATAGTCATTTTATAGTGGTTCGATGATAAGTCTACTCCACTCCCGGCTGTCGCACTCAACCCTTGAGTGTACCGGATTTCACTAAGGAGGTTTTCCAGGGTTCACCTCAAACCTAAGGTTTTAAATCAGGTTCACCTTCAACCTTTACACGGAGGTTTCTACTCGGTTCACCTCTAACCCTGGAGTTTTACTGGTTCACTCCTAACCAGATGTTTATGCTCTCCATAGAGTAGGGTCCACACAACGCACCCAGAGGTTTCTACTCGGTTCACCTCTAACCCTGGAGTTTTACTGGTTCACTCCTAACCAGATGTTTATGCTCTCCACAGAGCAAGGGTCCACACAAAGCACCCACAGCGTACACTCCCACCGGAGGCCTCCTACGAGGGCTTCAAAGGGTGAGAACCACTTAAGACCCAATCCTAGAAAGGAATGATCAGTGTCTTCCTGGACTCTAGATACTTACAAATAAGTTGATGAGTCTCATTAAGCACAACGCCGAAGATCTCCTCCTCCTTGTTGACGAAGAGTCTTCTGCTCCCTTAATCCGCAACACAAAAGATATACTAAGACTAGGCTTAGGGTTGGGTCAAGGTTAAGATGGAATCCTACTCTCTAAAGGTTTACCTATAAGGAAGGTAGAATAGTTCCAATCTTATGCATTCAAGGCATCCCAGCATAATGATTTGCCAATTAGGTAGTAGCTGAAGGATCCTTGAATGCGGAAGTTCATTCCCAAATCCACTCTATTGAATATCAATGGTGAGGGTTGATTGGAGGATGAACTCCCTCGAGAGAAAGGGCTTAGGGTATAAGATGTAAGTTGAAACACACAAAAGCTCTCTCTATTCTCTCTTACAGCAACAAAAGATAAGTCCTCTATATATAGGCAAAAAGCTCCAACGGATATAAAACGGTCACATTTATGACAGAGTTTGATATCATCGAGCAGATTCGATATCATCGAGCGTATACTCTCGATAGCATCGATGGTCTGCTCGATGACTCGGACTTAATGTCATACGCTTTTGAAACTTCTTGCCAATAGGTCGATGAATCGAAGCTATTATCGATGTCATCGGATTTCGAACTCCGATTCCATCGATAACAAGATCGATTGATCGGCACATGAAAAATGAGAGAGACTTGACTTTGTGATATTTCAGGTTTTCATGAATGATCGAGGGAACCGTCAAGGTCATTGGAATTTGAATGTCAATGATATCGAGATCAGAGTTGAGGCATCGATAAATCCAGCTGATTTATCTTTAAACTTGCTAGACAGTTTATGGCTTTGTTCGATGCAATCGATTTGGTGTCGATATCATCGATATTTGAATATAGATTAAATCAATAGGCCCCCAATTATAGTTAAAAATAACCTGAAATAACTGCTGTAAGAAATGCGCGCCCACTATCGATATCATCGATGGACCTCCGATCTTATCGATATTTGAATTTAGATCATATCAAAAGAGCATTGATGCAATCAAAGAATTTTGCGATTTTCTTTAAAAAATAGGGGCGCCGGAAAACTGCCTATCGATCTTATCGAGCCATTCTCGATGGTCTCAAGATTTGAATATCGATGATATCGATATATGTATCGATACATCGATAATTCATCCAGTTATGTTGTGAAGTTGCTGGACATAATTTGTGCTTTTATCGATGATATCGATAGGTGTATTGATACATCGATAAATCCGTCCAGAGTATTTAGTTGCTGGACATTTTGGTCCTCTTATCGATAAGATCGTTAAGGTATCGAGGACATCGACAGTGCAGGTCGATCATATCGAGGGTGCTTCGATAAAATCGACCAGGCGAGAAAAACTTAGAGATTTTCCTATTTTGTAAAAAGTTTTCTCACTTAAAAAATTTTAAGATGTCTATCTTATTTTAAGGGTTTTAATCACCTGGTATTTTGGGACACGGAATGTGAGGCTATGATTTACCTATTACGAGCTTCCACACATCCGGTTGAGGCAGAAGCTTGAAATAATCTTCCTATCAAGTTCTGCAGCCAGTTTGACTCACCACATATGTAACTTGACAAACTAGGGCACTAGCAGGTGCACTTTCAGATTCTACCCCTTGAGCTTTCCTCTTCCATGTTAACCCATGTGTTAGTCCAACTCTAATTTTACCTATTAATTAATGACTCTGCTTTTATGACTATTTGCGATAGTATTAAACTTTATTTACATGCTTAATATCTACTTTGTGGAAACCTATATATGTAGTGTGCCAAATTTTGCTTGAAGGATAATTATGTAATACATGCTTATAAACCTTGGACTATGATACCTATCAGAAAATCTTTCTCAATTGGTTGCTTGCAAATTCAGATAATAATGATTGGAATTAATCATGCATACATGACACTCATATTTTTGGATGGACTAGCTGTTGGAAAGGTCCATTTCTCTTATTCGGATGAGCCGACTGTTTGAAAGGCCCATCCTCCTAGCATGAATGAGCCGACTATTTGAAAGGCCCATTCATTGCTTAAGTGAGCTGACTATTTGAAAGGCTCATTCATTGCTTAAGTGAGTCAAGTGTTTGAAATGCCTACTATCTTACTTGAGTGGGTCGACTGTTTGAAATACCCATTCCTTCGCAAGTTGAATGAGTCGACTGTTTGAAAGACTCATTCTCTCACCTGAATGGACTGACTGTTTGAAAGGTCCATTCCCTTGTTGGGATGAGTTGACTGTTTGAAAGGCTCATCCCCATGCACGAATGAGCCGACTGTTTGAAAGGCCATTCTCTTGTTTATCGGACCGACTGTTTGAAAGGTCCATTCATTGACCAACTGGATGTGCATCTCCAGTTGACATGCACTCATGCATCCATGCACTTAAACAAGATCATCATGAAGAGTTTTGTATGTTTCACTATCTAGAATAATGCCTGGTTAATGCGGTGGTGTGTAATCTTGAGGGGAGTTCTCACTGAATTGGTCACTCATCCTTTGAATATATAACCATACAGATAATGCAGGCATAAATGAGGGTGCGAATGAGGCGGGTTTGGATGCTGATCCCACGGGATTGGGAGAAGATTATTATGAAGAGGAGCATCATCAAAGTGGCGCAGTGGAGTTTTACAGATTAAATCAATAGCTGTTTTTATTTCCCTTTTTGCTAGTAACTCTTGAAATATTTTGAGACTTGAGGTTTTGTATATGGGCCCCAGCTAAGTGGCCCTGAATATTGTTTTTGGATGGGTTATATTTATACTACACTTAGATCCGTTAACCGCACTTTGATTTGGTTTTAATATCTTTTGATTATCAGTTAACACTCAGGTTTTCAGGAAATGAGTCATGTACTTGGGTTCTGAAAACCGGGGCGTTACAAGTTGGTATCAAAGCAGAGTATGAGACAGCCTGGTTGTGGGATCAACATACAAGACCTTAAGGAAATAAGTTAGGAAAAACTTAGAAACTTTCCCTTAAGAAGTAGCTAGGACGATTAAACAATGAAACAAAATACTTAGTTTTTCCCTCAAATATTGACAAGTTAAACCTACATGGAAACTTCCACTAGCTAGAAGAGATTTAGGGTACAAATTGAATTTTTATGTTCCCTAAAAAAAAAAAAAAAAAACTTAGGATCCCTTAAAATAGTGAATCAGGTTGTCTGAACCTAGAAACAGGAACCTTAGTTCTCTTAAATTCCGATTAGAAATATTGGTTAGACTTAGGGGCTAAAGTCATACGCTCTGAAAAGGAGAATGCCCATCATGACGTAAATACAACGAGTAATGTAGTAGACCCTTGTATCACTTCACCATTCGACTACAACCGCCTTTTCCCTAGTACCTGAACCGTGAAATTCTGGCCTCGCAGCGAGTCATGCCACCTGTATTACGGTCCCAGCAAATCACTACGATCGATGCTCACCCTATTCCATCAACCGAGCGCTGGAGGGAGCGCAGCCCTGAATACATGCTAGGACTTCCACCTAGTGTGGCAAATCCAGATACAGGATCTGAAGCCATAGGGGATTCTCCATCTCCACAAGTTATTCCTTCTGGGCCACCCTCACAGTACTTTGAGCAGCGGATGCCTTCGGCTAAACCTTCAGCCAACGCGTATGTAGATACGCCTATAGGGGCGGCGGCCTTTACGACTTCTGTGCAAATGGCCGCAACGATGCAGCACCAACAGGACACCTTCGCACAGCAACAGCAGGATGTGCATGTATTGATGATGAAGACTCTACGGAGTAGAAATCGCCGGGAGTCATCACAAGACAGAGAGGGCCGGGGTACAGATATCTTTGAACGATTCCAGAGGCTCCGACTGCCCACGTTTGAAGGGGTGTCAGATCCAGTGCGGGTAGAGCATAGGCTGGCACGAATCGCCAAACTAATGCGACCTTTGGAGTGTTCTATTTGCAGATGGTGACCTTGGCTACCTTCCTGTTAGAAGGCGAAGTGGAAAACTGGTGGCAGAGTATGAAGCGAGGCGTCCCAACCGCATACGCTTGGACATGGGCAGGCTTCCGTGCAAAGTTCCTGGAAAAGTACTTTCCCCTGTCATGCAGGAATGAGAAAATAGCCCAGTTCTTGAAGTTGGAATAGGGCAACCTAACCGTTGCCCAATACGAAGCCCGATTTGACGAACTCTCCCACTTTGTACCTAAGGCCCTCGAAGATACAGAATACAAACTGCAGAAGTTCAAGGAAGGTCTCTGGCTAGGGATCCAATTATGGTTATGCACCTGGGACTTTATAGACTTCGCTAAGATGGTAGACAAGGCCATGCGAGTTGAGAAAGATTTTGAGCGTACCGTAAAGTCGCACCTCCCAGCTAGGGATCCCCCGGGTAGGCTAAGGCAGGTACCTCCCGCCCCGCCAGTGCCAGAAGGGCGTTTCAGGGCCATGCCAGCTATCATCGCACTAGCATTCACAGCTAGGAGTTGCAATTATTGTGGGAAGAAAGGTCATGTGATCCGTTTCTGCTACAAGAGAATGGAGGATGAGGGCCTCACGCCCCCACCAAGAGGAAATCGTCCCCCTCCCTTCCAGGCAGCAAGACCGCAACTACCTAGGGCCGGAGCCCCACTACAGCAAATGAATCCTCCTACCCATATGTATGTTGTCTCCACTATCGAAACTGAAGGAGAACCGTCCCAGGCAATATGCGATACAACTCAGGTCGACGATACCCCTATACTTATCTAATTCGATTCTAGCAAGACATGATTTTTCATAGGCTCTGTTATAGCGATAAAACTAGAATTGGACGCAACCCGATTACACGCCACCCCCAGTTGTGGGATTCCCTATAAACTCGTGGAAGCAAATAAAGTAGGTAAAGCATGCCCCTAACCCTTTAACAACACACCTCAGGAAATTTCGGGGACGAATTTTTTTTTTAGGGGGGTAGACTGTAACACCCCGCACCTTGATATACGGGTGTTACCATTAAAAACTATGATAGCATGACCATAAACCTAATACTAAACAAAACATGACTTGAGCTAAGACAAAGAGAAAACTAAATACTCACACATGACAATACACACTAACCAGGCCAAATAACTAAGCCTGAACATACCTATCACCCTGGATCCCTTTTTCAACCATTGAAAATAAATCTTAGAGGAATCTGACCCTTAGGATTCCAAGAAAAACCCGAATAACACTTCGATCGCAACTCGGGGACCATCCAAGTATTGGATCGTCCTGATTGACGGTCAAACACCTTGGGTGCATTGGACGTCCAGGGCAGTCAAAACGCCGCTGACCTGTGAAATTTTGAAAAAGGGAGGGAGAGACCTCCCTGCCTCATGCGTTAAACGCAATGAACAGACTGAGTCCATTCATCACGCGATGTGGCCCACCCCTGACCACCGTCCGTGAAATTCAGACCGTTCATCAGCCTTGCACAGTTGGGACGACTAGACCTATGTCGATCCACCCGGTCCATGCAACCTTCCACACGTGTAAGAAAGGATCGGCTGAGGAACGTTCGCTGAGAATGCCTTGTGGTCCATTCCGGGCCATCCTTCAACCAATCTAGACCGTTCATTGGGCAGGGAAGGCCTGAACGACCAAGCCCATGATGTCTGTGGGACTCCATGCACACTTGTGGGTACTCGTGCGGCGGCAACCACGGACGGACGAACGGACGACTATTTTCCCGTAGAAATAAGACCGTTGTGAAGCCCCCACGTCAGTAATCCGTGTCCAAAGCTCTCCGTCGATCTCAGCCTTCCTTTGGGAAGAAATCGACCCATTCCATTCATTGCCCGAAAAGAATAGGCAGTTGCCTGTAGCGTCGGCTGGCTTGGGAGACATTTCCTTCCTAGGAAATTCCCAGTGGGCCGCATCACCTCTAGGGTATGGACCGCACTTGAGATCCTAGCCTAGCGGTGGGCCACATCCTTATGGACCTCACCACACCACTGTCGTATTGGGATTGCCAAGCTGGGCAAAGCTAGGCCCAGTCCAGCCCAAATCTTGGAACCTTCCATGTCCAGCTATTATGGCTCCCGATCGGGCCCAGATTAAATTCAAATTGGGCTGCCAGGCTTGGACCCAAAAAAATACAAGCCATGGCAGGCCCAGTTTGGCCTTGGTTAGAGATGAGTCGTGGCTCAGAAATTTGGACCATTTTTGGGGAATAAAATCTGGTGGGCCTGATCACTCTGATTCGAGCTCAATTGACTTTATTCATAGGTTTTCAAACCACCGCATAATAGTTAGTTAAAGCCTTACAAACGCTAGTTAACACAAATGCTTGGATTAGAAATAATTCTAGGTGACCAATCATACAACGTCGAACCATTGGACAATCATAGAAATCCAAAATCAAGAGAGGATCTACAAACCCCCAGGTGAGGATTCTACTCCTTGAGGTTTCCTCTTCCATGTTAACCCATGTGTTTGTCCAACTCTAATTTTACCTATTAATTAATGACTCTACTTTTATGCTATTTGCGATAGTATTAAAATTTATTTACATGCTTAATATCTACTTTGTGGAAACCTATATATGTAGTGTGCCAAATTTTTCTTGAATGATAATTATGTAATACATGCTTATAAACCTTGGACTATGATACCTATCAAAAAGTCTTTCTCAATTGGCTGCTTGTAAATTTAGATAATAATGATTGGAATTAATCATGCATACATGACACTCATATTTTTTGATGGACTAATTGTTGGAAAGGCCCATTTCTCTTATTCGGATGAGCCGACTGTTTGAAAGGCCCATCCTCCTAGCATGAATGAGCCAACTGTTTGAAAGGCTCATTCATTGCTTAAGTGAGCTGACTGTTTGAAAGGCCCATTCATTGCTTAAGTGAGCCAACTGTTTGAAACGCCCACTATCTTACTTGAGCGGGTCGACTGTTTGAAATACCCGTTCCTTCGCAAGTTGAATGAGTCGACTGTTTAAAAGACTCATTCTCTCGCCTGAATGGACTGACTGTTTGAAAGGTCCATTCCCTTGTTGGGATGAGTTGACTGTTTGAAAGGCTCATCCCCATGCACGAATGAGCCGACTGTTTGAAAGGTCATTCTCTTGTTTATCGGACCGACTGTTTGAAAGGTCCATTCATTGACCAACTGGATGTGCATATCCAGTTGACGTGCACTCATGCATCCATGCACTTAAACAAAATCATCATGAAGTGTTTTATATATTTCACTATCTGGAACAATGCCTGGTTAATGCGGTGGTGTGTAATCTTGAGGGGAGTTCCCACTGAACTGGCCACTCATCCTTTGAATATGTAACCATACAGATAATGCAGGCATAAATGAGGGTGCGAATGAGGCGGGTTTGGATGCTGATCCCATGGGATTGAGAGAAGACTATTATGAAGAGGAGCCCCATCAAAGTGGCGTAACGGAGTTTTACGAATTAAATTAATAGCTGTTTTTATTTCCCTTTTTACTAGTAACTCTTGAAACATTTTCAGACTTGAGGTTTTGTATATCGGCCCCAGCTGAGTGGCCCTGAATATTGTTTTTGGATGGGTTACATTTATACTACGCTTAGATCCGTTAACCGCACTTTGATTTTGTTTAAATATCTTTTGATTATCAGTTAACACTCAGGTTTTCAGGAAACGAGTCATGTACTCGGGTTCTGAAAACCGGGGCGTTACAACTCTCTAATTGAATTTTACACTACTTGAGAAGAGAATTGAATAAGCTACACACATAATATAAGAATGATAATACAAATAGCTTGAAAAAGAATAAGATTTCTTTCTTTTGTTTATAGAAGTTTCTCTATCTTTTTTTTTTGTATTTTTAAAATAGTGAGAAATGATCTCTGTTTATAGGAAAAGTTCTAGATCTCCACTCAGCCTAAGAATCCATTTGACTGGTTGGATTTTCATGATTCTGTTTCAGTGGCTAGCTGATTTCACGGGATCTTAATTTGAAACAAACTTAAGCTGGCTCGAGCTAAAATTCGGTTGTTCTTTGATACCTTCGGCTGGATGGACAAGGTTCAACTGGCCTAAGTTTCTAGGAAATAAAAAAATCTGCATTGCTGGAAACTTAACATAGGTCGATCTCGAGCTAACCCGAGCTGGTTCCGTTGGCCGAAGACAAGGTTGGGCTGGCCAAACACCTTTGAATTTTCATGTAAAAATGCAATAAGTTCAATATTAGAAAACCACTAAGATGTACTTTAGCCTAGGGTCTTTCCTAAGGTCTTCTTTGCATGTAGATTGGCATACAATTGCTTCTTCTCTTAAAATCTTTCCAAGTATTCTGATATTGAGATGTTGAGTCGCGCTCTAGTCTTGAAATGCTTGAAGTAAGTTGAAGTTCCATACACAGACATTTTGTCTATGAAATTTGACAACCGACTTATGTGCTTAAACAATTAGCACTTACAAAATTGAGACAAGCTATCCTGGCTTAGGTTGTATTTGAATGCACCTCAAATTGTTATAATAATCTCTACTTAGGTGGATTGCATGACCGTCGCATAGTTAACAATATGAAAACTCAATATTCATCCGGGTCAAGTTGACTGGAAAGCTTGGCTCAATCAACTTAATGTTAATAATTATATATTAAAATTAAATGAGTTGGTAATAAATATTTGAACTTTTTTACATCTGTGTAAGTAACAAAAAAAAATACTAAAATAAGGAGCTAGTCAAATATATAGTGGGCATAAAAATACTAATCATTATATATTAAAATTCAATGAGTTGGTAATAATCATTTAAACTTTTTACCTTTATGTAAGTAATAAAAATACTAAAATAAGGAGCAATTCAAACATAAGGTGTACATAAAAATACTAAAATAAGTAGGAAGTCAATGTGTGGTGTACTGGTTGAGGCTCTTACCACTTGTCATAGGTTCCGGTTTCAACTCCCATTCAGCTCCCATGCTTTTATTTTAAAATAAAGCCCCTTCATAAACCAAATGACTTGAATCCAGTCACTGATGTGTCTTCGGCCCACTCGAAAAGTCTTCCTGAGTCCATCTTCTCAGGACTGAGTTTCATGATGACTCAGCTTAAAATGTCAGGTTAGAGGTGTACACGAACCGAGCTAGCTCGGTTAGTCGCTTGACTCAACTCAAAAAAGCTCAATTCGACTCAGTTCGAAGCTAAGTTCGAGCCGAGTCAGGCTGATTTTTTTAGCTAAAAAATGAGTTCGAACCGAGTTCGAGCTGGGGCCAGCTCTACTCGACTCGTGTCGAACCCAGCTCGAATCGAACGAGTTCAGTGACTCAGTTACTTTGATATTGATGTTGCTCACCAAGTGTTTGATGAAATGACTCAACGAAGTGTGGCTAGTGGCAACGAAGGTATGTACATGAAACAAACACCCTTTTTTTCTTGGTTTTTATGTTGCTTAGAAGTTGTTTGACAAAATACATGTAAAACCACCTTTTAAGGACCTTATCTCACTCCTCTAAAATCTATTGTGCAAAACACAGAAAAGATTTTGAGTCATTGCAGGGTGAATGAGAATCAATGACAGCTAGTGGCTCGTTATTGTAGCAGATTTCCAGGAGCGAATGAGAGATTCCATGAGATATGACTATGGTTTGACCTTATAGGGTGGATAAGTCCTATCAGATAGCTCTAAAAATTCAAGATCAGAACAAGAAGCAGCCAGCCATAGCACCATCATCTCAAGCGATTCACAGCTCCAGGAAACATACAGTGGGATTTCGAAGGTGCACTCGAGGTGTTTGTGGAAATACTTCATAGGCGAACTCGGCTCGATCTTGTCTCAAACTGGCCAGAGTTGCTGACAGAACCGAGCTGAGCTAGCCAGTCAGGCTCTAGGACTGAGTCGAACCGAGTTTGAGCTGAGGTCAGCTAGTGGCTGAGCCGAGTCGAGCTGGGCTCAGCTCAACTCGGTTCGACTTGATGTACACCCCTAGTCAGGGTTTTGAGTCTTGAGTGTCTAGTTTTAGAAATATTGACCATCCACTCCACCCATCGATTTAGCTTGTTTGGAAAAATGGAACTGCACCATGCAGGGTTCAGTTCTCTCTTCCACTCCAAATCAAATAGAGATTTGATTTGTACTGTTATGGTTGTAAAAAGAATTTTATATAAGATACGGAATTGCAACTTTTTTGAATACTATCAAGTGGGCCCGTCCTTATTATCAATATCCAACCTTGATCTAATAATGATAAGGTCCACTCATGGCCTTGTTTTGCTACAGTTGTCCAACAAAGTATCATTTTTCCTTTTAAGATGCACCCAAATTAGATGTGAACTATTTTGAGATAGGGTTTGCTAGCCTAATGATTAAAACCTATGCCTGGGCCATAATTTTCCAAGGCTTAAAAAATCAGGCACAAGCCTAGCTCATGGCTCAAAGATAGGCTGGAGAGGAGCCCATAATTTTGAACTTTACTCATAAACCCTAGGCCTGACCTATAATTTTTTTTTGGCCCATAAAAGTCAAGTCAAGCATATGCATAAATTATAATGCTCAAACTAAAGTCTAGCTAAGTGGACCCTTTATAGGAAGTTGAGGCCTACCTAGTGTTGAGTGTCAAATATTGCATATTTCCCCCTATTTATATCTTGGTTTTATAAACATGATAATGCTTAATGTGTATATTTTATACATGTTTGTATTGCGAGATGAATCTGAAAGCTTGGATTGAAAAGAATGTTAAAAGCATAGATTTGATGCTCAAGAATCACCAAGGAAAGAGATGGATCTTAGGAGACCAAGATTAAAGATGTCAATGGCCTAAGATTTAAAGAAACCAAGTGGAGGAGGAAGGAATTCAAAAGTGCAAAGTGTAGAAATTCAGACAAACTGAACTTCGCTGTCGATGACATTGAATACCTTTCGATGGCATCGAAGTGAGTGTTCGATGACATCGAAGACAGATCGATAGCATCAAGAATTACATGAAAACCAAGTTTTTCATGCTAGACTAATTGGGCGCATTTCTCGATGACATCGACGACCCGATCGATTGATCGAAGACCTGTTCGATTACATCGAAGGTAGCTCAATGACAACAAGATTCTTGGAGATTTTTTAAGAAACTCACTGGAACACTTTGGACACTTTTCGATTAATTGAACACCTTTCGATGCCATCGAATATCTATTCAATGACATCGGAAGAAGTTCGATGGCATCAAAGATTTACGAAGTGCGAAAAGGCACAACTTCCGAATTCAATTCAACATAGGATTTTACCTTCAATGTCATCGAAAGCGTTACGCAGAGTGCGTAAATTTAAGGTGGTTTGTGAACTTTTCCAGGGCAATGCGAAAATTTGAGTTACAAAATTATTTAAAAGAGTCCCTAGGCTACTCAAAATCATCTTCCACTTTGATTTCTTCACGTTTCTAGTAGATCTTTTTATTTTTCTTCTAGGATGTTAATCTTCTCAGGCTATTCTCTTAGCTAAGACTAAGGGATGAAACCTATAGTCTATTTTTATATTTATTTTACTTTGATTCAAGTATATGTTAAACTTCTATTAAGTTTTAGTTTGAATAAAGATATATTTCTAGTTTTCTATGATTTATTGTGACTGAAATTACAATGGATGATGTGAAAGCTCTTGATATGATCTTATTAGCTTGGAATTGTGCAATATGAAAAATTTCGTTGTTCACCATCGTCTCCTGGGCATGGTAGATGATTGAATTTCTTGTGATCATTGCAATTAAATGGATATTTGAGAACTAAACTAATGAAAGTTCATATTATGTTTTAACTGCTCCATCATCCGATTGGATAGGATAAGACTTCGATTCCAATCGCGTTATCGTTGAATCAAGTAAATTGAATATTGAGATTGCTATAGGTGGATTCCTAAATCCTTAGTCTTTTTATTTTTATTATTTCAAAAAAATTTTCTAAATCACTTGATTAAAAACCAAGACAAACCAAGTTAGACTTAGATTAGTTCTAGATCGTGTTCTCTATTTCTTGTGGATTCGACCTCGTTTTCACCGAGTTATTACTACATCACGACCCTACACTTGGAGTTGTGAAGAAGTTTTTGGTGTCATTACTGGGGATTGGCATTGAACATGATTAGGTTTAGTTTTTTTTATAGGTTTGATTTTTGTTTTAGGTTAGATTTTTCTTATTTTCTGAATTTTTCTAATCTAAGGTTTTTAGAACTTTTCAATTTCAGGATTTTGTTTTTAGGATTGATTTATTATTATTATTTGTCTCCTCTTCTCTTTCTTCTTCTAACATTACTAACATAGTTTGATTATTTTGATTTTATAGAATCTTCAATTCTAGTTCTTCTCTTTTAGTAACTTCTTCCCTCTACTTACTTTCCTTATTGCTGTAGGATTTTTTCTGTAGAATTCTTTTTTTTTTTCATCATGTTTATGCAAGAGTAGACACATGAATACTGCAATATACTTCTAGAAGACAAGAGATACCATGAAGGGCTGTTAGATGATTATGTTAAGAAACAACCTATGTCTCGAAATTTAACTGAAACTATGATTGAGAGCCAACCAGGCTATGATATTTCACCAGTTAAGAAGTCCATACGCAATCATATGCGAGAGAACAATTTCACTCCACCGATTAAGAAATCATTACATGATCATTGAAGTGAGAATAATTGTTAGACATCTGGTAAGAAGAAAATAATGCGTGATTATATTATGGGTGATAACGCATACTAACAACCATTAAACTCTCCCTCATATGATCCGTATGACTATAATAAGTGGAAATATCAAAGTTTAAATTGGAGAGGTGAACCAACAATTGATTCTAGTGACTATTCTCTTGGATCCCCTACCTTTGAGATCCAAGAGGATTCACTTCAGAAATTCATGGATACTCGAGAGAAAATTAATCAACACATTGTGCAATGCAATCATTCACAAGTATTAGAACATCATTGGAATTGGTTGAATCCTTCATTCAAAGAATTCAGTCGCCCCTTATTGATGAGGAAGAGACTGGTTTATCCCAGCCTCAACCGTATCTAGAAACACAATGCGAGAGTGATTCCAACTCGCTTGTGGAGTATACTGAATTTGAGAGTGAGGAGTTTATTATGTTTATGAGTATACGGTTCAGTTTTCCGAAGAGTCAATCTCAATAACAGTCC
Source organism: Magnolia changhungtana (assembly GCA_030180095.1). Lineage (NCBI taxonomy): Eukaryota > Viridiplantae > Streptophyta > Magnoliopsida > Magnoliales > Magnoliaceae > Magnolia > Magnolia changhungtana. The sequence continues at coordinate 6,596,925 of JASAUF010000377.1, read as the reverse complement.
AAGTTAACGATTAAGAGACATGAGTATCTTTCCAACATAGTGATGTTGACCTACTCCACCTACATGACACTGTTGATTCCAATGTGGAGGACAAGACCCTTTGAAGTGAACCTCACGACTCTTTTGAGGCATGCTCGGCCCACTCCCCTGATTTAAATTATGATATGATTAGGGAAATGGATGACTTGCTTGATATGGCTCTGGTATTTGAACAACCCAATGGAGGCCACCATTTGAGTAGTCACCCTTGACGATACAAAGCCTTTACTGATTAGTATTAAGGAATCGAGTCTTCACATTAAATCTTCACCTACTGATCCTCAATTTATCTATGCAGGGCAAGACGAGATGTATCCGGTGATGATTTACTCTCACCAAGATGAAGAGCAAGAGAGTGTGCTTCCCTCTATTCTCAAAGATGATTGTAACGCCCTGAAAATCGGGGGTCGAGCATAAACTCAACTCCCGAGTTCCAACGCATCACTTATGCAACATAAAGAATGATGATTGAATGTTGTTCGTATTAGTGCATTAAAGATGAATGGGATTAAGCCAAAACAACATATCATACTCCAGAGACAGTTAAATTATGCAAGTGGAAGACCATGATAGATATATCAAATATACATAAACTACAAATATACATAAACTATTGTGAGTCTCCAGAGTGTGAACATGTTACCAGATTAAATATATCAATGTATACTCCAAAAATGGACAAAATGAATATACAAGGGTGCTCCAAAAGAGCAAAATAAAGTGTAAAAGCATCTAATCAGCAACCTTGTAACCCCGTCGATCAGAAGATGGTCTACATAGACCCACCTGATAGCTGTGTAAGGAGGACCCTCCTCATCATCATAAAAAAAAATCTGGCTCCGCTTCGCAAGCATCGTCATCATCTGAAACTCAAACAGGGTCTGGTTTGGTGTTTAAACACCGTCCCGTAACGTGGGAGTGAGTGTTCAACTCAGTGGAATAATAGAGCATAGGTTAACATGTTATCAATTCAGTCAACCAATAATGATAAAGCAGTACAATCAAACACTCCTAAATACTCTTATTAATGCAAGTATGGAATGCAGTCATGATGCATGCCCTTGCCAAACCACCCTCGTGCGACACCATCTTACGTCCGCGGCATGCGTTCATCCCTCAGTGCTCCACATCTTCCAGGCACATGCAGTGCTATGTTATGAGCGTGATTACTGAGTTATTATTAGTCCTTTTCATACAGCAGTATTGGAAAACTAAGGTACCTCCCTTATATCATTCCCAAACAATGATCCATTCTAGGGTCGTCAGTTCTAGATAATCTCATACGATGATGCGGTTCTAGGTCGCTGTAAAGGGCTGTCAGGGCTATTACACATACTTATTACACCACTCCCCCATCACCTTATAAATACAAGCCTAGTTTATACTCTGTTTACTACGGGAAGGCTCGTCGCCTCTCCGCAGATTCAGAGTATACTCGAGGTCACTACAAAGGGTTGCTAGGGTTGTTACATGCAATCGTTACACCACTCCCCCATCACCTTATCAGTGTAGGCCGACAGCTCGAATACAGTGTCCCATACCACCGTATTCGGTTCACGAATCTGGGTTGCTCACTGGTCACTACGGGGAGGCATGTGGCCCCAGTGTAGGCCGACAGCTCGACCACGGTATCCCATACCACCATGCCCAGCTCATGAGTCTTAGCGGATCGAGGTACCAAGGTTAACGGGGTTACACTGGTAAGTCTAGTACCTTAGGTTCAAGCAATAGCGTCCAAACATGGTAAACATACATTAGACAGATCGGGTTACTTAACGAGCTCGATTAGCACGAGCGCACAACCAGCTAAACGACATGAAGTGCCTAAGCACTTCACGTGGCCTAACCACTGTCGCCAACCGAAGTACGACTCGGGTTCGTCAAACACATCCTACGTGACGAAGGTATCTCAACCACGAACTCAAGTCTGTTACTAATCACCTGGACTATAACATAGCCCCAATTATATTCAATCCTTAACCAGAAGCATATAGAGTAAAGCAGAATAAACAAAATAATTCAAACATGTTAACAAACATGTTATAAAGCACAAGGTAAGCAGGAAATACAAACACATATATTTCATAAGTAAGCAATTAATTTAAACAACTTTCATGGAGGAAATCATACACATCTCTAAGGTAGTTGAGAATTCCATCTCAACACCTATCTAAAGCACCATCACCTAAGTACTCACTCTTACAAGCATTTTCACAAACACTTAGATACACTCTTTTAACATACATAGCGTATACTAGCAAAAACATATATTAGGGCAAATCCTTTCGCTGAGTAAGTATTACACACATATATATAGCATATTCATACAGCAATTAATCATGACAAACACACTTTCAAAATTTGTACGTATATAGTATTTTCTAAAAATATACAGAATACACAATATGTCATAATTTGCATACGCAACTGAAACGCAAAACGAACATCGCATTGTGCATGTACAATAACACCCAGATCATGAATCTATCATTATCTGACATTGAAAGCGTTGAAAACTATAACTCATACGTCTAAATTCGGCACCTTATGCCGTAGAAGCGTAGCGAATTTGATAAAAATGCTAAGTCTTCTTCAACGATGCCATATCAACCTATAACAAGAATTAAGTCAGCTATTTCGCAACTTATAACATTTGAATCCCTAGAACAAGTTAGGGTTAGAGTTTCCTTACCTAAAAATGATGTCAGAATCGCCAGAAAAGCGATTAGAATGTGATGGTTAAGCACGCATAGTAGTGGGATAGAGTATCAGGAAGATGCTCCCACTACTCTCACACTTTCTCTCTCTTTTCTCTCTTCTCTCTCTTAGGTTTTCTCAAATTCGTATGGAATGAGAGAGTGGGGGTTTAAGGTCCTTATATAGACCCAAAACTCACCAAAGTAGACCCAGAGCCAAGGTATACTTAGGTTATGTCCAAATACGGACTGTTCTGTCTCAACGGAGCACTTCTGAAGCCCCCCCTTGAGCCAAAGGTCGGACTTAAGCTCACTGACTATGGATCTAGGTCTAGTTAAGCTTTCGTTCCAATCGGGTTCCCAGATCACACGTGGCAGACTAGTTTCAGTTCAACGGTCACTGAGACTCGATCAGGGTTACAAGTACACAGACATATATGGGAAATGTTCCCTGATCCGAGGGTGTATTTGAGTCAAATTCCGACGGTCTGATTTCTTATATTTGGCCCGCAAACGACAAGTCTCAGATTACTTAAATTAAATTTAATTTCTAAAGGAAACCAGGTTTTCTCACACTGCTCGCTCCGGGCTCAAGCGAATAGCCCCGGGACATAACCTGGATTTAATTTCCGAGATGGTTGTCAAGCCCAGCAAGGCGGTCCTAAACGCTTAATCTCGTAGTCATCGGACTTTCGACGTGCGGTCCAGATCCATTACGGAGTTTCAACGTGCTCCCGAGAGCAACTGGGTAATGAGATTGATCCTGGATTTTAGGGTAACCTAGCGTCGCTGATTCTACAAGTTTTGGGTCTTGCAGATCGTATTTAAAGTGGATCGAGCGGATTTCGTAGCTAATCTAGTTTAGCACTAGCTAATTCTCGCCTAATTTCTAAAGGATTTAGTCTTGTAAGATTTCTGTCTGAGGTGGTACTTGGGCCTTTGTAGTGTGTATATAAAGTGATCCAAGTAATTAATACTTAACTAAATCATGCCCTAATTACAACAGAAGAAGGTCCTAGGGCAGGAGAGGCTGATGTTTCTAAATAACCTATTCGTCAATGATTCCATAAGGTTAATGGTCAAAGCCCATTTTATTTATGTATGTACTATTTACTGTAATTTTGAGTTTGAGTATTGTTCTTCATCACCTAAACTTTAAGATTAGTGTCTAATGTGAAAATACTTAGAAAGATTTAAAGAACGAGGTGGTGCAAGGTGAGATTTGTGAAGGAAAAGGGTTAAAAAGCGATTTTAGACTTTGGGACTGAGTTCTAACAAGTTAATAAGGTGTTCGGATCGACTCATTGCCTAAGGACGTCTATCTCCAGGTTGGCAAAAATATGGGGTGTTACAATGATGAAGAAGTCCTTTGGCATATCATCACAGACCTCAATGCGGAGAATGAGCCCCTCTCAACTGAATCTCTCGACTCTTTAAGAGTTTTCTTAACACACTTTAAGGATCCTAATGATAATATGATAAAATAAATAGTAGATGCCTTGTGAGATAATACCTCAATAATTGTTACTAACCGAGGGAATCATTATTCTGAAAAACATTTTTCCATAGATCCTAAATGTTTACCATTAAAGGAGGAGGAGCTGAAAATTGAACCGAAGTCTGAAACTTCAAAATGCGTTGAGACTACATTGCTTAATGAGATTTTTTTTTTAAATTTCACCTAATTGTAATCTCTGATTCACTTTGGTGTACTAACATAAAAACTTTTCTTCCACAGATAAATATCATTCACTTTGGATACCTCAGGAGATTAAAAGAAAACTTTATCCTGAGTTTTATAAATTTCTTTAGACATTCATGCTCCAGGGCATCCAAGCCTGTTACAAAAATGGCTTTTGGATGATCTTGTTGAAAAACCTACTGAGAAATTTATCGAGATATTGGTCAGAGGATGAACCTCGCTACATGACTAAGTAGTTTTTCCTTACTTTCCTAGTTTAGGATTAGGTGATTTATTTGCTTTTTAAGGATTACTTTTCTTTTCGCAGTTTAATTTAACCACTAGAACCACATTTTATTAGAATATCGTATTCACTTCACAGGTACTCTTCATCTACTTCCCTTTATGTTCATTGCTCTCATTTTTGCTTTTATTGTATATGTTTATACATTGAGGAGTACAATGTAGATTTTAAGTTGGGGGTAGGTTTCCCAGGGAAATTCTTCAGATTTGAGAAATTTTGTTAAAATTTTGAGTTATAAAATTTTTTCAAATTTTTTGAAAATTTTCGTGAAATTAAGTGATTTTGAAGATAATCCCGATATTAAAATGATAAGATACTTATTATTGAGGATTGTTAAAATCTGAATTTTAGTTACTTGATAGATTTCAAAGTTAAGTTTGAGCTATTAATTCATAAGTAGAAGTTTTAAACCTTGATTGAATCATGATTTCATATGTCACATCTAGGTTACACATGAAAGTTTAAGTTTAATATTGAATTGTTAACTTAATAATTATTAAGAATGATAGAAACCAAACATGAGAAATTTGTCCATAATATTCAATGAGAAGAATTGGGAAAAAAGTGAGAAAAAGAAAATACCCAGCAAAAAAAAATAGTTGTTGTCAAAAAGGGCTACCTATTAAAGTTCATTAAGGACTATTGAAAAGAAGAAAAAAGTGAAATAGTGTGAAAGTCATCGATGAAAAAATCAAAAGTTGGAAGAATAAAGTGTTGAACTATAAGGCAAGTTTTGGTTTAGGTTTTAGTTATCTTGAACTCTTTTTATTTTCAATGTTATCATGAAAATAGAGAATTGAACATTTGGTTGTGATAAGTCTAGACTTCACTATGCACCCATGGAACTCAATGTTTAAAATTGTTCTAATTAGAGGGTTAATACTTTGAACTTGATTAGGAAATTTACAAATTACTAGAGTTTAAGAGAAAGTAGGGCTCAATATTAATGTATTTTAGATTTATATAATTTAGATTGTTTTTAAAACCGCTTGAGCTATTGAAAATTATACATTGGTTTTCGAAATATCTTTCATATGTTTTGGTATGGACTAACAAAATGTTGGTTAGGGGGTGTGTTGAGTATCAACTATTACATATTTTTTCTTGTTTATATCTTGGTTTTATGAAAATGATAATGCTTAATGGGTATATTTTATACATGTTTGTATTGCAAGGTGAGTCTAAAAGCTTGAATTGAAAAGAATGTTCAAAGCATGGATTTGATGCTTAAGAATCACTAAGGCAAGGGATGGATCTTAGGATACCAAGATTGAAGATTTCAAGGGCCCACGATTCAAAGAAACAAAGTAGAGGAGGAAGGAAGTCGAAAGTGCAAAGTGCAAAAATTCAGAAAAAATAAACTTCACTGTCGATGACATCGAACACTTTTCCATGACATCGAAGTAAGTGTCGATGACAACGAAAACAAATCGTTGCATCAAGAATTACATGAAAATCAAGTTTTCTTGCTGGACTAATTGGGCACATTTCTCGATGACATCGACAACCTGTTCAATTGATCAAAGACCTGTTCGATTACATTGAAGGCGGTTCGATGACATCGAGATTCTTGGAGATTTATTAAGAAACTCGCTGGAACACTCTGGACGCTTTTTCGATTAATCAAACATATTTTGATGCCATCGAATATCTATTCGTTGACATCAAAGAAAGTTCGATGCATCGAAGATTTACGAAGTGCGAAAAGGCACAACTTTTAAATTCGATTCAACTTAGGATTTTACCTTCGATGCCATCGAAAGCGTTACATAAAGTATGTAAATTTGATGCAGATTGCGAACTTTTCCAAGGCGATGCGAAAGTTTAAGTTGCAAAATTATTTAAAGGAATACTTAGGTTACTCAAAATCATCTTCTAAGGTTTAGAAAAAGAGAGAAGGCCTAGGTAAAGCGCCGACAATGTTCTTCCACTTCGATTTCTTCATGGTTCTAGTAGATCTTTTTATTTTTCTTCTAGGATGTTAGTCTTCTCAGGCTATTCTCTTAGCTAAGGCTAAGGGATGAAACTTATAGTTTATTTTGATATTTAGTTTACTTTGATTCAAATATATATTGAACTTCTATTAAGTTTTAGTTTGAATAAAGATATATTTCCAGTTTTCTATGATTTATTGTAATTGAAATTACAATAGATGTTGTGAAAGCTCTTAATACAATCTTATTGGCTTTGGAATTGTGTGATATGTAAAATCTCGTTGGTCACCATCGTCTCCTAGGCTAGTGGATGATTGAATTCCCTGCTATGATTGTAATTAGACAGATATTTGGAAAATAAACTAATGAAAGTTTAGATTATATTTTAATTGCTCCATCATCCGATTGAATAGGATAGGACTTCGATTCCATTCACGTTATTATTAAATCAAGTAGATTGAATATTGAGATTGCTATACGTGGCACTACAAGAAAATCAGCCTTTACTGGCAAGCCAAAAAACCGCTGACAAAAGTATTACTGGCGGCTGTACTCATGCCGCTAAAGGGGGGCGTCGCTAATTCATTTACCAGTGGTCGGACCTCTTTACTCGCATTTCTAGTGGCTGCCACTAAAAATTGACTTTCAGCGGCGGTTATTATCATTTATCGGTGCTTCTGGTAACTGCCCGTAAAAACTGTAAAATCGCCGCTAAAAATTATACAAAACGCCGCTAAAATCTGTAAAAAACGCCGCCAAAAATATTACAAACGGCAGTAGAAGCTATAACAAGTGCCGGTAAGAGATGGAAAAAACGCCACTAAAGATGGAAGAAGGGCGGCAAAGGTTGCCACAGCGCGTGGAAAAGATATGCAAAAACGCCAGTAGGCCGGACAAAAAATCGTTTTATACATATCAAAGCGCCGATAAAAGTATTCTTGACCACCACAATAAGGTTGCCAAAACACCAGAAAAATGCCGAAAATTAAAGACATGCCCAAGCAATTTCATAGCAAAATTCCTCTTCCAAGTACCTTGTAGGAAGACATCCAACACTAGTATCTTCTAGCAAAAATTAATTTACCAAAACAAACTACAAATGTTTTCCTTTCCTAGCCTTCCACCCACAACATCTTTGAGAGAGTAGTATGAATTTACCCAAAAAAAAAAAAAAAAGAGTATAAGCAAGTGACCTGTGGCATCTTGTCTATGACCCAATAGTGAGAATTTAGAACCTAATAGAGATTCAAAATGCAGTTCAGGAAAGAAGATATGACTTACAGTCAAAGGAATGAGAAGAACCAACAGATGCACCAACAAAGGGCTTATCTGCACACACCAAAAATAAAAAACAAAACAAAAAAGTGTTTAGCTTCATGGGCTGAGTAGTAATTTTCAGCTGGAAAGTGAACTTCTCATGAAAGAATAGAGCATGATCAAACAAATGAAATAACTGCGACTATAGCCCTAGTCACCTTCCAATTGCCCAAGAACAAACGCTGCCAAAGCAAGGACAAATGCAAGCAAGCTAAAGATCCTTATCTTTTTTCTTTCTTGCCTTTCGGTATTATGGGTTTTGGTCAGCACAGGCATGTACAAGGCAGCTCATGTACATGCCAGACATCTGCCAGCGTGGCAAATTTTCTATGAGATCCAACTTATTCATTAGAGTGGAGCCTCTACCTAGATGCTATTGCCCAAGAATCAGGTTGGTCCACTCATCAGGTGGGCCACAGTTTATGAAACAAATATACGGCTGAAAAAACTTGGTTGAAGTGTCTTTACCCATCCAACTGCTTCTAAGATTATAGCCCACCTGCTGAATGGACCAGATTTACTTTCATGACATGGTCAAAACCACCTGATGAATAGCTTGGACATTGCACTTGGACGCTGCACTAACACTACAAGAAAAGGGGGCTTTAGCCTCAGTTCAAAAATGTGGCTAAATAGGTTAAAAACTGAGGCTAAAGCCTTTAGCCTCGGTTTTGCCTCAGTTGTCCAAACAGAGGTTGAAACCCCCGTGGCTAAAGGCTTTAGCCTCAGTTTTAATACATTGGTTTCCAAGCATAAATCTTACTTCTTGTGGATAGATTCCAAACCAGTCATCAAGCATTTTTGTGACCCAGGTTTTTCTACTATAAACTAATGAGCCTGTTTTCCTCGCAAAAAAAAAAAAAAAAATCATGTTGCTGTTTTGAAAAAGAAAAAAAGAAGAATTTTATTGCTGAAATGTTGGTCAAATACCTTTATCTATTCACATCTTTTGTAGATTTTGATTGAAGTGTAAGATCAGACTTTGCAAAAAAAAAAAAAAAAAGGTAGGTTTGGTTTGGCTTGCCGTCAACTGTCAAGCCTATCAAAACATTGGGCTATGTCAAGCCTATAAAAAGGCACGCACGTTTTATAGATTTTGCATAGTAACATCATTAGATGAAATACCATAACTCAAAATAGTGAATCTACTAAGTCAAATCCTGGTTAGGCTTACTGTTACACATATATTCTAATTGTCTTCAAGCCCCATATGATCTAAGAAACAGTAACAACAAATACATTTAAAGTATTTATAGGACTTGTAAGAAAAGATCCTGGAAATACTTACTCTGTCCGTTGGTGCTTCTTGGCAAGGTTTTCAAAAATCTGTTGTACATCTGCAGATGTGACTGGCTTCGATGAGTCAAAGGACTCCTGCATGGACCAAATGCCAATGAAAAAACAATCTGATATGCCTAATGCAATCGGAAAGGATATAATCAAGGAGGCAACCAAAAAACCACAATGGTGAACAGGGAAATCTCATGAATTCATGAAAAGCATTGGGCATCAACAAGATTGAATTTGCTAGAAATATTACATAGTGATAGGAAGTCAGCATTGAACAATCCCTACAGAGAAGATTTGAAAAAAAAAAAGGTTCTAAACACATAATTCTACTCTATGAGAGAACAAAGGACTATATTCCTCTTAAATCATATAGCCCAAGAGGAATAACAATTTTTCCATAACTGATTAAACATTCACAATCAATTTCGATTATGTTAAATGTCAACCGGAATGACTTGGCCAAAAAATCCCAAGCAAACGAAATTTTAAAACACTTACAGGCATGCCAATGTAAACTATCAGTCCATGTAAAAGTAGAGATGGCAAATCCGGGGGAGGTTTTCTCAGCCTGTGCTCATTGTAAGTAACAGTGCGTTCCACCTGATACGGGCAATGAAAAGAATAATAAAACACACATCAAGAAGAGAAAAAAAAAACATGATAAAGAAACGAAAGTAATCGAGACCTCTCATTTTCTGTGTATCATACTTGAATTTATGTAATCAAGACCTCCGTCAAAGAAACAAAAGCTATAAATTGAAAATTAAAAATCTGCAGAAAACCTTATGAAATTGAAAATTAAAATTCTGAACATGGCATGTAATCAAGACCTCTGTGAATATCGGTCAATGCCTAACAATGTAAAAGAAAAGAAAAGAAAAAATTAAAAATTCTGCTAGGCTGAATCTTCTATATATCAGAAGACCTTTATGGGCTTAAATTAGCATTCAAACACAACCTGTAAATCATTTACAACCAGCCCCATTTACACAACCTGTAAATCATTCAAACACAACCTGTAAATCATTTACAGCCCCATTTCCTATGTGAGTTCGCACATAGGAAATGCCTTTTCGACCTTGAATGTATCCAAAGCCGCATCTACTCCAGCGATCTCACCTTGCCAAATCACTTCCTGCATGTTCATAAAACAGTCAGTCAAAAATTATCGAGTAGGAGTATTTTTCACAACATGGGCATGGATTATGTGGATGTGACCATACCAAAAGAAGAACAGAGTAAAGGGAACCGCAGAAATAATCAACCATGCTTTTGGAATGAGACGGCCCTTGGATTCATCCTTCATGTCAAATGTAGACATTGAAATCCATGCTCATGATGGAAAAATAGATTATTATTATTATTCAATAAAGATCGACACAAATTTGGTGCTACGGGCAGATTACAATACACATCAGATGACCCATTTCTTTTTGACAGTCCAACCTTTTTTTTTTCTCTTTTTAGAGTACATCAAGACAACAAACTCAACTGATTTTCTGCTCCCACTTAAAAGTTAGACAGTTCTTTAAAACTAGTAAAATCTGATAAGGATACAGAAAAACATATATGAAGTTATTAGTGCAAAAGTCTACCTAAAGAGAACCAATTCACTGAACGCAATAGCTAAGCTATTGCAGTTGCATCCACCAGTCTTGGGTTTGAGTCACTTGACCAGTACTAATGCCCATTTCAGAGTTATCTTAGTTTTCAATGTCTTTCTAAGAACTGAAATAGAACACTACAGAAAATGTGAATGTCACAATTTGGTGAATCCTGGAGGGAGAAACATCACAGTTGAATGCACTTACAGACTCGGTATCGATGATTTGAGTATTTTTATATTACTATGAGCTATTCTTGGTTAGGAGGAATGGATGTTTCGAAGACCAAGGATATTGCTAGATTGCATGAGTTAATCTCAGAGCCTAGCAAGTGACAAAAACAGCTCCAGTAATGGGTTCTCTGATAAAATGGCAAATTCAACTCCTATAACAAGACTTGGAGAGATGTTTTGTTTTGTTTTGTTTGTTTTTCTTTTTCTATCTTTCTTTCTTTCTTTTTTTAAGGGGCTCCTTGCAAAGAAGTGAGTATTAGGTTTCCATTTAACAACCTCCATAAGGCCTCATGAGCCTTATGTAATCACAAAGAAAGAGACAGGAGACTCGGATTGAGCGGTGAAGCACAAAGTAGAGCAGAGATGTCGACAGCATACGGTGTTGGAAAAGCTATGTGAACCCCACCAGGATGTATGTGTTTAATCCAATTTCATCATTTTGTCAACTCATTTTTGAGGCATGGACTAAAAAATAAAGGAAATTCAAATCTCAGATAGACTACGTTATATGAAACAAATTTGAATGAAATAAAAACACAAATTTTAACTCGATCCAAAACTTTTGTAGCCCTTACGTTTTTAAGGACGGATGAACGGAAAAAACAAATATCAACCTGATCCAAAACTTTTGTAGGCCCAAGAGAAGTTTAATGGTGAGCTGCATTTACCATTGTTTCATATGGTGTGGTCTATTTGAGAATTGGACCTGCCTATATTTAGGTTACGTCCTAAAATGAGCTGGTAAAATGGATGAATGGAGTGGATAAAACATGTACATCATGGCTGGGCTACAGAACTTTTCCAGCACCGACCAGTGCCCAAATCAGTGCTGTGTTCCATAGATAGGAAGAATAACATGTGGTATGAGCTGAAAAGCCATAGAAACTTTCAAACAACCCAATTAATTAAGCTTTTACTTAAGAGTTGGGTATGAGCTGAAAAGCCATAGAAACTTTTGATCAAGCATTCTTTCTTACTCGGCTTCTGCAAGTCTTGCATGTATTGATTCTGGACTTGAAATCTTATTGACGCTGTCAACACAAACAACACAACCAAAAGATGATATTTACTACTATGAACAGTATATAACTAGATAGGACTGTAAATCAGTCGTACTTGCTCAAAATGATTCAAGTCTTCACATAAATATTCTGGCATTATTTCGCAGTTATGTGGTTGAACACAGACACCAACTGGTAAAACTGGCAACTGCAATGCACATAGAGAGGGAGAAGTTGTGAAAGGTAGGTCTCTTTTGTTGGAAGGAAGACAATAATGCAGCTTTGTCATACAGTACCTAAATGCACTTTCAATTGCTTAAAGACCCATTTTATGTCCTTCCATATTACATGGTTTAATATTTAGTAATGTCTCCACCCTAACCACCCAATAAGATAGCTTCCAAACTCCAGTGGATTGTTTCCAACCTGTAATCTGCATGTGACATCCAACCTGTACAATAGGTTGGCCACACCTCAGGATCCCCTTGTGAAAAAAAAAAAAAAATCAGCCCCATCCGCTCATTAGGAGGTCCAGATTTGTATTGTTGCTATTTATCAACAGCTGTACTTTGCTTTCTATGGCATGGTCCGCCAAATGCTATTTCCAAGATGTTTCGATTCGTTTCACCAAATCCCTCTCAATCTTGGCTTTGATCCTCAAAATAGGCCCAGATCTAGTAAAAAATTAGCTTCCAAGCTTCTTCCATTGTTGATATGAAGAAGGGTGGAGAGACAGATATTGAAAATAAGAAGTTCCAAACACGACCTTTATGGCCATATTTTGGTACCAAGACGGGCTGTGTCAGCTTGTATATATGGGCAAATTTCTCCCCTGTGACCAGTTTATCCATGTATCATGTGTTGGGACGAACGATACGAACACGATGCATCCATATTGTAACCATTTTTAATAAGCTTGATCATGGGTTAAAAGCATTTCTCGGTCAATGGCATATCATACCACTCTTTAGATAACCAAATAGGAGTAATTTTTTGTTTATGATACATCTAACCAGATTTGGACGGTTTAGTATGAATCACTTGTATGTCATGCATGCAATTTCTCAGTAATTTCTTAACTGCCTGCATATCATCCATCACTCTATGAGATAGTATCAAAGTATTTCTCAAAGCAATAATGATATATTGAGCGGACATCGAATTCATAACATGCAATCATAAGAACTAAAAATTCGAATAAATTGAGATACATTGTACTTCAATCAACATAAAACGCTGAGAAATTATAATTAAAAAGTACCTCAGGGTGTGCATTGCAGAAATCCAAAAGGCGGGCACAGAACATCTTCCTCAAAAAAGCGTAGCCACTTCCTGATTTACGGTTACCGCCATTTTTGAATGCATCCAGTTGTAGGTTGATTTGAAGCTCGGGCTTCATACAAAGTGTCCTCTCATCATGCACAAGGATCTTCTTTATACTAATCGCCTTGGGTAAGATGTACTTCAATTGTGCTAAATGACGATGTGAAAACCTCCTAAACAACATTTAAAAAAAAAAAAAAAAAAAAAAAAAAAAAAAAAAAAAAAAACCTCCTAAACAACATTTTAAATAAAGGTAAGGTGATTTATACATGATGCTTGGCCAATCAACTGGCCGGATGGAGACCACCTTTGGGCAATGCAGACTATTTATCTGGTGATCCCAAATAACAGAACAGCAATGCCGAAAAACTTCCTTAATTGAACAATCATAACTGTGCAATTGGTAGCCTGCAGGATGATGATTTTGACAGCATACTGCATTTAAGAGGTAAGAAAGAGGCTTGAGACATGAACTTTCTGACAAAGATTGCTTATTTATCAAAGAAAAAAGATGGTATCATCAGTGAAATAGACTGTAACATGTCCAACTCCCCTAGCACAAATTAGCATGAATTTTACCAAAGACTTTTTTTTCTAATGCCTCTACTCAGAACCTCTTCAGTTATGATGGAGAACAATGGGTATGATGCATCCGCTTGACAAATACATTCAGTAAATTTGAAATATTCACATAGCTCACCATTCACCACCACTGAAAAGAAGCAGTTGACAACCACTTTATAGATTAGGCCAGCCAACTTGACAGAACCAAACTCCCTCATGATGGTAAAGTGCATCCAAACAGTCACAAGGTTTTGCCATATCATGTTTAATAATGACATTTCCAATGCTAGAACGCTTATTCTAGACTTTAAATAATAATAATAATAAATGTTTGTCCTATACTAATTTGGAATAATTGCACACAACATGTTAGTCAACAAAATTACAAAGACTAATAGTGTGAAATTTCCTAAAATCTGGCGAGCAATTATATTTTGGAATAAGAGCAACATGCGGAGATAAACACGAACCTCCATGGAAAATTTCCCAAACCATATTGAAAACATCCATTTTAATGATATTCCCACAACTCAGAAAAGAATCCGCCAGAATGATGGCCATCTGGACCCAGAGCACTATTCCTATCCAAACTGAAAACAGCTTCAAGAACTCATTCTCACACTAGGACATTCATAGATAAGGCCAAACACTGACAGTCAATAATTCTAGTTCATTTGCTAAATCTCATCTAGAGATTTCAAACAGATCTTTCCCATTAGCAACCAAATTATTGCATCACAAATATGCAACTCCACACAAGTAGTTTAGCCCCCAAATATCAACTCCCTGAAAGTCAAATAGCATTGGAAACAGAAAGTGGCAAAAGTCCAAATTCAACCACAAAAGGGCCACATGCCCACCGATCAAATGGTTAGGACGGTACATACCTGGATCATGGTATGTCCATGGAGACCAGCAGATCAATGGTCCAGGCCATTTAGCCGTGAAACAATATGTACAATGGTGAAGGACAACAAACTTATCTCATCCTGGCTCACGTGAGACCCAAAACAAGCTCATGTTTAAAGTGTCACACACTAGCCTTCCCTTTCGATTTACACATATACATTCCTTGCGCTTACAAAATTCTTTTTTTTTTTCCAAGACAGTTGCATGGAACTCTGAAAACAGAAAATGCAAGGACACTAACACAGGCTTTGATATGAAAAGTGTTGTTCGACTTCTCTTTCAGTTGACACAATCATACAACCCCAATATTGTGACATTTTTTAAAGATAAACCAAAAATCATTAAGAAAAACAGGACAAAAAGAAAAGAAAAGAAAGAATGCTGCAGGGCAATTCTCAAGAAAAAGGAAAAACACTGCCACTAACCAAAAAGAAAAACAATCCAATGATCATGAATCCCCTTGAAACTACCGAGATAGTGACTAAAGGCTGAAAGACTATCCACAATCACCCTGCTGTGTTTTCCATTATTTGATTCCAACCATGAAAAGCTCACCTCTCAAAATGCCATGACATTCAGAAGCACCATAGTCGATTCCACAATCAAATACAAGTTCTTATTTACTTAATTGAGAATACTTTGCCATCAAATATTCTTCAATTTCTCAATTCCTGCAGTCACCATAAGCTGGCAAGAAGAAACATCTTCCAGAAGATCCATTAGTCAAGAAAGGCCAAACCTTGCCATCCCGACATAAAGGTCCACCAGCAATCTGTTCTTCATGCCCCACTCAACCCCAAATAAATTGAAAGAAGAAACACCACTTCTTTGTGCAATGAGGAACACTACGTTGTGATCTGATAATTGCACTTTCATCTTTCAACAACAACGTTTTGATTTTGGAAACTGGGAAACCAAGTTTACAGAAGAATAATGCCTACCGATTTGCTGTCAAATGCAAAGTGCTTAAGGCAAAACATTTGGATGCCTTACACTAACCAATTCAATGTCAAATATAAGAGTGCCCAATGTAGAGCCTTCTCCATTGGCAAGACGGGTTGGATTGAAAATAGTGGTAGACAGCCTCTGCCTGTCGAAGAACTGAAAATCATAGAGAAAACAAAGCAATTGTAAATAATAAACCATCTGGATCAGAGACGGTGGACCCCACCTCACATATGCTGGCTAAGCAATATTTTCTTGGCAACAAAATGAGAGGGATGTTCAATCCCAATCCTACATCACCCAAACAACCAAATCAGATGGCGTAAAGAGATTGAAAAGATACCTGTCTGTTAGAGATTCAATCTTTGGGCAGAAGTTTGCAAAGGTCAACATCGATCGCTTCAATCGAACCAACCAAATAGAACTCTCCAAGCAATCAAAGAACTCACCCAACATCTCATACCTGACCATCCAAACAACATACTCACATTACAAATGAAAATCATACCATCAAAATAAGAAGAAAAATTCAAGAGATGACACTTATACGATTTATGCAATCAATCCATGGATCCGGACCATTCATCCAGTATGCCCTGACTACTACAGAGAGATGAGCCCAACGACCTGCCAGATGGGAAGATCCAGGCCATCCAATCCCATGCCCGTTTCCTATTCAATATGAACAGATGGGGGATGTGTTAGGACTTTCCCTCTAGCGAAGATTTTTGAGACATCTACAATCTACAGTGGAACCAACTAGATCAACGGCATGGATAACCGAACCATGGACCATAGCTGTACGGATTCCATTCTAAGAACAGTATGAATCATCCAATCAAGAAAAAATATACAATTTCCACTGAACTAAAGGATGCCCAAATCATGCAAAGAACCCAAATAATATATATCTTTTCAGCCAATGAAGTTGTTAAAATTGGAGAAACCCCCAAAACAATCTGTTTTAGGATAGAAGAAGTGCTCACTTTTCAAGAAGCTTGATATCATCTTTTGCCTTTGGCTACTTCCGGATAGGATCTGCCTTCGAATCGACATTGATAGTGTCAGCTAAGTAAGCAAAGTTATGAGAAAATACATTATAATGAACAATATAAATAGAGATTTTGGTGAACATAACTTTTGAAAATGATGATGAGTAGAGAAAGAATTAGGAAGATGAGGGCGATACAGAGAGAGAGGGGCGTGTTACGACGAGGAGGGCACGGCCGAGAGATCAGCGCACTTCCTCTTGCGGGCCTTCTCAGACTCTGGCGTGTTCCAGCAAGAAGGACGGCAACGGCCGAGAGATCAACGTCTTCAACCACCAACGGAAATGGAAGCCAGATCAAGAGAGGCCGGAGTGGAAAATGGAGATCGAGATACGTTGGAGAGAGAGAGAGAGAGAGAGAGAGAGAGAGTTTCGGTCGGGATTTGGGATTTGGGATTTGGGAGGAGAGGAGCGGAAAAGGGTTTTGGGAGAAAATAGGTGGGAGAAGAGGCGCGATGGATTTGGGGGGCGCACATTTTGGATTTGGGACTTTTGGAATTCTTTTTTCATTTAAAATCAGCGGCGGTGGCGGCGAGTTTAATACACTGGCGGCCACATAAAAATGCCCTGATTTCAATCTACAGTGGCGGTTTGTGGTGGTCGCCTGTGATAAAAACGCCCCTAATAAATGTTTTTTTGGTAGTGTGGATTCTTCGATCCTTAGTCTTTTTATCTTTATTATTTCAAAACTTTTTTTCTAAATCGTTGAATTAAAAACCCAGATAAACCAAGTTAGACTTAGATTAGTTCTAGACCTTGTTCCTCATTCCCTGTGAATTCGATCTCGTTCTCACCGAGTTATCACTACATCGCGATCCTATAATTGGAGTTGTGAACACTCAACCCATTGACAGCCCAACAATAGTGCTAAGTAAGCTGGCCCATCTTTTCCTGTCGGACGTTGAGGCATGTCCAAACACAGGCACGGTACAATTTAGATATCAAGCCTACCCTGCCCCACCCATGGTCCTCATTTCTCAGTTGAACCATGTGTCCAGACCGGCCCATCCAACTTTGACCACTTTGTGAACACACTAGAATCATGAGCCCAACATTTTTTTTCCTTATCTTTTTATCTTTGGGTTCAAGTCCCCCAAACATGATCAAATCATGCGAGGTCTGCATCTATGAAATGCTTTGGCCCTATTTGGTAGATGCTTAAAAATGAGATTATCTCATTTTCCTTAACCATGATCATGTATTAGAGATACTGATCTTTAATACATGATAAGTTCATCTCATTTTAGCTGACAGTAATTAGGTATAAGAACGATCAAGATCTCCAATACATGACTGTTAGGAACTCATTTTGAGACATCTACCAAAAAGGGATGGATAAAATACAACAAAAGACAAGCAAATGCTTCCATAATAGCAAAGTGCTGACGTAGAAAGGGATGGAGGGAGGGATCATGGAAAATGAAAGTCATCAGATTATTTTAAAAAAAAAACCACAACGTGTTTTTAACTTTCTACTTTAATCCAAATACCATGGCTTATGTTTAGTACAACTTATTATGAATACAGAATGCATAACCACAGCGTAATTAAACTTTCATTTCAAATGTGAGGAAGGAAGCTCCAAGAGCCCATTCTTCTGCACAGCATAACAACTTCACTTCAAAGAGTTCTCAATATCTATCACAAAGCGGTACTTCACATCCTTGTTTATCAGCCTTTCCAGAGCTTCGTTTATGTACTGAATCCCAATGACTTCTATTTCTGGGTAAATTTTATGAGCAGCGCAGAAATCTATCATTTCCTGTGTCTCTTTAGTACCACCAGTAAGACTTCCAGAAATGCTTTTCATACCTGCAGAAAGTTGCATGGATAACCATAGTAAGAACCTTATAACTAGACTATGTGTAAGGTATGTGGACCATTCAGCAGGTAGGCCAAATGCTGAAATTTTCCAAGAACAGAAATTAGGCTGTACATCTATGTTAAATGTAGATGATTGGCTATCCTTTTCTAACCATCCATTTTACTGTATATGTGTGGCCTACTTGACGAGTGGGCCAGCATGACCTTTGGGCTATGCTATGTACAATAACAGGCCTATGAATAACCTAGATCCTGCATACATATGCCATGCTCACATGTGCAGGCGCTTGTGTTGGGTGCATGCAGATGTACACTTGCAAGTAGTTGTCCTCTTAGGAGAAGGATGAGTTTGATAACAAGAACTAGAAGCAAATAAAGTTAAAAGAGTACCCATATTGAGGTTCGCAGGGCGGAGTCGAATTTCATTTGGAAAGCTCACCAGGGATAGAATCCCACCAGTCTTCAGGAGTGGCATGTATTGATCCAATGGGTGATCGCCAGATGCAGTGTCGACTATAAAGTCAAGGGATTTAACAGCGCCCTGCAAGAGAAGCATGTGACATCATAGTAAGAGCCAGCAGTGAGCAAAACCGTTTAAGGAAATCTGTCTAAATGAGAAAGTAGGAAACAATAGTGTTTATATGAAAAGATTAGAACAATCATGATTCCTGAAAAGATGGACAAGTTATATTGATGTTGCTATGAGAATATTGAAAGATCATTGGCATCCAAACAACTCATATACACTGCAACAATTGATAAAATTCCTGCTGAATTTCATAATTGATGTAGGATTACCAACATGCAATAGCTTTTAAGTGACAGATCAAAGAATCAACCATTATCAGACTGCTGGTTCAAGATTTATTTATTAATTTATTATTTATTTTTATTTTTTTTAATTTTAATGGTAACATCAACCTTATTCAAGGAATACAGAGAAGTGGAGGGTTCTAAACTGAAATATTTACATTTTTAGGACAAGTAACTAGCAGTTGAATTCTGTGAGACGTGTCATTTACACTAATCGAGAATTCAAGTATACTGCAAATATATTTAACAATGCAATGTCGTAATTAGGGGCCTGTTTGGATACAGCTAACGTTGCGTCGCAACTAGCAATCCATGATATGCTGTCAGGGGTAGGTTGATGCAGGACATGAATTTAAATATGATATGCAAGATTTCAGGCTTAGATCACGTTAGTTCAGAAATAATTACACAAATTTCATATCCCACATGAAAGTCCAAACATTCAATTAAGGGGAATCTATGCGGGTCCAGGCCTACACATGCTAGGGTTGGATCAATAAAAATTATGAACCAAACGATACTCAAAGATAAGAAATAATCATCCACACATGCATAGTAATCAATCCCTAATCCAAGGGATTAACCAATTTCAAATTAAGGAACCCTAGGGTAAGAAAAGGGGCATATAATTTAGGAAAAATGTAATTTAGGGCTAGGTTTCATGAAAAACGGCTATGAGAGGATAAAAGAGGATAAAAACCTGCGCCAAAAGACGATCCCACACGTGAATAACAACAATGGCCCAATCAGACGTGCGTGTGATCCCGGCCGCACGTGTGTGGGGCCCACTATTCAGAAAAAGGCCACCTTGGCCCTGGTCGGATAGGGATGGACTCCAAAACCCCCAAATCTCAGTTTGATCCGATGTACGGTTTATGCTTGGTACTCCGCCGAAGTTTCAGCCCTCCCGTAGGGCCAGATTCTGAAATTCTGATGTGGAAAGGAGAATTGCTGCTATAGATGATTGACTCAAAGTGTAGATGATGGGGTGAGATGAGAAGAAGGGATGATAGAAGATGGGTAGTAGAGATGGCGATGGATGGGGGCGAATCGGGATAGATGTGGCTTCGCACCACGGTTGTTAACCCTTCGATGAAGGGAGGGCTTCGCACCCAATTAGGCTTCACAACTCAGAGAGCGGGAAAATGCAAAATTTTTATTAATCTTCAATCCCCAAAAAAGCTACAAGCTATACCCAAAAACTCGCACCACGTGCGCAATCTATTACTTGGCGATGAAGTAAACTAAAATAAAAACCAAACACAGAAATCTAAAGCGTTCACAATGTTCTAAATAATAACAATAAGCAAAACCTAAAAAATGAAATCAATCGACGAGTGGGCCACGATCATGAGATCCCATGATGGGCTTTTCTTGACTATCGGGCCCACTTTTCTGAACCAAAACTTGTCTTCTAGCTAAGAGGCCCTCCCTGGACGTCGTCATCGAGCTAGATCGATGATGGGATCCTCCTTCTGCGTACGTACATGCGTAGGGGTGGTGGTGTGCGCGCGCGTGTGCGCGAGATGTCCCCATCAATTCTCCTCAGCTGCAAAGATTTCGCCACTTGTGAAATAAAACTCCTGAACCGCTCCAGGACGTCAAGATCAAGTCTCTGAAGATCCTCCGCAGTTAGCCTCGTGTTATCTGAAGCTGGGAGTGACTTCCACTTGACCAGGTACTTCTGAAACCTGCCGTCCGACGTTGAAACTATCTGATGGTCCAGGATATCCTCTATTTCCTCTCTGGGTGTGTGAAGGATAGGTATGGGAGGGAGAGGCTGAGAAGAAATGTTAGGAAGAATAGGTATGGGAAGTAGAGGCTGGAAAAATGGGTTGGGACGAGAAGGTATGGGAGGTAGAGGCTGGGAAAACGGGTCGGGACGGGTAGGTATGGGATGTAGAGGCTGGGGAAATGGGTCGAGATGGGTAGGTACGGGACGTAGAGGCTGGGGAAATGGGCCGGGAAGGGTAGGTATGGGAGGTAGAGGCTGGGAAGAAAAGTCAGGAAGAGTGGGTATGGGAGATAAAGGATGGAAAAATGGGTCGGGAAGGGGCCATGGTTCAAGGGATAGATATGGGGAATCATGATGGGTGGGCGAAGGGCCGGACAAAGTATCAATGGTCTCCTGAAAAGTAACTAGATCCTCCACATCGAATGTGAAACTGATTCTCATGGAAGGTGGAAGATCTATCTCATACACATTGAGACCGTTTTATTTTATAATTTTGAAGGGTCAAGCGCTACGCGCGTGTAACTTACGAACGGCCCTCGGAGGGTACCGCTCGGGGCTGATGCGGACCATCACGGAGTCTCCAATATTGAATCATTTGAAACGTTTATACTGGTCTGCAGAAAATGTGTAATGTTCATTACTAGTCATGATCTTCTGCCTGATTTCTTGATGCCATGAATGAATGTGATGCGCGAAAAACTCTGCAGACTCTGACAGCCTATGGGACAATGACATAGGGACAAGATCAATAGGTTTCCTAGGTTTATAACCAGTAACGACTTCACGAGGACTTAGACATGTGGACCTATCGACAGAACTATTCAACGTAAACTCGGCTGTAGGTATTACGGTGTCCCATGTTCTGATGTACTCTATATCCCTCCTGGGGGAGACTCATCTGGTAGATCATTAGGAAAGACATCATGAAACTCATCTACTACCGGAATGGCCTCAATGGGTAACTCTATACTAGCCTCTAGAGCACTCTCTAGCCTCTAGGGCACTCTCTCTAGTCACAAGGCCGTACGTGTTGTGCCACTCAAAATAGTGGTTTTGATGCCCCTCTTGGGGTGGGTGCACGGTTGCATACCCGTGACTGATTCCTTGACTACCTCCATTCATTGGTCTATCCTCCTGGCCACCTGCTTGAGATTGGACATTTTCTTTAATAGTGGGGTTTGTCCTGAGGGAGGCCTCTACTTGGTTAGGGCGTTGATCTATACTTTGTTCCATGCGCTTACCCCAAGACTCGATCTGCTGGGATAGCTTGTTTAATGACTCTAACAGTTGTTTCATGTCTAGTGTAGGGTGTCAACCGAAATTCAGCAATATAGTTGTCAAAATATAAGAGTTTTTTTTTTTTTTTGTTAAAAAAAAAAAAAAAAAGAAACAACCTAGTTTCTAAAAACGAAAAAGGAAAGTTTTTTTAAACAAGTTAGAAAAGTTTTTTTTTTAATTTAAAACAACCTGGTTTCTAAAAATGAAAAAGGAAAGTTTTTAAAAATAGAAAGTAAGTTAGTTTCTAAAAAAGAAAAAGGAAAGTAAACTAGTTTCTAAAAAATAAAAAGGAAAGGAAATTAGTTTCTAAAACAAATTAAGAAAGTTTCTAAAAAACAGAAAAGGAAAGTTTCTAAACCTAAAAATAGAAAGCTAAGTTAATTTCTAAAATAATTCAAATAAGGGGATAACCAAAAAATTTCAGCAGCTTATGTCAGGGTTTATGGACTTCTAAACAATCATATATGATGAGAATTGATGCGTAATGGACATAAACAACCAAACCCTAAACATGTAATGAATTCCCGTACAAGAACCGTAGGCTGTGATACCAAATTTGATGCATGACATGAATTTAAATATGATATGCAAGATTTCAGGCTTAGATCACGTTAGTTCAGAAATAATTACACAAATTCCATATCCCACATGAAAGTCCAAACATTCAATTAAGGGGAATCTATGCGGGTCCAGGCCTACACATGCTAGGGTTGGATCAATAAAAATTATGAACCAAACGATACTCAAAGATAAGAAATAATCATCCACACATGCATAGTAATCAATCTCTAATCCAAGGGATTCACCAATTTCAAATCAAGGAACCCTAGGGTAAGAAAAGGGGCATATAATTTAGGGAAAACGTAATTTAAGACTAGGTTTCATGAAAAACGGCTATGAGAGGATAAAAGATGATAAAAACCTGAGCCAAAAGACGATCCCACGCGTGGATAACAACAATGGCCCAAACAGACGTGCGTGTGATCCCGGCCGCACGTGTGTGGGGCCCACTATTCAGAAAAAGGCCACCTTGGCCCTGGTCGGATAGGGATGGACTCCAAAACTCCCAAATCTCAGCTCGATCCGATGTACGGTTTATGCGTGGTATTCCGCCAAAGTTTCAGCCCTCCCGTAGGGCCAGATTCTGAAATTCTGATGTGGGAAGGAGAATTGCTGCAATAGATGATTGACTCAAAGTGTAGATGATGGAGTGAGATGAGAAGAAGGGATGATAGAAGATGGGTAGTAGAGATGGCGATGGATGGGGGCGAATCGGGATAGATGTGGCTTCGCACCACGGTAGTTAACCCTTCGATGAAGGGAGGGCTTCGCACCTAATTAGGTTTCACAACTCAGAGAGTGGGAAAACGCAGAATTTTTATTAATCTTCAATTCCCAAAGAAGCTACAAGGGGTGCCTATTTATAAGAAAACCCTATACCCCAAAAACTCGCACCATGTGCGCAACCTATTACTTGGCGATGAAGTAAACTAAAATAAAAACCAAACACAGAAATCTAAAGCGTTCACAATGTTCTAAATAATAACAATAAGCAAAACCTAAAAAATGAAATCAATCCGACGAGTGGGCCACGATCATGAGATCCCATGATGTGCTTTTCTTGACTATCGGGCCCACTTTTCTGAACCAAAACTTGTCTTCTAGCTAGGAGGCCCTCCCTGGACGTCGTCATCGAGCCAGATCGATGATGGGATCCTCCTTCTGTGTACATACATGCGTAGGGGTGGTGTGCGTGCGCGTGTGCGCGAGATCTCGCGTGTGTACGATCATGAGATCTCGCGTGTGTACGATCATGAGATCTCGCGCGTGTGCGTGTCGCGTGTGTACGATCATGAGATCTCGCGCACACGCGCACGCACACCACCCCTACGCATGTATGTACACAGAAGGAGGATCCCATCATCGATCTGGCTCGATGACGACGTCCAGGGAGGGCCTCCTAGCTAGAAGACAAGTTTTGGTTCAGAAAAGTGGGCCCGATAGTCAAGAAAAGCACATCATGGGATCTCATGATCGTGGCCCACTCGTCTCTGATTGATTTCATTTCATTTTTAGGTTTTGCTTATTGTTATTATTTAGAACATTGTGAACGCTTTAGATTTCTGTGTTTGGTTTTTATTTTAGTTTACTTCATCGCCAAGTAATAGGTTGCGCACATGGTGCGAGTTTTTGGGGTATAGGGTTTTCTTATAAATAGGCACCCCTTGTAGCTTCTTTGGGAATTGAAGATTAATAACTACCGTGGTGCGAAGCCACATCTATCCCGATTCGCCCCCATCCATTGCCATCTCTACTACCCATCTTCTATCATCCCTTCTTCTCATCTCACCCCATCATCTACACTTTGAATCAATCATTTATTGCAGCAATTCTCCTCCCCACGTCAAAATTTCAGAATCTGGCCCTACAGGAGGGCTGAAACTTCGGCGGAGTACCACGCACAAACCGTACATCGGATTGAGCTGAAATTTGGGGGTTTTGGAGTCCATCCCTGGCCGACCAGGGCCAAGGTGGCCTTTTTCTGAATAGTGGGCCACACACGTGCGGCCGGGATCACACGCACGTCCGTCTGAGCCATTGTTGTTGTCCACGCGCGGGATCATCTTTTGGCTCAGGTTTTTATCCTCTTTTATTCTCTCATAGCCATTTTTCATGAAACCTAGCCTTAGATTACATTTTCCCTAAGTTATATGCCATTTTTCTTACCCTAGGGTTCCTTGATTTGAAATTGGTGAATCCCTTGGATTAGGGACTGATTACTATGCATGCGTGGATGATTATTTCTTATCTTTGAGTATCATTTGGTTCATAATTTTTATTGATCCAGCCCTATCATGTGTAGGCCTAGGACCTGCATAGATTCCCCTTTAATTGAATGCTTGGATTTTCATGTGGGATGTGGAATTTGTGTAATTGTTTCTGAATTGGTATGATCAAAGCCTAAAATCTCTTATATCATATTTAAATTTCATGTCCTGCATCACTATTGCTGACTAGTTATTCCATCCCTTGCTTGTCAAGCACCCTAGATCATGGATAGGAGAGTTTGGCACATGTAGGTAAATTAAAAGATTGGTTGGTCGCACATTTATGCAAAAGCATGTGCACATTTGACACACACTACATTTTTAGTACTTGAAGACAGATGGTACAATATGCACCTGCTGGATGCCTTAACTTGGATGGTCACACATGGTGTAACATGTCATGCATGTGCATAGATAAGTGTGATCCTCACGTGCACCAGTACTATAAAGTGTCAATTGACAAGTAGTTCAACCTCTCCAATAGAGACACCCAATCCATGGTCTAACGCTAATATATCCATGATTAGTTGTCCAAAAGTGCATCAATCCCCATGTGCTGGTTGACAAACCATGGACACTTACAATTGCTCTGACTGCTTGTTGCAACACAACTTTGCCCAAATCCAAACAGTCCCAAGGGGCATTCCAAGTTAGAAGTTGTAAGACTTCGAAAAGGAAGTAAAAAATGAACCAGTTCAAAGCATTCCAGACCCAAAAGTTTTGAATGCAATACCTCCATCTGCTGCTCATCAGATGAGATCACGAATTTGTCTGCTCCCAAGAGTTTTAGTGCCTCCTCTTTCTTGGATTCGCTTGTACTGAATACTGTTACATTTAGACCAAAAGCCTTTCCAAACTTCACAGCCATATGACCGAGCCCACCAAGGCCGATCACTCCAAGAGATTTACCAGGTTGGTTCATCTTATGGCGCATCATAGGGGAATACACTGTAATTCCTGCACATAGTAATGGCGCTGCAGAAGCTAATGGGTAGCTGTCAGGTATCATATAGCAGTACCTGTGGATTTGGAAGCTATTAGATGCAAAACTACACAGCCCGTACCATATTTCAGTAGAGGTTCGCTAATCCCTCGGGTGTGTGCAACCATCCATATGCCACCACATATGACAGCCCGGTCCACGTGTGCTAGTCCAAGCCAGATACTAGTGCCACATTGTAGATGTTCTATGTCATAATCAGGCTGGCCCACTCATTAGGTGGACCACAGTGTTCATTTGTAGATGAAAGGCTAAGATGACCAATTTCTTTTACCCATTCATTTGTTCCACACATTGTAGCAGACCTGATGAGCAGACCAGAATGACTTTTGGAGCCAGAAATCAAGTTGGTGAGACCCGCCTGACAGAAGGCTTAATCTTGAAAAAAATTTCCAAGGTGGCACATTCGGTGCAATGTACATGGATTTCCTTACAAATATATATTTAATAGAAATCTAGTAAATGTATACACCTCTTAGCATTGCATAATATAAATTTGCTCTACACATACGGTTGTGAAAAGTACAAAATTTAGCTCCAACCAGTGAAAGGCTAAGCTCAGGACCACAATAATTGAGATATATTAAGTAAATAAAACTTATGAGTAAATGGAATAAAATGGGGAAATAATTACAGTCGTCTCCTAGAACAAAAGCTATCAAAAGAATTCGACTTCTATGATGTTTTCCTCACTTGATAGAGAGAAACGGTAGAACAGTATTCATGTAGCCGGCCTCAATTAGTTGGGATAAGGCTGACCCTAACTCAGTAGGTTATCAAATGACTCTCGTTTGGGCTTAAAATTCAACGGGGTTGGAAGTTGGGTAATTTTCTTGAAGTTGCAACCAGTATGGTCTCTGAGCAGTTTTTGCTAATTCAATTGGATCTTGATTTACGTAACAGATCGAGCTGATTTCGAGCTCGTAGGAAAGTTAACTCAATGGGTAGCACAACAGAATAAGGAATTTTGGAATTTGGGCTGATTGGCCAGGAGCAATTGGGACCAGAAAGTGGAGTTAGGCAAAAGGGGTGTTCTCTGGGATGAAGAAATTGAATTTCCACATGCTAAAGACAGGACCAAAACATATGTTGGTTGAATCCTATCAATTTCAATCCCCAAGTGGGCCATGCTCTAAAACAACTATTTAAATTCTTGCTCTGGCATGCTGAAATTGCTTCTTCTTCTTCTTCTTCTTTTCCTGTATCTAAAAGGGGTTTGTTAGGAAGTGGGTTCAGGTCTGGGGGCAAAGCTTGATTACTGCATAACTCACAATGAGCATAAAACCATCCTGCTAGCAATCAGTTGGAACTAATGATCCTGACTACATATGCAAGGTGGGGTGTCTGTAGATGGTCCATTTTGTAAAATTGCCTCGTACAAGCATGGGTAATCTCATTTTCAAAGAACAACGTGGAATCTGTGTCAAGAAATGGAAACACGTTCTGTTCTCTTCCCATTAGAAAACATGCCTCTCCTTCCATAAAGGATCATTTCTTATTTTTGGAAAAAATGTTTCCTTTGCAAGACACGCTGCTTTTCAAATACATTTGCACAAACTGGACCCATTGTCCTGCTCCTATCTTAGCATCTGTGGCTTTTACTAAATGGCGAGTAATTCTGTTTAGCCAAACCTACATGGGCCGAATAAGAGAATGCCAAATCAGCCCACCATCAACTTGAGAGTGTAGCCACAGTTATCTTTAAAGCTTTGGAAAATAAATTAGGTTAGATACATGCTTCTAATGACATGGTTTAAGTTCTGAAATTTCGCAAATTATAATAGCAGAATGAAATATACGGTTCCAGAGTCATGACGACTTTAACAGGATTCTTCTGTCATATCTGCTATCTTTATATAAACACCAACACAATCTCTCATACGGCGTGGGAGGTACTGATAGATAAATAAATAAAAATTATGGGAGTGCTGACAAATGCAGAGAACCGCTTGCTCATAAAGAACATCCTAGGAAATGATCCATATTTCTTTTGTGCATGTTTAAATGATTTTGGTCTAAATAACATGGTTTTTCTCAGGAAAGATGGATAACCTTAAAGATGCAAGATTCCAATATTAAAGTTAAAACATAAGAGTTCTAGTGGGAGATTCACACCTCATCCTCAACATACTTCAATAAGCATTTCAATTGGTGATAGATCTTTATCTATACAAATACAAGTATTAAAATTTTGGAAGTTGGGGCCTTCTTAGTTCATGTTTTTTTTGGTAACCCTGCTTAAGTATGTATGCCCTGAGGATAGACAGGCTCTGACAACGGGCCTCAGTACAGACACGTTGGTAGAAGTGTAGTTTTTCAGGACTTCCCCCACAAAACTAATAGTTATAAATATTGGGCCCAAATATTTATTTATGTCAGTCTAGATGGGGTAGTGCCACAAAATGACGGGTTTCGTGGCAATGCACAGGGCCAGCTGTCAGATTGCGACTATCCCACAGGTTTCTAAACAATGTCTTAACATTCAGCAAAAACAAAAAACTAAATTTGGACATTGCTACTTGTAGATACAATAATATCATTCTGATAAAGGAATTCAAGTGAAAGAAAGAGACATAACGAGTGCAAAACTTATTTCAGCAATAGAAATGACTTGCCTCTCATGAATTACAATATGACTGGAATATCCCCCTTTTGTGATCGTGCCATCCACATCAATTCCATTGAAAGTAAAAGTTGGAAACTTTATGCAATAAGTTTCCAGGCTATCATTACAGTATTCACACTCTCTGCATGAGTTGACATATGCTCCAACACCAACATGGTCATCAATTTTGAAGCAGTTAACATTGGAACCAACCTCTTTGACAATACCCACAATCTCATGCCTGATAAATGAAACACCATATAAAGACATGACAATCTGAGTCCATTGCAAGAGGGGGGGAAATTACATCTAATCATTCATGAAGTTCCACGTATAACACACTTTCTGATATGATATTTATGGGAACATACCCAGGCACCAAAGGATACTTTGAGTCTCCAAATTGATTCCTTGCCCAAAAGACATCAGCATAACAAACTCCGCAGTGCGTTATTTTCAGTGAGACGTCATCACATCCAAGAACCCTATATGATTTTAAAAGCCAGTAAATGGAGAATCATAAAAGGCACTGTTATTTCTATGGAGACTGCTAGATACTACCAAAAAAGTACAAGATTTCATAGCCTAGAGTTAATGCACATGATCATCATAGCAAGACACATTAAAATATATTTACAACTAAACTAACTGTGAAGACTCCATTATATTTCAATAAATAAATGGACCATTACTATTTCAATAAATAAATGGTGTATTCTGATCGTCAACAAAGTTGATGTAGAGTGGGTCACGGACACTTTCATGATCGAGATGGACTAGAGAAGGCCCGATCGGAGGCAGAAGTCATCAAGACCGTCAGAAGACAGTCAGTCTCCAAACCGGAATGAGTTACTGGACGTAACATATATGATTTTGGGGTAGGATGAGCTACTTTAGCCAAGCCCACGCTGAATTTGCGAGATTCCATCAGATCGACGGTTGAATTTCCTGTTTATTTTCGTTTTTACTTTTTTTTTTTAAGTTTTGGTTTGACTGTAACTTTTCATCTGTTGGGCTTTAGAAGTTGTGTCCAACATGAAAAGTGTTTATAAAAATTAGGAGAATAACGTGGTTAAGCCACATATGACACTTACTATAAATAGTAAATTTACTATTTATAGTAAGTTATGAATTTTAGGGAGTTTTAGTTATAGTTTAATTCCTAAACTTCTTCCAAGTCTTGGTATCCCTATTTAAAAGTATGTAGACTCGTTTATTTCATCTATCAATCATCAATAAATTTATTTGGACTTTCTAGAATTATTTCTAGTTTCTATTTTTCCTCATGGATTCAAGAAGTCTCTGTGAAGAGTCCAGAGAAGCTTCGTGGATTCAAAGTAGTAATCCTTGAGGAAGACGGTGATCAACCTCATCATGTTCATCCCCGTGTCAAAAGTCCTTTCAAATCATGATGTTGCAAGATTTGGGCATAAAGCATCACAAATACGGGATATTCTTCATTTAGCAACAAGTTTATGTAGACAAATCCAAAGATATTCCTTCGCTTAAGAGCTAATGGGAGGTGATTTTTATTGAAGGAAAAAAAAGTCTAGGTACAGAACTATCAATTAAGATTTTTTTAAAGCTATTTAAGGAAAAAAAAAAAATTTAATAATGGCAGGCAGTGTGCATCAAGAGTTGGCCTATGCATATTTCCCACCATCCAATAATGGCAGGCAGAAATTTTAACATAGGTTTCAGAATGGATTTTTGAAAATTCATGTTTTGAGATACTTGCTAGATTCTTGCCAACCTTCTTCCAATGGTGGAAATGCGCACCAACTCTCCATGCATGCCATGCACAATGAAGTTGTTCCCTTTGAAAGATAAAGATGAAGGCCACTCTTAATAGATACTCAGATACTATTAAATGGCTAGAGTTATGAATGAAATCGGGCTGATAAGATTAAGGTATAGGCTCCCGTAGTTTGGGTGGTTCATGCAAAAGGATAGCAATTACATGTCTACATACCAAACTATATTGTCAAATAATCAAATACAAGCCTAAATGAGATCAGTATAAAGAGAATATGCAGCCTGAAACTAGATGAATAGTAGTTAATAAAAAAATTTAAAAAGAAGTAAAATAATCAGATAGAAACCCTACACCAAGACATATAGAAAAAAGGCATCAAGGTGACACAGATTCTTCTTCTTCTTCTTCTTCTTCTTCTTCTTCTTCTTCTTCTTTTTTAAAAATAAAAATTCTTAAAGATATCAAACAAAGACAGGCAACTCGCCAGATCAAAATCCAAGAGTGAAACCTGTCAAGAGTCACCTGTTCTTTCAAGAAGGTCATCAATACAAATTTCCAGCAAAGAGTTTTTCCCCTCTCTTCAAAACAAGTAATTAAAACAAGTAATTAAATATGCCTAATAACCCTAAAAGTAAAAGCACTTAAGAAATCAGGATTCTTCTTTTTTTCTTTTCTGAGAAACCTTTTTTATTATAGAAAGAAAGAAAACACAATGAGAGGATCCAGCTTGTCGCAACTCGCAAGCAACCCCGGCACCTAGTAACAAAGGCAAAGCAGCCCAAAAATAACAGGGAACTACCAAAGATCCCGCCTTTTAATTATATCAAAGGATGAAGGTTTTGCCTTCTAGATTCTACCATTCCTCTCTTTCCATACGCCCATAGGATTCCGAAGACAGGCATCTCCCACAGTCCTCTGTGTGGCCTCTTTAAGGACCACTAACCCACTCCAATAGTATATCACCGCTGGAGTTGTTAAAAGTCCACGACAATTGTAATGAACTAGATATTAGAAGTAAGTTGATAGCCACTTCGAGGGGCCGAGTCCTCCTATTACAAATAATGAATAAACTTCTGGATATATTTTCATTAGCAACAGCAACTTAAATAACATAACAAATAACTAACAGCCCACTACTTGCTGACATGACAAATAACCAACAGCCTACTACTTGCTGACATGACAAATAACCAACAGCCACTACTTGCTTACATGACAAATAACTAACAGCCCACTACTTATTGAAATTAAGCAACACTTAACCAACAGCCCCATGACAATCCTTCCCCCATCAAAAGACCTTGCCCTCAAGGTCAGGGAAGTTTTTTTGCAGCTGTTGGAAGTCAACCCAGGAGGCATTATCGAGCCCAAGTCCTTTCCATTTGACAAGCAATTCACTCACAGCTCGCCCTTGCTTCTTCTTCATGCTTGCCATTGCAAAATTTCTTCGAGCTCGACTATGGCCCACCATCAACGAAATTAACCGAGGAATTGTAGAGACCAGCACATTCCGAGCACCCAGTTTCCGTTTCAAACACGATACATGAAATACGGAATGAAGGAGGGAGGTTGATGGAAGATCCAAACGGTAAGCGACACTCCCAATCCTCTCTAGGATCTGATAAGGACCATAAAATCGGGGAGAAAGCTTCAGATTGTGGTGCTGCACAACCGAATGTTGTTTGTATGGTTGGAGACGCAGGAAGACCCAGTCGCCTACTTCGAACTGCCGTTCAGTACGTTTTAAATCAGCAAAACGCTTCATCCTTTCTTGTGACATGTGTAGGTTCCCCCACAAGAGGCGTAAAATCTCGTTCCGACGCAGCAGTGTGTCTTCCACAGACTGAACTGCCGCTGTTCCCGGCGAATGAGCCAACAATGGCGGCGGTGGGTATCCGTAAACTGCCTCGAATGGTGTAATTTTAGTAGAAGCATGAACATTCGTATTATACTACCACTCTGCAATAGGCAACCACCGAGACCAATCTCTTGGTTTATCTCCGGAAAAACACCGTAAATAGTGCTCCACACACTTGTTAACAATCTCCGTTTGACCATCTGTTTGTGGATGATAAGCGGAAGAAAATTTGAGCTCAGTCCCCTGCAATTTGAACAATTCTTTCCAAAATAGGCTAGTGAAGATGGGATCCCTGTCACTAACAATAGAACTCGGCATGTCATGGAGTTTGAAAATATTGGCAATAAAAATCTGAGCAATTTTAGAAGCTGTGTAAGGGTGCGCAATTGGAAGGAAATGCGCATACTTACTAAGCCTGTCCACCACAACCAAAATCACACTGAAACTGTTAGAAAGAGGCAGCCCTTCAATGAAGTCTAAGGAAATATCCGACCATACTTTTGAAGGAATAGGTAAAGGTTGGAGGAGTCCAGCTGGATGAAGATTTTCTGTTTTGTTGCGCTGCAAACATCACACTCTCGAATGAACGTTTTGACATCCTCTTTCATACCCTTCCAGTAATAATTGGCCCTAGCTTGATGAAGAGTTTTATGAAGCCCCGAGTGACTTGCTTGAGGGTTCCCATGAACCAAATTAAGCAACTGCTCCCTGATAGCAGTAGAGTCACTAATATATAGCCCGCCCTTGTAAAACAACAAGCCATCCTTTAATTGAATATTGAGAGACATCAAGGAGATGGTTTGAAAAATCAGAGATAAGTTTCTTTAATTTAGGATCCAAGGAGTAGGATACACGCAAATCTGAAAGCCAACTAGGAGAAGGAAAGGACAAGGCAGCCAGCTGGCTAGGTGCATCTTCAAACTTCCTGGATAGAGCATCTGCCACCAAATTGTCTTTTCCCTTTCGGTATTCAACCACAAAATCAAATCCCAACAACTTAGTAAGCCATTTTTGTTGCATTGGAGTACCCACCTTCTGCTCAAGTAAGTACTTGAGGCTTTGATGGTCTGTTTGTATTCTGAAAGTCTGCCCCAACACATAACACCGCCATTTCTTCACTGCTAGTACTAAAGCCAGCAACTCCTTTTCATATGTGGAAAGGTGCAATGCTTTACCATGAATGGCTTGACTCATAAAGGCAATGGGCCTATCCTGTTGCATTAATACAAAGACCTACACCATAACCAAGCATCACATCTTTGAATAGTAAAGGGTTTAGTGAAGTCAGGAAGAATTAAAATAGGGGGGTTAGTCACAACTTCTTTAAGGGCAGTGAAAGCATTTTTGGCAGCAAGATTCCATTCAAAGGAATTTTTTTTAAGTAGAGAAGTCAAGGGGGCAGCAATAGATCCATATCATTTTATGAATTTCCTATAATACCCCGTAAGACCTAAGAAACCCCTTGAGGACTTAAGAGTGGAAGGAAAAGGCCAGTTTAACATGGATTCAATTTTTTTAGGGTCAGCTCGGACCCCATCTTTTGAGATTAAGTGACCCAAATATTTAATCTCAAGACACCCAAAAGCACACTTGGATTTGTTTGCAAAAGGATGATGTTGGTGTAAAATCTCCAGCACCGTGGCTAAATGGTGTCGATGTTCTTCCAAGTTGGTGCTATAGATAAGAATGTCATCAAAGAAAACTAAGATGAATTTTCTCAAGAAGGGTTTAAAAATATGATCCATGAGAGATTGAAAAGTAGCCGAGGCATTTGTCAACCTAAAGGGCATTACGAGAAACTCATAATGTCCTTCATGTGTACGAAATGCCGTTTTTGGGACATCATCAGGATTAACACGAATTTGATGATACCCGGAACGTAAATCCAACTTGCTAAAAATAGTTGCCCCATGCAATTCATCTAGGAGTTCATCAACAATAGGAATAGGAAATTTGGCCTTAATGGTTTCTTTATTTAAAGCACGATAGTCAACACAAAGACGCCAACTACTATCTTGTTTACGAACTAAAAGAACCGGAGAAGAAAAAGGACTATGGCTAGAACGAATAATACCTGAGGCAAGCATGTCATTAACAAGTTTTTCAATTTCAGATTTTTGAAAATAGGGATACCAATATGGACCAACACACACGGGTTTGGAATGAGGATGAAGGACAATATTGTGGTTGTGATCACGGTTTGGTGGAAGTCCAATAGGTTCATGAAAAACATCCTAAAATTGTTCAAGTAAACTTGTAAGAAGATGGTCAGTTTCAAGAGTAGAATTGCTGAATGAAGTAGGATTGAGAAGCTGAATTACCAAACCCCGCCTGTCTTGTTTCATAGCCTTACCAAACTATGCCCCATCTATCATGGATACCTCGGTTGGAGTAATGCCCTGTAAAACATGCTTAAAATTCAAGAGAGTGAATTCCATACGTAACAGGACAAAATCCCATAAAATAGGCCCCAAGGTACGGAGCCATTGAACTCCTAATACAATATCACAGCCACCCAATGTCAAAACATAAAAATCTGTGCAAAAAGTGTTTCCCTGCATTTGAAATTGAAGATCCGCACATTTGCCCGTACTGAATAAAGTGTCACCATTTGCCACCCTAACCAAGAGTCCTACTGTGGATTGTGACCGCAGATGCGCCCGGTGTTGAATGGAGGGGTCCAGAAAATTATGTGTACTCCCAGTATCAATGAGAATCACTCTTGCGCACAACCGTTGATATGGCCCAGAATGCGCATGGTTTTTGGGCTTGGGGAACCAGCCAGAGCATGGATAAAAATCTCAGGAGCAGGTTCTGTATCATCTTCTACCCTTCCCAAGGGAACTTCTACTCCTTCTAGAAGTGGTGGCTGCTGAACGGTTTGTGGCTCGTCCTCCTCTGAGTCAGCCCATTCCATGATAAACAAACGGGCTGATTTGCATTTATGGCCCGGCCCCCCATTTGTCATCACAATTGTAACAAAGTGTAACGCCCTGGATTTTTGTCAACCTGGGATTAGACGTCCTTAGGCGATGGGTCGATCCTAACACCTTATTAACTTGTCAGAACTGATTCCCATAGTCTAAAATCGCTCCTTAACCCATTTCCTTCACAAATCCCACCCTTCACTACCTTG
Organism: Magnolia changhungtana; assembly: GCA_030180095.1. Taxonomy (NCBI): domain Eukaryota; kingdom Viridiplantae; phylum Streptophyta; class Magnoliopsida; order Magnoliales; family Magnoliaceae; genus Magnolia; species Magnolia changhungtana. Next base: position 6,561,204 of record JASAUF010000377.1, on the reverse strand, counting down.
TTCTTTCAATTTTTCAAAGCACTTTCGCCCTAGACACTATCTTAATCTAGCTAAGTAGTATGACTTGGATCACTTCAGATACAAACTACAAAGGACTAAATACTACCTCAGACGGAAATCACTTAGGATTAAATCCTTTAGAAATGAGGCAAAGTAACTAAGTGCTAAACTAGATTAGCTACGAAATCCGTTTGAATCGCTTTAAATACGATCTGCAAGACCCAAAACTTGTAGAATCATTGACGCTAGGTTACCCTAAAACTTAGGATCAATCTCATTACCCGGCTGCTCACGAGAGCATCTTGAAACTCCGTATCGGATCTGGACCGCGCGTCGGAAGTCCAATTAACACGAAGTTAAGGAATTAGGACCGCCTCGTTGGGCTTGACAACCATCTCGGAAATCAGGTCCAGACGATGTCCCACGGCTGTTCGCTTGAGTCCGGAGCGAGAGAGTGTGAAAACACTTAATTTCTTTAAAAATAAATATCTTGAATAGTGATCTGGCACCTTTTGTTTGCGGATCAGTATTAAGCAACCAGACCGTCAGAATCAGACCAAATTACACCCTCGGATCAGGAAAAATTTCAGGTACATTTACATGTGCTTGGAATTTCGGATCGTGGCCCACTGACCGTTGAACTGAAACTGGTCCGCCATGCGTGATCTGGAATCCCGACTGAAACGAAAACTTAATAGAACGTAGATCTAGCGTTAGTGAGCTTAAGTCCGACCTTTGGCTCAAGGAGGCCCGCCAGAAGTCCTCCGTTGAGCTGAAACCAGCCCTCTTTGGCTATAACCCAAGTAAACCTTGTCCAGAAGTCTAATTCGGTGAGTTTTGAGACTATATAAGGACTTTAAACCCTCTCTCATGGCAGCCATACGAATTTAGATTTGAGAGAGAGAAAAGAGAGAGAAAGTGAGGGAGATGTGGGAGGAACTCCCTGCTGCTGCTCCCTGCCGCTCCACGGGCTGCACCGCCTCTTTCCAGACGTTTTTCCGGCGACACCGACTCCGTTTTAAGGTAAGAAACCCTAACCCTAGACCTGTTTTGAGGAGTGTAGGTTGTAGGTTATGAAATAGCTAACCTGTTTCGTTCTCTAGGTTGCCAAACTCCCGTATACGGAAGCTTAGCGAACCTATCGACTCCGTTACGATTCTACGACAAAAGGTGAGGACTTTAGGTGTATAGGTTGCGGTTTTCAACGCTTTCAATGTCAGATAATGGTAGATTCATGATCTGCATGCAATTGCACATGTACAAAGTGCTTTCCGTTTTCTGTTTCGATTAGAATTGTAGAATTTGGAATTTCACATACTCTTGGTATTCGTATAAAATACCGTATACATTTTTTTTTTGGAAATGTGTTTGACATGTTTAATTGTCATATGAATATATGATGTATGGATAAAATACTCATTTGGCGAAAGGGTTCGCCTAAATACATGTTTACTAATATACACCATGTATGTAGAAATACGGTATTGTAAGAAGTACCGTATACGTGTATATTTTAGCGATGTGTTTGTCATGATTAATTGTTGCATAAATATATTATGTGTGTATAAATTAATTGCTTGGCGAAAAGAATCGCCGTATTATAAGTTCCCTTGTAAACACTATGTATGTTGAAATTGGGTATCCTAGAAAATACCCTATACGTATAAAATTTGCTGATGTAATTGTCATGACTATTTGCTGTATGAATATGAGGTATACGCATAAAATACTAGTTTGGTAAAGGGACAATCCTAGTGCACTTTCCTTTAACATACGTCATGTATGTTGAAATAGTGCTTTCCAAGTGTTGGTGAAATCGCTTGTGAGTGTAAGTGCTTAAGTGTTAGAACCTTAGGTAGGTGCTGAGATGGGATCCTCAACTACCTTAGAGTCACATATGATACCCTCCATGTGGTTATTTACTCTAACCACTCACCTATGAAATATATGTAGTTGTATCCCTATTTGTATAGTGCTTTACAACATGCTTTGTAACTTGTTTTATTAACATGCTTTATGACATGCTTTATAACATGATTGCTAGTGTTCTTGAATGTCATGGTTTATCATGTTTTACTCCACATGCTATGGACGACAATTGATTGTGCTTGGGGCTATGTCTATGTCCAGACAATCGGTACCAGATTGGAGATCGTGGTTGAGTTTCATGTCGCCACGTGAGATGTGTTTGACGAACCCGAGTCGTATGTCAGTGGGCGACAGTGGTTAGGCCACGCGAAGTGCTTACGCACTTCATGTTGTCTAATTGATTGTGCGCTCGAGCTAGTCAGGCTCGTCATGTAACCCGATTTGTCTAATGTATGTTCACCATGTTTGGATGCTACTGCTTAAACCTAGGGTACCGAACTTACCAGTGGAATCCCGTTAACCATGGTACCTCGATCCGCTAAGACTCATGAGCCGAGCATGGTGGTATGGGACACTGTGGTCGAGCTGTTGGCCTACACTGGGACGATGGGTGATGGGGGAGTGGTGCAACGATTCCGTGTAACAGCCCTGGCAGCCCTGCCTCCCCGTAGTGACCAGTGAGCAACCAGACTCGTGAGCCGATTATGGTGGTATGGGACACTATATTCGAGCTGTCAGCCTACACTGGCGTAGCCTGGCTGTGGGCCTCAGTCGGGTTGCAGCTGGGTCTCATTCTCAATAAGTGGACTGGTCGGGCTTCGAAATAGACTGCCAGTTGGTAGGACGTTAGTGAAGTGACCTCGAGCATACTCTGAATTGGCGGTGAGGCGATGAGTTTTGCCGCAGTGTATAGAGTATGAACTAGGCCCAGTATCTCGTATAGTGATGAATCGTTAAAGAGGTGATGGGGGAGTGGTGCAACGATTCCGTGTAACAGCCCTGACAGCCTCTGCAGTGACCTAGAAACACACCATCGTCTGAGATTAACTAGGACTGACGACCCTAGAATGGATCATGTTTGGGAATGATACAAGGGAGGTACCTTAGTTTCCCAATCTTGCTGTTTGAAATGGAATAATAACAACTCGGTAATCATGCTCATCATGCATTGCATGTGCCTGGAAGATGTGGAACACTGAGGGATGAAAGCATGCCGCGAACGAAGAGGGTGTCGCATGAGGGAGTATGTCGGTGAGGGCATACATCATGTCATTCATACTTGCATTAATAAGAGTAGTTAGAATTGTTTGATTTGTACTGCTTTACCATTACTGCTTGATTGAATTGATAACATGTTAACCTATGCTTTATTGTTCCACTGAGTTGATCACTCACTCCCACGTTACAGGACGGTGTTTGCAACACCAACCAGATTTGTTGAGTTTCAGGTGGTGGCGATGCTTGTGAAGCGAGCCGGACTATTTATGACGATAGGAGGAATTCTCCTATCTGTATCTCTCTGGCAGGTCAATGAAGACCTGATATTGTATTGACGGGGCTATGGTACATGGGATAGGAGACCTCACACTTCCTCACATTTGGTACATTTTAGAACTGCACTTGTAATTATTTAACCTGGTAATGTTATCACACTCTGGAGACTCATCATAGGTTATATATTTTATCTATCTATCACAGTCTTCCGCTTGCAAATTTAACTGTCTCTGGAGTATGATATGCTGTTTTGGCTTAATCTCACTCATGTTCAATGCACAAATATAGTCAACATTCAATCATCATTCATTTTGTTGCATAAGTGATGTTCTGGAACTCGGGAGTTGAGTTTATGCTCGACCCCCGATTTTCAGGGCGTTACACAAAGTCCTTTTGCCCGTCGCTCCTTCATTTGTAATGGGGACAAACGTTGGACCGGAACAATAGCCTTTGTATCCGAGGTGGTGTTGGTAATAAATGGGCGTGTGGGAAGAGAGCTCACCTTTGAACCCCGCCAGAAGGCGGCTACATTTTCCTCCTGCATTTTCGCCATACCAAAAGCCATTGTGAGGTTAGAGGGATTTAGCATACGAACCATGAACCGAATATCTTCCCGTAAGCCGCTCAAAAAACAACTGAGCTTAAATGGTTCTGCCAACCCTTTAAGCCGATTAGATAAGACCTCAAATTGTGACTTGTAAGCCTCCACGGTTGTAGTTTGTCGGAGTCGTGTAAGGGCCTCCATCGGATCGTCCAAAAGAGAAGGACCAAATCTGGTGAGTAAGGATTGAGAGAAGCCATCCCAACTAGTGATCCCACCTGAAGCCTCCAAATCCTGAAACTAAGTGAGAGCTTTTCCCTCCATATGAAAGGAAGCCAAAAGGACCCAATGATGAGGGTTAGTTTGATGATAATTAAAAAATTGAGTAGCACGATAAATCCAACCATTAGGGTCGTCGCCATCGAATTTAGGAAAGTTGAGACGAATAGCCCTTATTTGAATTCCACCATGCTCTTCAAATAAAGGATTTCCCTGCTGAGAGGATGACCCAATGTGAGAATCTTCCTTATTTTTTTCTTGTTGAATGACCAAGGTCTCCACATTAGTCACCACCAGTTGTAATTGCGCTGACAAGTTTACACGGCCTGTTGCAAAGCTTCTTGATTTTGGTGTTCAATTTCTTGTGTGTGCCGAACTGTAGAGTATTGTGCCCTTCAGCCATGGACCGAACAACTTTGATACCACTTGTAATGAACTAGATATTAGAAGTAAGTTAATAGCCACTTCGAGGGGGCCGAGTCCTCCTATTACGAATAATGAATAAACTTCTGGATAGATTTTCATTAGCAACAGCAACTTAAATAACATAACAAATAACTAACAGCCCACTACTTGCTGACATGACAAATAACCAACAGCCCACTACTTGCTGACATGACAAATAACCAACAGCCACTACTTGCTTACATGACAAATAACTAACAGCCCACTACTTACTGAAATTAAGCAACACTTAACCAACAGGCCCATGACAACAACCCCAACTGAGAATGAAGAGAAACTAATACCTTTGGCAAACCAGCAATAAAAGAACATGTGGTTATTAGACCAAAAATTAGGATACATAAAGGGAAAATGAAACTTCCATGTTGGAGAAGCAAATGCAATGCTTTCATAAAAAATCTCGGATGCACATGTTAGGGAAGGACATATTGCGCTTCTTTAAGTTGTCTGACCATAGGCCCATGGCAACCCAAGAAAAGGCTTCAACCCAAGAAAAGGCTTTAATCCTTGTGGGAATAGAAACCTTCCATAGTAGTGCATGGAAGAGAAACTCTCTCACACCTCATACCCATTGCATAGAAAGAGCTAAAAACTCTCCATTTAGAGCTTTCACTTGGTTTTCTTGCCTTGAAAGATCCTTATAGTATATAATCTTTAAAAGGGTTACGTTCATCCATTGTTCAAATTATCTCCGATATTATCGTTATCTCCATCTTGGCGATACCGATAACACTGGCAGTGATACCGATAACACCGGTAGTATAAAAATTTTCAGGTATAAGCAATGTATCGTTAAGTATCGCCAACGTGTCGATATCACCAATATTTTCAATTGTGTAAATTCCAAGTGCCGCTTATATCACCAACTAATGCAAGACAATTAACCACTTGCTCTAAAAGCTCGAACTGTTAGAGTATGGCGAATTAATCCTTTTATCTCATAGCCCAGGCCCCACATCTCATGGGTTAAGACCTCGGCCGAACCCCCTTTGTGGGCCCCAAATCACATGGGCCGCCCACCCCAAGTGTGTCCCCGCATCCCACGGGCTACCCCACTTGAGCTCGGTGTGAAATGCACATTAATCACCCCTGGTGAGGAGTCTCGAACACGAGACCTCCTCCGTGGGCCGCGCCCACCCCGAGTGTGCCCCTGCATCTCACAAGCGACCCCACTCGAGCCCAGTGTGAAAATGCCCCTGCATTAATGAATTTGATGCAGGCCATGAATTTAAATATGATATGCAAAATTTCAGGCTTAGATCACGTTAGTTCAGAAACAATTACACAAATTCCATATCCCACATGAAAGTCCAAACATTCAATTAATGGGAATCTATGCGGGTCCAGGCCTACACATGCTAGGGTTGGATCAATAAAAATTATGAACCAAACGATACTCAAAGATAAGAAATAATCATCCACACATGCATAGTAATCAGTCCCTAATCCAAGGGATTTAGAAATTCCAATTCGGGGACCCCTAGGGTAAGAAATTGGCAAATAACTTAGGAAAAATGTAGTTTAGGGCTAGGATTCATAAAAAAAATGGCTATGAGAGGATAAAAACCTGAGTTAAAAGACGATTCCGCGTATGGATAGCGGGCTTGGGGCGCTCTGTCGAAGTTTCAGGCCCTTGCGGGCCGAAATCTAAGAACCTGCTGTAATGAAAGGAAACTGATGCAACCAAGGACGAACGTGAAGTATGGATGGTGGTGGAAGATAGAAGAAAAGAGATTATGGAGGATGGGGATGAATCGGGGTCGATATGGCTTCGCACCACGGTAGTTAGCCATTCGAAAAGGGAGGGCTTCGCACCCACTTTTGAATTCTTCCACAACTCACGAAGAGAGCAGAAAAATAAAGCAGGAATTTTTTTTATTAAACTTCAATGAATCAAAAGAACTACAATGGGTACCTATTTATAAGAAAACCCTATACCCAAAAAACTCGCACTATGTGCGCAACCTATTACTTGGCGATGAAGTAAACTAAAATAAAAACCAAATACAGAAATCTAAAGCGTTCACAATGTTCTAAATAATAACAATAAGCAAAACCTAAAAAATGAAATCAATCCGACGAGTGGGCCACGATCATGAGATCCCATGATAGGCTTTTCTTGACTATCGGGCCCACTTTTCTGAACCAAAACTTGTCTTCTAACTAGGAGGCCCTCCCTGGACGTCGTCATCGAGCCAGATCGACGATGGGATCCTCCTTCTGCGTACGTACATGCGTAGGGGTGGTGGTGTGCGTGTGCGTGTGCGCGAGATGTCCCCATCAATTCTCCTCGGCTGCGAAGATTTCGCCACTGACGAAATAAAACTCCTGAACCGCTCCAGGATGTCAAGATCAAGTCTCTGAAGATCCTCCGCAGTTAGCCTCATATTGTCTGAAGCTGGGCGTGACTTCCACTTGACCAAGCACTTCTGAAACCTACCGTCTGACGTTAAAACTATCTGATGGTCCAAGATATCCTTTATTTCCTCTCTGGGTGTGTGAAGGTTAGGTATGGGAGGGAGAGGCTGAGAAGAAATGTTAGGAAGAATAGGTATGGGAGGTAGAGGCAGGAAAAATGGGTTGAGACGAGTAGGTATGGGAGGTAGAGGCTGAGAAAATGGGTCGAGACGGGTAGGTATGGGATGTAGAGGCTGGGGAAATAGGTCGGGATGGGTAGGTACGGGACGTAGAGGCTGGAGAAATGGGCCGGGAAGGGTAGGTATGGGAGGTAGAGGCTGGGAAGAAAAGTTAGGAAGAGTGGGTATGGGAGATAAAGGATGGAAAATGGGTCAGGAAGGGGCCATGGTTCAAGGGATAGATATGAGGAATCATGATGGGTAAGCGAAGGGCCGGACAAAGTATCAGTGGTCTCCTAAAAAGTAACTAGATCCTCCACATCAAATGTGAAACTAATTCTCATGGAAGGTGGAAGATCCATCTCATACACATTGAGACCGTTTTGTTTTATAATTTTGAAGGGTCCAGCGCTACGCGCGTGTAACTTACGAACGGCCCTCGGAGGGTACCGCTCGGGGCTGATGCGGACCATCATGGAGTCCCCAATATTGAATCCTTTGAAACGTTTATGTTGGTCTGCAGAAAATGTGTAATGTTCATTACTAGTCATGATCTTCTGCCTGATTTCTTGATGCCATAAATGAATGTGATGCGCGAAAAACTCTGCAGACTCTGACAGCCTATGGGACAGTAACATAGGGACAAGATCAATAAGTTTCCTAGGTTTATAACCAGTAACGACTTCACGAGGACTTAGACATGTGGACTTATCGATAGAACTATTCAACGTAAACTCGGCTGTAAGTATTACGGTGTCCCATGTTCTGATGTGCTCTATATCCCTCCTGGGGGGAGACTCATCCGGTAGATCATCAGGAAAGACATCGCGAAACTCATCTACTACCAGAATGGCCTCAATGGGTAACTCTATACTAGCCTCTGGAGCACTCTCTCTAGCCTCTGGGGCACTCTCTCTAGCCACAAGGCCGTACGTGTTGTGTCACTCAAAATAGTGGTTTTGATGCCCCTCTTGGGGTGGGTGCACGGTTGCATACCCGTGACTGATTCCTTGACTACCTCCATTCATTGGTCTATCCTCCTGGCCACCTGCCTGAGATTGGACATTTTCTTTAATGGTGGGGTTTGTCCTGAGGGAGGCCTCTACTTGGTTAAGGCGTTGATCTATGCTTTGTTCCATGCGCTTACCCCAAGACTCGATCTGCTGGGACAGCTTGTTTAATGACTCTAGCAGTTGTTCCATGTCTAGTGTAGGGTGCCAACCAAAATTCAGCAATATAGTTATCAAAATATAAGGTTTTTTTTTTTTTTTATTTTTTTTTGTTAAAAAAATTTAAAAAAAATAAGAAACAACCCGGTTTCTAAAAACGAAAAAGGAAAGTTTTTTTTTTTTTTTTAAATTTTAAAAACAACCTAGTTTCTAAAAACAAAAAAGGAAAGTTTCTAAGAAAAATAAATTAGGAAAGTTTCTATAAAAAATTAAAAAAAAAACAAATTAGGAAAGTTTCTAAAGAAAAGCAACCTAGTTTTTAAAAACGAAAAAGGAAAGTTTCTAAAAATAGAAAGTAAGTTAATTTCTAAAAAAGAAGAAGGAAAATAAACTAGTTTTTAAAAAAGAAAAAGGAAAGGAAATTAGTTTCTAAAACAGATTAAGAAAGTTTCTAAAAAATTAGTTTCTAAAAAACAGAAAAGGAAAGTTTCTAAACCTAAAAATAGAAAGCTAAGTTAATTTCTAAAATAATTCAAATAAGGGGATAACAAAAAAATTTCAGCAGCTTATGTCAGGGTTTATGGACTTCTGAACAACTATATATGATGAGAATTGATGCGTAATGGACATAAACAACCAAACCCTAAACATGTAATGAATTCCCCTACAAGAACCCTAGGCTCTGATACCAAATTTGATGCAGGACATGAATTTAAATATGATATGCAAGATTTCAGGCTTAGATCACGTTAGTTCAGAAACAATTACACAAATTCCATATCCCACATGAAAGTCCAAACATTCAATTAAGGGGAATCTATGCGGGTCCAGGCCTACACATGCTAGGGTTGGATCAATAAAAATTATGAACCAAACGATACTCAAAGATAAGAAATAATCATCCACACATGCATAGTAATCAGTCCCTAATCCAAGGGATTTAGAAATTCCAATTCGAGGACCCCTAGGGTAAGAAATTGGCAAATAACTTAGGAAAAATGTAGCCTAGGGCTAGGATTCATAAAAAAAATGGCTATGAGAGGATAAAAGAGGATAAAAACCTGAGCTAAAAGATGATTCCGCGTATGGATAGCGGGCTTGGGGTGCTCTGTCGAAGTTTCAGCCCCCTGCAGGCCGAAATCTGAGAACCTGCTGTAATGAAAGAAAACTGATGCAACCAAGGACGAACGTGAAGTATGGATGGTGGTGGAAGATAGAAGAAAAGAGATGATGGAGGATGGGGATAAATTGGGGTCGATGTGGCTTCGCACTACGGTAGTTAGCCCTTCGAAAAGGGAGGGCTTCGCACCCACTTTTGAATTCTTCCACAACTCACGAAGAGAGCAGAAAAATAAAGCAGGAATTTTTTTATTAAACTTCAATGAATCAAAAGAACTACAATGGGTGCCTATTTATAAGAAAACCCTATACCCCAAAAACTCGCACCATGTGCGCAACCTATTACTTGGCAAATTTGATGCAGGACAATTAACCACTTGCTCTAAAAGCTCGAACTGTTAGAGTATGACGAATTAATCCCTTTATCTCATAGCCCAGGCCCCACATTGCATGGGTTAGGACCTCGGCCGAACCCCCTACACGGGCCCCAAATCACATGGGCCGCCCACCCCGAGTGTGTCCCCGCATCTCACGGGCTACCCCACTCGAGCCTGGTGTGAAATGCACATTAATCACCCCCGGTGAGGAGTCTCGAACACGATACCTCCTCCGTAGGCCACACCCACCCCGAGTGTGCCCCTACAACCCATAAGCGACCTCACTCGAGCCCGGTGTGAAAATGCCCCTGCATTAATCACCCCCAGTGAGGAGTCTCGAACACGAGACCTCCTGCTTTGATACCAATTTGATGCAAGACAATTAACCACTTGCTCTAAAAGCTCGAACTGTTAGAGTATGATGAATTAATCCCTTTATCTCATAGCCCAGGCCCCACATTGCATGGGTTAGGACCTCGGCCGAACCCCCTACGCAGGCCCCAAATCACATGGGCTGCCCACCCCGAGTGTGTCCCCGCATCTCACGGGCTACCCCACTCGAGCCTGTTGTGAAATGTGCATTAATCACCCCCGGTGAGGAGTCTCGAATACGATACCTCCTCCGTAGGCCGCACCCACCCCGAGTGTGCCCTTGCAACCCATAAGCGACCTCACTCGAGCCTGGTGTGAAAATGCCCCTGCATTACCAACGTATCGATAGCACCAATTTTTTTACTATGTAAATTCTAGGTGACGCTTATATCACAAGTGTATCAGCGATATTTCAATAATATTGCCAACATAGAGATATCACAAAAAAAAAAAAATTTATTAAAAAAAAATCTATTTCAAAATATTTATGGGCATGGTTGTATTCAGCGTTCAATTTGTTACTGATAATATTGATAATATCTCTATATTATCGTTATCGCAACATGCGTGGTATCGAGACCATAATCTTTCATTTCCTATTGAGTTGTTGATGATTTCTTGGCAAAATATCGTGAGTTGTCGATATTTGGCAATATCGATGATGTTTGGATGGATGGTTGGATGGTTTGACTGTTTCTTACGAAGGCACATGCTATTAGGCCCCCATTAAATGGAAGCTTATTGTGCATACATTCTTTTTGTATATTTTTTTTAAATTCCTAAATATGCGAATATGCGTATTTTAGCATCTCTTGAAGTTTCACAGAAAATTCCACCATTTTTCTCATGTTTCCTTGCATTTTTTATTATTAGTGATATTATCGGTGATATCGATATTGTTTCCGTATCCCCGGCCAACAAAACTTGTAGCGATACCAATACTTCAAACATTGCGCTCATCCCAAATAGATGCCCGTTGTGCTGCCACAAGGAGGAATAGGTCAATTATGTCCTTCTGAATTGAGTCGTGCCCAAAGGGATATGGATTGCAGTTGTTGCCAAATTCAATATCTTGTGGGTCCTTCCTAACCAATACATCTGATTGTGGGTGCTATTCTCTAGATTGGGGAGAAATTGGGATAATCCTCTGGAATATTTGCTATGGACTGTTTTGCTTGAAAGAAATTGTAGTGTGTTCATTGCGAAGGTGAATACCATAGGAATGATAGTCCATAATGCTTTCAATTTGGTGTCGTATTAGGCAATAGTTGATAGTAGATGCAAACGTAATTCCATTTCTATGATGCAACAAAAATGGGAAGAGGCACTGGCTCTTTGTGTGTGTGTGTGTGTTGAAATATAGTGATTTTATTAAAGAGAGGCCAAAAGTAGCCTCACACAAATTACAAGACAACCCGTGATAAAGACAAAAGGGGACACTCAACTAGAGCCTTCATATTTGAGGCCCAATCCATTTCATCCCATTTTGCCCTCCTAAAGACCTCCGAAACCAACCCACTCTAATTACAAAAGCACTTATTGCTCCTCTTTCCCCATAAGGCCCAAATGTTAGCCAATAAGGCCAATCTCCAAATCATCCTTTAGCAAATAGGCAATGAATAAAGAGATGATCAATTAACTCCCCACTCTGCATACACATTATACAAACATTAGTGATCACCATCTTCCTCTTCCGAAGACTATCAATTGTAGAGTTGTACACGAGTTGAACCAAGTCGAGCTTTGCACAGCTCGGCTCAGCCAGTAGCTAACCCAGCTCAAACTCGGCTTGGTCCTCGAGGGTGACTAGCCAGCTCAGCTCAATTCAACCAACAACTCAGGCCAGTTCAAGTCTGTGCAACATTTTCTCAAACGCAGTGCCTCTTCAATTTCTCACAAAGTTCAAAACAGTTATATTAGTTTACGGGTATTTCATCAAACACTCGGTGGGCAACATCAAAATCAAGATTCGAGGGTAGTTTTATAATGTAATTTTTTTTTTTATTGTAGTGATTTGTTTCGTATCCATTCCTTCCTCGCCACCAGCCAATCCCGCGGAGAATGTATGCACCCGAAACAACACTCTGTTGAGTCGTTTCATTAAACACTCGGCGGGCAACATCAATATCAAAATAACCGAGTCACTGAGCTGATTTGAGTTGAGGTTTGATCCGAGTCGAGTCGAGCTCAAGCAAGCTCGAACTCGGCTCGAAAATTTTTCGAGCTCCAAAATCCAACTCGACTCAGTCTAAATCCAATTTCGAGCCGAGACGAGTCGAGGCTTTTCCAAGTCGAGTTGAGCGAGTTGACCGAGCTAACTCGACTCGTGTATAACTCTAATCAATTGTAAGCAACTTATTTCTACCCACCAACCACACTAAAGCAACGACCTTAGGGTCAGCCCCATAGTGCCAAACCAAAGAAGTGTGCCTTTGTACCTCCTAAAGATATCCCAAGGAGCAATCTGTAGAAGGAACTAATTGAGAACCAACCAGACTTTTCTTTATTCCAAACCAATGATCCTTAACACTTGAGGAAGGACTAATATCAGGAAGTTGATCAAGCAGGTTAATGAACTCAACTACATCCCCTTCCGCCAAATTCCTCCTACATAGAGGAGACTACACCTCATTACCAGAAATAGAAAAACATCAAGCAATGAGGATGTTTGCTTGCGGGGCTAAATAGGCTAACCTCGGGAAATCTTCACAAAGCATCCTCTTACCTATCCAAACATCCTCCCAAAATTGAATCCTCATGCCATCACCTATAGAGAATCCAATTCCCTCCTTGAACCTATTTCCCAACCTAATTATCATCTTCCAGAACACCAAACCCTATAAAGAGATGAATCTTTCATCCACCACCCTCCCTCCTTTACACAATACTTACTCACAATCACCACTCTCCATAAGCAACCCTCTTCAGTACCAAATCGCCACAATCATTTACCTAACAATGCTAAATTTATATTCTCCAATTTCCTTATACCAACATCATCTTCCCCATATGGCTGACACAGCTCATCCCATTTCAGCAGATGGAACATATGCTTCTCTTTTGTTCCCTGCCATAAGAAAACATGTCTTACCTTCTCCAACCTCTAGCACACCCTTCGAGTATTTAAATAAGAACATGAAGCAAAGCAGTAAATCTGATCATGTTGCCTTGATTAGCGTCAATCTTACTCCCAATGAAAGATGCCGACATTTCCACCTCGACAACTTTCCTTCAACTTGTTCTATAACCTTATCCCACAAATGCTTTGCTGGCTTTCCGATATATAAAAGAAGACCGAGGTACGATGAAGGAAATGACCCAGCCCTACAATCGAACATCCCTGCAAGCTTCTCCACCTCCTCCTTTGAAGTACCAACACCCAACGTTTCACTTTTGAGAATGTTTACCTTCAGGATCAACACCAATTCAAAACACTAGATAATCGTCCACATATTGTCCACCTTAGCTTCTTCCACGTCACCAAAAAGGAGAGTATCATAGGTGAATTGAAGATGAAAGATTTAGAAGGATGCTTTGTCCACCTTAAACCCACTGATTAGGCTCATCGACAACCCTTATCCAACATCTTACTTAGAACTTTTATAACCACTACAAATAGAAAGAGTGACAACAGATTCCTTGTTGGAGCCCTAGAGATGCCTTAGAAACCTTTTACAAACCCATTCACCAAAATAAAATAAAAAAAACATGGCCAATTGAATGCATTCTAGGATCCACCTTCTCCATCTTCGCTCGCATCCCATCCGACCTAGCATCTAATCTAGGAAATCCTAGTCCACATGATCGGACACTTTTCAATATCCAATTTATAAATAATATAAAAAGATAATGCAATGTATGTATATAATGTTAGTGTGTGGGTATGCTATGTACATAGACTTTTTGTGTTCCTTTCGAGTATGTAAGAGTGTTCTCTAGGAATATAATAAAAGTGTGTGTTAGGGTTGAGTAACTCTAAGACACAAGAAGCCCTTCTCTCACAAACTCTTCTTCTCTCTTCTTCTTCCCTTCTCTTCTTCTCTCTTCTTATTCCTTTCCCTTCCAAACTTCTCAAATCTACTTGGTATCAAAGCCTTTGAACTATGAAACTTGCTAGCGCTCCAAACATCATTGGACTGTGTTTCCTCCTAGTTTGTTTGAGATGAAACCCATACCAATCAGTTGGTCCACTCGGATGTTTGGTGTCCTGCTCCTATTACCTCTTTTTTTTATATATAAATATTTTGTTACATTCATAGATGATTGCACATGAATGAAGAAGGTTTGTCTTTTAAAATCCAAGCATGAAGTTTTTTATATGCATAAGCTTTTTTACAATGAAGTGGTCAACCAATTTCAATGCCTCATCAAAACTTTACATTCTGATAATCGGGGGCGAGTATGTCTAATGTTTTTTTGTCTTTCTTACAGGATTATGGTATCTTCTCCCGTACAACATGTCCACACCCCTCAACAAAATGGTCTAGTTGAGCGAAAGAACCGTCACCTTCTTGAAGTTACTCGTGCCCTCCTACTTAGTATGAATCTTCCAAAATGATTTTGGGGATGATGCCTTACTATGTTTTCTTCATTAATCGCATCTCAAATATTGTCACACAAGTCTTCATTTGAAATCTTGCACCCATGGGACAAACCGTTTTCGTTACCCCCTAAAGTTTTTGGGTGTACATGTTTCGTCTAGATTCTTTATAGGAGTAATGATAAGTTGAGTCCTCGGGCCATAAAGTTTGTTTTCTTAGGTTACTCTTGGTCTCATAAGGGATATGAGTGTTATGATCCTTTGACCTGTAAAAGGTATGTGTTCGTAGATGTCACCTTCCTTGAAGAGATTCCATACTTTTTTTGCTGAAGGGAGATCTCTGCACCATCCTTTTGCTAGTCAGGGGAAGGTTATACAGTCTAAGTCTAACCCTATACCTCTTCGAGTTTTATGTTTCTCATAGCTTTCTCCTTATCTAACAGCTCCATCCCCTCTTTTTTTAATATCGAAGGCTTGAATGTCATATAGAATGGATTCCAACTCTTACCTCCCAGTTCCCTAAAACCCCCTTCTTCCATAGGTTAATCTTCCCTTTAGGAAGTTTGAGTTTTTTTTAAAAGAGCAAAGTCTGCAGGACCCTCCAACATGAAGGATGACCACTAGTTCTTCACCAAATATGAAAATCCATTTCTAACCACAAGTGCGAATATAAACAGCTACAAACCCTAGTAATACTCTTCAACTTCCAGCAAAATTGGGGAATGATCAGAAATGGGCCTCGGGAAGTCTATTTGTTGCACTAGAGGAAACTATTCCAACTACACGGAGGAGACCAAAACTAATCAAGCTTGGATTTGACGATCCTTTCTTGCTCGTTAGACCAGGTAAACTTAACATCCTCTGCCGAGGTATCCAAAAGCTTATTTCTATTCACCCAATTCGAGAATTCCTTCATGCTTCAAGTAATGCGAGTATGCAACCGTCATTTGACTTCTTAAAAGAGAATCTAATGACATTAAAATCAACCCCTAAGCACCAAGGTAACCCTCTATGACGAACTGAGTCCAACTCTTCCCACAACCAGTGTTCAAATTATCTCCAATATTATCTTTATCTCCAGCTCAGCGATACCGATAACACTGGTAGCGATACCGATAACATTGGTAGTATCAAAAATTCCAGGTATTAGCAATGTATCGCTAAGTATCGCAAATGGATCAATATCGCTAATATAATCGCCAATAGTTTCAACTATGTAAATTCTAGGTGTCGCTTGTATTGCTAATGCATCAATATCGTCAATGTATCGTCAATATTTTTGATTATGTAAAATCTAAGTAATGCTTATATAATAAGTGTATCGACAATATTTCAATAATATCGCCAACGTATTGATATCATCAAATTTTTGTTTATTAGAAATTTCTTTATTTCAATTATTTTCATGGGCACATTGTTATATGTAGTGTTCAATTTGTCATTGATAATATTGATAATCTCTCGATCTTATCAATATCGCAACATGCGTGATATTAAGATCACAATCTTTCGTTTCCTTTCCAATTGTTGATGATTTCTTGGTGAAATATCATGTGTTGTTAATATTTTGCAATATCGATGGATATTTGTATAGAAGGTTGGATGGTTAAATAGGCCAGATGGGATGGTTGGACTGATTTCTTATAACGGCACATGCTTTGAAGGCCCCATTAAATGAAAACTTATTATGTATGCATTCTTTTTGCAATTTTTTTTATTTTAATTTCTAAATATACAAATACGTACATTTTAACATATGAAGTTTCGCTGAAAATTCCACCATTTTTCCCATTTTTCCCCACATTTCCTGTTATCAGCGATATCGAGACTGTTTCCATATCCCTAGCCAACGAAACTTGTAGCGATACCGATACTTCGAACACTGCCAACAACTGAGCATGTTGACCCAGAGAATTCGAACCATACGCTGCTATGAAAACCTATCAAAAACTCGAAGCTAAATCCCTAAGTAGGATAGATACCAAATGATGCGGACACAAGCGCATTCAAGGTGTACCAATGAAGAAAGCGTCAACCACAAGTGTCGTCCTTGTGGATAGACGACTATTGAGGAGCTGAAGACCTTTCACATGTGATTGGATATATAGAAGACCCCACTCAGGGAAGACACATGTGAAGGAAGATTGGAGAAAGAAGACCGAGCGCCCGAACTTTCCCGCACTTATGTTATTTGCACGTTTTTGCTTAGTTAGGGGTCTTTTAGTAATTTTATGTCTTTATTAGGGGTCTTTTAGTAATGTTATGTCTTTACTTGCTTATTTTAGGGGTATTTTAGTACTTTTATGTCTTTATTTGCTTATTTAAGTGGGTTAAAGCCCTAGATACGAATTTCAACTATTGATTAATGAAAAGCAAACCCTTTGGTTACCTCCTTCCTCTCTTCTCTCTAATGGTGCTTCTTCTCTTCCCTTGATCTTCCTCTTCTAATTTCTTCTTGTGCCCTTCCAACTTCTTCAAGGTAATTATTTTCTTCTTTCTATTTTTCAGTTTTGGCTATTCCTTCTTCGATCAAAATCTTGAGAACCGATCTAAACCCTAAACCCCCAAATTATCAAATCCCTAATCCGAAAAACTTCTTGATTCTTCGGACTAGTGATCTTCATTGATCGATTGGGTGTGACCATGCAAGATCGGGAGGTCTCATCCGTTGCCGGATCCAACCTAAGTAATAATTGAATGTCATACTCCATGGTTGTGATGATGGCCCGCTCCATTGCATATTTCCTTTATGATTTTCTCAATTATGATGATTACTACTAGAATTTTAGATCATTTATTTTTTTTATTTCCGCTATTTAATTATGTTCATGAGCATGCATCATAATTAGGGCTGTCCTGCGTCAAATTTGGTATCAAAGCATAGGCTTGCATGGTTTTTGTCTAGATCGAGTTATCAAATTGGGGTTTTGATTTTTAGGTTTAATTTTGGAAAGTTTCAGATTTAGAAAGTTTTCAATTTTAGAAACTTTCCAGATTTCCAGATTTAGAAAGTTTCCAAATTTAGAAACTTTCCAGATTTAGAAAGTTTTAAATTTTAGAAACTTTCCAGATTTTCAGATTTAGAAAGTTTCCAGATTTAGAAAGTTTCCAGATTTAGAAACTTTTCAGATTTAGAAAGTTTTCAATTTTAGAAAGTTCCTAATCTGAAAAATTTTCCAGATTTGAGTTGTTTCCTGTTTCAACTCAATTGTGTCAGTTCATAGTAGTTTTGCATTCATCGCATTCATCTTGAAAGTCAAAACACCTAGTAGTCGAGTTGGGTAGAGTTTGGTTCAAGTCTTCATTGTATGCCCACGAGAAGAGGTAGAGGTTTCGGACTTCAACCTACCATGAATAACGAGCAGTTATCTGAGCAACTTGCTCAATTGATACAAAAGATAACCGCCCTAGAAGCAGGTCAAAAGCGTGAGTTTGCCCGCCTTGAGAACCAAATTACCACTATCATGACTAAGGTCGAGCAACTAGAGGCGTCCCAAAAGAAAAACCCCACTATAGGGTATGATGCGCACTCCTAAGTGGGAGGAATCATTGAAGAATGCGCTGCCACACATGGTGGTAGTGAGAATAGAGATCGTGGTAATGGTCGTGGTGTGGTGCGAGAGCACGAGCCACATGTGATCATCAAGACCGCTATGATCCAGATGAGCGTGCGATGAAGAGTGTGAGAGTTGAGGCCCCGAGTTTTGATGGGCGCTTGGATCCCAAGGCATTCCTTGACTGGGTTGCTGACATGGACCACTACTTTGAGTGGTATGGTATGTCGAAAAACTGTCAAATATGATTTGCTAAGATGAAGCTTGTGGGTCAAGCCAAGCTCTTCTGGACCAACACCGAGCATAGAATAGAGAGAGTTGGTAGAGCCCCTATCACACATTGGTATGAGATGAAAGAGAAGTTGAAGGAGAAGTACCTTCCTCTCTCATACCGTCAGAAGCTCCTTGACCAATGGCAATCCTTACGCCAAGGGTCAATGTCTGTCGCTGACTACATCGCTAAATTTGAAAAGTATATGATGCGATATGATATCCGAGAAGACCCTCTAGTAACGCTCTCGTGTTTCAAGACGGGCCTTTGTGCTGATCTTCAGCGCAAGCTTATGACTCGGCCCTTAACGGACTTGGATGAAGCATATCAAGTCATGCAGGAGTTAGAGCAATATCTGAAGGCTCCTGTCATTCGTCGTTTTGAGTCCCGAGACTCCGGTGCTAGATCTAGTTCTCAGGGAACTAGACCTAATATTGGTAGTCAACCTAGGGCACAGGTCACCATTCCGCCTAGGCCTAGGAAGGACAAGGGCAAAGGGGTTCTTGGTGCCGGTCCGAGTAACATGAGCCAAGTGAGGTGCTATGAGTGTGGTAATCTTGGTCACATGTCTAATCAGTGTCCTACGAAGAGCCGTGGGAGAACCTTAGTTATAGGCGAGTCCCACGAGGGTGGAGATGACCAGGGTGACTATGAAGTTGAAGAGTATCACCCTGAAGGAGGACTTACTGATGAAGAAGATGGAGAAGCAACGCTTGCAGTAGTCAGGCGTGTGCTAGCTCAGTCTAGAAGTAGTGTTGACTGGCGTCGAAGCACTATCTTTTACACTATTGCCAAGTGTGGTGAAAAGAATTGTAAGGTGATAGTGGACAGTGAAAGTTGTCAGAATGTGATTTCCACTAGCACCTTAGATCGCTTAAAACTGAAATTTACACCTCATCCAGACCCGTATAAAGTTTCTTGGGTTGACAAGACATCCCTACCTGTCACCCAGCAATGTCTAGTCCCCATCGAGTTTAGGTCATACAAAGAGTCCCTATGGTGTGATGTTTTACCGATGGATGTGGGACATGTTATCTTAGGTAGACCGTGGCTATTCGATAATGATGTTACGATCTTTGGCTGTTCGAATGCGTGTACTTTTATGTATAACGGTAAAAAGATCAAACTTAATTCCATGCCACCTGAGAATACACTAGGGAAGGAGAAGGATGAGAAGGCAAGTGAGCCTAGAGGAATGGGGAAATCCAAACCTAAGTCTCTACATATAATCAGCGCAAGAGAGTTTGAAAAAGAGGCTAAGGAGGATTCTATAGTGTATGCCCTTGTGGCTAGAGAGATTACACCTGAGGTTCCATTAGAGTTGCCCCGTGAGGTGACCTCGGTCCTGAAGGAATACAGTGATGTATTTCCTGAAGACTTACCGAATGATTTGCCACCTATGAGGGACATACAGCATGCCATTTATCTTGTCCCAGGGTCTACTTTACCGAACCTTCCTCACTATAGGATGAACCCTGCAGAGCATGCAGAGTTGAAGAAGCAAGTTGACGAGCTTCTGCAAAAGGGTTTCATCCAAGAGAGTATGAGCCCGTGTGCCGCGCCTGTATTATTGACGCCAAAGAAAGACAGCACGTGGCGCATGTGTGTGGACAGCCGTGCCATAAACAAAATTACTATTAAGTATAGGTTTCCTATACCTAGACTTGATGATATGCTTGACATGATGGCCAGGTCCACTATATTATCTAAGATAGACCTCAAGAGTGGATATCACCAAATTCGTATACGCCTAGGAGATGAGTGGAAGACGGCGTTTAAGACGAAAGATGGGCTATATGAGTGGTTGGTCATGCCCTTTGGCTTGACTAACGCACCCAGTACTTTCATGCGGGTGATGACACAAACTTTGAGGTCGTTTATGGAAAAATTCCTAGTGGTGTACTTTGACGATATTCTTATTTATAGTACCACTAAGGAATCACACCTTGAACATTTAAAGAAGGTCTATAGTGTCCTTAGGAAGGAAAAATTGTACGCTAATCTTAAGAAACATGCATTCATGTGCAGCCAAGTTGTGTTCTTAGGATTTATAGTGTCATCTGAAGGGATGCGCGTAGACCCTGAAAAAGTCGGGGCCATAGTTGAGTGGCCAGAACCAAAGAACATTCATGAGGTGCGAAGCTTTCATGGCCTAGCAACTTTTTATCGTCGGTTCATTAGGGGTTTTAGTACGATCATGGCTCCCATTACCGAGTGCATGAAAAAGGGAGAGTTCGTGTGGTCTAAAGCCGTAGTCAAAGCTTTTAAAGAAATTAAAGGTAAGATGGTGGAAGCTCCTGTCATGCGTCTACCTGACTTTTCTAAAGTCTTTGAAGTAGTGTGTGATGCGTCTGGTGTCGATATAGGTGGAGTGTTGAGTCAAGAAGGACACCCAGTGGCCTATTTCAATGAGAAACTGAATGAGGCAAAACAAAAATACTCCACTTACGACAAAGAATTTTATGTGGTAGTGCAATCCCTAAGACATTGGCGACACTATCTCCTACCGCAAGAATTCATTTTATTTTCTGACCATGAGGCTTTGAGATATTTACATTCTCAGAAAAAACTCAACCCAAGGCATGCCAAGTGGGTAGCGTTTCTTCAGGAATATTCGTTTGTTTTGAAACACAAGGCTGGGGTTGAAAACAAACCAGCGGATGCCCTTAGTAGGAGAGTGGCGTTGCTCAACTCTTTGAGTGTAGAGGTAGTCGGATTTGAGCAACTGAAAGATGAGTACCCCATATGTCCTGATTTTGGAGATACTTACGCGTCGCTCTCTAATGACTAGCATATTATGGGTGAATATATTCTTAAAGATGGCTTTCTTTTCAAGGGAGACAAACTTTGTATTCCCTGTATGTCCCTTCATGAATTCCTCATCTGGGAGCTTCATTCAGGAGGGATAGCTGGCCATTTTGGTCGTGATAAGACCATTGCCCTCGTAGAAGATCGTTTTTATTGGCCAAGTCTTAAGTGAGACGTAGCCAAAGTTTTAGGGCAGTGTCGAACATGTCAGCTGGCAAAGAAAAGAAAGTAAAATACCGGGTTGTACACGCCATTGCCAGTGCCACATGCTCCGTGGCAGGAAATTAGTATGGACTTCGTGCTTGGGCTTCCCAAGACTATAAAAAAGCACGATTCCATTTTTATCGTTGTGGACCGTTTTTCTAAAATGGCGCATTTCCTCCCATGTTCGAAAACGTCGGATGCGTCTCATGTTGCTCATCTCTTTTTTGATGGTGTGGTGCGTCTCCATGGGTTACCTAAAACCATAGTGTCTGATCGTGATGTTCGATTTACTAGCTATTTTTGGAAGACACTGTGGTACATTATGGGAACTCGTTTGCAATTTTCTACTGCTTACCACCCACAAACAGATGGTCAAACTAAAGTGGTAAACCGTAGCCTTGGAAATCTTTTACGTTGTCTAGTGGGTGAACATGTTAAGACTTGAGATCTAATTTTACCAACTGCTGAACTTGCTTATAATGGGTCAGTTAATAGATCTATAGGGTTGAGTCCTTTTGAAATTGTAAGTGGTTATAAACCTAGAATGCCCATAAATCTCTTACCCATGTCTGTTATCCAAAGGTCTTCTGAGTCAGCCGATGCATTTGCATGCCATATTCATGATTTGCATACACATATTAGACAGCGGTTAAATAAGAGCAATGATGATTATAAAATTTCAGCTGATTCTCATCGTAGAATGCAAGAATTTCAAGAAGGAGATTATGTAATGGTGCGAATAAGGCCAGAGCGATTCCCTCAAGGATTTGCTAAAAAATTACAAGCGCGTAGTACTGGACCATTCAAGATATTACAAAAGGTTGGGTCCAATGCATATCGGATTGACCTTCCACCTGAAATGAGCATTAATCCAACTTTTAATGTGGAAGATCTAGTCCGTACCCATACTCCCATTGTTGATACATCGTCCCTTTCATGGCTTTTTCTGAGTTTGCTACTCAACCCCTTCCACCACTTCCTCCACCCATTACCCATAAAGAAGAAATTGAGGAAATCTTGGATGACGAGATAGTATCCACGAGAGATGGAGGTTTCCAAAGGTATCTTGTCAAGTGGAAGAACAAACCATCGTCTGAATCTACGTGGTTGTCGGGCGACGCATTGCAGGGTATTGATCCAGATCTGCTAGAGCGATACAAAAGTTTCAACTCGTCGGAGTCGAGTTTTTCTCACCCGAGGGGAATTGATGCAGACACAAGCGCATTCAAGGTGTACCAACGAAGAAAGCGTCAACCACAAGTGCCGTCCTTGTGGATAGACGACTATTGAGGAGCTGAAGACCTTTCACATGTGATTGGATATATAGAAGACCCCACTCAGGGAAGACACATGTGAAAGAAGATTGGAGAAAGAAGACCGAGCGCCCAAACTTTCCCGCACTTATGTTATTTGCGCGTTTTTACTTAGTTAGGGGTCTTTTAGTAATTTTATGTCTTTATTAGGGGTCTTTTAGTAATGTTATGTCTTTACTTGCTTATTTTAGGGGTATTTTAGTACTTTTATGTCTTTATTTGCTTATTTAAGTGGGTTAAAGCCTTAGATACGAATTTCAACTATTGATTAATGAAAAGCAAACCCTTTGGTTACCTCCTTCCTCTCTTCTCTCTAATGGTGCTTCTTCTCTTCCCTTGATCTTCCTCTTCTAATTTCTTCTTGTGCCCTTCCAACTTCTTCAAGGTAATTATTTCCTTCTTTCTATTTTTCAGTTTTGGCTATTCCTTCTTCGATCAAAATCTTGAGAACCGATCTAAACCCTAAACCCCCAAATTCTCAAATCCCTAATCCGAAAAACTTCTTAGTTCTTCGGACTAGTGATCTTCATTGATCGATTGGGTGTGACCATGCAAGATCGGGAGGTCTCATCTCTTGCCGGATCCAACTTAAGTAATAATTGAATGTCATACTCTATGGTTGTGATGATGGCCCACTCCATTGCATGTTTCCTTTATGATTTTCTCAATTATGATGATTACTACTAGAATTTTAGATCATTTATTCCTTTTATTTCCGCTATTTAATTGTGTTCATGAGCATGCATCATAATTAGGGCTGTCCTGCGTCACCAAAACTGACCACACCACCATTCTTCCTAAATGCAAACATTGGTATCCCAAATAGTCACTATGCCTCTAGTTGTCCCTATTGTGTCAAGAGACACTCAATCCTTAAGCATACATCCCCAAACCATGTCAACAATCCTCTAAGTCATTAAATGTACTTTAGTTTCTTGCAAGGTTATGATACGAGCTTTATATATCTTGCACACATCCTTGATCTAGAACCTTTTTCATGGGATAACCCAAACCCCTCATATTCCAGCTATCTTCATTAGTAATCCACCCTTTTTCTTTTACCCTATAGGAGAAGCACCCACCTCATAGTTAACAAAAAATACAAGATTTTTCAATTTTGTCCTCCCCTTTGCCACTTTTAAACCTGATTCTGATTAATTGCCTGAGCTTTTTGACTTTCCCTTTCTTTCACAAATTGAAAGAGGGCTGTAAAGTCTTCTTCACAACCCCGAAAAAGGAACCCCAACCATCTTACCAACGTGCCCTACTGCCTTCATGATCCAGTGCTTACCCCTCGCCATGGATACATAGCTACCAACCCCTTGAGAAGGTAACACATTCTCAATCTGCATTGGGATCTTACTACTCTTAGATTTCTTGTCGTTGCCTACGAATGCTTGTAAAGGTTGAAGATCCAACACTTCTATCTATAGATTGTCATCAAGAAGCATCACCCGCATTTCTAGGGCTTCAGACATCTGATCACCATAGTTGAACCCACTTTCTTAGTCTTCCCCTCATAGTGGATGATCTTTTGTTTTGTGCCTTATTTAAACCGCGCCACATGACCCTAGCCCTCATTGAAGAATAAATGCTCCAACTATGGAGCTCGTCCTCGAGTCTGCCGTTCTCTGAATTTGGGTGTAGGTAAATTAGGAAGTGCAAGCTTCAAAATCTACTACTGATCATTACTCATGCTCCCAAATTTAATCTCTAAAGACTAGGGAAACTAATGGGGGGCAAGACTCGACACCAACTGCTAATAAAAGAGGTGAGTCTTGCACATGTCCTTGTTAATAGCCTCACCCACACAAGTTTCACATTGAAATAACTACGCATGGAAGTGGCAAAATAAACCCGCTAATCGAGATGGTGAAACACGCACCATATCTCAGTCAACAAGCATGACACGAGGCACGCCTTCCCTACTGCCTCATCACTTCTCATGATTTTGCTATGTGTGACGGACTTCATGTCCACCATTTCTATGCCATGGACATCGGTTGGGACAATTGTCTCATTCTCGAAAATGGGGACATCACCAACACTGGTGCTTGATACGTATCTACACCCTTTACTGTAAGGTGTTCCGCATTTGTTACAATACGTTCATAAAGGCTGATACGTATAAGTAACAGCCATGACCGTTACGCGATACGGGGGTGAAACGGGGTAATTGGTTTTTTGGGACCATATCGGCCATTACGGTACCCGTAAAGGCCGTTACAGGGCATAATGACCATTACTCCCATAACGGTTGAAAAATGATCACTTTTTTTTTTCTATTTAAATATTGTTTTATCAATTTTTCACTTTTCTTATTCCAAAAACTCTCCTACATCATTTTACAACAGATTTCGACCACTCTTACTATAATTTTTAAGATTAAAACCATAGATTGAAGTGATTTGAGTGAAAAGCTATGAGGGCCAATTTTTCAAAAAATTGAAGAAGTATTATTTATGCCACTTTTCCTAATTTCTAGTTCTACTGCTTGATTGTGATGTGTAAACATCAGAGACATATAATCATGTTCACAAATTCACTAGACAGCCCGATACAACACTCCCACCAAAGAGTGGACCATTACACTACCGTAAACATGTTCAAAACAAAAGGCCGAATACATATTTGGAATATTTACATTATTCTAGTTTTTTTAGGTATTTTTTACCTAAACTTTTTGGGCAAAAAAAAAAATTCAACAGTTACGGGGTCGTAATGGTCGTTACGCCCTCGTATCGGTAATGGTGGTTACCATTACCAATACGGAATACCTTGCTCTACCGCGTCTCCTCTATCTGAGGCGACTATTCATACATGAGGCAGATGCTGATCTGTCACCTCCAAACCTACACCCAGCACTCCAACCATCATTGCACACACGTCCTAGGACCTTCTCAATGGTCTGCCATACCTCCAAAGCTATGCTCCTTCATCATCCATAGCATCCCTATGGCCTATCTGTAAGACCCGTGTCCTAGTCTGTACTGTTCCGACGAATCCCGCAATCCTTTCCGTCGAAGTCCGGCAATCCACGACTGATAATCAACGTTGTGATCGATCGTAAGTCACATCCTTTAAATTCGAGTCGGTTTAATCCGAGACCTGTATCATTGCGACCGCACCGTCGCCGCGGTTCCAACGCCGCGACTCATGCATCGATTCGATACCCTGACTAGAAGATGCGGGCCGGCGTTCAATTCGAAGAAAACACCGCGCGTTACAAATCCCAAGAGAATCTCTACAACCCATCCCATCAATCAATCACATCAATCAGTCACATCAATCAATCAATCACTTCAATGACAAGCACCCATGCTTCCTTTCTCCACAAGATAAGCAAGCCCAAAAGTCAACCAATCCATCCCCTCACCCATCACTCACATCCATCACTCACCTCACATCACTCTCTCTCCTTATCTCTCTCTTTCTCTACACTATTTTCCAAGCAACACCAAGAGCAAAGAGAGCTCCCACGTCCAAGCCTTCCATGGAAAAAAAATGACCTTGTGTGGCCCACCTTTCCCTTCCCAAAACCTCTCATCCTAGCCCTTGATTTCCCATCTCCACCGTCAAAGAGGAGCACAAGAAGGTTGGCGTTCCAACGGACCGAAGAAGATCGACGGTGGGTGTTTCCATAGGCTAGATTTCATAAATTTTGTGATGGGCCAAGTGAGGCCTACCGATCAATGGTATGGATCTCACTTGGGACCCTAAGATGTGGCCAATGGCCCACTTTGATTATCATTTGATGTACGATTAGATGCAAGGGAGGACCCATAGTGTCGGGGTCCCTCTATCACACGTGTGTCCCACTCTTTTTCTCTCTCCCTCTCTCTTTACATTTTCTTTCCTTGTGATGATATAGTTGTGTGGCCCACTTGGATGGACCCCACAAAGGAGCATGCATTGGAATCCAAACCATCTGAAGGTGGGGCCTACCTTACATACGTATGGTGACCACACCACCTCACCATGTGGTGGCCCATCTACAAAGGGCCCACCCTAAAGGCATTACATGCCCACACAAAAAAAAAAAAGAGAAGAAGAGTCCAGGGACTCTCTGACGTGAAAAGGAAAACACAAATATTGGCTCGGATTTACAAGCCATTGGGGTGACCCACTTGCATAGGACCCACCTTGATGTTTGCATCCAATCCAAGCTGTCCATTCCACTCTTCATATTGTTCGAGGCGTTGAGCAGAAAAAAATGAGCCTGATCGGTTAATCAGACGGGCCATGCCGTAGAAAACCGTGTCTTATACCGTTTCAAAGCTATTTGGGCCCACCTTTCTATTTCTACATGCCAAGAAATGTTGGATATCGGACTTATTTGATCCCTTTCGAGCCCTAGAACGTAATGGGCGGAGAGGATTTATCTAAAGCGGGCTCCACACCTGAAAAACCTCAGGAATACAGGTTTAAAAAAATAATAATAATAATTCAACAAGCAGCAGCATTGCTGCTGCTGCTGCTGACACGGAGAGGATGCGCAGGCGTCCTCCGTTTTGGGCGGACGAGTCAGGGGCCATGGCTCCACCTGTGGACCCCACCATGATGTATATGTTGTATCCACACCGTCCATGAGGTGGACCACCCCCTAAGGTGGGTCCCCTCTGAAAATCAGGTCAATCCATGGCTCAGGTAGTCCACACCACAAGAAACAGCGGTGATTGAACTCCACCATTGGAACCTTCCCTGGGCCCACTGAAGTTTGGATCAATCTGAAATTTATTTTTCCTCTTCATTTCCAGGTCTGTGTGACCTCATGAACGGATTGGATGGTGTATAAACAGTAAGGTGGGCCCCACATGGGATCCACAATGATGCATGTGTTTTTACCACCGTCCGCCTGGACGGTGGTACCCACTGTGATGTTTGTTTCAAACCCACCGTCCAAAGGAAGGTGGGCGTGTGGGGAGTGCACGTGTGTGTGCATACGTGTGCGTGTGTGCGTGCGTGTGTGTGCGTGCGTGTGTGTGCGTGTGTGTGTGCATGCGTGTGTGTGTGTGTGTGAGTGTATGTGGGTGCATGTATATATATATATATATATTAGTATATATATTATATATATATATATTATATATATATATATATATTTTATATATATTATATTGTGTATATATATTTGTGGGTGGGCCTTTATGGGCCCCACCATGATGCATGTGTTGCATCCAAGTCATTCAACTATTTTTGGCCGTTGTTGAGGCCCACTTCAATGTGTACTTATGGCCCTTGTTGAGGCCCACTTCAATGTGTACTTGTGGCCGTTGTTGAGGCCCACCTTGATGTGTAATTGTGGCCTTTATTGAGGCCCACCTTGATGTGTAATTGTGGCCTTTATTGAGGCCCACCTTGATGTGTAATTGTGGCCATTATTGAGGCCCACCTTGATGTACATAAAGCCCATGTGATTAGGCTCATTCGAGGTATTCGTGGCCCGTTATTAAGTCCAGCTTTGATATATATGAGAACCATGTTACAAGGCCCATTGTGATGTTTTCAAAGGCCCATGGGACATGGCCCATTGCAATGTACTTAAGGCCCATTGATGCGGCCCACTTGATTTATGAAAGGCCCATATGAGACAGCCCATTTGATGTATTTGAGGACTTTGGGTCGAGGCCCAATGAGATGTGTATAGGTCCATTGCAATGTGTGATTGTAACATCCCGGATTTTTGCCAACCTGGGATTAGACGTCCTTAGGCAATGGGTCGATTCTAATACCTCATTAACCTGTCAGAACTCAAATCCCAAAGTCTAAAACCACTTCTGAACTCATTTCCTTCACAAATCACACCCTTCACTACCTTGTGCTTTCAATTTCTCAAAGCACTTTCGTCCTAGACACTATCTTAAACTAGCTAAGTAGTAAAACTTGGATCACTTTATATACAAACTACAAAGGCCCAGGTACCACCTCAGACGGAAATCACTTAGGATTAAATCCTTTAGAAATTTGACAAAGTGACTAAGTGCGAAACCAGATTAGCTACGAAATCCGTTTGAATCGCTTTAAATACGATCTGCAAGACCTAAAACTTGTAGAATCATTGACGCTAGGTTACCCTAAAATCTAGGATCAATCTCATTACCCGGCTGCTCTCGGGAGCACATCGAAACTCCGAATCTGATCTGGACCGCACGTCGGAAGTCCGAATAACTCGAAGTTAAGGAATTAGGACCGCCTCGCTGGGCTCGACAACCATCTCGGAAATCAAGCCCAGACAATGTCCCACGGCCATTCGATCGCATCCGGAGCGAGGGTGTGTGAAAAACACTATTCCTATTCCAAAATAAATATCAGGAATAGTGATCTGGCACCTTTCGCTTGCGCGTCAGTA
This sequence comes from Magnolia changhungtana, assembly GCA_030180095.1. Taxonomy (NCBI): domain Eukaryota; kingdom Viridiplantae; phylum Streptophyta; class Magnoliopsida; order Magnoliales; family Magnoliaceae; genus Magnolia; species Magnolia changhungtana. Next base: position 6,531,904 of record JASAUF010000377.1, on the reverse strand, counting down.
TTAAGCAACCTGACCGTCAGAATCTGACCAAATTACACCCTCGGATCAGGAAAAATTTCATACACATTTACATGTACTAGGAATCTCCGATCGAGATCCGCTGACCGTTGAACTGAAACTGGTCCGCCACGTGTGATCTGGAATCCCGACCGAAACGAAAACTTAATAGAACGTAGATCCAGCGTTAGTGAGCTTAAGTCCGACCTTTGGCTCAAGGAGGCCCGCCAGAAGTCCTCCGTTGAGCTGAAAAAGTCCCTCTTTGGTTATAACCTAAGTATACTTTGAACAGGAGTCTATTTCGATAAATTTTTAGGCTATATAAGGACCTTAAACCCTCTCTCATGGCAGCCATACGAATTTGAGATTGAGAGAGAGAAAAGAGAGAGAAAGTGTGGGAGATGTGGGAGGAACTCCCTGCTGCTGTTCCCTGCCGCTATTCGGGCTCCACCGCCTCTTTCCAGGCGCTTTTTCGGCGATATCAACTCCGTTTTAAGGTGAGAAACCCTAACCCTAGATCTGATTTGAGTTATATAGGCTATAGGTTGTGAAATAGCTAACCGATTTCACTCTTTAGGCTAGAAAACTCCCGAATACGGAAGCTCATCCAACCTTGCTGATTCGTTGAGATTTCAAGAGGCAAGGTGAGGACTTTAGGTGTATAGGTTGCGGTTTTCAACGCTTTCAATGTTAGATAATGGTAGATTCATGATCTGCATGCAATTGCACATGTACAAAGTGCTTTCCGTTTTCTGTTTCGATTAGAATTGTAGAATTTGGAATTTCACATACTCTAGGTATTCGTATAAAATACCGTATAAGTATTTTTTATGGAAATGTGTTTGACATGTTTATTTGTCGTATGGATATATGACGTATGGATAAAATACTTATTTGGTGAAAGGATTCGCCTAAATACATGTTTACCAATATACACCATGTATGTAGAAATACGGTATTGTAAGAAGTACCGTATACGTATATATTTTAGCGATGTGTTTGTCATGATTAATTGTTGTATAAATATATTATGTACGTATAAATTAATTGCTTGGCGAAAGTAATCGATGTATTACAAGCTCCCTTGTAAATACTACGTATGTTGAAATTGTGTATACTAGAAATACTGTATATGTGTGAGTTTTGGAAATGCAATTGTCATGATTATTTGCTGTATGATTATGGCATACATGGATAAAACAACCGCTTGGCGAAAGGATAGCCTAATACGTATTTTGCTAACATACGTCATGTATGTTGGAATGGTGTACTCTAAGTGTTTGTGTAAACGCTTGTGAATGTAAATGTTTAAGTGTTAGTGCCTTAGATAGGTACTGATATGGAATTCCCGACTACCTTAGAGACATGTAGGATACCCTCCATGTGGTGGTTTACTTTAGCCACTCACTTGTGATGTATACGTAATTGTGTCCCTATTTGTATAGTACTCTACAACATGCTTTACAACATGCTTTATATCATGCTTCATAACATGCTTTATGATATGCTTCCTAATATGTTGTATTACTTTGTTTATCATGCTTAACTCCACATGCTATTGATGAGAACTGTATGAGTTTGGGACTATGTATATGGTCCAGGCATTCGGTACCAGATTAGAAATTGTGGCTGAGATTCATGTCGCCATAAAGAATGTGTCTGGCGAACCCGAGTCGTACTTCGGTTGGCGATAGTGGTTGGCCACACGGAGTGCTTTTTCGCTTCATATCGCCCAACTTGTTGTGCGCTCGAGCGTGTCAGGCTCGTCAAGTAACCTGATTGTCGAATGTGTGTTCACCATGTTTGGTCATTACTGTTTAAACCTAGGGTACCAAACTTACCAGTGAAATCCCTTTTAACCATGGTACCTCGATCCGCTAAGACTCATGAGCCGGGCATGGTGGTATGGGACACCGTGGTCGAGCTGTCGGCCTACGCTGGGGCCACGTGCCTTCCCGTAGTGACCAGTGAGCAACCAGACTCGTGAGCCGATTATGGTGGTATGGGACACTATATTCGAGCTGTCGATACTTACGGCGAGAGCCGAGTACGGTGAGACCTGTACTCGTGCTGATGGGCGACGAGTCCTCTATAGTATCTTCGAGTATACTCCAAGGGTCTGTGATTGGCGACGAGTCTTTCACAGCAACTAGAGTATGAGTTGAGCCGAGTACGGTGAGACCTGTATTCGAGCTGACGGCTAATGATTCAGCCGAGTACGGTGAGACCCGTACTCAAGCTGACGGTCAACAATTGAGCCGGATACGGTGAGATCTGTATCCGCGCTGACAGGTGACGAGCCCTTTGTGATGCCTTCGCTACGCCTCTCAAATCATAATATCGTATGAGATTAACTAGGACTGACGACCCTAGAATGGATCATGTTTGGGAATGATACAAGGGAGGTACCTTAGTTTCCCAATACTGCTGTTTGAAATAGACTAATAATAACTCGGTAATCATGATCATCATCGCACCGCATGTGCTTAGTAGATGTGGCGCACTGAGGGAGTTAAGCATTCACGAACGTAAGATGATGTCGCATGAGGGTGGTTTGGCAAGGGCATACGGCATCATGTCATTTCATTCTCGCACTTAATAAGAGTAGTTAGAATTGTTTGATTTGTACTGCTTTATCATTACTGCTTGATTGAATTGATAACATGTTAACCTATACTTTATTGTTCCACTGAGTTGATCACTCACTCCCACGATACGGGACGGTGTTCCGAACACCCACCAGACTTTGTCTGATTGCAGATGGCGATGCTACTTCTGAGGCGGAGCCGGACTTCTTTGACGACGAGAATGCTTTCTCGTATATGCTGTCTTTTGGCGGCTTCGTGAGAGCCGTGCCTTGATTGTTGGGGCTACAGGGATATTGACTAGAGCATACTACACAACTTGGTATAATTTAAAATTATACTTGTAATTATTTAACCTGGTAACTTTATCACACTCTGGAGACCCACCACAGTTTATATATTTTATCTATCTATCACAGTCTTCCGCTTGCAAATTTAACTGTCTCTGGAGTATGATATGCTGTTTTGGCTTAATCTCACTCATGTTCATTGCACTAATACCGATCACATTCAATCATCATTCATTTTGTTACATAAGTGATGCGTTGGAACTTGGGAGTTGAGTTTATGCTCGACCCCCGATTTTCAGGGCGTTACAGTGATTCCCCATGGTTCGTGTAATGATGTTTATGACCGACCGTGCCTTGGGGACAATGTTGGTTTGACGTCCACATTGTACGAGTAATGTTGGTTAGATGTCCACAGTATAACTCTCCCTAAGGCCACTGATAGGCCCGTATCTGTTTCATGTAGGCCGTCTAGGCCCATCTGCGGCGTAAGGATAGTCCATTACTTTATAACATGCTTAGTATAGTTCCATGATTCATGCCATATGCATCATATGTATGCTTGATATGAGGAATGTTTGACCATAGCATAAGCCTTTGGGCTGAGATATTTACGGGACTCCTTATGAGACGGAGTGCCCCACATGATCGCGTGGTACGCGTGAGATTGCTTCATAATTGTACAGTATAATTCATGCATCTCGCATATGTGTGACTTGATCACTGCACGCCCTAGTGACATCAGGGCCGTGGCTCCACAGGCACATCGTGGATGGCCGTATCGGATACCGGAAATACTTTGTTCTAGCACTGTGGGCACTTAGGATGTCCTTGGGTGAAAATCTCAGAACTTTTTTGGTACCAGGAGTTGCTCCAATGTCTAGACCGAGTGGATACACGAGCGCCCGAGTGCCGAATACCAGTAGGCCGCGTCTCCCACTGTGTTGTGGTCGGTTGGAAGGGGGTGTGGCCTTATCCGCTTGAGTGAGGGGGCTATAAGCTAGGCTGAGTTTGACCAGCTTGTAAATGTGTCTGCAATCGACGAGCCGGGTAGGTATTAGCAGACTACTGGTCAAGCGGATAGTGTGGTCTTTTCCACTTGCTTGACTGTGCAGCTAGGGAGGAGGCAGTTAGTGTGAGGTGTATTAGACCCCGGTGATATCCAAAGAGGAACTGTACTGATACGTGTACTTGATGAGTACTAGCACGCTTGCTTTGCATCTCGCATATGACATTTGGCTACATAGGCCTCGCATCGCATGGTCTTGGTATGACCGATAGCATTCATGCCTTGCATTACATAACTTTAGTATAGCTGATAGCATTCATGGACTTAGCGCATATTTTCGCATTACTCTGATATTGTACACTTGGCACTCGCCTTACACACACTTTCACCACCCTCTAAGCTTTTGTAAGCTTATGCACGATAGATGCGTGCAGGTGGCGTTAGGTTGCAGCAGCGTTGAGCTCGGAGCGTCGTGCGAGTTTTCGGAGCTTTTGGAGTTTTCTTTGATATCATTATATTGTATTTCCCTTCCCGCATTGTACTTAAAAGTTTTTGATATAGTGGATATGTGGTGTTGTTGTTTTGTGACTTGGTTATGCTTGTGGTTATGCTCCATTACAAAAAAAAAATTATGTTGAAAATCCTCCTTGTAGGATCTCAGGATCGGAATCTGGCGTATGGGCGTTGGGAGCCGAGAATGGGGTACTACGGAGGTTGTCGGCGCCAGATTCGGCGATTGGGAATTTTGTGAGCCCGATTTCCGAGTTTGGGGCGTGAAAGAAGTTGGTATCAGAGCATAACTTGGGAATACCTGAGATCACAACACATATCTGTTATGAACTTAGAACGAATAGGTTTCGAGTCTTTATAATTTAACAATTTTTTGACTTAGCCCTATGACGTTTATGCCTTCGAGAATTCTCAAGGCTGATAGGCCCTTGTTGCTTCCTATAGGACGTAATGGCTAGAAGACCGACCCGAGCGAATCCCGCTCCACCACCTGCGACCCCTGCTCCACCACCTGCTACTCCTGCTCTACCACCTGTGACTCCCGCTTCACCACCAGATATTCCTGATTTTCAGCCTGTAAATGTCACTCTTTTACCTGAGACCGGTGCGGATCCGACCGTACCTGTGAGTGTCACCCAGTTGCAGCAGATGCTTCAGGCGATGACTGTCATTCTTCAGGGGCAGAGCAGGCGTCCCACTGTTACGCCGGCCGAGGCCGAGCAGGAGCGTGCGAGCGCCCTTCTCAAGGACTTTCGTCGGCACGATCCTCCACGTTTCAAGGGTGAGCCAGACCCCACTGCAGCAGAGATATGGTGCTCTGAGGTGGAGAAGATATTCGACACCATGAGATGCACGACCCAGCAGCGAGTCCCATTAGCCGTATTTCTCCTTCAGGGTGAGGCTCAGCATTGGTGGGCATCTGTAGCCCGATCGGTGGTAGCCAATTTCGAGTGGACCTGGGAGGACTTTACAGACCGGTTTGACCGGAAGTTTTTTCCTGAGCATGTGCGCCAGCAACACGCACTAGAGTTTGAGACTCTTGTCCAGGGGGACATGACCGTGTCCCAGTATGAGGCTCATTTCGTCGCACTATCTAGATTCGCAACATACCTTGTTGATGATGAGGGGTGGAAGGCCCGTCGCTTTGAGAAAGGTTTGCGTCCTGCCCTCCGGAGTCGTGTGATCGGACACATGCTTCCGACATTTGAGCAGATAGTGGAGAGAGCCCTGATATATGAGACAGATTGGGCTAGTGTGCAGAGAGCCCGTGATCAGAGGGGAGATAGAAGAGGAAGGTGCCCTCTGATAGTTCGCAGCCACAACAGCACCATTCACAGCAGCGACGCACGACCCTCCCAGCATTCCGAGAGCCGGCAGTACCATGAGCACCACCTTCAGGACCATTCACCGGTACATGCTTTGGATGCGGTAGGACAGGACATCGCGTTCACGAGTGTCCCCATCCCCAACAGCAATAGCCGAGGGCACCGCATCCACCTCCGCGACAGCCACCACAGCATCAGCAGCCGAGGGCACCGTATCAGCCTCCACGACAGCCCCCACAGCAGCTGCAGTGACCACAGCATCAGCCTCCAGGACCTCCCTCGCAGCAGCAGAGACCTCAGAGGGGACCTACACCTCCCTAGCAGGCCCAGGGCAGATTTTATGCCGCCCAGCAGGATCCTTAGTCATCAGGAGCAGTCGTCGACGATTCATATGACTTGGCCCCTGCACCGTCTTCCTAGATTGCTCATGAATGATGCGTTTTGGGAGTTAGAGCTTGAGATTCATGAGCGTTATCCCTATCTCGTATGTGTTTTGATTATGATGTTATGCTGCGTTTTAACTATATATGATGATATGTTTCCTATTCCCTTATGAGCTATGTTGAGTTGCGATAGTAGTGTAAATTTCGAGGATGAAATTTTTATTAGATGGGGAGAGCTGTAAGACCCGTGTCCTAGTCTGTACTGTTCCGACGAATCCCGCGATCCTTTCCGTCGAAGTCTGGCAATCCATGACTAATAATCGACATTGTGATCGATCGTAAGTCACATCCTTTAGATTCGAGTCGGTTTAATCCGAGACCTGTATCATTGCGACCGCACCGTCGCCGCGGTTCCAACGCCGTGACTCACGCATCGATTCGATACCCTGACCAAAAGATGTGGGCCGGCGTTCAATTCGAAGAAAACACTGCACGTTACAAATCCCAAGAGAATCTCTATGACCCATCCCATCAATCAATCACATCAATCAGTCACATCAATCAATCAATTACTTCAATGACAAGCACCCATGCTTCCTTTCTCCACAAGACAAGCAAGCCCAAAAGTTAACCAATCCATCCCCTCACCCATCACTCACATCCATCACTCACCTCACATCACTCTCTCTCCTTATCTCTCTCTTTCTCTACACTATTTTCCAAGCAACACCAAGAGCAAAGAGAGCTCCCACGTCCAAGCCTTCTATGGAAAAAAATGACCTTGTGTGGCCCACCTTTCCCTTCCCAAAACCTCTCATCCTAGCCCTTGATTTCCCATCTCCACCGTCAAAGAGGAGCACAAGAAGGTTGGCTTTCCAACGGACCGAAGAAGATCGACGGTGGGTGTTTCCATAGGCTAGATTTCATAAATTTTGTGATGGGCCAAGTGAGGCCTACCGATCAATGGTATGGATCTCACTTGGGACCCTAAGATGTGGCCAATGGCCCACTTTGATTATCATTTGATGTACGATTAGATGCAAGGGAGGACCCATAGTGTCGGGGTCCCTCTATCACACGTGTGTCCCACTCTTTTTCTCTCTCCCTCTCTCTTTACATTTTCTTTCCTTGTGATGATATAGTTGTGTGGCCCACTTGGATGGACCTCACAAAGGAGCATGCATTGGAATCCAAACCATCTAAAGGTGGGGCCTACCTTACATACGTATGGTGACCACACCACCTCACCATGTGGTGGCCCATCTATAAAGGGCCCACCCTAAAGGCATTGCATGCCCACACAAAAAAAAAAAGAGAAGAAGAGTCCAGGGACTCTCTGACGTGAAAAGGAAAACACAAATATTAGCTTGTATTTACAAGCCATTGGGGTGACCCACTTGCATAGGACCCACCTTGATGTTTGCATCCAATCCAAGCCGTCCATTCCACTCTTCATATTGTTTGAGGCGTTGAGCAGAAAAAAATGAGCCTGATCAGTTAATCAGACGGGCCATGCCGTAGAAAACCGTGTCTCATACCGTTTCAAAGCTATTTGGGCCCACCTTTCTATTTCTACACGCCAAGAAATGTTGAATATCGGACTTATTTGATCCCTTTCGAGCCCTAGAACGTAATGGGAGTGGGCTCCACACCTGAAAAACCTCAGGAATACAGGTTTAAAAAAAAAATAAAAAAATTCAACAAGCAGCAGCATTGCTGCTGCTGCTGCTGACACGGAGAGGATGCGCAGGCGTCCTCCGTTTTGGGCGGACGAGTCAGGGGCCACGGCTCCACCTGTGGACCCCACCATGATGTATATGTTGTATCCACACCGTCCATGAGGTGGACCACCCCCTAAGGTGGGTCCCCTCCGAAAATCAGGTCGATCCATGGCTCAGGTAGTCCACACCACAAGAAACAGCGGTGATTGAACTCCACCATTGGAACCTTCCCTGGGCCCACTGAAGTTTGGATCAATCTGAAATTTATTTTTCCTCTTCATTTCCAGGTCTGTGTGACCTCATGAATGGATTGGATGGTGTATAAACAGTAAGGTGGGCCCCACATGGGATCCACAATGATGCATGTGTTTTTACCACCGTCTACCTGGACGGTGGTACCCACTGTGATGTTTGTTTCAAACCCACCGTCCAAAGGATGGTGGGCGTGTGGGGAGTGCACGTGTGTGTGCATACGTGTGTGTGCATACGTGTGCATGTGTGCGTGCGTGTGTGCATGCGTGTGTGTGTGTGAGTGTATGTGGGTGCATGTATATATATATATTATAGTATATATATTATATATATATTTTATATATATATTATATTGTGTATATATATTTGTGGGTGGGCCTTTATGGGCCCCACCATGATGCATGTGTTGCATCCAAGTCGTTTAACTATTTATGGCCGTTGTTAGGCCCACCTGGATGAGTACTTGTGGCCGTTGTTGAGGCCCACCTGGATGTGTATTTACGGCCGTTGTTGAGGCCCACTTCAATGTGTACTTATGGCCCTTGTTGAGGCCCACTTCAATGTGTACTTGTGGCCGTTGTTGAGGCCCACCTTGATGTGTAATTGTGGCCTTTATTGAGGCCCACCTTGATGTGTAATTGCGGCCTTTATTGAGGCCCACCTTGATGTGTAATTGTGGCCGTTATTGAGGCCCACCTTGATGTACATAAAGCCCATGTGATTAGGCTCATTCGAGGTATTCGTGGCCCGTTATTAAGTCCAGCTTTGATATATATAAGAACCATGTTACAAGGCCCATTGTGATGTTTTCAAAGGCCCATGGGACATGGCCCATTGCAATGTACTTAAGGCCCATTGATGCGGCCCACTTGATTTATGAAAGGCCCATATGAGGCAGCCCATTTGATGTATTTGAGGACTTTGGGTCGAGGCCCAATGAGATGTGTATAGGTCCATTGCAATGTGTGATTCCCCATGGTTCGTGTAATGAGTTTATGATCGACCGTGCCTTGGGGACAATGTTGGTTTGACGTCCACATTGTACGAGTAATGTTGGTTAGATGTCCACAGTATAACTCTCCCTAAGGCCACTGATAGGCCCGTATTTGTTTCATGTAGGCCGTCTAGGCCCATCTTCGGCGTAAGGATAGTCCATTACTTTATAACATGCTTAGTATAGTTCCATGATTCATGCCATATGCATCATGTGTATGCTTGATATGAGGAATGTTTGACCATAGCATAAGCCTTTGGGTTGAGATATTTACGGGACTCCTTATGAGAAGGAGTGCCTCACATGATCGCGTGGTATGCGTGAGATTGCTGCATGATTGTACGGTGTGATTCATGCATCTCGCATATGTGTGACTTGATCACTGCACGCCCTAGCGACATCAGGGTCGTGGCTCCACAGGCACATCGTGGATGACCGTATCGGATACTGGAAATACTTTGTTCTAGCACTGTGGGCACTTAGGATATCCTTGGGTGAAAATCGCAGAACCTTTTTGGTACCAGGAGTTGCTCCAACGTCTAGACCGAGTGGATACACGAGCGCCCGAGTGCCGAATACCAGTAGACCGCATCTCCCTCTGTGTCGTGGTCGGTTGGAAGGGGGTGTGGCCTTATCCGCCTGAGTGAGGGGGCTATAAGCTAGGCTGAGTTTGACTAGCTCACAAATGTGTCCACTTTCGACGAGCCGGGTAAGTATTGGCAGACTACTGGTCAGGCGGATAGTGTGGTCTCTTCCACTTGCTTGACTGTGCAGCTAGGGAGGAGGCAGTCAGTGTGAGGTGTATTAGACCCCGGTGATATCCAAAGAGGAACTGTACTGATATGTGTACTTGATGAGTACTGGCACGCTTGCTTTGCATCTCGCATATGACATTTGGCTACATAGGCCTCGCATCGCATGGTCTTGGTATGACCGATAGCATTCATGCCTTGCATTACATAGCTTTAGTATAGCTGATAGCATTCATGGACTTACCGCATATTTCCGCATTACTCTGATATTGTACACTTGGCACTCGCCTTACACACACTTTCACCACCCTCTAAGCTTTTGTAAGCTTATGCACGATAGATGCGTGCAGGTGGCGTTAGGTTGCAGCAGCGTTGAGCTCGGAGCGTGCAGCAGTCTTCTGGAGCTTTTGGAGTTTTCTTTGATATCATTATATTGTATTTCCCTTCCCGCATTGTACTTAAAAGTTTTTGATATAGTGGATATGTGGTGTTGTTGTTTTGTGACTTGGTTATGCTTGTGGTTATGCTCCATTACAAAAAAAAAATTATGCTGAAAATCCTCCTTGTAGGATCCCAGGATCGGAATCTGGTGTATGAGCGTTGGGAGCCGAGAATGGGGTACTACGGAGGCTGTCGGCGCCGGATTCGGCGATTGGAAATTTTGTGAGCCCGGTTTCCGAGTTTGGGGCGTGACACTATCCATTCTCCAATGCGACCTCGTTGAACCCCCCTGCTTACATTTGACCTTATTCTCTTTCATTTCTTTCTCGAACCACTGACACATATAGCAATGGCCACCCTCTCCAGCACCGACGACTGGTTTTTCCTTTCAGGTGACCCAAAGCTCCTCACAACTTTCCATCAAAGGATATATGGCAATACTTCCCCAAGACAAGAACCCATTGCTGAGAAAACGTCCCGGATCTAGAATTCCAATGGGAGATCCCATAACTAAAACCAAACATCTTCCCACCCGAATGTCAACCATTCTTCCAACTTAGTAATCAATGAAACCAGGTCATCTTTGAAAATGTTGATGGTGAGGAGGATCCTGTGGCCAGAGATAAATCCTCACCTTTGTCTAACTGATGCAGGACGGATGATCTAACTAAGAATGATGTGCTAAAGCTAAATAACGGATTAATTAAAGAAATTAAATATGAAATAAACTACTCGATCACAAAGTTAAAGAATCCAAGTAACAAAACATGTTCTAGTTCAACGCCATAAACAATCCCATAATGCAGATCTAACAAAATGTGAATCATTTAGGATCTATAGAAGGTAGAACTTCCATCTAGCATAGGGAGTATTCTTAATTCAAAGGAGTTCACTTGGTTTTAGGGTTTTGCTAAACTAGGTTTAGGGTTTTAGATTTTGGGAATGGGGGATCTAGGGTTGTGAGAATTAGGGTTTTGAGAACTAGGACTGAAATAAAGGATAAAGATTAGAAAGGAATGACAGAGATTAAGCAAGAGGATCATAGAACAAGGGAGCCATCCGTACGGACAGCTGTACACGTGTGATTGTACGGGCATATGGACATGGGCTTGGTTTAAGGTAGGTTGGGCTGGGGTTGGATGGGTTAAGGCTTCATGGGGTTGAGGTTTGGATGGATTACGGTTGCTTGGGGTGTGGTTTTGAGGAAGACAAAAAGTAAAATAAAAGAAGAGAGAGATTGAGGTAAGTAGAGAGAGAGAGATAATATCTTAAACCATAAGGGCATGTTTACCATGGAAATCTTAAAATCAGATTTCATCTACTTAATATACTATTTTGGGTGTTTGTTTACCACACTTTAAAAAAGTACTTAATGAACACTATTCATGGAATTAATTCGGGAACGTGGCAAGTGCAAGGGTCTTTCGAAATTCCCCAAAATATCGCTATTCTCCAAACTCATCTCCCTCCACCAACTTTTCTATTCTATTAAAACCCAGCTTCTCTCTTTTTCTCTTTAAAAATTCCCAAATCCGCGAGTAAAGAAGTACAATTTTGCACCCTACGTGCTAATCCGTTGAGACATGATACGTCCATCAGGTAAGCTCGTTCTTGTTAGGGAATGAGTTCAAAAATTAATTGGAACCACTAAGTGGGCCACATTGCAAGGAATAATAAAGATTGACGCCAAACATATATATATGTTTGTGTCCCACCTGAGTTTTGGATCAGGTTGTTTTTTGGGGCATAAGTTGAGTATAAGAAAGTGCACTTGATGCACGAAGTGGATTTCACATTGAAAAAACGGCAGACCCCACAGAGGTCATGCATTTTACTTTTCTCATATACATTATATCATACCTTACCTTGTCCATTGAAATACTTTGGAAAAAGAAATTTTAGGACGCCAACATAAAGGATGATATAAAGGAGATGATGAACAAGAAATTTTATGACGCCAACATAAAGGAAAAAACTTATCAATATGTATAAGATCCTAACTATTAGCTAGTATATGAGGATTCCAGATTATATGGGTTGATCTTTATTGTACAAGGATATTAAGATCAGTGTATATCGTACTCAGTCGATGCATACGTTTACTTTTGTACATGTGGTCCAAAAAACTTATATAATAAGTATTTATAAGATCTTGACCATTATGTGAGATATAACAATTCTAGATTATATGAGTCATGGCTCACAAATCGAGTTAGTGTGGTTTCATTTTGGGTTATTCCAACTAAATAGATGTAACCGTAATTCTTAAATAGTTTTCCAAACCAAAATTCGATTTCAAGATTGTTAGGAATTGGATTTTGGAAAACTATTTAAAATCATATAAAATTAAAATAAGAAAGTTAAAAAACTTATCAATTTGTATAAGTCGAGGCGTGACGTGAGTCACTCGGCTTGAAATTGAATTTGCTCCCCTTGGTCAGCGTCCCAAGTGCAACAGGTTTCCAGAGCAATCGACCTCCAGGATACAACGACTATTACCTGGTCCCAGCGGTGCACTCACTGTACACGGGCTCGAACCACTTGTAGTCTTAACCCGAACTAGAAAATACTTGAACACATTTTTTTAAGATGAAACCTGATTTTCTAATCTATTTAAAAACTTAAAATCAGAAGTTTATTTATAGACTTTGTGAAGACACCCTTAAGGGTGTAGAGACACCCTTTCATAAAGGATTGTGACTATTGGATTTAAATCCAATTGGTGTGACCCTAGGCTCCAAAAGACACAACTTTTCAAAACAAAAATTGAAAGGATGCAACCTTTCAAACTTAAGTGAAAAGACACATCCAAAGGGCACCTATAACTAATGGATATTTTGAAACACTAAATTATTTTAAAATAATTTAAAATACAACAGGATGTATGTGTTATATCTACACTACACCATCCATCCATTTTGCCAAATCATTATAGACCCAAAGTTCAAGTGGACCACGTCACAAAAAGCTTTGGCATAATGACATGGACCCTTAAAATCCTCTTAGGGCCCAACGTTTATTAGCATTCAAATTTATTCATAACATCACACAGACATGGATGAAATATATATATATATATATATGTGTGTGTGTGTGTGTGTGTGTGTGTGTGTGTGGAAATGGTTCTATGCGATCGAACTCATGAAAACTTCCCATGAGGTTGAGTTGTGTGGCCCCACCGTGATGCGTGTCAAACATTAACACTATGCATTTGATTGGTCCCCTTTAAATTATGAGATATTCCAAAAATCAGTCATATATGAAACTTAGGCGGGCTATATCATTTAAAATCATATGAAGACAAGTTTAAAACATATAAAAGCACTTGATGAGGCCCACCTAAATTTTGGATGCATCTGAAACTTGGTCCCATGTTTTAATGGGAGAATAACCCTTCTCAACTTTCGCAGGTGGTGTGGCCCACACAAGTCAGGGATTGACTTGATTTTTAAGCGTGAGGCCTACCATGGAATGGTGCATCTAATTGATGGGGTAAATGTTCAACAAGCACACAATGGGGCTACAGCTCGACCTCATGAGAAGTTCCAAAGAGAGAACTATATATATATATATATGTGTGTGTGTGTGTGTGTGTGTGTGTGTGTGAGCTGCGTGGCCCCATCGTGATGTGTGTCAAACATCTACCCCATCAGTCAGATGCACCATTTTATAGTGAGCCTCGTGCTTAAAAATCAAGTCAATCCATTACTTGTGTGGGCCACACCACGTACAAAAGTTGAGAGGGGTTACCCTCCCATTAAAACATTCATGATCAGTTGTTAGGCCACCGAGCTGTGGTTCACAAATCTAGCCCATCCATTATGTGTCCCACTTTGAAAAGGGGTTAGACCAAGTTTCAGAAGCATCCAAATTTTAGGTAGGCCCCACCAAGTGCTTTTATATGTTTTAGGCATATCTTCACATTATTTGAAATGGTTTAGCCCACCTCATTTCCTTATACGGCTGATTTTTGGGATATCCCATCATTTAAAAGGGACACATCAAATGCAACATGTTTATGTTCGGCACGCATCATAGTAGAGCCCACATATCCCATCATTTAAAAGGGACACATCAAATGCAACATGCACTACAAGAAAATAGGCCTTTAGCCACAATTTTTTAGCCTCATTTGAAAAAATTGAGGCTAAATGTATCTTTTAACCTCGGTTGTTAAGGAATTGAGGCTAAAAGTTCATCTTTCGCCTCAGTTGTATAGGAACCGAGACAAAAAGTCTACCTTTTAGCCTCAGTTGTATAGGAACCGAGACAAAAAGTCTACCTTTTAGCCTCAGTTGTATAGGAACCGAGGCAAAAAGTCTACCTTTTAACCTCAGTTGCATAGGAACCGAGGCGAAAAGTTTAATTTTTAGCCACAGTTGCATAGGAACCGAGGCAAAAAGTCTACCTTTTAGCCTCAATTGCATAGGAACTGAGGCAAAAAGTCACCTTTTAGCCTCAGTTGCATAGGAATCAAGGCGAAAGTCTACTTTTTAGCCTTAGTTGCATAGGAAGTGAGGCGAAAAGTCTTGTTTTTAGCCTCAGTTGCATAGGAACCGAGGCGAAAAGTCTACCTTTTAGCCTCAGTTGCATAGGAACCGAGGCAAAAAGTCACCTTTTAGCCTCAGTTGCATAGGAACCGAGGCGAAAAGTCTACCTTTTAGCCTCAATTGTATAGGAACTGAGGTGAAAAGTCTATTTTTTAGCCTCAGTTGCATAGGAACCGAGGCGAAAAGTCTACCTTTTAGCCTCAGTTGCATAGGAACCGAGGCAAAAAGTGGCGAAAAGTCTATTTTTTAGCCTCAGTTGCATAGGACCGAGACGAAAGGTTTACTTTTTAGCCTCAGTTGCATAAGAATCGAGGCAAAAAATTTACTTTTTAGCCTCAGTTGCTTAGGAACCGAGGGCAAAAGTCTACTTTTTAGCCTCTGTTGTCTAAAAACCGAGGCCAAAAGTCTATATTTAGGAATATTGAAAAAAATTGTGAATATTGAAAGAAATAATAATTTTAAAACTTTTGACAATTGTGATAAAATTGAGAATTTTGAAAAGAAATGGAGACAATTGGAAAAAAATTGAGAATTTTGAAAAAAAAATTGAGTTTTGAAAAAGATTTGAATTTTGAATTTTTTAAAAACTAAGATTTTTTTTAAAATTTCGAGAACTTTTAAAAAATTAAGATTTTTTTTTTTTGAGAAATTAAGAATAAAAAAATTATAATTATGAAAAAGTATGAAATTTTTTTTAAATTGAGATTTTAAAAATAAAAATTAAGAATTTTTAAAATTTTTAAAATTTTTGAAAAAAAAATTTTGAATTTGAAAATCTTAAAAAAAAATTGAAAATTTTTAAATAATTAAAAATTCTGAAAAAAAATTAAGAAATTTCAAATGAAATCGAATGGACAAAGGAAGATTTTATAGAAGGGTCTACTTTTTAACCTCGGTTGCATAGGAACCGAGGCTAAAAGTCTGATATACAAGTAGAACGGGCGCGCGTGGATGCTTTTTACTTGATCCTTTTCTCACTCGCTGTGCGAGCGAGCGAGAGAGATCTTCGCTCTCTTTTTAGGTTTTTTCCTAGGAATTTCACACCTCGATCGTCCTTCCTTTTTTTTTTTTTCATTTAATTTTCTACAAATCTCTTTGATTTCTTCAATCTTTGAAGAACCTGTCAAGACCTCGATCTCTTTCTTTGCTTTTTCGCCTAGGGTTTCTGCTCCCGATTCGTAGATTTTACTCCTTTTTTTTCTTGTTTTCTCAGCTTCAATCTCTGTCAAAGAGTTGGAATCCTTCTTCGCCACTCCTTTCTAGGGTTCCTGCCCAAGATTTGTTGACGATTTCGAGCAGTAGATGGAGACATAGCATTTATGGAGATTACGATCCTTTGAAAATCAGATAATGAAGTTAAAGATCAACAAGGCCTGCGATCTGAGCTCCATTTCTGTCCTTCCACCACATTCTAGGTCCAGATTTATTAAGAAAACCCGATCCAGTCACATTTATAGTCTTCTTTTGTGGTGATTTTCTTACTCTGTTCATGCAGGAGAGGAAATGCAATCCCACCAGGAGCAGATACTTCGGTTTTTGGTAAAAGCCAAGGTTCTTCACATTCTTAAATCGTCGGATTAAATAATGCCATCATTTTCACAGGGCATGTCAATGTCTCAGCTCTCACAGAATTCTCAAGAGGAAATTGTGACAAATGAACATGTAGGGAACTTAAATATTGCCGTAATTTTCCAGATATTTTACATGAATTTATGATACATTTTATTTTCATTTCCTGCTAATATGACATTATGATGAAATTTTAAAAAATTAAATAAAAATCGAATTTTCTATGGTTTTTCCTTTTTTGGAAGAAATTGTGGTGAATTACTACAAGAAACTCGATTTTAAGCTCATGATTATAAGCTAAAAATAATAATTCAGTTTGTTCCATTTTCTTGTTTTATGGTAGGCATCATTGCAAGTTATGTAAGAAACTCTTTTTTGAATTTTTATTTATATTTAAAATCCTTTCTTTTTTACCTTTTTTTTTTTGGAGGAACGAAATGGTTCTACATGAATACAATGGCACAACCTGTTTTAATTTCTGATATTGTGTGTGTGTGTGTGTGTGTGTGTGTGTGTGACTTTAATTTCCTCTGATTTCCTGATTCTGGAAAGTTCACAGGGAAATTAGATTAGTCACTTGAGTTTACACTAGATTTCCCAAGGAAGCTACGGTAATTTTTTACATGAATTAGGGTGCTGATTTTGCATGAAGTTATCTCTATTTTTATTTTCCTGTTATTTGAGATTGTGATGATGAACTTGAAAAAGAAAATTGAACTTGCTTTGGTTTTTCCCATATTGAATTAGATCATGGTAAATAAACACAAGAAACTCGATTTTGCCATCAGTTTCTAAGTTTCAGAGGAATAAGTAGCACTCATACATGTCTTTGGTATGCTTTTGATTTCCTCTTAATTGAGTTGTGAGGATACAGTTGAAAGGAGTGAATGCTTTAATTGATGCTAAATTTTTTCTTCTCATCTTTGAAAGCAATCGAGAATATTTTAGGAAGCCCAATTTTGCCTGAAATTCCAAGTTTTGGAGGAGTTAGGTGTGACTTTTAGATGAATTCATCTTTAAGTCACTTTCTTTTCCTATACTATGAGAAATTTATGATAAATTTGCTAGCATAGAAAAATAATAATATTTTATTTTCTATAAAAATTCACAAAAAACCAATTCAAATTTTATTCAAGACAAGTTGCACTCAGGTATTTCGCTTTTGAAGTTTGGTATTATGGAGAGTTTCCACTATGCATGAACTATTATAATTAATTTTTGTAAATAAATTGGGCAGGATGAGAATGATGTCTGGTATAAAAAATAAATGAAAAGAAATGTCATCCTGCATTAATTAGATCCAATTTTTTCATGTGTATGGGTGCATGTTTGGGTCTTCCAAGATTGTGGAATTCATAGCAATCCACTGGCTTTTAAATTTATCAAGAATTTTTGCCAAATTTAAGAACATATTAGATGCATATATCTGGATTGATGAGTATAATCTTTGCTACCATCTCCGTTGCTGCTGCCAAAATTTCCAAATCCTTCTTGAGTTGCTATTTCTTCACATCTTTAGCAACACTTCTTTTTCTTCTTAACTAATCATGTGCACATTGTAAATTTAGAGATTTGGTTCTCAAGACAACTCATTGAAGAGGATTTCTTGCTTGGCGCCTGTTACTTACATGCGAGAAGATACTCAGATGCCAATGTCAAGATCATCCAACAATGTTATCTGCAGATGGAGTTCAACTTCTGCTCCAGATAATAGATGTAAGCTTGTAAGATCTTTGGATGATCCATAACCCACTGGCGTTTTTATGCAATAAGACTAAAATAACTCTAATTGGAATTTTAGAATTTTAACCAAGAAAATTTTAGCCTTTTTAAAACAATGCATGGGTTAAGCAGGCTACATTGTGTGTAGCTTGTGCTTTTGCATATGTTTGCTCCTGGGAGAGGCTAAGTTTTGATTTGTCTGAACAGGCCATGTCAGTAAGGAACTCGAACACAGAATCAGACTGATGGAAACTTCATTAAACATGTTGGGAATGGTCCTAGAATCTGTTCAGAGTGACGTCATGCAAGTTAACAAAGAAGTTAAAGAAGTATTACTGGAAAGTTAAGTATCTCTATTATATCATAACAGGAACTAGAAAAGTTGTTCTCAGACCATGAGCTTCACTTCTTACTAATCTTGTGGTTGTAATGACTAAACCATTTACTGTAATTACTCAACTAGCATGTGCCTTGTGCGATATGGTTTATTAAGGCCCTGTTTGGTAGACGCCTAAAAATGATTTCATCTTGTTTTAGCTAACAATAATTATGTATTAAGGATACTAGTCTTTGGAAGCAGATTGCGTCCTACCCCTACTCATCCTGAGCTCAAAATGGGCAGGAGCTCCGAGGGGCCACCGTGGTGTGTGGGTTATATACTTTTAGAATATGAAATGGATGGATAGGGTGCATTTAGAATTTGAAACTCTGTTTTCTCTGTTTCGATTTTACAATGTGGAACTTCTTACAAGATCCTGGTTTTGCATCAGGTGGGCCCCACTGTGCCTTTGCCATGGCCCAAAAGCCATCAGGATGGCTAAAAATGAAAAAATATCCAACAGTCCTGTTTCTACAATCAAGCGGCCATGAATCAGAGGTTAGCATTGTTCAGCAAACATGTTCAAAAGTTTTGTAGCTCTTTGATAGTAATTCATTTCAAATTAAACTATCCAAATTATGGTTCAAGGCATTTCTCAAAGGGCCAGATCAATGGTCATTGAATGGGCTTCTTATGTTCTAAATTTGAAGGGATGTAATTTGATTTTCCTTTGGCTGTTATTGGGCTGCCACTCGGCGTCACTTTTATATTGCTTTCGCTTTCGGTTTGTTTGCATTTTCATTTTTAATAAAATTTTGTAATCTTTCAAAAAAAAAAAAAAAGATTTTGTTCTATTATAGAAACAGGGTTGTGCTAGAATCCTACTCATGCATTCATGGGGCTTGTCGCAAGGGTCTTGAGCTATGGATATATTAGGTATGAAAACTGCACTTTATAAAAACGATTCTTTTCGATTTTCTCGGCAAAATATTGCAAAATCAGTGCGAACTCAAGGTACCTGTCATCCTTGATCCCTACTCGATTAATTGTCTGTTTCTTTGAGTTTGGAGTTCCAAAACACCAATTCACACAGGAACAATGTAGTAAACAGTTCCACTGAAATTCTTATTCCATGCATATTCTGTTTTTAGGCCGTTTGCATAGAGGGGAGTGTCACCCATATGCTAGCAATAGTCCACTATGTCAGAAGATCCAAAACCTTCAACTGGAGTATGGCAAACATGTTTTCCAGTTCAGGATTGAAAATTAGGCAATGTGTTTCCTGAACAGAGGATCCGCCACGTGTGAAACTCAGGTACATAGCTTACTATGAGCAGTCCTAATAACAGGGTAGCATAGTAAGCATAGCATCCAATGTTTGTATGTGATCGTTCCTCATTAATTAGAGAGAATTTTCTTATGATTAGAAGCAGGAATCGGGTCATGGGTTGGGCTATTGCATCACCATCATCAACATATGGCTGATTTAACGGCCATGTAGCCACATTTCCAACATGGGATATTTATTGGAAAGTTAAAAAGTGAAAAATCCAATGTTCCTGTTTTAACAAAAAAGGTTCCTGTTTTAACAAAAAAGATGCCCACTAATTCATATGTTAGGACTGTTCAAACAATATGATGTTTGGAATGTGTCTTAGTAGTGTAGCAGTGTTGCCTATTTTCATCCATCGTTTTCATATGGGCCCACCATCTCGTATGCAAGCATTTTGTAACATATCTGCTATCACATTGTAGCAGCTGGTTTGAATGGTTGCATGGCAATCAGTAACCAACCTGAAAAATCCGGTGAACAAATGGTGTTATGGTGTTGCTTCTATTATCGTGGGATATCCATTCCTTTTTAAATTAGAATCTAAACTGTCATTAGTTATGATTGCTGCAGCCAAATTTTATTCATTGTTTCCTGTTCTGAACTTGGCAGCACAATAAACTTCATGTGATATTGAAATTAGTTTCTTCTTGCACTAGAAAAAGACTCAAGCAGGGTCCTCTTGGTTTTTCGTGTTATCATCAACATATGGCTAATTGAACTAAAGCATCCTACCTGTGGTTCATAATTCAGAAAACTTGGAATACAAATACAGTCGTGGTTGTATTTTCAAGCTTGTGGAAATGGACAGACGAGACCTAGGAGGAATAGTATAATGCCAACTTAGAAATTGTGATGATTTTTTTAATATCTTTGTAGGCACAAGTTGATTTGCTCTCGTTCAATTAGTCAAGAAAACCTCATAAGTTGAAGCTTCTTAAGGATTTGATTGTTCAGGTAGTTTTTCTATTTATATTCGATTTTAAGAAGTTATGAGCATGATCATTACTGCCATTTTTATTTATACTTTAGGTATATCGACATGATGATAATAACATGGAAAACATGGGAATTCATGGATTGTTGTTAAAGCCTTTTGGGTAAGTAGTTTCAGACCTTTTCTGTGCTATTTTCTTGCTCATGTTTGAAAAAATGAAATAAATCATCAGGTTTCCTATTCAGATACATTGTAGAAGCCCTGGAGATGCTATTGATGTCCATGGCAAAAGATGGTACTGAGGCTCTTGGGCTCAACGGGAAATGATGCTCCTTTGGTTGTGATGTTTAATAGAGAGAAACTTACATTTGAGTATTTCAAGCAGATGTTTGCTCAGGTTACAAACCAATCGATTGATCCGATCCAAGAGAAAGTGGAAGGGGACCTTATTGAAATAGTTCATATGGAAGGCTATGTGGCAGTTTGTATGTTTTGAAAATTTTCAATAGACCATTAATTGTTTTATTGGTATTGTGCTGATTGTTGTCTTGATGGATGTTAAATGGGTGAAACATGCACAGGTTCAATCATTGGTTGATTATAATATTGTTAGCTTTTGTTGATAGAAACTAGATTTAGCCTCGGTTATTGATAAATAAGGTTAAAAATAGATTTAGCTTCAATTAGAGGCAACTGAGGCTAAAATTTGGATTTAGTCTCAGTTGGAAACAATGGAGGCTAAAATTTTGATTTAGCCTTATTTCGAGAAAACTGAAGCTAAAAAGGTTATTTTAGCCTCACTTGAAGAACCGAGGTTATAAAAGTCATTTTAGCCTTGGTTGCTAAAATTGAGGCTAAAGCCTTTAGCCACGGGGGTTTCAACTTCACTTTGGATAACTGAGGTTAGCCTCAGTTTTTAACCTTTTTAGCCACAGTTTTGAACCGAGGCTAAAGCTCCCTTTTCTTGTAGTGATGTTTATGTTTGGCACGCATCACAGTAGGGCCCACATATCTCAACATCATGGGATGTCCCCCCCCCCCACACACACACACACACATATAGAAGCTTGATTTAAGTTTTCAATGATAGGCATTCAATCCCTATTGTTTTATGTAGTGTGGTCCACTTGAGATTTGGATTTGTCTCATTTTTGGATTCATGATATAAAGTGATCTAAAACAATGGATGGAAGGTGTGGATCTAACATATACATCATGATGGGTGGATTTCTCACAAACATCACCATGGCCCTTTCATGCACTGGAATTTTCTTTCCGAGAAATCCACATTGGCAGGGTGGACCAACCATAATGTATGTGCATTATCCACGCCGTCCCTATATTTTTCTAGATAATTTTAGGGCATGAGCAGATCCAAATCTTAAGTGAACCACACCAAAAAAATAAAAATAAATAAACAGTGGTGATTGAACGTCCACCATTAAAAAATTTCTAGGGCCCACTGTAATGTTTATTTGCCATCTAACCTCTTAATTGGGTAACACTGACCTTCATTAGGGGAGACAATAAATAAATTTAAAAAAAAAAAAAAAAAAAAAAAAAAACTTCATCCAAAACTTCTGTGGCCCTTGGGAAGTTTTCAATGGTAGGCATTCAATCTCTACTGTTTCATGTGGTGTGGTATACATGAAATTTGGATCTGCCTCATTTTTGGGCATGCCCTAAAACGATTTGAAAAAATGGATGGACGATGAAATAAAACACAATTTTCATGGTGGGCCCATAGAGCACCGTCCAGTAGGGGAGCGGATTGGATACTGAACACTTCAGTAGCCAAAACGCTAGTGAAGTGATGTGGCAAAACGCCATTGGTTAGATACCAATGGCGTGTTCCCTAGGAATAAATGCTACTCCGTTGGATCCGTCATGGGAGCTTTCTCCGTTTCCGCCGTACATCCACTCGGCCATGAAATTGGATTGACATAATTAGGAAATTCAGTTCACTGTGAGTTTATGTAATTTATCCACACCTTCCATCTGTTTATCTATCTAATTTTAGGCGTCGAGCCCAAAATTGAAACTTATAAAAATCTCAAGTGGACTATATCTTAGGAAAAAGTGAAAATAATGATCTCCACCGATGAAACCTTTCTATGCCCCACAGTGATGTTTATTTTTCATCCAAACTGTTCAAAGGATCAAAAAATATAAATTAAGGTAAAAAAGTACTACAATCTTGATCCAAAACTTCCATGACCCTAAGAATTTTTCAACTGTATAAATTCAATCCACGCTGTTTCCTTTGGTGTGGTCGATTTTAGCCTTTTACATGCTTTTGAGCTAAAGCCCTAAGATTACTTTATAAAAGATAGACAAACGAGATAAAATACCTAAATCACGATGACAGAGCTTACTCAATACGCACTCCGCTTGATTTTTTCTGGACGCATAAGTTCCTGGGAACCAAGGTGGAGTCCACTGTGATGTTTGTGAGAAATCCTCTCCTTCCATCTGTTTTTTGAGTTTATTTCAGGACATGATGTCAAAAGTGAACCGTATCCAAAGCTCAAGTGGGTCATACTATAGGAAAATGTGGTTAAAGAAATTCCTACCGTTAAAATTTACCTGGGTTCGACAGTGATGTTTACAAGCCATCCGTACCGTTAATAACTTCATTCCTAATAGGATGAACTAAAATAAAAAATATATATATTAGCATGACTCAAAACTCCTGTAGCCCACGAATATTTCAACTATTGACGTTCAATTATCATATTTTTGACCCACTTGAGCTTTGGAAACGGTTCATTTTTGGCTTCATGTCCCCAATTGAACTTAAAAAATGAATGGAAGGGTAGGATTTCTCCAAACATCATAGTTAGCCCCAGTTGGTTCCCACCGCAGGAACTTAACGCCAAAGTCTTTGGCAGGAAATCTACGTCCCTTTTGTTTTTTCTTAAGATAATAAACAGTTACCTGTGCGTGGCTCCTAAACGTAAAAACGCCCCCTAACAAGTATCCGTTGGAAGAGCATTTATTAGAAGGAAACAACCGATTGGTATACACCAATGCCAGCCTTTTGGCTCCCGGAAGCAGTCGGTATCCAATCCGCTCCCGTCCGGTAGCTACCGGCTACTGACAACGTACATAGTCAATGGGCGTTCCATATTGGGATGGCGGCTTCACCGGATCCCCGAAGACACCGTAGTCGGTGGATCCTTAATTGTGGGTCTCACCCTAATATATGTGTCTTATATCCAAGCCGTTCATCCATTTAGTTATATCGTTTTAGGGTACTATCCCGTAAATGCAATAAATCCAAATAACAGGTGAACCACACCACATGAAACAGTGGTGATTGACCGTTAAAACTTATGGGGGGCCACAAAAGTTTTGGATCAAGCTGATAGTTGTGTTTTCCCTTCATCTAGGTCTGTGTGACCTAATCAACATGTCGGTTGACAGATACACATTACAGTGGGCCCTATAAAATGTCTAATGGTGGGCGTTAAGTCACTATTGTGTCCTGTGGTGTGGTCCATTTGAGAATTGGATCAACTTTATTTTTGGGTTTGTACCCTAAAATGATATGACAAAACGAATGGAGAGCATGGATATGAGATACATAAATCACACTAGGCCCCACAGTTAGGGATCACCAAAGCCGCATCCATTGTGGTTTGTGGATGGGGATTGCCTACTGACTCTGCCAGTAGGGAGGTGGCTACTGGACCATGCTATGTAGGCACACCGTATGCCCCACCATGATGAATGTGTTTTATCAATGCTATCCATCCATTTTGGATAATTATTTTAGGGCATGAGCCCAAAAATGAGGCAGATCCAGATCTCAGGTAGACCACACCATAGTAAAACGGTGGTCATTGAATGCCTTCCATTAAAAACTTCCTAGGGCCTGATGCGATTTTATTTGCCATCCAACCAATTGATTAGGTCACACAAACCTGGTTGAAGGGAAAACAAAAATATCAGCGTCATCCAAAACTTTTGTAGCCCCAAGAGGATTTTTAATGGTAGGCGTTCAATTACCACAGTTTCTAGTGGTGTGGTCCACTTGAGATTTAGATATGCCTCATTTTTTGGCTCATCTGCTAAAATAAGCTGGAAAAATGGTGGGAGGATGCTGATTTCAAGTAGACATCAAGGTAGGCCATCTCATTTTTTGGGATGGCCCAAGACATATTAAAAACTATACTAGGATAAATTTAGGGATGTTTTTTTTTTAATTTTTTAATTTTTTAATTTAATTGTTGTACTAGATCCATCACCCAAAGAAAAAAGAAAAAAAAAAAAAAAAAAAAAAAAAAAAAAGCAAAACAACATAGACCAATAATTAAATAGAAGTAACATATCAAATGAGTGGGGACCACCATGACTTGAGTCATCTTAACATTTTTATAATAGGAATGGCTGTTGGAGAAAATAGTCGGGTAGGCTGGAGTGATCCTGCACAAAAGAAATAGTTCATCGATTCGTCTCCAAGAAGCAAATACTAGTGGTCGTATATGAGGAAACTCTGAAGCCTAACTCATGGAATAAGATCATTGAAGAATTGAAAAAACAAATTGGAAGGAATTTTACTCAGAAGCAATTGAAGATCCTGTGGGATTATATGAAGAAGATATATTCAGCTTAGATAAAGCCGATCATTATTACTAGGCACGGATAATGCAATTACCAACACTTTTGATTGGCCAGCCGAAAGAAGGGATGACTACATTAAGGTAACTAGTAAATAGATGCACATTTTGTTCATTAAAAACTATAGGAATACAAATTAACAAAAGCATGTACATTGTTTATATCACAGACACACTCATAAGTGAAACAATTTTTGAAATAAGCCATTGCAGTATGCTGATGAGATCATGGCTTTATTTGATGGCTTCTTAACAACTGGATCGGATAGTTAGGGACGACCACATAAGGATGAGATGCAAAAAGATTATGATATTTCACTACGCAGCCAATTGAAGATTTTTCACAATCTGCATTTGACAACAAACCACCGACTGGATCTACACCATTTACTCCAATTCCAATGGTTAACCTTGAAAGTGATGTAGATATACAACCCCCTGAAACTAGCGGAAAGGAGAAAAAGACAATGGATACTCACAGGGAAACTCATGAGATTTTGAAGACACTAGAAAAGGATCAAGATACAAGACCTACAATGGAACACTGCAATATTATATTAGATAAAATAATTGTTGGGGATTTTGGCCTGCGGAATCACACAGATCTAGATCTAGGATGGTAATCCAATGGCACCAAGCATACAAGAGAACACACAGATTTAACGTGAAAAAACCTTGCGGGAAAAAACCACGGCCCAAAGCAACAGATCACCACTATGAAAGTATCAATTACAAAGAGAAAGGACTTACCCGATTCGAACAACCTCGAATCTCACCCTTGCTAAACCCTTTGATAACCCTAAACCCTTTTAGGAACCCTTGGAACTACTTTAAAAAATCTTTCCTTATATTCTCATGCCCTAGAAAAGCCCTAGGAACACCTATTTATAATTTAGGCAACTTTCCTTCCGCATCCCACTTGCGAAAGAACTCAAATCCACAGTTTCGTGCAAAATCGCGGAACAAACTGCGTAACCTACGACTAGCCTAGCCGAGTCTTCGACTAGTCGTAGGACCCCTTCGTCTAGTCGAGCCATCCCTTCGACCAGTCGAGCAGCTCGGATACCAAAATCCCATGTCGCTGAACTTTGAGTCGTGCAGGCCACGACCAGTCGAACTATTCCAGTCGTAGCTGTCCCTCGACCAATCGTAGCTACAGTAAAAAAACAGATTAAAGACTTTTTCCTAACAATCTCCACCAAGTCTTCAATCTTCAACCATATAGCTCCTTGACCTCTTCTCTTATCTCTACTTCACATCATAGCTCAAGATCACACTTCGTCCTTCTTTTCCGCCATCGCCAAGCCCAGAGAAGTTTCACATAAATTAAACTTTTCTACAGGAATTTCTTATTGAACATGTCTGCCGGATTTAAATCCACATGTCCAACCACCTTTGCTCCTGTCTTCACAAAAGAATGATGTAGTCTTCTTACCATCTCACCGCTACCCAATATTGCTTGCCAGGGTACTTGCTCACAACACTGATAGCCTGTGAAATAACCGGTCTAAACTAGACCATGGCATACATTGTCAACCACATTCGAATAAAGCACATGAGATATCCTGCTTTTCCTCATCTATTTTTGGACATATCCTGAGGAAAACTTGAGGAGAGATGCGTAGGGAACGCTCTCCAGCTTTACCTGGCCCATCACATCCTGGATCAATACCTACACACAAGGTATTCCTCCTGTAATTACCAAAGCCTACTCCTCTTTCAGTCTCAACGCCGAGAACCATCTTTGCAACCCCTTGATCCTTCATCCTGAATGTCCCACTTAACCGAGTCTTCAGTACACTGATTTCAGACATGTCATAATTGGCGATTCACATGTCATCAATTCCTGACTCACCATGAAGGAATCAAATCACTGCCTAGGCGACAAGTCGAATCACGACCTCCTGCAAAGTCTTTTCTCAGCCCCTTTAACTTCGAACCGCTCTAGTTGCTTTATGTAGATCTGCTCTTCACTTTCCTTTACAGAAGTGCAGACTCCACATCCATCCTTCTAGCTCAAGATCACGTTGGCCAACCAGCGCCAAACACAGATCTAATAGACACCTGCTATACTGTCGGCGTGAATATCTCTGAGAAGCCGATCCCTTCTCTCTGAGCATAACCATTCACTACCAACATCACCCTGTATCTATGTTGTATCCTCCTGAAGATCCATCTGCATCCAACCGCTGTCTAACCCACTGGAAGCTCCGCCCTCTCCCATATGTCAGTCTGGTACAACGAATTCATCATATCGCCCATAGTCACCTTCCACTTCTCAGCACCAGGCTCACCTGGAGCTATCTGAATAGAAGATGAATCCCCTGCGATATTGGAGTCGTCCATGTACCTCACCGATATCCTGCGATCATGTCGTGTGATTCTTCTCACAGGTGGCTGCTACACCTGTTCCGTATCCCTGTCCCCACGTCTCAGCCTTCCTGCCCTGCCTGCTCATGTGGTCATGCCCAATATGCCACACACATGCAGAGGTGGAATCCGCTACATCTACTGTAGCTCCACAGTTTGAAGTGCTCCTGATCAACTTGTACGAGTTATCGAGTCGTTGTGCTTTCATGATTACCCGTGCCCCCTTGGATACTGTAAGAGCACCATCAATACTTGCGTACTTGCATCCTTTTGCCTCAAGCACACCAAGAGAAATCAGATTCTGCTTCAAATCAGGAATGTGCCTCACATCTGTCAAGGTACGCTCCACCCCATCAAACATCCTGATGCATGCCGTACCAATAGCCATAACATTACAAGCAATGTCATTGTCCATAAATACCTGTCCACCATCGCACTCCGTATAGCTGGTGAACCAACTCCGATGAGGAGTCATGTGAAAAGATGCCCATGTATCTAGCATCCACTCGTCCTTACGATCATTGTATGGCCGCCTGATAGTAGACACAGATAAAACTTCACCATCACATCCACTCGATCCATCTGATATGACAACATTAGCCTCCCTGCATAAACCCTCAAAATCTTTCCTCTTCGATTTAGGATTTTCACAATCCCTCTTCACATGTCCTTCCTTCTCACAATTCCAGCACTTTACCTTTCCTTTGCCCTTACTCTTGAATTTGGATCTGGAACCTGAAGAACCTGTACCTTGTTCAGAATTCATACCCACTGTAAACAGTGCATCAGAAGACGTCCCTATGTCACTGTTTAGTTGTCTCATAGCCTTCCCTTGAAGAGCCGAGATAACTGTATCGACACTCAGGGTTTTGTTCGTGCTGCACAAAGTATCCTTGAATGCCTCAAAAGACACCGGGAGAGAATTTAGTAACATACATGCTTGTTCTTCATCTTTCATCACTTCCTCCATATCCAGCAATTTGCAAACCAATTTATTAAAGTTGCTGATGTGAGCCTCCAGATCTCCACCCTCTGTCATCTTGAAGTTATACCACTGCCGCTTCAAGTGCAGGCAATTTTCAGAGGATTTCTTCGTATAAACATCCTCTAACTTCGCCCATAACTTAGCCACGGTTTTCTCCCTCATGACATTATAGAGAACTTCATCCGTGAGACATAAACGGATCGATGATAATGCCTTCTTATCCAAAGTATTCCAATCACCATCAGTCATAGTAGACTTTCGCTCCTCAAGAGCACCATCTTCGCCTTGCTTGATTAAGGAACTCATCATCTTGATCTTCCATAACTCAAAATTATTTTTCCCTGAATACTTCTCAATATCATACCTAGCGCTTGCCATTATTACTAATCCCTCAGATTCAGATGCCCCAACCGATTTCTCTAATACCACTTGTTGGGGATTTTGGCCTGCGGAATCACACAGATCTAGATCTAGGATGGTAATCCAATGGCACCAAGCATACAAGAGAACACACAGATTTAACATGGAAAAACCTTGCGGGAAAAAACCACGGCACAAAACAACAAATCACCACTATGAAAGCATCAATTACAAAGAGAAAGGACTTACCCGATTCGAACAACCTCGAATCTCACCTTTGCTATACCCTTTGATAACCCTAAACCCTTTTAAGAATCCTTGGAACTACTTTAGAAAGCCTTCCCTTATATTCTCATGCCCTAGAAAAGCCCTAGGAACACCTATTTATAATTTAGGCAACTTCCCTTCCGCATCCCACTTGCGAAAGGACTCAAATCTGCAGTTTCACGCAAAATCGAGAAACAAACTGTGTAAACTACGACTAGTCTAGCCGAGTCTTCGACTGGTCGTAGGACCCCTTCGACTAGTTGAGCCATCCCTTCGACTAGTCGAGCAGCTCGAACACCAAAATCCCATGTTGCTGGACTTTGAGTCGTGTAGGCCACGACCAGTCGAACTATTCCTTCGACCAGTCATAGCTGTCCCTCGACCAGTCGTAGCTACAGTAAAAAAAATAGATTAAAGACTTTTTCCTAACAATAACTTCACTCTCCAAGTTCAATCCCTTATACATTGTTGCACTAAGTATCTTCTGTGAAAATAGAGTGTAGAGAGATGTGGATGACTTTCGAGGAAGAAGAAGTGCAGATCCTTTGGTTGAAGCATATTACGGCTAGACTAGGAAAGTGATTTTTTTGCTTAGTATTTATTACTATGATAATGATTTTGGATATTGGTGTTAATTGTTATTTTTGAATTTACACAACTTTATTTGTTTGATATATTTTAGTTTGTGTAACACCCTGTACTTTTCAGTACTCGGTTGTTACCGTTTAAATCAAATTTAGTATGAACACAGTTGAGAACGCATATAACCTATCACTTGCACATCTCTTGATTGTTCACAATTTGCCATTTAATTTCCTAATGTTGGGATATACAACGTACCTGTCTGATTTAAGATCAACCAACCTTTGAATTAACCTTGAACTTCTCAATGTAGGATTACATCATCTATGATTATTCAACCCATGATTTGAACCTATCATTGAGGCATGTGATATCGTACCTAAACGTTTCAGATCGATCCAGATACAAAGATAAACCAATCCCTCGATTGTGGTCCCAAAGCGATTAAGAGACACAAAAAATCTCCATGGTACACCATCATTTTATGGACTCAATTCACAAAATTCACTGTTCATCGGGTCCACAACTTCTTATAGAATGATTAACAATTAATTAAGTAACATGACTATTTAATTGTAGAAGCAAACCTTATGAATTCCTCAAAATGGAATTAGAAATCCTTTGAAACTAGACTAATCACATCTAAAAATGATCCCACTATTAAACTAGTAGAAATTGTTACTAAATGCACAAGAGCATCAAAGTGTGGTCCACCTGAGCTTTAGGCTTGCCTCAAAGTTGGAATCAGTGTTCGAAGTATCGGTATCGCTACAAATTTCATTGGCCAGGGATACAGAAACAATATCGATATTGCTGATAACCGGAAATGCGGAGAAACATGGGAAAAACAGTGAAATTTTCAGCAAAACTTAAGGAGATGTTAAAATTTACATATTTTTTGCATATTTAGAAATATAAAAAAAATTACAAAAAGAATGCATACATAACAAGTTTCCATTTAATGGGGCCTTAAAAGCATGTGTTGTAAGAAATCAGTCCAAAAATCTCATCCGGCCTATTTAACCATCCAAACATCCATTGATATTGCAAAATATCAACAACACGTGATATTTCACCAAGCAATCATCAATAATTGAAAAGGAAGCAAAAGATTATGGTCTCAATATCATGCATGTTGCGATATCGATAATATCAAGATATTATCAATATTATCAATGACAAATTGAACACTACATAGAATCATGTGGCCATAAAAATTTTGAAATAAATTTTTTTCTAATAAACAAAATTTTGATGATATCAATATGTTGACGATATTATTGAAATATCGTCGATACGCTTATGATACAAACATTTTCTAGAATTTAGATAGTAAAAAATATTTGCGATAAATTGGTGATATTGATGCATTAGCAATACAAGCGACACTTAGAATTTACATAGTTGAAAATATTGGCGATTACATTAACGATATTGATACATTGGCGGTACTTACTTATACATTACTAACACCTGGAATTTCCAATACTACCAGTATTATCGGTATCTCCATCAGTGTTATTGATATCGTTGAGCTGGAGATTAAGATAATATTGGAGATAATTCGAACACTGGTTGGAATGGTGTCTTATATATATCTAGGACAATAGAACCTGACGAACAGAGTGGATTTCTCAAGGCATCACTGTGGGCCCCACACATACTGTGTGTGTGCACCAACAAGAGTACAACCACAGCTCACCAAACCCGGTGATGGGTCAAGCGGGTGCTAACCTGATAACCGCCCAAAATAGGAGAGATTCCTCTCTCTTTCTCCGTTTTCGCCAGCAACGGATTTTACAGGATAGCTGAGCCGTCTGATCGAAAGTGGACCACCATCATGATTCTTCCAAATGATCTAGACCGTCCCTCATTCAGAGAAGTCGATTTCGACCAAACCTTGATAAATTTTATACGATGAGGCATGTGTAGGAACACACGATCACGAGCACAAGATCAGTTACGCTGGAGTGTTTTCTGAAAACAAAAAGATTCCTTTCTATCTCTCTGGATGAATCCGTGCGAAGAGCTCTCCCTTCATATTAGTCATCCAAATGGAAAGATTTAAGCCTGAGTTCCCACCTCGACCTAAATGACTCACGGGTTTAGATCTATTAAGCTTGGTTGGATCCAGCAACCCTTGCTGGC
The DNA here is from genome assembly GCA_030180095.1 of Magnolia changhungtana. NCBI lineage: Eukaryota > Viridiplantae > Streptophyta > Magnoliopsida > Magnoliales > Magnoliaceae > Magnolia > Magnolia changhungtana. Next base: position 6,499,887 of record JASAUF010000377.1, on the reverse strand, counting down.
ATGGTTGAGGTGAATCTCTACAAAAGAGAAAAGAAGGAAATAGGAAGAAGGAACTGAGTTGATCGCTGCAAAGTCGGGTCGACTTGCTGGCTTGACTCGAATCAAAATTTTAGCCAAGTTAATGCTCTGGTGTGGTCCAAGAGTGGTTGTCGGACGCCCCAGTAGCCTTATAGATGAATAGGGAAGAACAAAAGAAGAGAAGGAGATTAAAGAGAAATTAAAGAAGAGTGGTGGGGCATCCGTTTTTCGGGTTTCCACCTCGCTACCAAGTCAAGTCAGTGAGTTCACTGAGTTCTGCCAAGTTGGGACAGGTTTAAGGCGAGCCTGGTTCGAGTTTATGCCATGTTGGAAGTTTTCCTGAAGAAAGAGCTGGAAAGACAGAAGAAGATACAGTTGTGAATCGAGTTGACTCAACTGGATTAGCTCAGTTCGAGTGCAACTAAGGTTCGCCACATTCAGTTTGCCGCACCAAATCGTCCTCCTGAGTTAACTAGTTGGACATTGAGTTGGGCCACATCCAACTTCTACTGAGGTAAAAAATCTCACCTCTCTTTTATTTGGTTTTTAACCGGTTCTTTTGACTTGCATTGAGTTAACTCAGTTGAACCCTAGTTCCAAACATCCGTAGTTGTTGCTATGTTGGTTGGATGGGTTGTATTCAGAATAGACTGTAGGCAAGTTCAGCTGAGTTCAGCTTAGTCCAGCCAAGATCAGCCGAGTTTAGCTGAGTTCAGTCGAATCGAGATTGGGTTAAGTCCCGGGTCAGATCAACTCAATTGATTGAGGTATATTACTCTATTTAGGATTGTCACCCTGATTGATTTTTAGTGTTTGAGTTATTCTAATGGGGGAGATCGACAATTCTTAACCCTCGCATCTAGATTCTTTACACTTGGACCTCGGGTTGAGTCGAGTTGGAAGCCAAGTCAACTTGAGGTCAACTATCTCTCTACCCTCCTATGTAGAAATTTAGAATTGATTATTTAATTAGATGTTATAACTATGAAATATGTATTTCTCAAAACCCTAACCTTATATTAGACGGGTTCACTAGATTACATAATTAAGACCCTAACGTTGATTCTAATTGTAGATAGTTTATAGAACTTTGATCTAACCATACAATTTCATAATTCGTGGTAGGATTTGATTCTAAGGGTGTTCACATTCCCTAGCAATATTGGTAGGCGATTCGAATCGTAAGGTGATGACTTTTCCCCTTTGATTTTCTGTTTCCATTTAAGTTTAAGTGAAAGTTTCCCTTTTAAATTCTTGATTGATGATTGATATCCTTATTTCATGATTACTTGTGTTGTTATTGGGATAATCATCAAATTATATACTTAACATTTATCTTGTATAAACACTTACATATTGCACTTGAATATCTTTTAATACTTGTGGATTGTCTATGAAACTTGAATTGCTACATCAATTAGTGAAAATTTTCACTTATATATGTATATCCAGATTTGGGATGTAACTTAATTGATTGTGATTATAATGGACCCTCGAACTAATGGACATTTTGTGGGTTGGATTAAATGGAATTTTGTCGTAGACTTACCATCTTATGGATTGTTTATGCCTATGTGGCTTTTGGGGATAATCCTTTTTATTGCATCCTTGAATGGACTATTTGCCCTTTGTGACTTTAATGGAATATTTTTCCTATGTGACTTTGATGGATTATTTTCGTGTAACCTCGAAATGGTAAGTCTCACTTGTTGAACTATGATTGACTACTAATTGATGAGGTTACCATTAAACAATCTAGTATTGGAGTCTCATGAGCCGGGGATGGTAGTATGGAACACTATACCCAAGCTGTCGACCTATGTTTGATGATGAGCCCCCCAGAGTAACCCTTGAGCTTTCTTAAATTGGCTAGTTGCAATTGGAATGATAACGGTTGGGTTAATCATGCATTCCATGGCACGTGAGTGTTATTGGGTGCCTAGTCGATTGTTTGGAAAGACCGGTGCATTGTTCGAATGTCCAAATTTGTGTAAGTTTGTGACTTGAGCACGTATTTGTTGTACTTTTGTTGGTGACTGGCCACTTTGAAGTTGCATGTGGTTTTTATCCCACTCGTGGGTTTTGCCCCAAAAGCTAGCTAGATGAGCATCCCCAAACTGATGTACGTTCATGCATCATTTAAATAAGATTACATCATGAATTATTTTGTATGTTTTATTATTTAAACTATGCTTAACTAATGCGGTGGTATATTAATCTGAAAGAGAATTCACACTAAATTAGCCACTCATTCTTTGAATATACAACTGTACAGATGGTGCAAGTGATTTGAATGATACTCATGTTAAGACTGATGAGGAGCAGGATGCAGATTTCAAGGATGTATGGCTGTATCTGCCCCAAAAGAAGCTGTGCGATCTCGAGGCTCAAGCCTGGCTGTATTTTATTCTCTTTTTATGATTAATTGTTTATTTCATGTATTTATTAGTATTGAGACATTGTGTAACATCCCGAAAATCGGGGGTCGAGTATAACTCAACTCCTGAGTTCCAGAACATCACTTATATAACAAAATGAATGATGATTGAATGTTGACTGTATTCATGTATTGAACATGAGTGAGATTAAGCCAAAACAACATATCATACTCCAGAGACAGTTAAATTGCAAGCGGAAGACTGTGATAGACATATAAAATATATAAACTATGGTGAGTCTCCAGAGTGTGATGATGTTACCAGGTTAATTAATTACAGGTACAATTCTAAAATATACATAATGTGAGGAAGTGTAATGTCTTCTATACCAAGTACCATAGCCCCGTCAATATAATACCAGGTCTTCATAGACCTGCCAGAGAGTCACAGATAGGAGAACTCCTCGTCAACATAGTAGTGGTCCGGCTCTGCTTCATAAGCATTGCCATCACCTGAAACTCAACAAATTTGGTTGGTGTGTACAACACCGTCCCGTAACGTGGGAGTGAGTGATCAACTCAGTGAAACAGTAAAGCATAGGTTAACATGTTATCAATTCAGTCAAGTAGTAATGATAAAGCAGTACAATCAAACAATTCTACTATTATTTAATGCAAGTATGAAATGACATGATGTATGCCCTTGCCAAACCACTCTCATGTGACATCATCTTACGTTCGCGGATGCATACCTCCCTCAGTGCTCCACATCTACCAGGCACATGCGGTGCGATGATGAGCATGATTACCGAGTAGTTATTAGTCCATTTCAAACAGCAGTATTGGGAAACTAAGGTACCTCCCTTGTATCATTCCCAAACATGATCCATTCTAGGGTCGTCAAACCTAGATAATCTCAGACGATATTATGATTCGAGAGGCATCGCGAAGGCATCACAAAGGGCTCGTCACCCGTCAGCATGGATACAGGTCTCACCGTATGCAGCTCAATTGCTGGCCGTCAGCTCGAGTACAGGTCTCACCGTACTCGGCTCAACTCATACTCTAGTTGCTGCGAAGGGCTCATCACCAATCACAGACTTTAAAGCATACTCGAAGACACTACGGAGGACTCGTCGCCCGTCAGCACGAGTACAGATCTCACCGTACTCGGCTCTCACCGTAGGTGTCGACAGCTCGAATATAGTGTCCCATACCACCATAATCGGCTCACGAGTCTAGTTACTCACTGGTCACTACGGGGAGGCACGTGGCCCCAGCGTAGGCCGACAGCTTGACCACGGTGTCCCACACCACCATGCCCGGCTCATGACTCTTAGCGGATCGAGGTACCATGGTTAAAAGGGATTTCACTGGTAAGTTTGGTACCCTAGGTTCAAGCAGTTACGTCCAAACATGGGGAACAAACATTAGACAGATCGGGTTACTTGGCGAGCTCGACTAGCACGAGCGCACAACAAATTGAGCGATATGAAGCGCAGAAGCACTCCGTGTGGCCAACCACTATCGCTAACCGAAGTACGACTCGGGTTCGCCAAACACATCCCTCGTGGCGACATAAATCTCAGCCACAATCTCAAGTCTGGTACCGAATGTCTGGACTATAGACATAGTCTCAAACTCAATCAATTCTCATCCATAGCATGTGGAGTAAAGCATGATAAATAAAGTAAACAAGCATGCTAGTAGGCATGTCACAAGGCATGTTTTAAAGCATGATATAAAGCATGTTGTAAAGCGTGTTATAGAGCACTATACAAATAGGGATACAAACATATATACTTCATAAGTGAGTAGTTGGAGTAAACAACCACGTGGAGGGAATCATACATGTCTCTAAGGTAGTTGAGAATTTCATCTCAGCACCTACCTAAGGCACTAACATCTAAGCACTTACTCTCACAAGCATTTACACAAATACTTAGAGTACACTATTTCAACATACATAGTGTATATAAGCAAACATGTAATACGGCGATTCCTTTTGCCAAACGAGTATTTTACGCATACTTAATATATTTATACAACAAATAGTCATGGCAAACACACCTCTAAAATATACATGTATACGGTACTTTCTACGATATAGTATTTCTACATACATAGTGTATATTAGTAAAACATGTATTTGGGCGAATCTTTTCGCCAAATAAGTATTTTATCAATATATCGTATATTCATACAACAAATAATCATGTCAAACACATTTCCAAATTTTATACGTATACGGTATTTTCTACGAATACCTAGAATATGTAAAATTTCATAATCTACATCTTTAATCGAAACAGAAAACAGAAAGCACTTTGTACATGTGCAATTGCATGCAGATCATGAATCTACCATTATCTGACATTGAAAGCATTGAAAACCGTAACCTATACACCTAAAGTCCTCACCTTGTGTCGTAGAATCGTAACGGAGTCGGTAGGTTTGTTAAGCTTCCGTATTCGGCAGTTTGGCGACCTAGAGAACGAAATAGGTTAGCTATTTCATAACCTACAACTCTTAAAACCCCAAATCAGATTAGGGTTAGGGTTTCTTACCTAGGAACGGAGCTGGAATCGCCGGAAAAGTGATGAGAATGGGGTGGTTGAAGCTTGGATACGGCAGAGAAGAACGGCAGGAAGAAGCTCCTACTTCTCCCTTACTTTCTCTTTCTTTTCTCTCTTCTCAAACCAAATTCGTATGGCTGAAATGGGGGAGCGTTTAAGGTCCTTATATAGCCTAAAATTTCACCAAAATAGACCTAAGGTCAAGGTATACTTATGTTACAACCAAAGCGGAACATTTTCAGCTCAACGGAGGACTTCTAGCGGGCCTCCTTGAGCCAAAGGTCGGACTTAAGCTCACCGACACCGGATCTACGTTTTATTAAGTTTTCATTTCGGTCGGAATTCCAGATCACGCGTGGCGGACCAGTTTTAGTTCAACGGTCAGCGGATCTCGATCAGAGATTTCGAGTACATGTAAATGTATATGAAATTTCTCCTGATCCGAGGGTGTAATTTGGTCTGATTCTGACGGTCTAGTTGCTTAAAACTGATCCGCAAGTGAGAGATGCCAGATTACTATTCAAGATATTTATTTTGTAAAGAAATAAGTGTTTTCACGCTCTCTCGCTCCGGACTCAAGCGAACAGCCGTGGAACACTGGCTGGATTTGATTTCCGAGATGGTAGTCAAGCCCAGCAAGGCGGTCCTAAGTCCTTAACTTCGTGTTAATCGGGCTTCCGACGTGCGGTCTAGATCTGATACGGAGTTTCAACGTGCTCCCGAGAGCTGTCGGGTAATGAGTTTGATCCTAGGTTTTAGGGTAACCTAGCGTCAATGATTCTATAAGTTTTGGGTCTTGCAGATCGTATTTAAAGCGATTCAAATAGATTTCGTAGCTAATTTACTTTAGCACTTAGTTACTTTGTCTCATTTCTAAGGGATTTAATCCTAAGTGATTTCTGGTCGAGGTGGTACTCAAGCCTTTGTAGTTTGTATATAAGGTGATCCAAGTTATAATACTTAACTAGTTTAAGATAGTGTCTAGGGTGAAAGTACTTAGGAATAATTGAAAGAACAAGGTGGTAAAGGGTGGGATTTGTGAAGGAAATGGGTTCAGAAGTGATTGTAGACTTTGGGATTGAGTTCTGACAAGTTCATAAGGTGTTAGGATCAACCCATTGCCTAAGGACGTCTAATCCCAGGTTGAAAAAATTCGGGATGTTACACATTGGTTTGTACAAGCCCATCATTGTCAGTGTCGTCATCGTACCATTGTCATAAGCTTTCTATCATTGACAGTCATTGTCTTTGTCATTGTCGGCAATCATCCTCTTATAGCATTGACACTGATTTTGCAGATTCAATCTCGAGGCAAATACTTTCATCATGGAAGAAAGTCAATGGAATCAGAGAACTGGAAGAAGAAAGTCGATTTGCAGATTCTTCGTAGAAAAAAAAAATGAAGGAAAATTTTGATGGCTCATTGCTTGGAAATACAAGACAGGCATCCATCAGAAGAGTCATTTGGGATTCAAATGGGACAGTTTGTTTCGATACTCCGGCCACATCGAAATCAATTTCATGGAAGTCATTGCCCTTCTTAAGGCCGTTAAAATCATTTCCAAGGATAATCTATTTCCTACAAATATTGAAGGTGATAGAGGACTCGTTGCTTGGAAATACGGGATAGGCAGCCATCGGCGGAGTCATTAGAGATTCAAATGGTACAGTCTGTTTCGATATTCCAGCCCTGTTGGAATTGATTTTATAGAAGCCATTGCCCTTGTTAAGGTCATTAAAATCATTTCCAAGGATAATCCATTTCCTACAATTGTTGAAGGTGACAAAGGAATGCCATCCATTGAGGATGATACTAGAAACTAGCCTTGGAAGCTTGTAGATATGATCCAAGAAGCAGGGAGTTTTGTAGGGGAAAACAAGTCTTCTTCTGACATACCCTCAAGAAGGCAAATGCTGTGGCAAATAATCGAGACAAAATTTAGGATTTGGGAAGCTAATTTGAATATTGTTGACATGATGTCCAAGTAACTCCTTTCACTGGTTGCCTATCCAGCATTGTTCATTCGTCCCTTGTTCAGCCTCCTATTGTATTTTCCTCTTTTTTCTGTAATAAAATTTCTATATTATCCTTAAAACAAATATTTCCCAATGACCACACTTTACCACAACATTTGGTTCACCGCATCATTTGCTCAAAAGTGCCCAATTCCTCTTGCTAATATTTCATATTTCAAGGTCCTCTCCATGAGGAGGCTTTTGAACCTCCTTCCAATTAATAAAATGGTTTTTTTTTTTTTAACTTCCTCTCTCCCCTCCCACAAGAAGTTTGTTTGAAGATGGTCAATCCACTACCATGGGCTTCTTGAATAAACAATTAGACCAGAAAATTAGACATAACAGCCTTTATAAGAGTTGTTCTCCCCCTTAAAGAACGATAACACCCCTTTCATCCAGCCAACTTTTTTTTATTCTTTCAATCATAGGGTCCCAAAAACAGACCGTATTTGGTTTTCATCCAAGAGGAAAGCCGAAATATGTGCATGAAAGTTCCATTTCCCTAGACTCACCTTCACATAGTAAAAACGCATATAAATTCTGAATTACCCACATAGGAGCTAATACCACTACATTACACCCATGTTTCTGCTTGTAAAAATCAGCCTCTCATAAAGAATTGCATCAGAGCCTAAATCCACTCATAAACGATCTCAGACAATGGCCTTGATGTTACTCTCACTATTCACTATAGCTCCATTTCACAAACCATAGGTTCAGACATAGAGAGTGGGCAATAAATGAAGAAATGAAATCTAAAGAATATTTCTAAATGTATTAGTTTACACATACCTGCAGCTGAATTTGTATGGTGAGAGGATTCCAGATGCATCTCTTGCTGCCCATCCAAGGCAGTTGTAGTCCATACCTTGTGTACTCATTGCAAGCTTATTTTATAACTGTAAAACAATCCATGCAAGGTTAATGTAGATTGTGGACATTAGCAAATGTGCATATGACAATGTTTTGAATTTTATAAAAAATTTCATGCATTGCACCATATGAAATTGTATAGCTTAGCCATGAACACAATGGAGGCATATTTTATACAGTATCACAATTACTTAATTGCATTGTGTGTTGTCGAGAGCAGATACTAAAGTATGAATGTATCCAAATTCCACCATACATAGATTACATAACATGTCCAGAGTAACTTGCATCTTTCCAAATTCTCAAAATTCTTTCTTATGCAGCATTAGTGATTGATCACAAATATTGTGGATGATCAGTTGGTCCTCTTTAAATTAGATCCATACAAAACAATGTTTAAATGACAAGAATAATGTGTAAAAAAAAAACAAACTAATACAGTTCCTTGAGCAAAAATTCAATGGTTGGATCATGGTTTTAAAGACTTAGTGACTCGATTGATTGAGTCAAGTCGCAAATCGCCCGAGTTGGGGCTGAGTCAACCAGACTTGCCCAAGTCAGGGGTGACTGATGGTATTGAACCGGATCAGGTCAAACCAAGTCGGAGTTAAATAGCCCAAGTCGGGGCTGATTCAAACCGACTCGCCTGAGTTAGGGGTGACTGATGGTATTGAACTGGATCAGGTCAAACCAAGTCGGAGTCTACTCAAACGAGTCGCAACAGAATTGCCTGAATGTTAAAACCATGGGTTGGATGCTTGTTTGGTCTACGATTTTTTTTTTTTTTTGGAAGACACTGGGTGTCCCCGTCTCTTTTTTGAATTAAGATTAATCCCTACAAATACACGCAATCACCCACAACCACGTGTATCGGGTAAAGCCAAGGAGGGGAATCGAACCCTCACCTATAGAGAGCAAACCTACAGTGAAGACCCTTCACCCAAGCCCTTCATGAATTGGAAGTGATATATGGCAGTTACACATAACCTGCAAGTTTATTTCTATGGATAAAATTGGGATCTGGCAGGACCTCCACTCTCAAGTAAAAGGAAAATCACAATCTATAGTACAAGCAACCCCTTTTTACTTCTTCAAATAGGGAGGGGAGATGATGGGATTATATGAGGGTTTATAAGCTCATTATTAAAGGGGATAAGTAACTCACACATTCCTGGGAAGTAAGGAAATCAACTTACCAGCGCTATCAGTTGCTCCTCTCCAAGAGCAAGAGATCTCCAAGCTTCAATAAGTTGTAAAAAGATGTGCTTGGAGCAGATTTTTTTTATTTTTATTTTTACTTTGTGGTTTTTGGTTGCCACAAGCTTTTTGGTTGCCACAAGCTTGTGATTTAAAATAGAAAGCATTACCTAGCTGGCAACTTATTTTGAGTCAATTTTTCAATCCAATGTTCATTTTCTCATATTTATTTCAATCTCCACTGTTATCATCATCACCATTTAAAAAAAAAGTAACGATGTTCTATTAAAGGCAGGCGCTGAGATGATGAACAAAGATTCAACCTAGATGAGGGAAAAACTGAATCCCACAAGGGATTTAATACAAAAGGCCCATTCCATTACATAAAGCTTCACCCTACTAAAAACCTCCATTTCCAAGCTGCTAATATTTCAAAAAATATCTTCAGTTCCTTTCCCCCAAAGTGCCTAAAATTCATCATCATCATAACCTTATCCCAAACTACTTGGAGTCTACTTTACATATCTTGTTTTGGTGAACTAAGAACATATCCCCAATAAGTCTACTAGCCTTCCTGTCCCTGCTTACCACCTCGATCCAAGGCTTCTTTAAGTCTTCCCCTCATCCTCCTTTCAAGCCGTTTAACCCTAATCAAAGTTCTCCTCTATTATAAACTAATTTGATTGCATATTATCCAACGGGGTAAATTCTATTATGGTTTATGCAAACCATTACTTCATTGCCCTATATTTGGGTATTGACTACCATTTAAACAAATATTTAAATTATCAAAAGGCTCCATATAACACCCAAGAACCCTTCAACTTATATGAACCCCGATCCGTTTTGAGTGTCTTGTCTCTTCTAGGGGATCAACCTCCAAAATGCTAATTATTTTTCAATGCAGCCCCAACACACCATACAACATCTACCGGTTTTAGTAAAAAAATCATATAACTCTAACCCCACTTAACCACAAACCCAACTTGTTAATAACAGTCTTAGCTTAATAACCAAGCAATCTAATACAAGTAATACTAACTTAACAACTAAGTAAATAACCCTAATAACACTAATATATTAAATCCTAGAAAATATTACATTAAATACTAAAAATAGGTGAAGAATAGAAATAGATAATTAGTCAACTTTCATTCCTAAGGTCCTGTTTGGTAGACAAGTAAAAATGAGTTCATCTCATTTTAGCTAATAGTAATTATGTATTAGAGATCTTGATCCCAACTACATAATTAGTTCATGTTAACAGCAATTATATATTAGAGATCTCTAATACACAATTCCTATTAACTAAAATGAGATGAACTCATTTTTAGGGATCTACCAAACAATGCCTAATAAATTCTATTGGGCGTGTTCTAACACATCCAAAGAAGTGTTTCCTCATACACAACTTTACATCTTACCCAATGCAGTTAGAAGTCAAAATACCAATTTGCGACTCAAGCTCCACACAATTACAAATTAATAGAGATTTGTAGACAACATTAGCTCTTTCTTGAGTATCAGTTCAAGATCTTAGTTGAAGCAAGAAGAGAACTTTGATACTCTAGCAGTGTCATAGATGATACACAAACACTTAAGAGGTTACTTGTAAATTGTATGGCATAAAAGTAATGTGAATTAAATTATCAAAATTATGTGTCCGAGTTTAGATGTATCATGAAACAAAATTATGTCATTTGATTATCTGACTACTGGATTGGCGGACATTTGTTGGAAGGTTGAAAAATGAAAAATATCTGATGGTCCTGTTTCAACAAAAGGGTGTCAGTGAATCAAAGGTTAGGATTGTTCAACTAATTTAATTTTAGTTCTATAACTTAGATAGTGAATTGCACAATTTAGTCGGTTTTTTACTTGAGATCATGCATGCCGCCTGTACAATTTCTAAGTGCCTGCATATCAAGTGTCTTATGCAGCCGGATAATAAATAACTCTCAGAAAATCAATGCATTGAAAAAATCCATCACAATTTAGGAATCTAGATGCACATTAAATGCGGACTCACTTCATCTTTCAGCCAACCAGTTGCAGCTGGTCCGTTGAAACTCCATGGAATCGTTATGATGCACGTGACTTATTCACACCGCTCCATTTGTTATGCGAGCTGACTTTAGGACATGAGCAAAAAAATGAGGCAGATCCAAAGCTCAAGTGGACCACACCATAGGAAACAGTGGGAATCTAACACATACCATTAAAAACTTCTTAAGACCCTTAAAAGTTTTGAATCAAGCTGATATTTGTGTTTTCCCCTTATCCATGTCTTATGTGACCCTGTGAATGGGTTGGATGATGAAAAAAAATCTCAATATGTGCCCAGTGAAGGAAACAACTTTCAACGGTGGATGAATTAAGGCCACTGCTCCCTTTCATGTGGGCCATTTAAGTGCTGGATCTGCCTTAAAATATTCTAATAAAATGGATGGACAGTGCAGATATATCACATACCATAAGGAGGGGCCCATGGATTTAAGTCAACACTTTTGTATCTATTTGCAAGGCAAAATTACTCTCACATTTTCAAACAAGGTGAAAAAGTATTAATTACTTATTTAAAAATCACGTATCATGGAAAATCAAATAGGCCTTAAGATACTTACAAATTGCATACGTGGTATAAAAGTATAGCAAATTAAATTATCAAAATTATGTGTATGAGTTTAGAAGTATCATGAACCAAAATTACGTTATTTGATTATCTGAAGGCCAGATTGGCGGACATTTGTTGGACGGTTAAAAAATGAAAATATCTTATAATCCTGTTTCAACAAACAAGTGTCAGTGAAGTAAAGGTTAGGATTGTTCAACCAATTTGATTTTGGGTCTATAACTTAGAGATAGTGAATTGCAAATTTTAGTCGGTTTTTAACTTGAGATCCCGCATGCCATGTATACAATTTCTAAGTGCCTGCACATCAAGTGTCTTATGCAGCCGGAGTATCAAATAAATGAGGACTCACTTCATCTTTCAGCCACTCAGTTGCAGCTGGTCCGTTGCTACTCTATGGAATCCATATGATGGATGAATCTGGACCGTCCAATTGGCGGGCGCTACTATGGATGATCGGTAAATCTAGTGGACCTTGCCATGGATGACACGTGGCAAGGAAATCAATCTGATTGAAAAATACCAGCATCTGATGAACAGAATATTTCCTTTTTTAATCAAGACCATTGACTTGGACGCTTTCTCTACCACGAGTCATCCCCTCAGAGGGACCACTTCATGGATGGTCCAGTGTCACCATACGTACAACCACGTGTACGGTGGAGCGGCAACGAACATGATGAATACGTGTAGTACACAGATGAAAGAAGAAAATATGGACATGCATATATACACATGCATGCAGGCCTGGTATAGATGCATGAATACATTGCATGCATGTATACCTTCGGATGCTTCGTTCTTGCGTTTGCAAGCTCAATCCCTCTGTCGCGCCCTTTGTCTCACCTGTAAAATGGCAGTCGCGTCTCTCCTCCTTGAAATTATATCAATCTCGAACCTAGGATACGTGTAGTGTGCTCAACCGTTACGTCTTGATGGTTTGGACCTGTGGTTTGGTAATCGAGACTGTTGATGTGATGAGTATAGCTCTAACGGGGGATTCCCTAAGGGGTCATTTGATGCTTCTAATGGCTTGTTTGGAAAATGGTGGTTAACTCACAGTGATGACTGGAAGTGGGTCTTTGGAAATCGATCACCCCATTCTGACTTTTCCTCCTCTGCCACGTTAGACAAAATTAATTAAAAGAAAATGGATAGTAACCACTCCATGATGGAAGCGGTCCGTGGTGTGTTGACGTCACCAACTTCTGTGGCCCCACCATGATGTATGTATTATACCCACACCGTCCAAACATTTTTGAGATCATTTTATATTATGTGTTCAAAAATTAGATTGATCCAAATCTCAAGTGGACCACACTAAAGAAGTGGGAGAAATGATTCCTACCGTTGAAACCTTCCTAATGGCCACCATGATTTTTGTTTCTCATCCAACCTTTTTATGAGATCACATAAACCTGGATGAAGAGATAAAACAAATATCAGATTGATCCAAAACTTCTGTGGCCCCAAGAAGTTTTGAATGGTAGATGTTTAATCCTCACTGCTTTATGTGGCGTGTGCAATTGAGCTCCAGAACTTCTTAATTTTTCGGCCAATGATCTAAAATGATCTCGTAAAATGGATAGACATATTGGCTATAACACATACATCAAAGTAGGGCACAGTGAACTTGGTGACGTCAACACACACGTGGCGGTACACCACACAATCCATTTCCCTCCAAGACCAACTTCTCACGGTACAGCCGATGCAAGCTCAATCCCTCGGCCGTGCCCTTTGTCTCACTTGTAAAAGGGCAGTCGCGTCGCTCCTCCTTGAAACTATATCAACCTCGAACCGAGGATACGTGTAGTGTCCTCGACCGTTACGTCTTGACAGTCTAGACCTGTGGTTTGGTAATTGAGACTGTAGATGTTATGAGAATCGCTCTAATGCGGGATTCCTTGAGGGGTCGTTTGAATGCTTCTAATGGCTTGTTGGGAAAATGGTGGTTAACTCACAACGATGATCGGAAGTGGGTGGTTTAAAATCCATCGCCTCGTTCTCACTTTTACTCCTATGCTACGTTATCCAAAATTAATTGAAAGAAAATTGATATTAACCACTCCGTGACAGAAGCAGATTGTCGGTGGTATGTTGACGTCACCAACTTCTGTGGCCCCACCATGATGTATGTATTATATCCACACTGTCCATACATTTTTGAGATCATTTTATATCACGTGTTCAAAAATCAGACGGATTCAAATCTCAAGTGGACTACACTAAAGAAAAAAGTGGCAGAAATGATTCCTACCATTGAAACTTTCCTAATGGCCATTGTCACGCTCCAAACCCAAAAATCGGATTCACAGGAATCCTGATCGCCAAATCCGGTGCCGACAGCCTCCGTAGTATCCCATTCTCGGCTCTCAGCACCTATATGCTAAGTTCCGATCCTAGGAGCCTACAAGGAAGATTTTCCAACGTACATTTATCTCATAAGAAGCATAACCATAAGTTTACCCAAATCACAAAAGCAACATCATCATCACATATCCACTAATATAAACTTTGAATACAATGTTGAAAGGGAATACGTATGTTAAAATCAAAGCTCCAGAAGTCAGCTACATTCTCCAAGCTCCACGCTGATACAACCTAACATCATCTGCACGCATCTATCATGTATAATCTTATAGAAAACTTAAAGGGTGGTATAAGTGTGTGAGCAGTGTATGCATGCTTAGAATATAATATCAGAGTAAATAGAAATGCTGGTAAGTCCACGAATCATTCAATATCAGAGTAAGCAGAAATACTGTTAAGTCCATGAGTCAATCAATATCAGAATATGCAATACAGATCAGCTATGCAAATGAGGAGTTATAAAGAGCCAAATATTGGATGCTGAGGATGCAATGTAATATACAATTCTTGATGAGTTCACGAATACCGTCCGCCGTATCTAGACCATATAAATGCAGAAACACGGTAACTCAAAATGTCGTATGTCGCGAATGTAATGCGATATGCGGTGCGAATAGAATGACCATACTAGAGTGTGAAGTCGGGATGATAGTACGTAGTATTGCAGGCTATGGGGTCCATCACAAGGGACTTCTATCCAAACCAATCTCATACCTAATTTGGATAGTCAGACTCAATGTGGTAAACTCCTGATCTTAAGTTAGTCGCGCGTCACAACCGAAATCCTGGCCATTACGAAGGTACACGTAACAAATAGTTGCGCACCATTAACCCGAGTGGATAGTGAATGAATGAATGAATGAGTATGCAACTCCTGCTCAATAAGTTCACATATCAGTACTGTACATCTTTGGGATCATCACCGGGGTCTAGTACACTCCAAGCTGGCTACCGCCCTGGCCGGCCACGTAGCCCAGCGAGTGAAAAAGACCTCACTATCCGTCTGTCAGTAGTATACCAATGCCTACATGGTTCGTCGATAGTGGACCCATTTGGGAGCTGGTCAAACTCAGCCTAGCTTACAGCCCCCTCACTCGGGCGGATAAGGTCACACCCCCTCCCAATCAACCACAATATAGTGGGAGATGTAGCCTACTGGTATTCGGCACTCGAGTGCTCATGTATCCACTCGGTCTAGACGTTGGGGCGTCTCCTGGCCACGGAGGTTTAGGGCCCGTTTGGCCGGGTGGATTGAAAGGGATTGAATGGTATTAAGGTGGATGGCATAGATTTCTAGGTAATGATGGTGTTGTCAATGGATTGTCTTGAGATATATGGGATTACTATATCCAGTCTGTTTGGCACGACCAGCCAATCCCGGGATTAAACCTTCCCATCCCTTCCAATCCCTCAAACCAAACACGTCTCAGGTAAATTTGAATGGATTAAGGTGGATTGGATGGGATTTAAAGGTAATGATGGTGTTGTCAGTGGATTGTCTTAAGACCCATGGGATTGGGATCAGATCACCGACTCTGTTTGGTACGCTCGGCCAATCCCAGGATTTAACTTCCAATCCCTTCCAATCCCTTCCAATACCATCAAATCCCTTTCAATCCGACCGGCCAAACGGGCCCTTAGGGACTTTCACCCACGGACATCCAAAGTGCCCAGATGCTCGAACCAAACATTTTCGGTGTCTCATCTAGCCATCTACGACATGCCTATAGAGGCTACGGCCCTGATGTCGCTAGGGCGTATAGTAATCACAACACACAATATAAGATGCACGAGTCATACAATCCAGTCATGCGTCATCCTGCACATACCGTGCGCTCATGTGAGACAATCTCCGCCTATTAGGGAGTCTCATAACAACCTGCCCAATCACATATGTAATGGTCAACCACATCTCATAATAAACATGCAGATGATGCGTATGAGCATGTACATGATGCTATGCTGTCACATATTCATAATCGGTATTGATAATCGGCATCGATAATCGGCATTGATAATCGGCCTCGATAATCGACCTATACAATTAGCCTGATAATCGGCCTCCGCAATCGGTCTTAACAATCGAAATCGACCTCGACAATCGAAATTGGTCTCGACCATTGGAATCGGCCTCGATAATCGGAATCGACCTCGATAATCGAAATCAGCCTCGATAATCGAAATCATAATCGGCCTCGACAATCGACCTTGACAATCGAAATCGGTGAGAATGAGCTTAACAAGGCCTAAGGGAAGGTCACAATGTGGACATTCAACCATCATTGCCCATCAATGTGGACATTTAACCAACATTGCTCCCAAGGAGTGGCCCACATCGAGTCAAACGTATAGTGGACCCATGACCTCAAGGGCCTAATATACAACACCATGGGCCTCACTCAAGAGCTTAATACACATCACGATGGGCCTCTCACATGGGCCTAATATACATCACAATGGGCTCCATCGCCTGGCCCTTAAATGCATCACAATGGGCCTCATCACATAGACCTCATATTCATCACATTAGGCCTTAAACACGGGCTGGATAGACATCACAATGGGCCTCAAATACAGGCCGCATATACATTACATTGGGCCTCGGCAATTGGCCTTGATATCCGGCCTCGAATACATCGCAATGAGCCTTGCCCATAGGCCTCAGATTCAAACAGGTGGGCCCCATCATATAGGCCTTAAATACAAGGCAGGTGGGCCCATCGCATGGGCCTCAAATACAACAAGTGGGCTGCATCAATGCGCCTCAAGTGGGCCCTATCGCATGGGCCTCAAATACAACAAGTGGGCCACATCAATGGGCCTCAAGTGGGCTTGGACCATACCAAAAATCATTTCAATAGGTGTAGGTGTAATATGTGTATCATTGTTCACTAATGATGATCAACACTGTCAAAACATTATCTATGTAAATCAGCACTGTCCAAACATTGTCCATGTAAATTAGTGTTGTCCAAGCATTGTACATGTAAATCAACACTGTCCAAACATTGTCTATGTAAATCAACACTGTCCAAACATTGTCCAGCACCCCAGCACAATCTAGATGGTGTGGATGAAATAAATACATTATGGTGGTGTCCACGGTCCAAATGGGACCCACAGAACTTGCTGACGTCTATACAGCAGCAATGGCTACTGGGCCAGCCATCAAATGGACGGTGTGGCTAAAACGCATACATCAAGGCATGCATAGACAGTTTAGGCGGGCCCAACTAATATAACAGCTATATAACTGGAGTGAGGTACACCAACCGATCCCCTTCCCACCATCCAGAGATTGGACAGTGAGGATATACAATGCATCATTTAGGTGGGCTGCATAGATAGTGGTGTGGATCAAACCCACATGCTGTACACAGCAGCTATATAGCTGGTGTGCGGTATACCAGGCAGCCGGTTTTTACATCATGCGGGTCCCACATGGGGCCCACCATAATATAACATTGTAATATATATTAAATTATATTATAATATATTATATATATAATTCATAAAATGCATCCATTGAAATATATATTATATTATATTATAATATATTATATATATAATTCATGTAATGCATCCAGCGTCCAACGTCCAGAGATGGACAGACGACCTGGGTTAAAATGCATATATGCAAGGTGGCCCCATCCCACACGTGTGGGGTGGGCCACGTCCTGGACGGTCGGCCGAATAAAACACATATAAAATGGTGGGTCCCACATACGTGGCCCACTAAGGATCTGAATTTGCCTCACGTCCAAATGGACGGTGAGGAGAATACATATATCATGGTGGGTCCCACACACGTGGCCCACCAGAGAATATACTTATTTATTTATTTATTTTTAATTTCAAGCATTAAGACGCGCTCACCAAATAAATGAACGGTTACATCAAATGGGGCTCACAGAACTTGCAGGCGCCAAATACAGCAGCTAAATGGCTGGCTGCTGGCCAGCGTACACCAGCCAATCTATTTCCATTTAACAGGTGGGTCCCACGTGGGGTCCACCATAACGTTTATTTTCCATCCCTTCTGTTGATAATGTCACACGGACTTAAATAAAAGGGAAATTCAAATTTCATATATATATATATATATATATATATATATATATATATATATATATATATATATATATATATATATATAGATGCTCACACACAACTAATTGGACGGTGAGTTTTGGTCCAACTAGCTGGGCATTTAATGCAAAGATTTTCCATTTTATACAATGCATGCATATATTTTGAGGGATTTTAGAATTAATGTTATAGGTATGTAAAGTGGCATGTTTGTTAAAATCTTCATCATTTAGGATTCACTAAGGATAACTTATATAGGGACGAAATTCAGATCCATTCATCTTTCAAGAAGGCTACGCCAATGTAAGTAGTTTGGAGGGTGAATATTTCTTTATCAACTATTTCCAGTTGTGTGGTCCACCTAAACCATGGATAGGCCTGAAATTTGAGCCCTAAGTGTAAGGTGAGGTGACCCATCAAATGTTCGGGGTAGATTTAAAATTAACGCCATAGTCTGCTTATCCGAAGGGGCCACTCCTTTTCAAAGTTGTGTTTAAACACTCGTGGATCGGCATTACGAGGATTATTTTCCAAAATAAAGGACCCGAATTTCCTGCAAAAGCCTTTCGCAGGAAGTTCCGCCACAAGGATGCTGGGTGGGCCCCAGAGATATGTTTGTGTGAAATCTACCCCATCCATCCTTTTTGGAAGATAATTTTAGGATGTGAGACCGAAAAATAGATGTATCCAGCACTCAACTGGGCCACACGAGAGGAAATAGTTGTTATTCAGTGAGCACCATTGAAACATTTTTATGGCCATGAAATTTTTGTATCCGGTTATATGTTTAGTTTTTTCACTTCATCCAATTTGGAATGACCTTATAAACGGTTTGGATTGCATATAAACATCAAGGACGGGTCTAAGAAGGTTTCAACGGTGGAAATTTCTTTCCCCAATTTCTCCTCTCGTGTGACCCCTTTGAGTCTTCTATCGACGTCATTTTTGGTATAACGTCCTAAAATGTGTTCGCAAAACGGATAGACGGAATAAATTTCTCACATACATTGCACTGGGCCCCACCCGACATCCTCGCACAGTAACTTCATGCGAAAGCCTTTCGCAGCAAAACCTCGTCCCAAAACAGCGCCACCTCTATGCCAGCGTTATGAGCATTAATTACAGCTTTAAATTACGCCAAATGGGAACAGGTACCACACGCACTCTCACCTCAAATTTTTTACGGCCCACTCTTAAATTTATATAAGATCCACTCCGACCATTAAACGTTTAATCTAATGATAGCCTCATAACAAAGAAATTAGGCTAATCAGTGGTTTAGATGAGCCACACCAATAGGAACAATTAAGAGAGATATCCGCTCTTGATTTTTTTTCAAGGCCCATGGTAAAGAAACTATGAAATCTATTCAAGCCATTAGATATCACACCAAAATTAAGCCTGCGTCCCAAAAATGAAGTCCATATATGATTCATGTGAGCCACACTGATGGAAATAGTTTAGAGGGTGAACCTTTCTATATATACTGTTTCTAATCATGTGATTCACCTGTACGTACTAAGGATGGGAATGAAATTTGAAACCTTGATCTAACATAGGGTGACATACCCAATGGACGGGGTTGATTTTACATTAACGCAATGATGGGCCCACTCAAGCTGTGGGCCCTTTTCCATGCCAAAATGTAATTAGTCTACCATGGAAGCATTTACTTACATTAATTAAGGGAGTTTTTTTTTTTTTTTTCATTAAATGTAGAATGGACTACACACTTATTATAGATTTGGACCATCCAACTAAAAATCAGATCGGTTCATTAGATAAATTACATTATCAACTTGTTAGGGCCAAAAAAAATAATGATGATCTTACTATCAAACATGTCAAATACTTATGAAAATAATGGGTTGTTGATAAAATAGTCCAATGATCTAGATTTAACATGCACACTTGTACTTTTCTTAAAAGTGTAGTTTCTTAGTTTTTAGCATATAAGTTCTCCTTAGTGGATCTTAACTGATGAATGGCTTAGATCTTAACATATATGCCACTTTACATAACTATGACATTCTAAAATCCCCCAGTATAAGTGCACGCATTGTATAAAAGGGAGAATTTTTTCATTAAATGCTCGGGTAGTTGGACCAAAACTCATGGTCCAACTAGTTTTGTGTGAGCATGCCTTTTATATATATATATATATATATATATATATATATATATATATAACTTCTATGACCCAAAAAGGGTTTCAAGGATAGCCGTTCAACCCATTGCTGCTTGAAGTGTGGACCACCTGAGCTCCAAGTACTGCTGATTTTGGGGGAATCCCAATATCTAGGTGGGGCCCATCAAATGCATGGTGGAGATGCTTGACATACATCATGGTGGGGCCCACCGTCCCTGCCTACGTCCCAAGCAGCAGGAGCTGCAGCGTCCTCTGGACGCTGGACGTCAGCAGCAGGGGCATCAGCCCCTGCCAATATATATATTTTATTTTTTTGTTTTATTGCAGTTTTTCATAGGTGGGGCCCACATCAAGAAGATCCAATCCGTCGGTTGGATTCCTAGGCTCGGGACAGTTCAAATGAGTCCAATATTGAATATGATCTGATGCAAAGAAACATCACGACGGCCCCTAACAATTTATATCGCTCAAACTACTACTTTCTACAATAAGGCCCGCCAGAAATTCAGATTGGCTTCGTCTTTTGGCTTAATGCCTAAAATGAGTAGGGAAATAAGGTGGACGGTGTGGATTAAATATATACATCATGTATGGGGCCTATTATGGGTCCCACTCACCTCTCTACTATAAGCAAGCTGGACGCTGGTAGTAGCATCCACCATACCCCATCACACTCACACTGTAGAGGGATTTCACCAAATATGTGGGCCCACTTGGTTGATGGCCTGGATAAAATACATACTTCATGGTGGGGTCTATCCGGGTGGGCCACAAGGCTTCATCATCACCATAAAATGAAGGAGAGGGAGAGAGAAAAAAAAAAGAGATCGGTGAGAAGGAGAGGGACCCCGCCACTATGGGCCCTCCATATACAATGCATACATCAAGATGAGTACCACCATAAGTGGGCCTTTAAATCACAAATCAAGACATAAGATCACCCACCTTTGATCATGAATTTCTTCTTCCATCAACGCATCCTAGAGCTCCAAGGGATGCATTTCAATGGTGGAGATGGTCTTTGCATGGTGAGATTGAGTGGTAGGGAGGTGGGCCACACTAGCTTCTCCTCTCTCCCATGGAAATGTTAGACGTAGGTTGCTTGGAGAATGAGGGAGAGAGAGAGAGAGAGAGAGAGAGAGAGAGAGAGAGGGTTGTAAGAGAGAGGGTGATGGGGAGTGATGGGTGGAGAGAGAGAGTTGACTTTGGGGATGGGTAGTTGTACTTAGAGATGGGTGTAAGTGATGGGAGTAATGTATACTTGATTAAATGATTGATTAGATTGATGTGATGAATTTTCTTGGGATTAGCAACGCGGCGTTTTTCTCGAACTGAATATGGGCCCACATCTCTTGGCTCGGGTATCGCCTCAGCGAGCGAGCATTGGAACCGTGGCGACGATGCGTTCACAGGGATACAAGTCTCGGGTCGAGCCGACTCTGATATACGGGACACGACTCAGGATTGCGCGCAAACGTTGATAACAGATCACGGTTTGCCTGAATTCGATCAGGAGGACTGCAGAAGCATACAGAACGGTACGAGCTAGGATACGGGTCTCACAGCCACCATGATTTTTATTTCTCATCCAACCTTTTTATGAGATCACATAAACCTGGATGCAGAGATAAAACAAATGTCAGATTGATCCAAAACTTCCGTGGCCCCAAGAAGTTTTGAATGGTAGATGTTTAATCCTCATTGCTTTATGTGGTGTGTGCAATTAAGCTTTAGAACTTTTTAATTTTTTGGCCCATGATCTAAAATGATCTCATGAAATGGATAGACAGTGTGGATATAACACATGCATCAAAGTGGGGCACAGGGAACTTGGTGACGTCAACACACACGTGGCGGTACACCACGCAATCCGTTTCCCTCCAAGACCAACTTCTCGCGGTACAGCCAGTGCAAGCTCAATCCCTCTGTCGCGCCCTTTGTCTCACTTGTAAAAGGGCATTCTCGTTGCTCCTCCTTGAAACTATATCAACCTCGAACTGAGGATACATGTAGTGTCCTCAACCGTTACGTCTTGACAGTCTGGACCCATAGTTTGGTAATCGAGACCGTTGATGTGATGAGAATCACTCTAATGGGGGTTTCCTAGGGGGTTGTTTGGATGATTCTAATGGCTTGTTAGGAAAATGGTGGTTAACTCACAATGATGACCGGAAGTGGGCGGTTTGAAATCCATCGCCCCGTTCTCACTTTTACTCCTCTGCTACGTTATCCAAAATTAATTGAAAGAAAATCAATAGTAACCACTCCATGACAGAAGCGGATTGTCAGTGGTGTGTTGACATCACCAACTTCTGTGGCCCCACCATGATGTATGTATTATATCCACACCGTCCATACATTTTTGAGATCATTTTATATCACGTGTTCAAAAATTAGATTGATCCAAATCTCAAGTGGACCACACTAAAGAAAGAAGTGGGAGAAATGATTCCTACCGTTGAAACTTTCCTAATGGCCACCATGATTTTTGTTTCTCATCCAACCTTTTTATGAGATCACATAAACCTGGATGAAGAGATAAAACAAATATCAGATTGATCCAAAACTTCTGTGGCCCCAAGAAGTTTTGAATAGTAGATGTTTAATCCTCGTTGCTTTATGTGGTGTGTGCAATTGAGCTTCAGAACTTCTTAATTTTTCGGCCAATGATCTAAAATGATCTCGTAAAATGGATAGACATAGTGGCTATAACACATACATCAAAGTAGGGCATAGTGAACTTGGTGACGTCAACACACACATGGCGGTACACCACACAATTCATTTCCCTCCAAGACCAACTTCTCACAGTACAGCCGGTGCAAGCTCAATCCCTCGGCCGCGCCCTTTGTCTCACTGGTAAAAGGTCAGTCACGTCGCTCCTCCTTGAAACTATATCAAACTCGAACCGAGGATATGTGGTGTCCTCGACCGTTATTTCTTGACAGTCTAGACCCGTGGTTTGGTAATTGAGACTGTAGATATTATGAGAATTGCTCTAATGGGGGATTCCTTGAGGGGTCGTTTGGATGCTTCCAATGGCTTGTTGGGAAAATGGTTGTTAACTCACAATGATGACCGGAAGTGGGTGGTTTGAAATCCATCCGCCCCCTTCTGACTTTTACTCCTCTGCTACATTTATCAAAAGTAATTGGAAGAAAATCGACAGTAACCTTTCCATGACTGAAGCGGATTGTCAGTGGTGTGTTGTAGTCACCAACTTCTGTGGGCCCCACCATGATGTATGTGTTATATCCACACCGCCCATACATTGTTTGAGATCATTTTATATCACTTTCCAAAAGTTAGACTGATCCAAATCTCAAGTGGACCACACCAAAGAAATAAGTGGGAGAAATAATTCCCACGTTGAAATCTTCCTAAGGCCCACTATAATTTTTGTTTCTCATCCAATTTTTTAATGAGATCACACAGACCTGGATTAAGAGATAAAACAAATATCAAATTATCCAAAACTTCTGTGGTCCTGAGAAGTTTTGAATGGTAGACGTCCAATCCTCACTACTTTATGTGGTACGGTCGAATTGAGCTTCGGATCTGCTTATTTTTGGGCCATGACCTAAAATGATCTCATGTAATGGATAGACAGTGTGGATATAAAACATACATCATAGTGGGGCACAGGAAACTTGGTGATGTAAACACACCCACGAGGTCGGTTGCCGCACACCACACAATCCGTTTCCCTCCAAGACCAACCTCTCGGTACAGCCGGTGATATGTGAGCCCCACCACGACGTATGTACTTCATCTACGCCGCTCAACCATTTTTCCAGCTCATCTTCGCCTATGAGCCCAAAATGACGTAGATCCAAATCTCAGTGTAATAAATATGATTTTACATCCATTTTTTAATAAAATTGTCATATCAAACAGTTTTAATGGCTCATTTGTCAACCCTACACTAATTTAATAAAAGTTTTTGGAATAATACCTATTCAATAAAGCTTTTATTATTCTAACTCTTATTTTAAGTAAACTTCATTATTAAATCACTTTTTTCAATATCGAAGAAAAAAAAACAAAAACCTTGTATAAAATAAGCAAGTTTGGTAAAACTTCACCTAAGAGATTTGTAAGAATAATTAAAGGCCTGTTTGGCCGTGCCAATTCCACTCTGGGAAGAATAGAAAAGCCTGGAAGTACGGTGAGATGAAATCGCATTGGGTCCGTGCCAATTTCACTCAATGCTAGCAAGTTGTGTTGGTCCCACCATGATGTGCGGGCTATATCCACACCGTCCACCCATTTTTTGAGATCATTTTAGAGCATGAGCCAAAAAATCAGGTAGATCTAAAGCTCAAGTGGACCCCACCATAGAAAGCAACAGGGATTGAATACTTACCATTAAAAACTTCTTTGGGCCACATAACTTTTCGATCTGCCTCATTTTTAGGCCCATGCAATAAAATGAGGTTACAAAACAAATGAATGGTTTATATATAACATATGTGTGTTATTCTCAATAGTTTCAACTGATAGTGGGTATACCCATTCAATGTACCACCTTTTTACAAACAAAACAGAATTAAGCTTATCCCATGGTAAGAGGGAACAATCCCTGCC